>OZ020180.1:15689318-16889318 GCA_963971135.1 Stenus bimaculatus | reverse complement strand
TATCCTCATATACAACATTTTCTTTAATTTTTTTAGTTGCAAGTGGTAAAGACATTTTTTCGGCAACTTCTATTGCTGGTAAAGGAATTATATCTTCAGCCTTCTCGTTTATGATTCCCATCCAACCGGCATCACCGAAATTTAAAGTTAAAGAAACTTCTTTTTCCAGGTACAATTGAGCATTTTCCACTACAATTTCAAGGCAGAGCATAGAAATTTCCAAATATTTCTCTGGTAAGTTTCTAAAAATAATTAAAATAGGGTTGATTTGAAATAAAAAATTAGAAATAAACAAAATTACCTTAAATTGTTAACATTAACGTCCTCAGTATTTCCGTAATCTATATAATAAACATTAACTGAATCATCAGTGACACTAACAACTTGTCCTCGATACCAATTGGTATCCGAGGATAGTACAGCATAAATTGCACCGATAGAGGGAGTAAGTTCAACTATTTGTAGTTCCTCACAAATATTAAACATGTCTTCTAGTAACCCTGCAATGCTATCACAATTATATGTAGGTTGTATAAAAATACTAGCTTCTGAAACATGGCTAACATAGCCATCCATATTATAAGAAAACACAGTTAAGGGACAAACTGGATTAACTGTTGGCAACCCTTCATCAGGTTCAATAACTTGTATTTTATTCCCTTCCAAATCATACAAATCCAAATCCAACCTAAATAATAAAATTTTTAAAACTCATCAATAAATTCATAAAACAAACTCACCTTTCATTTTCTATGTAATTAACGTAGATAATTACAAATTGTCCATCTAAAGGCTCAAAATTTTCTTCTAAAACTTTGGTTGCTTTTTCAAAATCGTGGATTTGTGCAGGAAGAACAAGCCCACCTGGAATTTCCACCATCAAATCACTAGGATTATTCACTGAAGCGATTAAACATCTAAGCTGTTGACCCCATAGGATGTTCATATCGAAGATTGGTGCTGACATATCAAGGGCTAAGTTTGCTTCAATTAACTCTGCCTTAACTTGTTTACCATTAAAACATAAATCAGCACAATATCTATGAAATAAGTAAATATTAAACTCCTAAATCCATTGAAAGGCGAAAAAGAGAGATTTTATCAGACATTTAGAGTTACGACATTTTAGAGTCTCAATACACAAGTGTATTAAAATTATAGTAATTCACAAATTTAATTATACTTACAAATCTTCACTGGTACTAATAAAAGTGCACTCTAATTCATCTCTTTGGAAATATTTTGAAAAACTTGAGTGAGCAGCCCAATTTTCAGCACTAGGAGCAATATCGGGTAATGAGCAATTATAAGCAAGCTTTGGCAGATTCATATGCTTTTTTTGGATTTTATAAACGTCACGGGTTTTGCAGGTGTTTCCAAAATCAATGTATCGAAGGTTATAATTTCCACTTTCATTAGTTAAAACAATTGCACGGTACAAGCATTTATCTTCAGGGAATTTTGCAATAACTGGGCAATTGAAAGGTGCATCGATAAATGGATTCGCATTACGGTATTCTTTTTGAATTTCTTTCATCATTGTACAAAATTCATCCTGAAAAAATTGTTGAATGTGAATGCATTAAGCCACTTTAAATATCAACGAATTCATGGAATAGGGGCGTATGAATCATTTTATGGGAAAATTTTTTAAACTTTCCAATAGAAAACGTGAACTACTATGTCTCTGGATAAAATAGCATCTACGTAGGTTTATGGATCGAGTGAAAATCTTTTGATACAAATTTTACCATTTTAAAATATTTAAATTTACGCCCTTCTTCCATGATCCGATATATTACTTGTGGTAAATGTGATAATTAAATTAATAATCTAGACATTATGGGGGTTTAGGAAAAGGAGTTACCTTGTTATTTTGTAGTTGAACATAAAAATTTGCAGGATCATAAAAATATGTGACTTCAACTTTTTCTGTTTTACCAATAATATCCTGTGATTTATAAACTTCTGCTGTTTCAGCATATTCATAATTTTCAGTTGATTCGGTCCAGGTATTTTGCGTTTTATAGTTGCCACCTTTATCAGAACCAGTCCAGCTTTTTTCACTTCCATCTCTTTAAAATAAAAAAATAATTTAAGTTTATTAATAATTTCTTAGATATAGTAGTAGAATATTTAACATACCTACGTTTATTTTGATTGTTTACATTTTTATTATTATTAAAGCTACTATATCTGAAAATAAAAATTACCAGTGTTAATAATAGCTACTATTCACAAATTTCTAATGCATAAAATTTGCTTAGTGTTAGTAAGTAATGCATGCTATTAATAATATTCTAACACATTAACTGTCACGTGCAGACATGCAAATTGTTAATTTAATGAGGATTACCCAATAACAGTATGTAGTTTCCATAATTTTTTTTAGATAGTACAAAGTACACAAATATCATTCTGGACAAACTATAGACTTAATTTAAATGAAAAAATTGATAAGGAAAAATAAATTAAACAAGGTATCTCTAATACATTTTTAATACTCCCTATGTCCCAAAATAAGTTTCAGCTCAACTTTTTGGTATTTACAAATCACACGTTTTTTGCGATTCCTTAAAATACCGGTGTTGCATGTTGCATCACAAAGAAAAAGGCCGTATCTGATGCAGGAAATTCTTCAAAGTGTGTACCATTACATGGTAGAAGCAAGTGTAAATGGAAAATTAAACATGGATCAGTAAAATATTCAGCCGTTAGGTAATCTGTATTGGAGAAGAAATAAGTCGAGTTTATATTTCGATCCATATATTTTGTACAATTTGTTTTTATTTCAAAATGGACTCTCATTTAGGGACTTTAATTTTCACCAACTCAGACACATATTATGGGACGGGGGAGTATTATTTTTTAGACAAAGAAATTACATTAAAAATCACTATCATATTTTTTTGTTTTAATTTAAACAGCACTTGAAACTAAACCAAACTAGACATTGAGTAGTACTTGTGACAGTTAATACATTTATAAAGAAGCGATTTAAAGGCTTGATAAGTATTTTAAAGGTACGTTTAAATACCTGTTAGGTTTTTTAAAGTTTGAACGTTTATTTGAATTCGACTCATCTTTTCTGGAAAAAATAACATAAAATAAATCTAAAATGTTAGTAAATCGTGCAAAAAACAATAACTAAATAATACATCCCCTACGTAGGTGAAAATACTATAACATTAAACACAAATATTCCTGGTAATAAATTTTGTTCAAAAAATGTTTATTTACAAAGAAAATTAATGCTTATACTGCAAAAAAATTGTACAACGTGCAACAATTTATTTTAACTTAAATGTGGTAATAAAATAAATTTCCTTTTTATTTTTTATCTAACTAATTTATTTTAATAAATGAAATAATTGTTTGATAGATCGAATTTTCGGATTTTTCATTTATTTTGAATTAATACTACTCAATTTATACATGGTGTTCAGTTAGGGACGATATGATCCCTTAGGAATGAAAAAAAATTCAAATTTAAAAAATGGGTAAATAATTTGTATAACAGGACGGACATTTATTGACACCAAATGAGTAAAAATACACTGCGAAACAGGTGTCAAACTGAAGTTCGAACAAGAAACGACTGATAGAAGTTCGTGGAATCTGCATAATTGAGAATTGAGTGTAGTCAGAAGAAGACTTAAAATATGGTTTGAAGTCATATGTAAGCAAGAAAAGTCCCAAAACTCCAGAGATGTCATCTAATATTTGATAGAGAAAACTAAAATGACCAAATTCACCTGAATCTTGAAAAAATATGATAAATTAAACTAACCATAAAACAATGTATTAAAATTTGTAATTACTTTACTTGCAATAATTCCCAATGCATCTCAAATGATTTATATTACATAGAGATTGATGATAGCAAAGAATCATCTTTGCTATCATGATAATGAAATAAATTGTGCTAGTTGTATTTTAAGCCATGAAAGTGTTTACCAATTTCTAAATGGTGTAACAATATCGATCGCCTTGATGCCTCGATGAACTTGATTGCAATGATTTCATCCCTAACTGCAAAGCTAATGAATTTAAGTGCTCCTCAAATGGACACCAAAAAATTTTGTTTTTGATGGGTATTTTCATTGCAATGATGGTTCAGATGAAAAAAAATTTAGCTCACAACTGACCACAAGACTTTGGTACAAAATATAACTTTTTTTACAGATAGGCACGATATTGTGCAACCTATTTTCAAATTTTTATATTTTCTTTCCTTTGCAAGATATTTTTCGTGAAAATATTAGACAATTCTAAAATTTGACTTATTAGTACAAAAAAATAAAATTCCATGTTATATTATAACTACATATTATGTATTAAATTTTTGAAACGATAAAAAACTTAAATACTTACGTATTTTTCCCATAGCTACTGCCTTTTCCTTTGTATTCACTTCTAGAAAATAAAAAGAAAAAATTATACACACATAACTAAATTTTTCAGAAAAAACTTAATTGTTTATTAATTAAATGATTTAAAATAGGCTTAAATAAAGTTGTTGTGAATAAAACCCCTATTTAAACACTTTAAGTAAAAGCATTAATAAATAAATAAAAACCTTTTCTGGAAGCTGCTTCTATTTCCATCATCTTGTGAGTTGTTATCAGGTCCCCAACCTTCTCCAGAATTATCTCTATTTCCTCGTGAAAAATTTCCATCAGATCTCTTGTTGCCCCAAGAATTATCTCTATCATGTTTGCTACCATGGAAATTATCTCTATCAGGTTGTTTACCCCAGGACCCTTCTCTATCAGGTTTACCTCCACGGGAGTTATCTCTTTCTAATTTATTACCCCATGAATTATCTCTATCGGGTTTGTTACCCCAGGAATTATCAGCTTTATTTCCCCAAGAGTCTCCTCTGTCACCTCTCTTATTATCATCCCTATTACCGCTCTTATAACCAGATGAATCATCCCGCTTCTTGCCCCAAGACTCATCAGATTGTTTATTACTCCAGGTATTTGAGTCACCTCGTTTATTGCTCCATTCATTATCGTGACTTTTCTTGTTATCAAATGATGATTCTTGCCTGTTATCGTCTCTCTTATTATCCCACTCTCTTCTGTTGCCACCTCTTTTATTATCCCACTCCTTTCGGTTATCACCTCGTTTGTTATCATATTCACTTTGGGTATTGTCTTGTTTATTACCCCAACTATTATCACTGTTCTTATTAAAATCTTTAGTACCACTTTGATCGTTATCTCTGTGGCCTCGGGACTCTGGTCGCTTGTATTCAGGTTTTTGATCTTTCCATTCAGTATTCCTAAGTATAAAAAAATGTGATGGTTAAAACCACTAATAATTACAGCTGTGCCAGTGATTTTTAATATTTTTTGTAAATTTAGCATATCGGCAAACCAAACATTTTTGCTGTAAACTTTTATAAGCTAATGGACAAAAATTTGACTAAATTTACTTTGAAATAAACGTTCTTAATTATTCTGCAACTGTAAAACTAAATCAATTACGTTTTGTGGTTAAAAAGTTTTTAATATGAGACTAAACTACCCTGACTGCATTTATCTTGCGTAACTCGATCCGGATTGGATTAAATATCTGAATTTTTTCCGAAATATACAAGTCGGATTGGATTCCGTTCAATTATCCAAAAAATGCAGACTGAGCCAATCGCTATTCGATTCAATGCAATCCAACACGGATCGAGTTACGTGAAATAAATGCAGTCACTGTTTGTTTAGAAAATGTGGAGAAATAAAAGTTCAAAAAATACAAAATTAATAATGAAGGCAACTTTTAATAATCTTAACTGACCTTGATCCCTTAAATGGTGAAGATGGACCTCTTTCATTCCAAGAAGTGTTCTTTCTAAAAATCAATTAAAACAAAATTAATTTTGAAAAATACCTTGTATATTTATAAAATACGATTATAATAAATACAAATAAAATAAATCTATAAAAAAATTAACTAATTATGATAATTTTATATCTTTAATAGTATTTTAATTGTAATATTTACCTTGAAGGACTATCGTCCAATTGACCATTAACATCTGGTTCACGCCAAGATGAGATTTCATTCCTACAAAAAAATTGGTTGATTAATCATTAAACATAAGACGACTTTCCTCAAACTTTTTATTTACAGTATTTTGATAAATAAATAAATTTAAAATATGATGTAAAATATTTTACTTGGTTGAAATCAAGCTTACCTAGTATTCCTTGGCGATTCGCCTTTATTTCCATATTTATTTTTCTTATCTTCACCACGAGGTGACATAAGTCCCTTTTTGGTAGCCACTTTCTCTAATAAGCTACTTGCAACATTAACTCCGTTGGCATCAATTAAATCAACCAAAACTTTATCGCTCAAAGTTTCAACAACCTTCATGGTAAACTCCTGCTCAAGAATCAGCTCTTCTAAAATTCCATCCCGTTCGGTATCATTACTCATATTCTGATAGCCCGTGAGGCAACATTGAATGGCTTGAGGTCGTAACATCGTAACAAATTTCGGAGTTGTTGTTCTTAAATTGCAGTTGTTAACAATCTCCTCATTACCAAAATCAACATAAAATATTTTAGCTTCAGTATTATCAAGTTGCATAAGTTTAGCCCGATAGAACATGCCGTCATCTAAAAACAATGCATTGCAAGGAATTCCAGGTTTTGCACTAGCAAGATCTAACGCCTTTGATTTACTGCAGTAACTCCCCAATTCGCTCATTAAAATATTCAACTCTTCAGCCTTACTTTTAAGACGTGCATAAAATCGACTGCAACTGTATACAAAACTAATAATCACTTCATGGGAACTTCCTCGATTTATTCCCACAGGTTCAGGGTAGGATTCCATTGCAAATTTTTTAACAAACTCCAAAGCGCTTTGCTGGTTATCTGTTAACTCGCACTGAGCTAAGGCTGAGCCTGAATTCGGGGGCATTACTTTCATGAAGAGAGCTTTGTCATCAACAAATGTTTTAAAAGCACATTTCATTTCTCTGGATAAAGTGCAGTTGTTTAGGCCATAAAGGCTGAACCGGGTTGACATTACTGTTGGCAGTATGTATTTTAATGGGATTTGGAATAGTTTCGAAAATTGTAAAACTTCTGTGTTGCCAAAGTCAACATAGAACACCTGAAAAAATAAATAATCATTAATTTTTTATTCATACTATTATGTATTTTATTAGAATATTTCTTTGCACTATTTTAATTATAATAAAAGTTATTTTAAGTATTTTTCCTCAACATTCTAATTTTGTTATCTAAAATAATAAAAATATGAATTTCTTTATAAATTAGTTTTTCCTCAAATATCACTAAAGCATTAAGCTCCAAATTAGTACTTTGAATTTACGTGTAACTTATATTTAAGAGTTTGGAACATGTAATTTCATGTTGTTCACCACATCCGAATGCAAAACTTTGCAAGCTCCAAAGTCTTGCGTTAATTTCTTACGTTCGTACATTTTCGGAATGATTTGTATAGACAAACTTAAATTGAACCTGGACTTTTCATAAAAATAGGAATGCTTCATGACCAACCAACCAACGATGAATTTTTCTGCACTGCTTTTACTCATTATTTTAGTTTGGACATGGCACTTTTATCGAAAGCCCCTAGGCAAGCAAAATGAAATTTTTTTATTGTTAAGTAAAAAATGGTAAATATCCAATTTTCTTTTGTAAATTGAAGACATTAATAATCGATCAAATCCAATTTTTTGTAAGTTCACTTTTTTGAAAAAATTACATTTCGATTACCGCTGATCGATTGGTACAGTATAATGTATGTAAATGTGTAAAATTATAATGGGAAAATTCAAAATATGTGTTATCATCTAAGGGAGGATTTTGTTTCTATGGTGGATTCTAAATCTCGCCAAAATGTCATCATTTCTTTGAAGAGACAATGAAAATAATAATACATTAGAAACAAAATCCTCATCGTTTTATACCACTTTTAAAAATAGATTTACCGGTTATTGCACCAAGGTCTTCAATTATATTTGAAGTAAGGCAATAAATATATATTTTAAAAATTATTAAATAAAAGCAACAGTTGGGTTAAAATTTAATCGGGAAGAAGTCAAAATGATTAGTTATCTTATTTCTACTCTAAATTCTTGTAAATTGGTTTTTAATACTAGGATCCTCCTCGCGACATTATCTTTTGCTATACGTGTCTCGCCGCCGAGGAACCTAGTGTAAAGCCTGGTTTACATTGGTCGAGTAGGAGGGCGAGTTCAAAAACCGAGATATATTCGTTTATTATAAACAGTAGGGTGAGTAAAAGGCGACCAATGTAATCCACGCTATAAGGAAGAAACTAAATTGAACTTCTTTGAAAATTTAAAAAATCACTAGATCAGTTGACCTAAGGCATGCACTTTATTTAAAAAAATAATGAATATCCAAAAAAAATTATAAATATAAAAAAATCATTGTTCATTTTTTTTTTTCAAAAGAATCAAATGCATTTTTTATTATTTTATTCCATCCAAGAGTTCTTTGACAGCAATCTGTGATATATATTTTAGTCTACCTTCTTATATGTATATTTCAAATTTTCTTCTGTTTTGTCATTTTATACTGTAAATATCCTCATCAAATTGTTTTATTAAGCTTATTGACAAGTGCTTATAATTACATTATCATTTTTTTTGTATTATGATGTATGTTGCACAAATAAATTGATACTTGATTTATTATGTCAATTAATTTCCTCATTCATTTTTACTACGAAACGATTTTTAGCCCAAAGCTGGAGTTGTTTGTGCTGGTAAAATTATTTGCATTCTAAGCATTCCGGCGTGTCCCAGTTTTCACGAAGGGGTCCCACCCAGTGCCATATTTACATACTTTATGCAAGCATCTCAGCAAAGGGCTAATTAATGCCACTTTGGGTTGACGTTATAAAATTATTACCAAAAAATTATTTAGAAAAAAATACTCTTTATTCCAAAAATTAATTACAATTAACGTTTCTTCTTGATATTTTCGCTCATATCTTTGAAATAAGCTCCAGAACGACAACACTTTTTTTACGTCCGCAAAACTTCAAAATAAACTCTATCAATTAAAAAAAGATTCGTGCCTGTTTTCCCCAACGATTCCTAAAACTTAGGCATTGCTTATAGCTCTAGTTGCTAGGTATTTCTTATTAAATTATTAAAAATACCTAGCGACTAACACTATAAGCAATGCCAAAATTTTAGGAATCGTTGGTGAAAACGGGCATCAGTGTTTTATCGCTTTTACTTTAGGAGCAGTGATGGTAAGAAAAATACTGTGTACGAGTGACTTCAAGTAGTAGGTCAAGTAAAAACTTGGCAAATAAGGCAGTGGTTAAAGAAAATGAAATGAAAATCAGTTTAATGCCATAATTATGAAACGTAAACATTAATTAATTAATGTTCAAAATGTTGACCTATACCCTCAACCCCCTACGTCAAGTCATTCACACTTTTTTTTCATTGATAGAGTTTACTCTTAAGTTTTATGGATGTAAAAAATGGTACCCATATTCGGTTTATTTTAAAGATTGAGCGAAAATAAATAAAAATGGAATTTTGATTCATTTTTTTTTTTATTTTTGCTCGCATCTTTAAAATAAGCCTCACAAGGATACAATTTTTAATGTCCCTAGAACTTCATATTAAACTCAATCAATTAAAAAAAGGATCAGTGTTTTATCTCTTTTTCTCTAGGAGCAGTGATGGTAAGAAAATTACTCTGCGTGAGTGACTTGACGTAGGGGGTTGAAGGTCAGGTAATGTTCAACATAATTTTTTTATGATGATTTTTTTAGTTTCAAGTCAAAGAGGAATTAATTTGCTTTACTTTACAATTTTTTTCATTTAAACTGATCAAGTAGTTTATGAACTAAAACAAACTTTCGAATTATCAACATTTTCTGTGAGTACAAAATTCAAAGACCTCGCAAGAAAGTGAATTTCGAGCTCGTGTTCTATCCTCACTCGGCTACTTTCAAACTCGCAGAAAATTTGTCACTGTCTAGTTCGTTGCTTAATACACTATTAAACTACAAGATATCCATGGAAGGAAAGAAAAACGATAGAAATAATTCCTTCATGATTTGACTTTCCCGCGGGAATGAAGGTCCGTTTATGGGTCGCTATTATGCTGTGAAATAATAGCTATTGCATACACCACCATAGCTTGCTTTCATTAGTATAAACGATTATTCGAGGAAAGCACGAGCCTTTTCTTTTTATAATTACCATACATGTAAAATTTTAAAAAGTAAAAACGAAATTAAACTATTATTTAATAATTTTATATTTTAGTTATTTTCTGAAGGCATGCAGTGCATGACTGATTACATGGACCCTCGCCACTGGCTCCTTTCATATTTTCAAAAATGTAATTACATGTATGAAGTGTCAGGAAAGAAAACTTAGTTTTCTTAAATATTATTTAAGATAAAGTAAATAAAAGGAGTGTTTTGAAAACTTCAAATTAAAAGTGTCAACTTTTGAAAATCAAAAATCATAAGCAGAAACTTTTTTGAAATTTCCAAAAAAACTCGTAAATTAACTGTTCAAAAATAAAAGTTAGATGTTAAAACATATATAAAACATACCTATTTACCAAAAATGTACTAATACAATTCAAAAATTCACTCACAATAATACTGGATTTAAATAGAATCTGATTAATATAAGAAACTTATTATGTATTTTAACTGGGTGACCATTGAATTAGCAACATAGATGAGCATAGATCATATAATTTATATAAAAAAAAGTATAGATGGCGCCTCATGAAACTAAAGAAAAAAATCAACTTAGCTAACCATTTCTTAGATCTCTGTCACAGTATAAATAACTACCAGTAGCGACACTCTCCCGTGTCTAACCTAGTACCATTTCTATTTTGCGTATCTGGTACCATTGAGTTTAGAACTGCAAATTACAAATGGTGACATTTCTCTATGATCAAAATAATTTTAAGGGCGTCTCCATTTGAATTTAAATACCGTAATTAATGTAATAATTGATTAAAACTGTATATTATTACATTTAAGCTTGTCAAAATCATTAAAAACTTCAATTTTAATCAAAACTTTGCAAATGTATGTTATATTTTTATGGTTAGAAAAAGTGACGTAAATTTAAATTTGCCGCGTGCGTATCTGAGTATACATATATATATATCGTCAAGGTCACCAAAAATTGTCCCTTCAAATAACATGTAATTTGCATGAAGTGTCGCTACTGTTAGTTGCCTATACTGTGCTTCTACTTTTGTAACATCTTGAATCTACTCAAATCTACTTTAAATCTGTTTTACTGAAGTACATCAGTTTGTACAGTCGATTGAAAAAAAAGTAGACAAAAACAGTTTCCTGTAATTATGTTTTCCCAAACAATTATCATGTAAATTGAACTTTATTGACAACCATTCAAATTTAAGAATTTGAAAGCTGTCAAAATTTGATATTGTCAATTTTGTATGAAATTACCATAAATCAAGTGATCAAGCCTTATAATACCAAGCGAGAAAACCATTAATCAACTGATCAAGCCTTATAATACCAAGCGAGGAAAAATTATGGATCACCAAACCTATGGGAATTTTCGTCTGAAGAATACTTTTCGGAGTTATAAAGGTCTTGTTACTATTACAGTTGGATTTTCAGCAAATTTTTATTAATTCGAGATTCTAGGTATGTTCACTTTTTCTACTTAGATCCTATGCTTACATCTCACATTTTTAAAATATTTTATTAATTTTCAAGAATACTTTTAAAATGAGTTCATAAAATTGTCCTACCTGAGACATTGTTTTCCGAATAAATCCTAGGAGAATGGTTTTGAATTTTCAAGAGACGTAAAATTTTAAAATTTATATCTTGTAATTTGTTTTTGGCTAAATGTAGATTTAGCCAAAAACTACTTTTATAACATCTCGAAAATCTACCTTAAATCTGTTTTACTGATTTACAGTTTGTATGTAATTAGACGATTTGTAATTTTTAAATAAAATGTTTAAATATAAAATTTTGTTTATATGTTATATTCTATACAAATAGGGTGGTTTGTGTAAATATGTATCTTTAATTATAGTATATAAGTAACAAACTTGTATGAAAATTTAAAAATAAACCTTTCAAGTGAAAGATACATGTTTATAAAATAATAAAACTACAAAATACAAACATAAAAAACAAAAATTACAGATTCAAAATTCCTGCGCGCCTAAAAATACTTGGCCCCAAAAAACCAGAGGGCGCTTTTGCTTTATCAGAAGGTACTATTGAGTTAGCATTCTATACGTATTATTTTATCTACAGTGCGGACATAAAGTAAATCCCCCCCCCTGCTAACTTTTGAATGGTTCTGTTTTTGATTCTGAAAATTTGTCTACTGAGGAATCTAATTGTGAACTTTCTAATAAAGGTATTTTTGATTTTGTGGAACTTCCGGTTATACCGAAAGTGGATGGCAACTTTCTTATTTTAAATGGAACACCCAGTATATTTTTGCATTTTTGTGTTCTCCATAAAAATACTATTAAACTGACCTAGCATAGTGTGGTCTACGATTAATACTTTCGGAATTACGCCTATTTGAAAATCGCATTTTTATGCAACTTCATTCACACCAGAAGTTGGACCCAAGTGCCCCAACTTCCTTATTTTAAATGATTTCTTTTGCAATTAAGTTAATAACATTAAATTTAAACAAAATTTTTATCCAAGAGATTTCCTGTAGATTTTATTACTGTCAAGAAATGGAAGGTGGTTATGTTAATCAGCAAAATTAACAAACTTACTATTAAACATAATTTTGTTTAAATTTAATATTATTACCTTAATTGCAAAATATTTCATTTAAAATAACGAAGTTGGGGCAGTTGGGTGCAACTTCCGGTGTAAATGAAGTTGCATAAAAATAGATTATCAAATGGGCGTATTTCCGAAAGTATTATTAGTAGAGCACACTACGCTAGGTCAATTTAATGGTATTTTTATAGAGAACACGAAAATGCAAAAATATACTGGGTGTTCCATTTAAAATAAGAAAGTTGCCATCCACTTCCGGTATAACCGGAAGATCCACAAAATCAAAAATACCTTTATTAGAAAGTTCGCAATTAGATTCCTAGGTAGACAAATTTTCAGAATCAAAAACATAAGCGTTCAAAAGTTAGCAGGGGGGGGGGGGTATTTACTTTAAGTCCGCACGGTATGGTGCCAATATAACAAAATAATTTTATAGTTACTGTTAGTCAAAACAATCGCGTTTATGTCTAGAAATTTTCATTCGATCGCAATTGTTAAGTCCAATTCCACGATTTTATAGGATTAGATAATTGAACTCAATCCAAAAAGTGAAACCAATGGGGACGTGTTTATTTCGAAAAAAATGTGGACCGAGTCAATCGCTATTCAATCCAATCTGGATCGAGTTACGCGAGATAAACGTAATCTATGATTGGCAGTTATAATGAAGTATCTATGGTAATTATTAATTTTTTTTATCAGCTAATTTAGGTGTCGATTCTGTGCAAACCCGTAAGCCCTTACTTGTCTTACTTGATTGCACAGAATCAACCTATAGGTACATAATTTTAACCACTTGAAGACTTTATTGGATATAATTTTATTAAAATTTGAAATAAAAGTTTAGGTTAAAATAAAGGTTATTGTGAATTTTTACAAAAAAATAAAGGCAATAAAAACATTTAGAAAAATAAAAAAAATCAATATAAATAGTACCAAAGATAAAAAATTCAATTTTAACAATTCCAAAACACCCAGATGAGTGTATGGAAAAAATACATTTCGGTATCGTAATAAAATTTCGTAATTCTATGTATATATTGAGTTCCGAAGGGTTAATGAATTAAGAAACTCACCTTAAAGTTTCCGTCAACCATATTGGTGACTACAGCTCTGCAAATATAATTGTCTCCCAAACTCCTGGCCAAACAAATAGTCCCAGGTAAAGGCGAATCTTCCAAATTCATCAATGCAAGTGAATTAATTTGCATCATCAATTGCTTCAATTGGTCCTCCATATTCTTTAACTGCACGGAAAATAAGCAAGGCCCATCGTTGACATAAGAAACATAAACAGCATGTTCTGAACCGACTTCTAAAGGACGTGTTTTATAGCTAACCAAAGTAGGTGTTGATGGGCATGGCATTTGTGTAACTACAGGTGCATACCCTGGTGGAGGTGGGACAACCATTGGTGGTGGCATTTGAAACGGTTGCGGGTTTTGTAATCCTGCATATTGTTTATTTAAATCAATGGAATTGCCATAACCTCTAGCGACCAAAAAGGGTGTAAAATCCATGCCATCACGAATCAAAGTTATTATTTGATACCGCCCTGCTTGTGCCAAAACTTTAAATTCAAAATTTGAATAACGTAAGGTCTCGGATATCAAATTGAATATCAGATTGTTATTAGCTTCGTCACAAGTATTTGGAAGCATAAAACCTGCTAATATAAAGTTTTTAGCCTGCGGTAGTATTGATTTCAAAACCGTAAGACATTCCAAAGATCGTAAATTATGTATTTTAGCTAATTCTCTATTCCCATAATCAATGTACAATACTTCAACCAATCCTTGCATCATAAAAGATGAGTTAATTATTATGCAGCGATAATACAAATTGTCTTTAAATTTGGCGCAGCACACCGTTCCAACCTCGACAGTGTTAAGCATAAACTGCCCACTATCAAATGTAGGTGCCATCGACTGCAGGGACTTTTCTGTGCTCATAGGAACACTTTTATCAATCTGGCCCCATATTTTTAGAAAGGGGGGCTCCCTTTCCACGTACGTAATGTATATCAACTGAGACATGGCTTATCACATTACTTCAGGTTAGAACTTTAAGAAATTACTTAGGAGACTAATCTCTTTACTTATGACTTGATTTACCGTTAATCAGCAAATAGAAAGTTGGTTTTTGGAACGTACCAGTAAAAAACGTGGACACTCTTTTACATTCGGTTAATTTAGAGCACAACGCTAAAAAACGGTTCCACAATTTTCACACCACAGCAAAAGAGTGTAACAGTGCTGCCAGCACCGGTCTTGTTGCACCGTACCAACTTAAGTATAAAGAACGCAGTTAAAGGCGGCTACACAATTGACATAACGAGTACGTTGCGAGTTCGTTACGTTACGAAAAGAAAATGGTCAGATGCTACGAAACACGAAACCGAAATAGAACGGTATAATGTGATTGGTTGGTAGTTAGTAGCTGCACGCAGCTCCACGCTATACTGTAAATTTCTATGAAATGTGCGTGCGTGCTGCGTGCTAAAGTTCCGGGTCAGGAAAAGATAAAACTTCACCAACTTTACCCGTACTCGTCGCGTCTCTCCGTAGTACGAAATCGTATTGTGAATGATCCCATGGAACTCCTATGCTTCAATTTTCAACCCGTACTTGTAGCGTACTCGTAACGCACTCGTACCGTTAACTGTGCACCGGATTTAACACTCGGAACGCACATACAGGGTGAAAAACTTAAAAGATAAGCGTTATGAGTTTTTTATTAGTTTTTTAAATAAATAGTACTGCAGTGAATTCAAATAAGGTTGATACCGCAACTATGCAACCAAACACACTAGATAGTGTTTTTATACTTGCTAAGTTGGTGTACCTGTTAATTTTCATACAAATTTAAATCTGATCTGGCACTTTAACCAAAGCGTCTATTCGGGTATTTTTTCTAGTTATTTCTCAGTGTGTTGCAAATTTTATAAAAAACAGTTTTTTTTTTCAAAAATAAAATTAGTGCAGTTAAAATATTCGCAATGGTTTTTTTCACCGGAGCACAATGCATTTATTTCAGTGTAGCCAACTGTGGGGAACTTAGGTTTCCTACCATGCAATGTCAAGAGTATCAGTCATTTTTGAATACCCTGTATTATATATTATGTACTATTTGCGATTTCGGAGATACCACTCGTGGTGGTCATTTGATAAATGTAGTATAGTGGAATAATAAATAAAAACTTGTTTATGTGAACTTTATTACCCAGATTCTGGTCAAATCATTTTTAAGTTTAAAGGTCTTTAAATTTAAATTTGTTATATGGGTTGTATTGGACGATTTCCTTGTTACCTTAATTTTGTCTAATTAAAGGCCTTTAACTTTGACCAGAATCTGCCTATATGTGTGGGTATTTATAAATCAATTTTATAGTTTCAAACATCAAAAATGCGGTAGCGCTGGTTACTAAAACCAATAAAAACTCACAGCATAAAAACCACAGACAAAACAACAAATCTTTTACTCGCCTTCCTCCATTTTGTTACAACATTTATGTCAAAATAGCGCCATCTATACGTAATTTAAATTGCCAATATAAAAAGACCTGTGGATGGTAACCTTCGAGATTGCTCGCCTTGTCCAGCGTCCAGCCTTGTCAATATCCACCCGAGCATTCGGCCCAATTCAGCTCATTCGGCTTGGTGACTCGTCGAGAGTGAAAAGATAACTTTAGGGGAGTTTTCCAAGTGAATTTTAATTTTAACTACTCCGGAGTGATTTACTACAAGCTAATATCGTGAACTACTCCAGTGGAATAGGGGTTCAGATTCCCGCTTTTCGTTGGTTATAATTCGGTATTTAGTTTTATGTTAACAGTTAACAGACATGGGCGCCGGCAGAAATTTTTTTAGGGGGGTGCACCAGATTTTTTTGGACTTGTAAAATTCGGCATTCAGGGATTATTTTAAGCAAAATTTGGAATGCACAAAAAAGAGTCGGTCTATATAGGGGCGGGAGCCTTTTTTTTAATTTTCAAGGTCAACCAATTTCCTGAAACTTTAGAAACACAATTTGGTATTGCCGTTTTAAAAAATACCGGATACTGGATGCACGTTTTGGGTTTCGAAAGATATCCAAAATTTAAAATAAGGAAACAATTATAGCAACATTATACAGGGTGAGCTAAAATGATTGTGGTCAATTCAAATTTCCCGATTATAAATCTGGGGAATTTGTATGCTTCAAGTTCCTAGTAACACAAAATCATGTCAAAATCAAAACAAAGTAACTAGACTTCACAAAAGCAGAGGCGTAGGTGTAATTTTTACCGTTCTGTCAAAATTTCAAGTTTTTGAATTTCGTTATTGTGCCTTCTATTTCACAAACGTCAGTTTTTATCAAAATTAATTTGCTCGAATCTTTCTTTTGTGTTAGCATCTGCCTCGAAAATGAAGAAAAACATTTTCAATATTTGACATTTGTGGTGAAATTATAGATTTTGGAAAAAAAATTTGCTACGCCATTGGATTAGTAGGAGATTTTAGTTGTACCAACCTGCGTATTTGGTTGCCTACATATGAAACCACAATCATTTTAGCTCACCTTGTATGTATAACAGGTTCGCTCTAATTTACCTCCTGGGTCGCACTACTGATTAGAAGATGGTTTTACAGTGGTTTTACATATTTTATAATTCACAAAATTAAAATTAGATCCGCACATTTGGATTTTATAGCGACACAAAAAAATAACCAAACAGTTCAACAGCTTAGGCCTACATTACTGTATGTACCAAGTTTCTGTGATTCTGTTGAGTTAAAATATTCAATGTAAAATACAAAACAAATACGTTAAAAACACCTCTGTTAGCGTTTTTTTTTTATTATCAATTTCATAATAACCAAAAAAATTGGATATCTGATTTAATCGACAATCTACGGCGTAGCTCAATTAATATAAACAATTGGGAATTTTTATATTCCGCTTTTTAGATCCTCTGGTGGCAAAATTTGCGTTCCAATCCAAATTACGTTAATATATCGAAACCAGTGTTTATCCGATAAATAATCCATTGGACTTCAGAGGAGTGCGACAGAGTAAAAACATAAATAGAAAGAAACAGAGATACCCCCTTAGAGCTCTCCATAAGTTTAGCCAGAAAAATGGCGTCGTAGTTGCCCCTTACTTTTTTGATTTAAAGTGTTGGTACATGTTTTTTGAGATTTACTGAAGCTTTAAAAAATAAATCTATTTGTGTTTTGTTGAATACGTAGTTACAAGGTAGAAAAATGTTGTTTAAACACAATTTTTGACTCTGACAAGTACCGAATATCGTCCATTTAATTTTAATGTCTATTTCCTTACTTATTCGATCATCCTGTATTTGTCTAATTGACCATAGACAATATGCGTTAAAGAGCACCTATGCAAAAATGTAGCCAACTTCATTT
The DNA here is from genome assembly GCA_963971135.1 of Stenus bimaculatus. NCBI lineage: Eukaryota > Metazoa > Arthropoda > Insecta > Coleoptera > Staphylinidae > Stenus > Stenus bimaculatus. Next base: position 16,871,106 of record OZ020180.1, on the reverse strand, counting down.
TATTTTCAAATTATAATTAGCAACTTGTTGCTACGGGCACAACGGGGTTATAATTAAATTTTTACCATATTTATTTATTTGTACAAAACCACAAACCGAAAACCATACATTAAATATTTCAGTGATGCACAAAACACCAATTACTCTTCAACAATGGTTAGAATCTCTACCAAACGAATCTGCACCGAAAAACATGAATTCATTGAACCTGCAAGTGGAGCGAACAAGGTTAAATAGTTTGGGCCCACATACTCGCAAACCAAGTCTACGCATGTTAGCAAGGGACTTTTCTTTCCAATCCGATGACTGCAGCCATTGCTCGAGCGTAGAATCAGTTTTAGAGTTTCGTAAGGCTGACCCGGAAGCTGTACTTTTAGGACTTGGATTTGGCCCGCCCAATTCTGGCCAGCATGTTTCTAGAATACCTCCAAGGTTTTTACAACCTTCAAAGGTAAATTTCTTTCATAATTATTAAAATTTTTGTATGATGTTTGGTTTGTTTTTTGTAGCTTTTAAAACAAATTGATTTAAATAAATTTCTTGAGGAGCAAGGAGAGATCGGACTTTTACAACAGTAAGTTGCTTAACCTTAAGGCGCCTTTAAAAATCTATTAATAAGTTTAGTAACGGTTGTTTATCGTTATCAGTTTTTTTTATGATAATTTTATTTTTTCAGATTTAGTAATAATAATTCTCCTACAAAAGTGGTGCAAAAAAATAGTTAATTGATGGTTTTTTTGAGCACATGTTTTATTATAGATAGAATATATAAATATACAATATTTCAAATGGGCCTAAGTAATTATAATCTTATAAATAGTACTTTAAATGGAAATATTTATTTGTTATATTTTGTTAAGCTACTATTTTTTCTCTATACTCGATATTTTTATTATGGGATCTTTTTTAAGTGGGTAAATTGTACTAATCATTTATAATGTAAGAGAAAATGTATATACTGGGTGTCCCACTTAAGACTAATATGTTTTATTTGATAAGATCAGATAATTTTTATCATGTTTATTACTTAAAATTACTGTTTTAAATTATTTGCTCATTGTCACTGGTATTATCTAATGAAGAGTTGCCATCCCCGGTAAGGGTAGGGCTTTTCTGCTAGACGACAATTTTTAGGGGTAGTAACCCTTTTATGCAATAACGCCGATTTTTGCACGAAAATTGTCACAATTTGCGTTTAAAATAATTTGCGAATACATAAAAATAATAAACAAACATTAAACAAATGTAAAATATGAATAAATCGCCAAGAAAACATTTAATAAATAAATCACGTTTATGTCAAACGATGATGGATTCATAGATAACATAATACGTAAAAATAATAATTTTCACCGACTTCGAAAACTTTTTTTTTTTGAAAAAAAATTTTTTTACAAAAAAAATAAAAACTAATATCTCAAAAATACTTCTTTTTTAAAAGTATTTTAAGCCATGAATAAAAATATGGGATGTTACATTTAAAAAAACAAAGTTCATGGTGTTTCCGGTGAAACCGGAAGTGATTTCGAAAATAAAAAATGCAAATAAAATTTGTTTTTTTGAACCATAGAACATAGCCAAATTTCAAATTTTTTTATTCATAAATAAAAAAGTTATCGAGGTGACCCGGTTTTCATTTCCACCCGGTATTCGCATATGTGTATGTTGCGATCCGAGTGAAATGCGCGCATATGCAGGAAATTCACTCGGAACGCTTTTCTAAAATTTTGAACTGTCAATCATCACCTGTTTATTCCTTGTAGTTTTTATTATAAGCAATTAACAAAAAAAACATTTCTCGAATCGCGAACAGTTAATAATTATTTAAATGGAACCTACAAATTCTAGTAATAACCACCTAGAACCCTCAAGTAACTGTATCAGGTCAATAGGTGAAGAAATAGAACACAGTGCATCACCTCAGGAGGTAGTGCACGGTATGTACGAAATGCACGACCTTGAAACCTACCGTATGCTGCTTATGCGCCACACGGAACGCATAGGAGACTACATATGCAGCATATGCTCCACTCGGAAGGCTCCCTTTATTAAACGTTTTCTTGGCGATTTATTCATATTTTACGTTTGTTTAATATTTGTTTATTATTTTTATGTATTCGCAAATTATTTTAAACACAAACTGTGACAATTTTCGTGCAAAAATCGGCATTATTGCATAAAAGGGTTACTATCCCTAAAAATTGCTGTAGGTGGTTGAAACTTGGTGGAGACGTTAATTACACCCTCAAAAGGCTCCCTACAAAATTTGGTAAGGATCGGATAATTCCTTCATACCTAGCCGAAAAGCCATACCCTTACCTTTCTTTGATTCACAAAAGAACATGTGAACATGGTGATGAAAATATGAGTATATTATGCTGCTTATTTAATAGCAGGTAAATATCTTCAGGGTTCTAATGATTAAAGAGCAAAATTCAAAGTCTCTTTATAACTGAGTACGACTGTATTAATTTATAAAGAAAATCATGCAGATAAATTATTTCTAAAAAGATGATTTTTAAATTTGTTCTATTCAAGTGTTTTTAAATTTATTTTTTGGGTGTATTAAAAAGTCATGCCGCTATCATTTTTTGCAAAAATAACCACAAGACCTTTTAGTATACCAAACAGGAAATTTTCAAAATGACTTGATGAGAAAAAAAATTACCAAAATTTTAAACAAATAATTTTTATATAAACAGATTTTTTTCATAATTCTGACCAGTTTTTATTTATTTTTTTGTTTTTAAAAATTTTCCTAATAGCAGGGATTCTAATCGTTTCAAGTTTCGAAACGGTTTCGGTTAATATTTCTTTCTAAAAAAAGTTTCGGTTATGGTTATGGTTTTTAAAAATTTCTAAAAACGGTTTAGGTTAACCAACAGATGTTGGGGCTCGTTTGATTTCAGTTGAATCTTGGACCAACTTTAGAATAATCATAAGAGGCTTATTTGAATTTAAATAATAGATAATAGGTATTTTACTCTCAACATTTTGAGGACCAATAATTAACTATAAATCTGATAAATATTAAAAAAACGGCAGTCAAAAGTTGGACACCCTGTAAAAAAATTATCATGGTGTAACTCTGTAAAAATGGTTGTGATTTTAATTTTTAATAGGTATTTATGTAAATATAAAAATATTAAAGAGAATAGGAGAGAATTCAAATCCCAACTGATTGCCTGATGATAACCTAACAAGGCGAAACATGTCGCTTAACTTTACAGTACATGCAGTACTGTTTGAGAGACCGGGCTAAAAAACACCATTTTTCCCTTACTTGTAATAGAAACCCATTTTTTTAAAATTGAAAATCATGTCAACTCCACCAAAATATGTTAGTTTCAATAAAAATTAAGTAGAAAAGAAACATTTCGATCTGGTCTCTGAATGGTTAAGTAATTAATCACAATTTTTTATATGTTGTTAGTAATTTGAATCATCCCTTCTATTTTTTTATTAACATTTTACCAAATCATCAAAGAATTTAATGTTCAAAGTAAGAAAATCCTTATTTATGCTGTTTATTTTAATTTAAAGTATAAACTGTATTTTATTAAATATGAAGTATTTATTACAGTGAACTATGTTTTCTGTGGATTATTGTTAATTCTTCTCAGTTTACTAATTGCCTCGTGTATAATTTAAGGTATTGTCAAGGATTTTAGACTGATTTAAACCTTGCATAAATTTATAATATGTACTTAGTTAAATAAAAAATACTAGTTTTGTGAAATTAAGCTCATAAATATCTCTTTAAACTTTTTAGAGCAATTCCTTACTGTAATTTTAAGAATTTGGGTTGTTAGAACTACAATTTTAACCTAAAATATTACTTTAAAAATCCAAATTTTTAAAAAAATTTTAACGTTTTATTGATTATTTTATCTAAAAATAGTAATTTTTATTTAATATTTATAAAAAGAACTTCTATCTTGTATTTTTAGAGAATTTTAAAAACTAAAGGCATTCACTTTTTTTTTCACATAGAAATTATTTGAAGTTTTTTTTAATCACCCGAAAGCTATGGCGCCTTTTCAGGAGCACCCAGTAAAAATATTTTAAAAAAATGACTTACAACATCAGGTTATGAAAATAGTACAGACAATGAAATTTTATAACTTAAATATTTTTTTATAGAGAAAATCCTTAATTATAGTTAAATTTAATTTAAATAATGTTTGGCAGTAATAATGAAAATTATTGTATTTTTAAAAAACATCCCAAAAGATTTGTTGACCCTTAAAAATATTTTACACATGGTGATCCATATTATGTATGAAATAATACTAATTTTTGAAATATTAAATTCTTTTGAATTTTAACGTTATATTAAAATTACAGTGGGAAATTGTAAAAAGATTCTGCGATATAAACTTAAAAACTTCAAATTTGTAAATTCTTTTTATGAAAATTATCTAAGTGTACTTCCTTAAAATTAATAAATTACTGTAAATAACCAAAATCAACAAATATTTTTGTAGGGATGTGCCGAATATTAGGTTTTGCTTCAGTATTTGCCAGATTCGGTAAACTTCAGTCAAATTCAGTTTTCGATCGAATATTTAGTTATGTAAATAAAATTTTCATGGGCTAGAAATGTGCCTTTTATGTTCAATATAATTAACGGATTTATAAATATTTGTGAGTGCTATTTTATGACCAGGGGTGTCAGAGAACTCACAAAGACTTCCAAACCGAATTTATATGTCCCAAGTTTAGCCTAAAAAAAATAGAACTAAAATAGTTGATGAAAATTGAAACGCAAATACAAATACTTTGCACAGTGCATTTATGATTACTTCTACTTTTTCTTTATTATCAATAATTTTATAATACAGGGTGTACAGAAAGTTCCGCAACGTCCGTTTATTTTTCAAATGAAGCATTTTTGAGAAAAATCTTTTAATTAAAAGTTGTACGATTCTTAGTGACGCACTATGTGAAAATATTCCGTAAATATAAACCATTTTATTGCATATTATTATAGCTTGCTTTCAGCGGTTTACGGAACATATTTTTTTATTTTTCTAAAGTAAATAGTTGAAAGTTTTTGAAAGTGTTTAAATTTTCAATGCATAAAGTTCGGCAACACTGCTTTGTTTTGAAAATTAAGCATTTTATAGAAAAATGTTTCAAATAAAAGTTGTACACCCTGAATATCCGATGTTTTGAGCTGTGTACAGGGTGTCCCAGACCACCCGTATGCCTATGAAAGAAAAAGATTTACCACTAAAGTGAACCTAAAGAATCTTTTGGTATAATTCGTAATTTACAAAAAAAACTGGAAGTAACTTTGAAATTTTAAATGGCAAACTAGGTCGAGTATGGTATTGTTGGAAAGGTCTTTTGAATTTTAAAGAAACAACTTTTATCAAAGTTATTTTTTAATACCTTGCATAAATAACAAATTGAACTAAATTAAAATATGCACATAAATGATAAGAGGTATCTTAAATTATGAAAAAATTAAAACATTACCATCATCTGCAATGGGAGGAGAGAAATTATTAAATGGAAACTTTTTAACTCTTCATTCGTCAAAAATAATCAACTTTTTTAATTTTTTTTATTATTATTTAAAGGGAAATGCATAACTTAAAAAAAGTTGATAATTTTTAACTAACGAACGAAAAATGCAAAAAATACATGTATCCATTTAATAAATCATAGTTTCCTCCTTGAGGATGATGGTATTAGTGTTTTAATTTTTCCATAATTTAATAAACAATTTGTCACTTGTTTGCATTTATTTTTTTTGTTTAATTTGTTAATTATGCAAGATATTAAAGAAATGTTTTAATAAAAGTTGTTAATTTTAAAAGACCTTTCCAACAATATACCACACTTGACCTAGGTTGCCATTTAAAATTTCAAAGTTACTTCTGGTTTCGGATACTTCCGGCTTATTTTGGAAATTAAGAATTACACCACAAGATTCTTTAGGTTCACTTCGGTGATAAAATTTTTCTTTTGAATAATGTACGAGAAAGGGTTCTCGAAATAAAGGGGTGGTACAGTTGGTCTGGGACACTCTGTATATTAAATTAATTAATATGAAGGAACCAGAAATATCATCGTTCTGAAAATCCTTTTTTATTTCATCATAATTTGCCAAAACTTAATTGTTATTATATTAAGTAAACTACTTTTTAAACATATTTTATTATTAGGAATTTACGTTTTTATGTTGCTCTAATAAGTACTAAATTGGTGGCAATTTATTATTCATGGAAATAAAATATTCATTTACTTGAGTTGTAATGCCTTAGTCAAATATTGGGCGTTTTGGGAGAATTGAAGCTATATTATAATAAGGCACATCCCAAAATATTTGTATATAATAAATATACAGGGTGTAACGAAGGTTTATACCTTCTACAATAAATCTACAATAGTATTCGTTGTTCTTCAAATTATTTTTGACCATGTTTGAAATAAACTTGTAAATTAATGACTGAACCCCTGTATATTTACGAATTGTATGTAAATCTTCTATATTTCTATGAATTTTATGATACGATTTAAGCATCAAATATTATATTTCGAATCTGTGATTTCCTATGTCTGTCTGCTTGTTAATTGTGATAATTTTATCAAAAAATGACCAATTTATTATTCCTGTAAATATTAAAATAAATATTTATAAATAATTATATGTATACACACATTTTATGAAATATGAAGTCTTTAATAAATCATTCTTGTTGTAAAACAGAACTTTATAACTTCATTTAAACCTTCAATTCCTTTTATTATATTTAAAATAACATTTAACAACAAAACTTGATTCAATTTTAAGAAGTAGTTTGATCCGAGAGCGCTTTAGGTGCTTTGCAATTTTATTTTTATTTTCAAGGTTTGTTTAGATCATTTTCAGTTCACTTCCGTAGTATAGTAATATAATACCGCATTTATTTTTTTACTTAAAGTGAAAATACTTTCATGTTTTTGTGAAAAAGATATTATAAAATATAGGTACAAAATGGCCCCTGGTTTACGAATTTTTGTAAGTTTTATGTTTTTTAGTTGCCTTCTCTGCAAATGATTAGCAATCAAATTTTTCAATTGGACCAGTAATTCTCCAAATAGTTTTATAAAAATCATGCTTTGGGCTATAACTTCAAGACAAATAAAAATATGAAAAGAAATTTCAAACGATTTTAAAATTAAATTAGGTCAAATTAATGTTAGGTAGATTGAATTTTTTACAATTCAAATAAAATATGAGTCCTTTCCAACACGCTTTGTCTATTTGATTTTAATGCAATTTAGAGGATTAGTTGTAAGTTGTAAAATAAAACAAGTAAACAAACCTTTCTTAAGTTTATTAAAATTAAATCTTGGTAATTAAGAATAAAATATTTAGTTACATAATTATTTATTTATCTACCTCCCTGAGTTTAAAAAGGTATTTCAAGGTAAAATGCAATTACTTTATTTGTATCTGTAAATCCTAATCAGTCTCGCAAAGCAAATACTGTAAAGTACAAACAGGTACGTTCGAGTTTCAAAATTCATAAAACAACCCTGTATATATTTTTTTAGATATAAATATAAACTACTAAATACACCTTAATATTATTAAATTTAAAAACGCATTAAATTATCAATACTTGTGGCACTTATAGGAACTATATTTTGTTATTATTTTTTTGTACTTAAATATAAGAAATAATAACGCCATAAATGAGGTAGAAACGTTGTAGAGTAAGAAAATATACAGCAGTAAAGATTAAAAAACATAAAATCTTACAAACTAAAAATTATATAAATAAACAATTTTATAATTCCTATTTTACGTAGCAGATGCCGTTTTTTATGAAAATTTCGATTTGTTTACATTACTTTTTTTACTAGACACTAACTTGTTATGAGTTATGAAGAAATTATATTTGAGCAATTTTGAATTTTTTCTTAAGTCAATTAGTGTTTTTTTATGACCGATGTAGCTAATTGAAGTGAGCACAACTACAACATCATATTGAAGTGAAGAATTAACAAGAAAATTTTCGATTTCCTTAGAAGTTTGTTTATTTAAGTTTAATTGAATTGTGCGAAATTGAGCCACTTCGGTACATCAGCTGCAAGAGGCATTTATAAAGTTCAAAATGAGCTTTTAAAAAGTACACTGAGAAAACATCAACTTAACTAAACAACTGACTTATTATAAAATCCAGTTAGTGTCAAGTTATAAAAAATGATTATGTAAACCTTTGTAGTTCGACGCCATGTTGTGTAGTTTTGCTCCTTTGGTAATTTCCGAACAGCATTTACCTACGAAAAATATCTCCGCAAATAAAACGCACTCCGCAGAACTAATCGTGTCATAATTTTTAAATAAATATTCGAATAAATTAAACAAAACCAAAAAAATATAAATACACACACACAATAAATAAAAATCAATAAAACAAACAAAAAATGGTGTCGTACTACATTTTTACACGCCCTTATCCTTAATTATTCATTTGTAATACACACATTACTTATTAAATTATTTTACATGCTTTGAAGACCATATAAAAAAAAATATTAAAAAAAAACGTAGCCTATTATAAATAAACCAAATGTTATGAATCACCCGGTGTATGTAAATTTGATAAATTAATTCATTCGTATACAGGGTGATCCATAAAAATTAAAATTTTATTGGCGGGAAGTTTGGATGATTAATTTTAATTTATTCGTTTACTTCTATTTCATTTATCAATTATTAATATTTTATTATAATAAGCTATGTTTTTTAATTCTTGTTTTACATAATACAATAATTGTATAAAATATGTCAAAAAAAATTATTATTTTTAGTTTCTAAAGACTAATTCCACTAATTAAAATTTTACGCCGATTTTTAAGGATTTCGTGGAGCAAGTTTCGCTTAAAATAATTTAACCAGATAAAAAAATATTGTTAATTTATTTTTCTGAAGTCGAGATTGTGGCGACACCTCATTTTGTTTATTAACCCAAACTTGTGTTATTGTTATTATATTAAGTGAAACTCTAAATCCTTTTTCACAGCACGATATGTAAATTCGTTTAATTTTTACGTTGTAGCAGGCGACCGACTGTCTTTTAATTATTGCATTGCACCTTCAATAATTAACAAACAAATTTTATGCTAACATTTTTAATAGCACAATCAATCAAAATCTTTTATTTTTTATCAAGTGTTACTTTTCAATTCGTTAGGAATGACGAACATGGCTTTAACTCTGTATTTTGCAATAAACATTTTTAGGAAGTCTACTGACTTTTTTTGCTACAATAATCTTTTTAGTGACAAATTGTAATGTAATAATTTAATTTTTTAGGCACGTTCCATGAAATTAGAGGTGGAATTTGCCTACCGAATTTATTAATACAGTCCAGTTCACATACATACTGAAAAAAATCACTAACTTTAACCTTAAGATAGATATGTACCGAAAAAAATCGGTTAACGATTTTTATGTTGCTTCAGCAAAACGCTAAAAATCTATAACCGAATAAACTCGTTAGCACTTTTGAGATTGAAACGTGCAACGTATTGAAAAAAAAGAAAGTACGCGTGATGATCTTTATTATAAAATGGTTATTGTTAAATTGCCAAGATAGCGAAATTTTAGTTTAGACCAATTGGGAAATATGACAAATCCATTTTCTCATATTTTTTGTTCAAGCCATATTCGTTCAATCCAAAAACTTTAAATAAATGAATTTAAATCGCCTAATAAGTTTGAATTTTTATATATCGCCTGAATTAAAAAAAAAAATACGAAATTTTTTTACTTTTGGATTACTTTAAACCCATTTCTGATACACCTTCTGTTAATTCAGTTATGGACTCCGCCGTTCCTGCACTTCCATTTCCATTATGTTCAGGTTCTAATTTTTTTTGCTGCTCTGAACGGTTTGGACAGTCTGCTATTAAATGGTCCTCACTTTTGCAATTGTGGCATCTTTTAGGTTGTGGTCCCAGGGTACATTTTGCTGCTATGTGGTTTGCGAATTCACCACAATTATAACACCTAGGAAAAGAAATGTTGAAGTAAATAATCATGGATAAAGAGACGAGTTATGGACAACTATCGTTACGTGGCGTTCTAGGTTATGAAGAGGATTTTCTAAACAAAAGTGTTAAATGGAGAGGGTATTAAATTCTACCCTCCCACTCATAATCGTAGATCGCTACGTAGCGATAGTTTTTGCAACTCGACTCCAGGATTAAGAAAACTAACAACTTTTTGCAATGGAATCAACATCTTATAAGGTAAAATTAATAGATCGTTTCTCACTTCCAGTTTTGATGTCGTCTGATTAAATTACAAACGAAAAAATCTGTAGACTTTCATAAATTCAAAACCAAATTGTAGTTGTTTACAAGGTTTTTTTAAGTAGCCTAGAATTTATACCTTATTTTTCTAAACCTTTTTTTAGAAGTTGGCCTTCGATGTGATCCTCTGCAGTCTGAACATTGAGGTCCTGAAACTCGTGTTGCTTCCAATCCTTTGTCAGAAATTTGGCATTCGAATTCAACCTCCTCTTCGTCACCTAAAGATCTGAATCCGGTCATTTGAATTACACTCTGAAAAAAAAACAAGAAAAAATAACCATTATTTGAAATATGTTTATATTTTGGATTTTATGGAGAAAATCAGTTATTAATTAATCTGAAATCTACTTTTTTATTCTTTAATTCCCTATGTTAGAATCTCAATGGTGGCAATCGAATTTATTCGGTTGAAGATTTTTTTGCAGTTTTCTGCTATTATAAGACAAAAATCGCCACCACCGAAATTTATACACGAATCGAACCTGAAAAATCTATTCGGTAGTGGATTTTTGTTTATGATTTTATATGAAACTTGTAAATAGTGGTTTTTTAGTTTATAATTTTCTTTGCAAATGGGATAAAAATCATACCAGAGTTTGCTACCGACTTTATACAGGATTGAACATATTATTGGGTAATTAGTAAGGACCGTATTTTTGGGTATCTCGTGAATTTTTTGAAACGAACATTGGAAAAATGGATTCTTTGTTTAAAACTTTCATGGGAGTAAGAATTGGTATTTACCAAATCTATTCAGTAGTGGACTTTTTGTATAAAACTTTCTGTGGAAGTAAGACAGAAACTATCTTCATGGCATGGCAACGATTTTTTTTCGGAACGGTACACATTGAAGTGTCAAATAATTTTTTTGATTAAAAGAAAATCATCTCCATGACAAATTATGCATACTGGGTTATTTAATATTACCGGAACACATATTTTTTAAATCGTAAAAAAAATCATAAAATTATACATTTTTTTATTATATTGAATGTTCACTAATTTGTTCAAACTACACCAAAATTTGTTATTTCAAGCAGAACACCTTGTATATATTTTTTATTTATCGATAGATTTGATTTTCCTGAATATATCAATATCAAATTTGATACCTTTATTTCTAGTCAATACAAAATATAAAATACAAAAACATATTTTTATATAAGTAGGAGAGAGAAAGAACGATAAAAGAGTTTATTCCCTTTCTTTCTTCTTACTTAATTATATCAATATCAGATTTAGGACATTTTCCTTAATGAACTAAAAGATTTTGAATAAAAATATATTACCAAATGGGTAGGAAAGAGAGCGACTAGATTGTTTATGGTTCTCTTTTATTTGCCAAATACTATTCGAAATGCTCAAACGCGTTATGGAAAATTGGAACTTCGGAATCATTGGACCATCTTAGCTGCAGTTGCGGCCAAGGAATAACTTTAAAAAAATAAATGTAAAGAATGGTTCTTTTATATGATGATAAAGATTACCCGATAAAATTGATTTTTCAATTTTTGAAAAAGTACCTCTAAATGGATCACCCTATATTATCAGGTACCAAACCTGAAATAAGTTAGGCATTTTCTAACCAAAATGACTGATTTGCTCGAACAAATTACTTTATTCTAAAAATATACAGAGCGTTCCATTTAAAATAAAAAAATCTGATGTATTAGTTTGGAGAACCCTATACAGGGTGACCCAGTCATCCGTAAATGGACTATTATAGAGTCTTTGCTATAAAACATATCGCCTTCCGGTTTTTATCAATATGTAGATACATGTATGCTTAAGGTGACCAGATTTTGAAAATGCCATACCAGGAGAAGCAGGACCACCGAGTCCTATTGTGCAATGTGTGGAGTGCACACAGGCGGCCAATGTAAAGGGGCGGCCGCCAAATTTTTACTCGATATTAAATTTTACCAAAAATCAATCAAAATCATACACTCGGGACTCAGGCGATTTTCTCTAGGTCGACATTATTAGTCTTCATTCTTTTCAGGTTGTCGTCGGTTCGGGGAAAACACATGCTGAAAATGCACGTGGGCTTACAATATTCGATTCAATTCAGTTTAGAAATACGTAAATCCGTAAACGCATCAGTATATACATATGCCCCTTCTTCCTCCAAGATTACTAAACATTTAGTATTTGGTGTGCAATATACGGTTTTTGTGGAATCTGACAACACATTGTACGGATTTTCGATTATCGGCAAATTTTAATTTAGGTACAGTTGGTCCCAGTCGGAAGTAGGACATAAAAGACTAGATTGCTGGCTGAGCTCAGGCTGCTCCGGTGCTCCGCATACGCTTGCACGTTTCTTTTTTTCATATTTACTCGTGATTCTTTTGTGTCCTACATCCAACTGGAATTAACTGTACTAGTTACATATAAAAAAATCCTGTCTGCTGGATAGACGTTGAGTATTTAGTAATCTATACTTGGTGTGCTTAATCTAAATATCTGAACAAAAAACAGCGGTTATCTGGTGATGAATATGAAATAAATGAAAAGCACAAACTATTGGGATCTTTAGAAAAATATTTAGTGGTAAATCAGAAAAACTATAAAATACTGAAAACAATACAATGGATATTGTATTCAGAGTCAAGTAATTCTGTATTTTGTGGTCCTTTTCTAAAATATGTGTGGACAATCTTTAAAATGAGATAATATATCTGTAAAGAATAAAGTCACTAATTGAAACATTTATCAATCATTCTTAAAAGGCATGACAGTAGTATATTTTTTTATAGGTGGCGGCATATTTAGCTTTTGCTTACAAGCAGCCATATTTCTGACGGCAGCCCTGAGGATAAGCCTTTTTAATTTTATTTTTCCTAAACTAACCAAGTGTCAGTGAATTCTATGTGTCAACGCTTCTCAGGTATTAAGGAAAAAATCATAAATCTTAAGACCGGGACAAATGCTTAGAAATCGGGACTGTCCCGGCCGTATGGTCATTCTATGTATGCATCACAATTTAAAAATATTTTGGATATTTACAGATACAGGGTGTCCCAACATGGACATGAACCTAAGTTATATTTTTTTAAATGAAACACCCTGTGTATTTTCACGCTATTGTATTTTACTTCAAAAAAGAATATTATTTTGTATAAATCACTAATATGGGCCTAAATCATTTCGTTTTGGAATTATTTAGCTTTTTATGAAGAAAAGAGGTTTCATTAAAGAGACTGCTATGAAAAAAGTTATGGATGCTTTTCTAAAAACTCTACCAATTTTAGAAAAACTCGTAGTTTGAGAAATCGTGGAACACTCATTCACAGCATGCGTAAAATATACAGGGTGAGGCAGAACGCGAGAAATTAAATAGTTACGTTTTTTCAAATTGAATACCCTACTTTTTTCTCACCATTCAATAACATTTTAGATAATAGATAAGCTTTTCAACGATACAAGGTTTGTATGGTATTTTTGAAATTATTTTTTCACTACTATACTTTTAACCTTTTAAAAATAACATATTGTAGTTTTTAACTTTAGAAACTTTTCTGGCATTGTGATGAAATCATGAAATAAGCTACTGGGAATTTTAAGATTCTATTCGCCCCTCAGGTGGAAATTTGGAACTAAGTTCGTCCCTAACTTCAGAATAGATTCTTTTACCTATTTCCTATTTGAATATTAATTAAATCTGCTAAGGAGGCATTACTCAAACCGCTTACTGTGCTGATTAATAACTGCATAGAAGAAAATGTTTTTCCAAATGTCCTTAAGCTGTCAAAAGTAATACCTATACATAAAAAAGGAAATATGAATGTCATGCATAATTATAGACCGATACTATCGGAGATAGTTGAAAAAGTACTAAAATTGTCCAAATTGTAGATGAGAGTTCTTGAACTCACACAACTTGCTAAATAAAAACCAATTTGGCTTTAGGAAAGAATTTTCAACTGTTGACGCAATATTTGAACTGATAGATAAATAACAGACTAATTTTATCATATTTATCCAACAGGCAGCAGACTGTTAATTTTAATGATGTAGACTCTGAATTTCTACATGTAAAATATGGGCTACCTCAAGGCTCAGTTCTGGGACTGCTTTTGTTTATCATTTTTGTAAATGATTTTCCGGCATATTTAGAAGAACACTCTAATGTTATTTTATACGCAGGTGATACAACACTAATTAATAGAGGTGACAATAAAAACAATGTACACACATTAAATGCATCTGTCATATTGAAAGCAACACGGTGGTTTACATAGAATTTTTAAATACAATAATAATGAGTTTTCGAGTTCCGTGTCTCGCAGCCAAATTCGGTGTGATATTGTGAGCTGTTACATTGGATAATAAAATTACTATTATTATTATTTCCAAAATACCAAATTTTTTAAATGCCGAACTTGCTGATATGCATCTTATTTAGGGGAAACTCGCTGTAATTCATTAAGAGCTGCGCACCTGTATAGGCAGAGATTTCCTCAACGTCGTCGTCAATCGTATTGTACTATGTTTCAAAAGATTCATAGTCATCGCCGGGAAACTGGTTTCATCGTGGAAGGGGTGGTCGTCCACGTTCAATTCGCACAATCCAATTTGACCATGTAGAGATAGATCAAACAACAAGTGTTCGTGCCATTGCACATAATATGGGTGCAACGAGAACATCTGTTTGGAGAGTTCTCCATGAAGATTTGCTTCATCCATACTCCCTGAAGAGAGTTCAAGCTTTGGTTCCCGCAGACTATCCTCTCCGAGTATTTTTTCCCGCTGGTGGTTACAGCAGCATTTAATTCAACCTGAATTTGGTAGATCCGTTTTATTTACGGATGAAGCGTGCTTCTTGAGGGATGGCTATTTCAACAGGCGGAATAGCTATATTTGGGCTCAGGAAAATCCTCATGTTGTATTCCCTCGGTGAAATCAAAACCAATTTGCCATAAATGTTTGGGCTGGCATTGTGGGAGACAATTTAATTGGTCCATATCTGCTTCCACCACGTTTGGTGTTTCGTCAGTTCTTGGAAGAAGTTTTGCGAGAACTCTTGGAGGAAGTACCACTTAATATTAGACATGGTATGTGGTTTCAACACGATGGGTGTCCTGCTCATTTTACTTTAAATGTTCGCCAGTTCCTTGACGAAGTTTTTTCTCAACCGCTGGATTGGTCGTGGAGGACCTGTCCATTAGCCTACGCGATCTCCTGATCTAACTTGTTTAGACTTTTTTCTCTGGGGACAGTTGAAAAGTCTGGTATACAAGACGCCGGTCAATGCTAAAGAAGAACTTCTCGCAAGACTGATGGCTATTCGATAGGGTTCGAAAATAGATGAACCATCGTGCTACCTTATGTATCGAACACAGTGGACAAAATTTTAAACAATTTTTGAAAATAATACAAATAAATAATTTACTTAATCTTGTTTTTTTATTTACCCTAGTACCTTAACGATTAATTTTCGGACGTGGGTTTATTAACAAAAGTTGCTTGTTTTGGTGTCCTTTATAACCCCTTTCATTATTGTGCATAAGTTACATGACACCCTGTATATCTTCTAAGAAATCTTCAGCATTCGGTGAATCGTGATGTTCTTCTTGTTGCCTTTTTTGGACTAATTCAATAAAACATATATTATGGAATTATGCCCTGGGGTCATTCTGTCATTAGACATGGACTTTTTGCTTTACAAAGAAGGGCTATAAGAATAGTTGCGAACTTAACGTACAGACAAGATTGTAGATTATCTTTTGTAAATCTAAAAGTTTTAATCTTGCCTAGCAATTTTATTTTGGAAAATTTACTATATACATAAAGAAAAATCCTGAAAAATTTTTAACTCATAAATTTTTCCATGAACATGACACAAGATACAAAAGATCAAATTTATCCAGAATTTATTAGATTGTAAAGATCCTGCAATTCATTTAATTACTATTCTATAAAATTTTATAACGTTCTACCTCAGAATATCAAAGACCTATCTGTAAATAAAATTGCTATAAAAGATTTTCTGATAAAACAGGCTTTCTATAGCTGGGACAAAGGACACATTTCTTAATTTTATGATTTTGAACATAATTGTTAATATCAATGCATGTCTAATCGATTTTATAATGTGTTTTTAAGTTATCTTATCTAATATTAAAAGTAACAATAAGATTTCCTTCCTTCCTTAAGGGAGTATTTTGAATTACAACGTTAAAAAAATAAATTTTTCTTTTTTTGCCTAAATCGATTGAATATATCTAAGAATATATTTACAAAGTGACGAAGGCTAATTCTAATTATTTCCAAGAATATAAGGCCAAACGTCGATGAGCGTCCGGCAGGTATGCTTTTACACATATTTTGAAGATAAATCCTTATGGTGATGATTGTCCTGTTACCAAAAATGAGTGCGTGGGGCACATACAAAAACGCATGGGTTCACGACTTTGAAATATAAAGAAAGAACGGAAGCTAGGTGGCAAGAAACTGTTGACAGACGGTGACATAAAAAAACTGACAATTTATTATGGTTTGGCTATTGGAAGAAACGTGGATTCTGTCCAAAAGATGAAGGAAGCTATAATAGCAACTCTGGACCATTATTGTTCAACTGATGAATCTCCTCGGCACGATAATTGTCCAGTTGACGTCGACAGTTGGTGTGAATGGCGCAAAGCTGAATCCATGGATCAATTACAATCTTTCGAGCATCCCGATCAATTGATTAACGAAGAAGTTGAGAAACACATTCGCCCAATTTATGAAGATCTTTCAAATGATAACCTTTTAACTCGATGTTTAGGCGGTTATACTCAAAATTCCAATGAATCTTTCAACTCCACAATTTGGCTCTTCTGTCCAAAACACCTCCATTCGGGCCAAAAAATTGTTGAAACTGTTGCCTTCATGGCTGCAGGTATGTTCAACGAAGAGTATTCAGTGATTTTGAGTGTTATGCAGTTGCTTAATTTAAATATTGCAAAATATTTACTGATTTCGCCAACTCTCAACGAATCGAGAGGCAGAACAGCCGCCATTCATTTAGCAGTAAAGAGGTTCGTACAGCTCGTAGACTCCATCAAATGTATCAACAAGAGGCTTTTAAAGAAGTAGAGGGATTGTTATATGGACCAAGAAAATAGCTGATTAGCAGATTGTGACCGTAAGTCTAATAATTGATATTTTTTCCTATTGAAAACTTTGAAGCGCGTTTTTTCCAGTTTTTATTTTCACGCTTCTCCTTAATTGGCGGGCGTGATAACTAAAAAACTAAAAGACTTATTGAACCAAAGTTTTTTTATTCCGTATTAAATTCGCTTCTATGTGAACTAAAAAAATTCGTAGAAAAGTTTATTTAAATAAGTGTTATAGCATCTTAAACTTTTTTCTTTTCCTTTTTTACACACTTTTTTTAAATCTGCCAAAACTCTTGTTTAAAATTTATTTTCTGACTTTTTCTTAGTTCACCTAGAAAAAAAAATTATAATAATTTAATCCTTTTTTGTTTTTTTTTTGTTTTAGTCAAGAATTACGAGCTGCATTTTTCCCGCCAATTGAAGACAGCAGCGAGAGGACGCTCTTAAAAAAGGCTCAGAAAAGTGTTAATTTTTTTTTACTTTAAATTTTTTTGTATTCTTTAAAGTTGTATAAAGACATACCTCAAAATTCAATAAGTTCATTTAGTTCTTTCCCTTCCAAAAAAAAATCACGAAAAACCACTGTTTTTGAGACTCCCCCCTTAATTTTTCTCCTCTTTTTAACATAGCACCTATATTTCTAAAGATAAGTTGTTGAAGTTTTGTACAAATAGTAGCACTTGTTCATTAAAATACTCGCCACTACGCAGCTCATGTTGTAAAATTGAATCCGTAATATTAATATGATACTATTATTTAAAAGATTTTTTTTGAATTTTTTACTAGTAAGTTACGTTATCATCTCACTCCCACTCAAGAGTGGGTCTTATACTTTTTGTGTTTTTAACCGATTTTTTTCGGTACGTTCCCTGTCACTGTGTGACTTGTTTCTGATTGGAAGATTTAATTAGAAAACTAATCTTCATGGAAAAACGATCTGAGAGGTAGTTACCGAATTTGTTGAGTTGTGGATTTTTTGGTAATTTTTTTCTTTCGGTATGTTAATTTGATAGTTTAAAATGTGTGTTTAAAAAAAGTGATTTTAATTGATTGGGGTGTAGTGTTTTGAAGTGGCAATAAAACATGTGAGTTGGCGATTAATCAATCTTGGAAGTGAAAAAAAAAACCAACAAGTCATGATTTGAGGTGAAAGAGGGCGCGTTCCCCTCGTGGCTTTTTTCACCCCGCGCGACAGGTACGAGTATATAAATAACAAGCGAATCGGTGATTAGTCCATTCTTCATTGTCGGGGTGAGGTGAACTTGTTGCGGCATGGTGCACGGTTGTATTCATTGTTGGTTTTTTAAGGAGAGTTGCTGGAAAATAGAATGTGTACACTCGTTTCCGTTTGATTGCTCCATTATCATTATCCCTCATAGCAATAATAACTAAAAAGTAGGCCACGGCGCATATGACGCAGCTTCAAAACCAACAACCAACAACTACCAACTCAATTCCTACCATTCGCGTCGAGTTGCGAAACGATCAACGTTTTCATCGTTCATATGTAAATATTGCATAATGGGAAAGATGCAGGCTGCTTTTGTTAATCAATGCTCAATGCCAGTTGTTGGGAATGGCGAATGGCAATTCAGAGTTGGGAGGAAAGAGGAAAATTTCATTTCATTAATAGAACCGTTATGCGTTATGTGGGACTCTGTTCCTATTATCCTCCTTTTCTAGGAGGACTTCAATGACTCAATTGTTATTTCTTCTGTTTCATCAAATTTAAATATTTCAAAAAGTCTCAAAAACATTCAAACAAACATAAAAGTAGATTTACAAATTTATCTTTCTTTAGTTGGTATTTTTTAACTGAGAAATTTTGACAAACGAAAAATTTCAAAATTCTTAATTAGTAATCTCACTGAACAAACTGAACAGAGAAGGCCCAACATTCGAAATTCACGTGAGTATAATTGAAAGTATTATAAGATTATTTAAATAAAAATGTTGATGATATTTGGATCTTTTGGAGGTAGAGGTTTATTGTGATGGAAATTGTAAAATGTAAGGAATTGGTTGTTACCTGATGTACAAAGACGTCCTGGCCACCATCGTCGGGTGTGATGAACCCCCAACCCTTGGCGACGTTGAACCATTTGCATTTTCCTCGTCTTACGCCGAAACTCGCCTCTGAACCTCCTTGGTTCGCACTTCCGCCTTCAGACCCTACCAAAAATAACAATTAAAATGTTACACTTATTATTTAATACAATTACTTAAAATACCAATTTATAAGTAAAAAAAAATGATTTTTAATTGAATACTCATGAAACGTTTCCATCTTATACTTGGATCATCTTCAGGTCTTCTTTTGAAATTACACTAGTTTTAAGCAACAATTTTTAAAAAATTATGACAGCGAACAGATCAAATTTTGTCGTGTTTGCTGTTTTTTCAATTATTCCGAATGGTGGAAATTTATAGAGGTACAAGAAACTTACAATTGTCCGTTTTTTTTTGTCAAATATACAGGCGGGTGTCCCATTTAACGTTGGACTGTATCTTTGTTATTATTGAACATAGAAAGTCGGTTAAATGAACAAAGTAATAGAGATTTTTTCCAATATTAATAATTCATTTACAAAAAAATTTAATATCGTATCGTTCCAACGCTATCTTGAAAAAACAAAAAATGCGATTTTTAAAATATGGCTATAACTTCTTTATTTTCTGTGGTACCAAAAAAATTTTTTAACATAATACAGACAATTTTTTGTGTACAATGAAGTAAAACAAATGAATATTTTTTTTCGCTGACGTATTGACCGGAAATGAACCAAACTTATTTTTTTCTTATGGCAACCATATTGAATTTACACATATTCGAAATCAGTATTTTTTTTCTGGGTAATTTGGTATACCATATGTCTTATTTAAAAAAAATAAAATTATTTGATTTTACAAACTAACATTGGACTTTAAGAGATGTAAATTGTCAATAACATAAATGTAACTATTTAAAATATTAAATGTAAAATAAATCTTACCACATGTGTATTGACAGTTTACATCTATTCAAGGCCATTTTTGGTTAGTAAAATAAGATAATTTCTATTTTTCTTAAAATATTACATATGAAAATAGACTAATTCCTTATATGTGTAAATCCAATATGGCTGCCATACGAAAAAAATAAGTTTGGTTCATTTCCGGTCAATCCGTTGGCGAAAAAAAATATTCATTTATTTTACTGTATTGTACACAAAAATTGTCTGTATTAAGTCAAAAAAATTTTTTGCTACCACCGAAAATAACGAAGTTATAGTCATATTTTGGATGTCGCATTTTCTTGTTTTTTCAAGATAGCGTTGGAACGATGCGATATTCAAATTTTTTATAAATCCATTATTATTATTCGAAAAAATCTCTATTACTTTGCCCATTTAACCGACTTTCTATCTCCAATAATAACAAAGTTACCCATACAGTCCAACGACAAATGGGACACCCTATATTGTTAAATGTTCCAAATATGATACCTATGACCATTTAAACCAATTTGATGAGACACTAATATGTAGGTATTAGGTTGTATTAAAAAAAAATCCGCAAAGAAAAAACTACAAAATGATTTTTGTCCAAAAAATCTATGACCTTTCGGTTAACATCTTTAAAGAACTAAATAAGACTATATAAGTATTTTAATGTCTTCTACCTAAGGGGATAATTTAGTCCCACGTATTATGGTACACCCTGTACATTTGTAAAGATTCAACTTTTTACTGAATTTTTGTGCATTTTCTAAATTTTACATAAATTTTCTCAAAAAAAAACAATTAAAATTTTTTATTTCTCGGGGTTTTTTCATTATTTAAAGTAGTTATATCGTTTTTATTTATGAATAATAATAGGAGAGTGGAAGAGGAGTGCACTCCTCACAGTTGGTTTTTCTTTCTATGAAGACTATGAAGGAAAAG
Source organism: Stenus bimaculatus (assembly GCA_963971135.1). Classification (NCBI taxonomy): domain Eukaryota; kingdom Metazoa; phylum Arthropoda; class Insecta; order Coleoptera; family Staphylinidae; genus Stenus; species Stenus bimaculatus. The sequence continues at coordinate 16,849,757 of OZ020180.1, read as the reverse complement.
AGTTCTTTGTGTTGAGCAGTAAGCTTACAGAGAAGGAAAGGATATTGCCATTGCGTACTGCATTTTAAGTGCATTATAGTGGAGTTTTTTCTTTTTTTTTTCTCCTTCTTCATATTCTACCCTCTTGCGCGAGCAACGGCCCGTTTAAGGATTCGGTTAAGGGTTGCTGTTGCTTTGCTTGACAAGCTCAACTACCTGATTATAATGACCCCGACCAACAGTGGCGTACCATAAATAATTCACAACAACAAAAAATATTAAAAAAACTTGGAAAATTCAAAATTATAACTTTTAATAAAAAAGTATTTTTATTAAACTATATAAAAAAAACATAGTAAAAAAACCTAAAAATAAAGTAAAATTTGAAATATCCAAGAAGCCATTATTGTGATATTAGTCCAGGTAAATGAGGTTTTACTCTATTTAAAAAAAAACGATCCCACACCTAAAAATATGTTTTTATATTTTTATTGATTTTTGTTATTTTTTTTTAAAATAAAAATATAGTGTACAAGGAGATTTTAAATAAAATTACTTACAAAAAAAAATCAGGAATTTAAATTAAAAATTTGTTATATCATTGTCAATATATTTTTATAAATAGATCAATTTATATAATTAATATACATTTTTAATGATTTTACGTAGATAAGATTTATTAAAAAAATTAATTGAGATTACCTAAATAGGCAACATTTATTTAAATTTTTAATATATTTTTTAAATAGATACTATTTTTTTATAACCAAATAATTTCTAAAAAAAAATATTAAATTATTTTAGCGATATTAAATAAAAAAGTAGCTTTAAAACGGGATTTGTTTTATATAATATACAGGGTGGAACAAGTGCCTACAATTTTATAAACAAGACGATATACATGAATATAGGATTTAAATGTTTTTTCTTCTGTTATAAAAAGTACATTTATTACTCGTTTAAAGTAATAAAAACACAATAAGATAAAATACAATACTGATATTTAACAACTACTATACAGGGTGATTCTTTAACTCTATGACAAATTGCCATATTAAAGGCAATACCATTTTGAGGAAAAAAAGTCCTATTGACACAAATCTGATTCATTTTAGTTTTGGAGTTATAAGGGTTTAAAGTTTGTATAGAATTTTATAAATTTTAATAAAAAAGATAAATTTTGCCATGAAAAACTGATGCCTTTAATAATTTGTTTGTAATAGCTCTAATAATGTAAAAAATGATAAAAATACATAAAAATATATAGATTTGAAAATAAAATTTCTAAATGAATATTTAAATAAAAAGATAGATAGTTATAAAAGGAAATGACGGTTGGTCCGCTCTTTGGTAATAATAGTCTTAACTATTCAGGTCATAAAATAAATCCACCCCTAAACCCGAAACGGGCCTTCTCAAAATAGAGCGTTACATTTCAGGTTCCTATCCTACAACATTTTAAAATAAATTCTCTCACAACCTTTAAGCTCTTAAAAAAATAAATATTTAAAAAAAATGTGTAAAAAAATTATTTTTTTTTTTTAGTTTTTAAAAATATTTTATTTAAAATTTTAAATTAAACTAACCTTTTCCATTTTGATAATCAGGACCGCTCTCCATGTAATGTAATAAATGATAACAAACAAACAAAAAATAATAACAAACACAAAACGTGCGGATAATAATAATAATAATAAATTGGAGCACAGAACTGTATGTATTAAATAACAACAATTACACCCTTAATTCAAGATCAAGATTTTTTTTGTAAAAACATTTTTTTTTTAATTTTAAAATTGTGAAACATTTAAATTTTGATAAAATGATTAAGTAGGTAGGTATTTGATAATGACGCGATAGGCGCAATGCCCTAGAAGCGACTGAAATGAGTGAATGGTGGAAGGAATAGGAAGGAACTAGGTATATCAAGTATGAAAAGAAAGCGACGCATAGGCATAGATTTCGGACTACGAGCTCAGCTAGGAAGGTGAAAAGAAAAGAAAAAAGGTGGTTGAACCATTCAAGAATGAGTGGTGAGTGCTAAGAGAGGAAAAGAGAAAAAAGATCAAGGGCCCAGCGCTGGCCCTAAGCGGGAAATATTACTATATAGGTACCTTTGTTATCAAACCAGAAGCGTACTTGCAAAAATAATCTACATCAAATCAACAAAAAAGATTTATGCCAACATTTAAAAAAAAATCGATATTTACTATAATTATTTTATTAGATGCGCTTTAAATCTAAATTCAAAATTATTTTTTTTATATTAATTTTATAGGGGTGCGTTTTTTAATGAGCCGAGTAGCGGGAAGCGTTTTAACCGACGAGTTATAAAAAAAACTTCTTTATACTATTTTTAAACCATTTTGCACTTTTTATATCAATTTAAGATTGAAATCAACATATCAAATATTGAGAAATTTTAGAGTATTTGGTTAATTTAGTAACACACAGTTGGCAGCACTGAATGTCAATATTCTACTTCATTTTTAAATTTACCTTTTAAAGTTATTTATTGCCCCAAATCCATCCAAAGTAATTTTAAACATTCATAACTCAAAGGAATAATTCAACTTTACTTATTTTTTTCAGGTTCAGAAAGTTATTAAAGATTTATTATGCATTCTATTTGTCATTTTTGAATGACATTTAAGTACTACCAACTTATAAAAAAATAACTACTTTACTGGATAGATATTATCCCCCAGATTCTGGGCAAAACATTTAAGTATAAAAGCCTTTAAATTTGTTATACCGGGTGGAAATGAAACTAGGGCCACCCCTGGCATTTCTTTATTCATGAAAATAAAAAATTAGAATTTTAGTATCTTATATGATCTAAGAAAACAAATTTTATGGATCGAATAAATCTTTCATTTTACTTCCGGTTTATCAGGAAATGTCACCCACTTTCTTATTTTAAATGTAACCCCCTGATTTTTTCTACGTAAAATCAAACATTGGTTAGTTTTAAGTATGTTTATGACAAAAAATATTTTTTTTTCAAAACTTTAAGAAAAAATGTTGAATTTTTTTTTGGTAAAAAATTTGAGTAAAACCTACAAAAACTATTTTTAAATAATACAAATACGTAAAATAAATTGTAATTTATAAAATTTATTTCACCGTTCTTGAGATATTATTTTTTTTAATTTTCAAGAAGCGTTTTTTGGAAATATCTTTACTTTTTTAAATGGGATGATATAAGGGTCACCCCCTAATTAAATAGAGGGTTTTTTTTTCCGGTTACTGTGATATCCCATATGTATGTTTAAAAATAGTTTTTGTAGGTTTTACTCAAATTTTTTACCAAAAAAAAAATCAAATTTTTTCTTAAAGTTTTGAAAAAAAATATTTTTTTGTCATAAACATACTTAAAATTAACCAATGTTTGATTTTACGTAGAAAAAATCAGGGGGTTATATTTAAAATAAGAAAGTGGATGCCATTTCCTGATAAACCGGAAGTAAAATTAAAAATTTATTCGATCAATAAGATTTGTTTTCTTAGATCATATAATATATTAACATTTTAATTTTTTATTTCTATAAATAAAGAAATGCCAGGGGTGGCCCTACTTTCATTTCCACCCGGTATGCGTTGTAATGGACAATTTCCATAGTTACCTTATTTGTTTCCATTTAAAGGCCTTTAATTTTGACCAGAATATGCCTATATATTTCATTTTTTAAATGCGAGGAGTGACAGGAAAAGACAGCTTACACTATAAAAGTTACTAAATAGAAAATAACCAAACAGATTTTGGCAGGAGTTTTAGATAATTTTCGCTAATTAGTGATAAAATATGTACAGAAACATAATTAAATCCCCATTTCTTTCTATTGAATACAAATTTATACATGTAAAATGTAAATACATTAGTAATTCAAATATTATGATTAATATTTTGAGGCTATATGTCAAATATCTAAAATAATTATCTGGTGCAAATCTTGCTGACTTTTAACCAATCAGAAATTTTTGGCATTTTAGCGCGAGAAATTTAAATCACTCCTAGTTAAAAATGAAGTATACATATAGATGGGTTTTATTTGTCTAGTTTGTGAACCGATATGATAATTTTGTTCATGTCATTTCAGTTAGGCAAATAAAAAGGTCATTTTAAGTGATAAAACACCTATTACAACACCACTTTGATTTCTTTGGCACTTTTAGCAGGTACAATATCGACTCAAAATAGAAAATCACATTTTATACATTAAAGCTTTTTTCAATATTATTTCCGATTTAAGATTAAGTTCATTTTTTTTAATATAACACCCCTCTCCTATCCTATTACCGATAATAACGAATTGAAAAAGTGCTATTATCGGTAAAAACCGGTATTAGTAAAAATTTTCCCAATGCTAATATTTAATGGTAAAAATCACGTGTAAGGTAAAATAAATAATAAGTTAAATAAATAAACTTTATTTTGGGAAAAAAATTTTCAAATTAAAATGAATTTTCTTGCACAATAATAATTTCAAATAACTGATATTATAATAAATTTAAAATTACAAAACTGAAAACTTTTTTGTACTGGAGAGTGGTACATTTAACTTGAATAGTGGAAATATTTCCAAAAGTAAGGTTTTAGAAAAAAGTGTTTCCAGTTAAATTTGTATAGATTGAAATGGGCCAGAAATGAAATATGAAATAATTTCTTTTTTAGATTCCTTTAGTTTATTTTTTTTATTTTAAATAAATAATGATATTCATATTAAAAGTTTGTTATTTTCACATTATAAATAAAATTATTGACAAATGATAAACGCTAAAACGAAAAATGCTTCCGACAATATTTTATTGTTTTTTGGTAGATTCAGAATCTATTAAAAAATATGGGTTTTCATTTAAAAAAACTGAGTTGTAGTTGAAATAACTAAGAAGAAGTCCACCAGGTGAAAAATAAATATGCCCAGCCTGAGATTGCTTTCAAATTAAACAATTTTTACTTCATTTTTTTTTCTAAATCTCTTACTTTTAGAAATACTTCAATTCTTCGGGATAAATTGACCTCCCTGTATAATATAATAAGATATAACATATACAGGATGTCCCATTTTTTTTCCCCGCAAAAAATTTGTTTAGGTAGTAAATGTCATTCTGAACAAAAAATTTCCTATGAACTATTATGTTTTTTCGACTCCTCAAAAAGTTACAGCAATTTTAAAATTGCAAAAATGTAATTTTTTTTCAGGGACACCATGTATAAATTTAATTGTATTTTTAATTTTTTTATTTAAATCAAGGATGCTTTGGATTTTTTATATCTTTAAGCTAATAAGATGCTAAATTTTACCTCGTCATTCACTTATTTTAAATAAATCAATTTTGCAAAGAAAAAATCCAAATAATAATTGATTTAAATAAAAAAATATAATAAGAAAGAATATTATACAGGGCGTTCCACAAAAGTCAGGAAAATTTTTTAAGGAGTCGAAAAAACATAATAGTTGATAGGAAAATTTTTGTTCAGAATAACATTAAATATCTAATTTTTTGCTGGATAGGAAGTGGGACACCCTGTATAACACATAAAACCAGAATAACTAAAGCAGTGAAATTATGCATTTTAAAATTCTATTAATTTATTAAAATATGCTCGTAAAAAGCATAATTTCATTACTTAAACCAGGCCAAATTTTTGTACATATTATATTTGTTCTCAGTGCGAACATTAATGCGCAAAATCGTACTTCGGTATTACCGGAATTAAATTTCCCTTTTACCGGTAATATCGAAATATTTTTTGTTACCGGTAATCCAAGCCCTAATTCTACATTATCTCTGTTCACATATCACATAATACATATATGACATGTATCATTCCAAAAAAAAAATTGTTCGGAAAATCCTCATTTCTAAACATAACTTTAAACATTTTGTTGATTAATTCATTTAAAAATGGTTTGAATTGTAATTCTTTATGCAAAAATTGGTTCAAAAGAGTTTTTAATTTTAAAATGTTAATTTCGAGTTTTATTTTCTCATAAAAAACATTTTATTTTTAAATATTTTTCGGATACAAAATCTGGTAATGTAGCGAGAGCTTATGCGCGAGTTTTGGAACACCCTGTAAAGTAGTTTACAGATACCACCAGGTACTCTTTTGCAAAAAGTATTTTTTAAAGATGCATGAAAAAAATGTTAGTACATAGTATGACCAAAAATTACCTTAATTTTGGGCCCTTCAAATTGTTTCTATATAAATTTTCAATTAATTTGGATTAGTGTTTTAATATGAGAATGAAAATAAGGATTCCATTTATCCAAATACAGTGAACATTTGATAGAGTCACCTTTGATAAAAAAACTTTTGGTATAAGCAATCCTTGATATAATAAACATTTTTTAGTTTTGTGTTATTGAATACAGGGTGTCCCGTAATAACATGGGCAGACATAGTAGAACGAGTTTATCACCTCAAATTAAGATGACAAGTTCCTCTAACACTTTGCCCAAAAATGCTTTCCTGCAAAGTTACAGAAACAGATATACCTTTTTCATAGTAAATTATTTATTTTATAAGAAAATCTGTTAACATTGCAAAAAATGTGACAACAGAAAAAGTTGTGGTAAATCTTAGATTCAAAGTTTAGGTAAACTGATAGTAAATGAATGAGAAATTGCAAAACTACAGTACCATATCGTGAAGAACTTAAAATTAGTCCCCCATGGCGGTTTTTATCGAGATAGCTTCATAAGAAGAAAAATTATGTGGATTTTAATTTTTTGAACAGTGAACTTTAACTGGGTGTAACTTTGCAGGGAAGCATTTTTGGGCAAAGTGTTAGAGGAACTTGTCATCTTAATTTGAGGTGATAAACTCGTTCTACTATGTCAACATTTTATAAAAGCATTTTATTTTTTAAATTTTGTTATCAGCCAAGGTGATTATATCGGATGTTCACTGTAGTTGCCAAATGGTAGTTTAATTAATTTAGCTTATAAATTAGAAAATATTTTTTTAAATCTGACGGAGGAAACTAGAGATCTCGAGTATCCCTAATTTTCGATTATCACAATTTTTTTCCAAACTCACGCGCTCTTTAGCGGTCCGCATATGATATAGCCTTTAAATTCATGTTACTAAAGAGTCTCTATTGTAGGTCTAAACCTAATTGTACCAGATGGGTAATCGTTTTCAAGGTTACCAAAAACATATCCCGTTTTTTGTAGTTCCCTATATTGTGCCCAAATCATCATAATATGTAATATCGCGAGTGGTCATATTTAAGTCGAATATTTTTCAGCACGAATGTCATTTGGGATTAAGCTTAAATCCCAAATGACATGAGCGTATGTACGAAAAATATCTTCACACTTATTGAAATTTGATATAACCGTAACAAAATAATCGCTGATACTTATGAGTTAAATAGTCAAGAAAGCTCCACAAAGTGGGATGATTTTTTATCCTAATATCTTATAGGATCTCTGACAATAAATTTTTCCAAACTATAATATTATTAAGATATTGGCATTATTTAGAATATTATAAATAGATTGTAGTTTCAAAATATTGTCTAGAAAAATCAAAAAAAGTGAATTTATATTTTCTATAAATTGTAAAATAATCACCTACACTATAAAGTTATTTTTTTTTGAAATAAGACATCTATCTGTTTGTGGTTCAATTGTGTGTTATTTCAATTTATGTATTTTGTTTCTTCTTGTTTAATATTTTCTTTTATCATTGTTGCTAAGTTCAATTGTTTAGTTCAGGCGACCATTTGCTTTAAGATGAGGGTTATTACCACTTTTTTGCCTCTGTCTTTTTTAATTTTTTATAATTCGCCCATGTGCTTATTTTAAATTAAATTTCAGAATTTATTGCAATTGTTTTGGGCTTTAACTAAAAGAACATTCACCCAATTCTTGAGAATTTTGACAATATTTTCAAATAACAATAAAAAGAAATAAAAGTCACAAAATCCGTTCAAATGGCTGTTGATTAATTTCGTGACAATAATGAAATCTGATTAAAATTTTTTCAAAAGTTTTGCAACTATTTATAAGGAGAATATCAAAAACACTACCGGTTGTCCACGAAACTGTAATATCTTTATTTGAAATTCTAGTATGTTACATATGGCATAAGAAAACGCATTTATTAAACTAAAAAAAATTTATTTTAACTTCCGCTTTTATTGGAAATGACATCAACATTCTACATACATCTGGGATATCACTATAATTGGAAAATAATCCTCTATCTGGATAGGGGGTGGCCCCACTACCATGCCATTTGAAAAATTAAAAATATTTGCAAAAACACATTTTAAAAATTATAAATATTAATTTATTTTTTTTATTTTAATAAATGCCATATAACATAGTAAAATTTCAAATTTTTATTTTCCTAAATAAAAAAATTACAGAGGTAGCCCTAGTTTCGTGGACACTCGGTATATAAGTTATTTTTATTAAAAACAGCAAATTTCAAACCATGTCTTTTGCAAGATGTTGGAAAATTCTAAATCTTTTTAATTTTGTTTTTTATTGTATTATTCCTTATCGGTATTATTTGAAGATGTACAAATAAAAATTTATTTTTTAGGTCAATGTAAGTATTATGTTATTTTTTATTTAACTTAGCTTTTCATATTCACAAGAAAAATAGCTACAATGGTTATACGTTGTCAATGTTACTCACTTTCTTTGATTTTCATCTTTTTATTTAAAGCAGGCGTTTTGACACTAGAACGTTTAGTGCAAGACTTTTGGCGCACCACTTATAAAAATTCTATTATTAGAGAGTAATTTTTAAAAACTATTGGGACAATAAACGTCTTGATACTAGAATTTTTGATAAGAATATCTGCAGCATATTGAAATATATGAAATTGTTTTTTTAATAGTGTGACACTAAATATTCTTACATTATTGTCCACTTTTTATCCAACAAACTTTTTTAGACAGGGAACGTCTTTAAAAAAATCCTCTAAATTAATTTTTTTCGACTTGTTATTATTATATTTTTTTATTTAAATTCATTAAGCTTTGAATTTTATCACAAAAAAACATTAAAATTTTGAAATTGCTGTGACTTTTTAGGGAGTTGATAAGAATTTTGTTAAGAATGACATTTACTAGATAAAAAAGTAGAATTATTGTATTAACTTATAATTACTTTTTGTTTAAATGAGTCTAATTTTTATTGGAACGCCACTGATGACGACTATTTTAATGGCATTAATTTGGAACGTATAATTTTGTTGTTTCTTGAAGCGGCTAATAGCTAATACTAATAATAACGACCACGGATTTAGTTGTTAGTTCACTTCAATTGCGTCCATAGAAAAATAATTGAATAGTCAATTCTGCTCTATTCAACTATTTCATTATTATATCAACCCCTTTTAATAAAAAGGATAAAAAAACTCCAACATAGAAAGGAGAAAAATAGGAAGGAATTATTGAAGAATAGGAAATAGAAGGTTAAACCAGTTTTGAAAATTATATATGTAAATAAGGTTTTATACTTAATAAATTGGAAAAAAATTGTAAATTTGTAATTATTTTTAGTGTCTTATAAAATGCGTAAATAAATAAATAACAAAACAAAAGTACACGAAGATGTAGAATTATTTTGGAACCGTGATAAAATGACAATATCCAAAAGTTGTAAGTAGCATTTACGAGTTAATTTGGAGAGAAGATACAGATATAGAACAAAAGGTAAAAATATATTATATTTTGACAAAATTTTAAATTAACAGAAATATGAAAGAGTAAAATATAACCATAAAGTAGCAAATATTAGTAATACCATGTAATACATACTCTCATACTCTGATTTCAATGATTCATGTTTTTACAATTGTCCATTTTTAAGAATTACTGGTTTACAACTCAAATGTATTTTCTACAATTTCAAATCATACGTTTTTTTTTTCGTAAAAAGTTTTTCTATTTGTAATTCGATTTTTCTTTTCCTTAAAAAGTGTAATTTTACAAATGTAGGTACTTTCTGCAAATTTTTTAAGTACTGATGTGTTATTAAACCTATTTAGTTATGAATTTTCACGTTAGATATTTCTATCTGTTTTTATCTTGACCATAAAAGTAAAATATACATAAATAAGTAGAACCGAGATGAAAACTGTTACATCATAGAAATAAACGGAAAAAATCGTTTGGTGACGAAGTTGCCAAGGTGACGGATTTTCTATCTATTTTTTTTGCGCGTGTTTTCAAAGTCGAAATGACACAAACGTCACAAACCCCGTCACACCATGGCAACTTATTCGACAAACGATTTTTTTTGAGTAAGAGCAAGACAGAAATAGTAAATAAATTTGGTAGCCTTAGTTTATCCTTAGCTTTTTTTATATCTTTCAATTTGCTATAACTCAATATTTTTTATCCTCAATACTTACTACTTATAAGTAAAAATGACTACTAAAATCAAACTTACAAGTTTCAATAAATTTTCAAAACTCCATAGAAACATAAAGACACTTTTCTTTTTGAGCAAAAATTTTTTTAGGTAGCAAATGTCATTCTGAACAAAAGATTTCCTATCAATTAATCGCTCGGACAGGTCAATTTTAGTTGTTAAAATTATATGAAAAAAGTATTAATGATGTCAAACTTAAACCATTTATTGAAATCAGGCAAAATAAATCTTATACAACATTCAAATCTTTCAAATTTAATAGTACAGATTATTTTTAAGTCGACACTAACAATTTGTTTGCCAATATAATCTTTTTTTTTATGTCATCGTTTAAGTGGCATGAATGTCTATCAAATAGGAGTATGAAAAGTGGGGATTTTCATCTAGAAAACTGGATGATGACGGCATTTCTAAGTCACCAGTGACGCCATTTATATTTTTTCTCTACCAAGAGGTGGCATTTTTAAAACTAAAATTGACCTGTCCGAGCGATTTCCTCAAAAAAAAAATAAATTTGGCAGTTATGAATATGTTCCAAACTTTATCATTGCACTGTATTGAGGGATACTCAAAAAACGGTCAACTTTGTTATTTCTTATCGGATTTTAATAAGTGATATGTCAAATTAAATGGATGGAAGAATACTACTTTCAGATAATAAAAGATTAATTTTATTTTTGAAAAGGAGGAGGCAACTTTTCTTTTTCAAATGGCAACATATTTTTTTCCATTGAAAAAAATCATTATCAAAAATAATCTAAACTAATATTAAAATTATACAAATAATTTATTTTAAATTTTTAAAAAAAAATTTTTCCTAATTTTTTTTTAATTTTTTATATTTTTTTTAATTTAGTTCAATTGTTTTTTTTTGGTTTTGAGTTTTCAGTTTTATAAGTTTTGTTTTTTACTTTATTATTAATAATTTTTAATTTATTAATAATTTTTTAGTTTATTAATAATAAATTTAAAAAAATAAAAAACTCAAAACTCAAAAACAAAAAAAAAACAATTGAATTAAATTAAAAAAAAATTAATACCTAATAATAAAAACAATTTAAAAAACTATTTTATTATCTGATAGTATTCTTCACACCCTTCAAACCATTTAAATTGACATATCACTTATTAAAATCGAAAAAGAAATAACGAAGCTACATTGTTGGCCGTTTTTTTGTGCACCCCTCTGTATATCTATAAGGCAATCAAATGAAAATTTTCATTGATTCTCGTTATTTTAATTAAAAACAGTCAATATTATTCAAAAAGGCAATTTAGTAAAGAAAAATTCAAATATTGACTATGTTTATTTCGCGATTATTATTGATTTAATCCTAAAAAATGATAATAAGAAAGAAAATTATACAGGGCGTTCCACAAAAATCATGAAAATTTATCAATTTTAAAATTGCTGTAACTTCTTAAAGAGTCGAAAAAAATATTACTTTCTAGGAAATTTGTTATTCAGTATGATATTTACTATTTAAAAGAAAAGGCTGTAGCCAGGTAAGCATGGGCAATGTGCCTATGCATTCATTTTGCTAATTTTTTTTCAGAGATGCCTTATTAACTAACATTAAGTTTCCTTAAATGTTGGCTTCCAAATGTACATGTTCTTCTTTAATAAAAATACTATTACAGGAAATACAGAAAAATAAAAAAAATAAATAAAAAATAAAAATTCAAAAATAAAAAAATAAAAAAAAAATATTTTATACTAGGGGGACAATCGCCATTTTTTTGTAAAATATTCCTCAAATCTACTTCTAAAACTTGTATGAATTTTAAAATTGTCCATTGGGTATAACATAATAATTTTTAGAAAAAATGTTGGAATTCATGTAATATATCAAAGTTTAAAATAGTTATTTATTTATACTAATACATATAAATGTAATAAAAGTCACTTATTTGTTAACAATTTGATAACTTTAACATTATTTAATGTGTCAATTAAATTATTTTAATTCAGAAAATTTTCAAGACTAAACTTTTATAAATATTATTATGTTATTTATACCTAACGGACAATTTTGAAATTAATATATATTATAGAAGTACATATGAGGAATATTTGACAAAAAAATGGTAATTGTGCCCCTAGTAAAATTTTTTTTTTTTTATTTTTGAATTTTTATTTTTTATTTTTTTTTATTTTCCTGTGAACTAAAAATCGTAAAAAAATACCACCTATAAGTATTTAGTATCTTTATAATATATTTCATTCCAGGAAAATTTCCAACAACTATTACCGAGAAAATTTATTTTTTAAAAAAATCAATATTTTTTTTAAAGAAGACCATGTACATTTTGAAGCTAAAATTTGAGGAAACTTAATGTTAGTTAATAAGGCATCTCTGAAAAAAAATTAGCAAAATCGGTGCGTAGGCATATTGCCCAGTCTTTGTTGGAAAATTTTATATCAATAAAAAAGGTACAAATATTTTATGACAAATAAAACGTCAAAAATTACTCTAAATGATTTTATCACTTACGTTCGTTAAATAGTAGTATGATACTGATTCTTTATACATCTTTTTCTAGTCTACAGTTTTTGTATCAATTTTAATTAGAATCAATAATGGGGTAATTCTGAACAAAAAATGTTAGCCGTAACAGCGATGTTAAATTTGACAGTCACCCCGATGTCAAAAAAACGCTATACTGTAAACTTTAGTGTAACTTAACGGCTATCTACAATAACATTTTCGGTGTCAAAATACATTGTACATAAATAAAATACAATATTTTGATCGATTATACGTTAATGTAATATTATTATTTTGGTTGATATTATTTTAACACCGAAAATGTTACTTTACATCGGCGTTAAGTTACAGTAATGTTTAGAGAATAGCGTTTTTTTGACATCAGGGCGACTGTCAAATTTAACAGCGCTGTTACGGCTAACATTTTTGTTCAGAATCACCCCATAAGATGTCAAATTTTGGGAACTTTTGTGGTAACATAATTGGTAATACTACTCTGATGTTTTATCATAGAATTAATGGAAGGAACATATCTGCTGTCATTTGTAGTTTTAGTAAAGGCAACATAACAAGGTGGGCAAATAAATCATTTTCAAAACACTTTTATTTAAATTTTCGTCAATTTACAAGTTTGGTTTTATATAAAATTCATCATTTATGAATTAATGTGCTATAAATATGATGAGAAAACTGAATAAAATGTAATACAAACTTTGGTTTCAAGATCTGACATGATCATTTTTAGTTCTATGCGTTTTACTAATTAATGTCTTTCTTGTACTTTATTTTCAAAATTAATCTAAAGTAACTTTAAACATCCACAATTCACTTAATTTTTCAAAAGTTAAAGATTGATTCTAGATTTTACCCGTTACTTTAAATTGACATTGGCGTTTTACCAACTTAATAAAAAATTACTACTAGGATCTACATATACAGGGCGATGATAAAGTTTGGAACATAATTCACAACTGCCGTATTTAATTGTTTTAATAAAATCGCTCGGACAGGTCAATTTTAGTTTTTAAAATCCCATCTCTTGGTATAATAAAAATATTAATGACGTCACTGGTAATTTAGCAATGATAGATATTTATGTCACTTAAACGATGATATAAAAAAATTGTTGCATTTGTAAACAAATTTTCGTTTAAAAATTTTTTAATTGCAAACTTAAAATTAATTTGTACTATTAAATTTGAAAAATTTGAAAGTTGTATAAGATTTATTTTGGCCGATTTCAATAAATGGTAAATTTAAAATTTTATTTTTTGTAAATTTCCTTACATTTAAATGAAATCAAAAAATTAGTTTTTCAAGACTATTTATTAAATTTTGTTAAATACATTTAACATTTTACATTTGCATTAGAATGTGCATTATTTAAACATTTACTTTCTTTTGTTATTATTGATAACTTCAAATTCATTTTAATTTATTTTTATAAAACCTTTTTCGTTAAAATAAAAATTTCCTTTTTTGAATTTGAATTTTTTGAATCGTTTAAGTGACATGAATTTCTATAAAAAATGAGTCTTCCATTTAAAAAAATCTCCGATGACGTCATTGGTAAAGTACGAGTGACGTCATTAATATTTTTATTATACAAAGAGATGGGATTTTAAAAAGTATAATTTTCTCAAAACAATTAAATACGGCAGTTATGAATTAGGTTCCAAACTTTAACATCACCCTGTATAAATAAACAATATTGCACAATTCTAAAATACTATGAGTTGAGTGAAAAAATGTTTGTAGCTATTGTCTTTTGATATTTTTGTAGAGAAAGTTTTTGTATATAGATATTTGAAGGAATTGAGGAATTGTGTTTGATTTTAAAGGAAAATAGTTATTTCCTGTGCAAAAGGTCACTTTTATCGCTTATGAAAATAATATTGAAGGTTGTATAGGAAACGGGGGCGCCATTACAAAGCGAGGGCGTCTCTAAGCAACCGACCAATCATTTTAGAGCGTCGCCGGGCGCCGCGGGAATTTTTTTCACATCCCTGGGCCGCAATAAGGCCCTGTCATAATCAATACACTTTTATTATACGCGAGTTACGAGCTTTTATCAAAAATAGAGAGAAGAAATAAGAAATTCCTATAATTTCCACAAATTCACTACAAACAAAACACAAAACCTATTAAAATATGTATAATAGAAATACCGAAATATCATTAAATTATTTTAATGATTTTTTTGGGTACGTTCCAATAAATAAAGAAAGACCTCGCCTGTCCAATTTTTTCAGTTGTCGATTATTAATTTGTAGAAATAACAAAAATCATGCTGGAAATCGTTATGCGTTCGTAAAACATACAACAGCCCTAACTGGAAAAAATGGTGATGGTTTTTGTTGACGATGGACGATTGTTTTAGTGTACGATAGATTATACAGGATGTCTCACTTCTTTTCCAGCAAAAATATTTTATAGATAGTAAATGTTCGACTCCTTAAAAAGTTACAGCAATTTTAAAATTTCATAAATTTAATGATTTTTGTGGGACACCCTGTATAAATTTCATTTTAATTAATAATTTTTTTATTTAAATCAAGTATTTTTTGGATTTTGTCTTTATCTTTAAGCAAATAAGATCATAAAATGCTAAATTTCAACGAGGGTACTTTTCAAAAAAACCAATTTGGCAAAGAAAAAATCAAAATAATAATTGATTTAAATTTAAAAAAATTTATACAGAGTGTCCCACAAAAATGATTAAATTTATGAAATTTTAAAATTTCTGTATAATTTTTTTTAAATTTAAATCAATTATTATTTTGATTTTTTCTTTGCCAAATTGGTTTTTTTGAAAAGTACCCTCGTTGAAATTTAGCATTTTATGATCTTATTTGCTTAAAGATAAAGACAAAATCCAAAAAATACTTGATTTAAATAAAAAAATTATTAATTAAAATGAAATTTATACAGGGTGTCCCACAAAAATCATTAAATTTATGAAATTTTAAAATGTCTGTAAATTTTTAAGGAGTCGAAAAATATAAAAGTTGATAGGAAAATTTTTGTTCAAAATGACATTTTCTACCTAAAAAAAAATTTTGTTGGAAAAAAAAAGTGAGACACCTTGTAGATTTTTTATCTCACTTTCTTGTGCACGTTTTGTATTTGTTGAAATGAAACAAAAACCGTGACCATGGCAATTAATTCAACAAACGATTTTTTCGTATTCTAACATTTTCGCTTTGCAAAAAATCGACAACCGAGCAAATTTAGTAGTCTACTCTGATATTTCAGTGAGAAATAATATGTATATTGAAAAAAACGTTCCTAGGTCTGACCGTTTTACAAACAGGATTTTCTATTGCACTCTTACACACTGCAAGTATAGGACACGTTCATAAGTGCAAGAGAGAAAAAAATTCTGTTTGTGTAAAACGGGCACAACTTATAAGTACATACATAATTCATAATAAAGTTTGCAGGTATTCACTATGACTATGATATTCTTTCACAGCAACACAAAAATTGTCACCATCTTCAGTAGTGACCAAATTTCTATTTCTGTCAAAGAACTACTACGGAATAAAGAAAAAATTCGGTGAGCATCTCTGACATTCTATTAATAGTGGTGACTTTTTTATTGTAGAACATCACAAAAATGAATAAATTCTGTTATCATTTTTAAAGCTCTCATGAAGAAGATATCGATAAAAAATTATCGGTATTTAACGGTTTTCGTTTTAATTTCAAGATAGCACAAGGTCCACAACCGAATAATATCGGTACTTGCATTACAATATAAAAATACAGGGTGTTCTAATTTGAATTGTATTGCATTTATTATACATAATGTATAATTCACAGTTAGATGAGCAATGTTTTCAAGTTTTTATACTTATTCAAGTGCCATCATCAAAAATACCGAACCGTTCCAAAGATAAACGAAAAAAAATCCGAAAAATGTAATGTTTGAAAAACTCCATTGTTTCGATAACAAGAAAATTAATAAAAAAATGTTTGAGATAAAATTTTGTGTTTTGTTAAGACGAACTTGAACATGAATTTCAAAAGAAAATGACTAATTAGATTTTGTAGATGTCGACACGACACTGACATATGCACCCCCCAAAAGCTTCTTCTTTTTTGTTTTTTCACTCGCATTGTCCAGTCTGGGTCTTTTTAAAGTTATTTTTTTCAAAAAATGTCGTGTGATTCGAAAATAACCTTCTTGATAATTTGAAGGAAAGCGTCATAAATAAATGTAGTTAGGTTAGGTTTCTCGGTGCCCGAAATTTTTTTTGTCCTGCACCCCCCAAAGAAAATTTATGGATACACTACTGGATATCTATAGCAACTTTCTTATTTTAAGTGGGCGCTATATTGAATTTAGTTAAGTTGCATTCTTTTTCTAATCAACAATGTATTACAATCCATGTTTGATGTAATACACCACGGAATAGGTATACAGGGTGTACAAAAAATTCGGCAATGCTCGTTTAGGTATTTTTGAACTGAAGCATTTTTGAGAAAAAACTTTCAAATAAAATCATCCATTGTGTATTACGTCCCTTAATTAAAATCAAGGATTTGTGGTGATAGGACAAATAAAAACTCAGATTCCTTTAAATCAGCTGCGCAGCTGAAAAAGGAATCTGAGTTTTTATTTGTCCTATCACCACAAATCCTTGATTTCAAATAAAAGTTGTACGGTTGTGGTTAATTAAAAAAAATCGGCGCGGCGTTGCCGAACTTGCATATTACAAATTTAAACTTCTGTAACTTCCAAATTATATTTACATAACTAAAATAAAAAAATATGCTCCATAAACCTCCCAAACCAAGCTTTAATTATACGCAATAAAAATGGGTTTTTGCTGTCTAAAAAAATAAAAAGCAATTTCGCGTGGCTTGTGGTATCATCATAAAATTATGTAAAAACGGTATGATGGTTAGGGAATAGTATGCTGTGTATGACGTCAGCCGAGTAAAACCACATACCACACGCGAAAACGAAATTTAAAACTTAAATGATCTTAATCTCACAATTCATAAGTTGTTTACATAAATATGTAGTAACCACACTTTTGAGCATGATTAGTGATTTGACATACCACTCCATCATACTATTTCGTTCATGACGTCATTAAAGCCACGCGAAAATGAATGGTATGTCAAATCAACATACTTTTCATGATACCAAAGCCACGCGAAATTACTTAAAATTATCGGGTGACCTTCAACCTACATGTTAAGGTCATGGAAATATTCGCAAATAATTCGTCAGTAAGAATCGTACAACTTGTAGTTGGACCATTTTTCTGCAAAATATTTAATTTCAGAAATAAAGCAGCGTTGCTGTTCGTTAAATACAGAAATATCAAAACTATACATATACCAAATTATAAAGAACTTAAAAGTAGCCTCCTGTAGCGATTTTTATCAAGTTACCTTCATAGAAAGAAAAGTTATGTGAGTTTTTACTTTTTTGAAAAGTCAATTTTAACCCTTGTGTAACTATGCAGGGAAGCATTTGAGGAACCTGTCTGTCCACGTTATTACGGGTCACCCTGTATGTTATATCGTATACCGAGGGGTGCACAAAAAAAGGCCAACGATGTAGCTTCGTTATTTCTTACCCGATTTTAATATGTGATATGTCAAATTGAATAGTTTAAAGAACACTACTATCAAATAATAAAATATTAATTTTATTTTTAAAAACAACAGAGGAGGAGGGGGTAACTTTTCTTTTTCAAATAGCAACATATTTTTTTCGATTCAAAAATAATCTAAACCAATTATACTAATAATTAGTTTTAAATTTTTTTTTCTTAATTTTTTTACTATTCTTAATTTTTTTTTAATTTAAATTAAATTGATTTTTTTTTGAGTTTTCAGTTTTTTATTTTTTAAAGTTTTGTTTTTTTATTTATTATTAAAATTTTTTTAATTTATCAATAATAACTTAAAAAACAAAACTTTTAAAATGGCAACATATTTTTTTCGATTGAGAAAAATCCAAAACAAAAATAATCTAAACCAATTATACCAATATTTTTTTTAAATTAATATTTTTAATTTTTTTTATTTTTTTTTTAATTTAATTCAATTGTTTTTTTTTTGTTTTTGAGTTTTCAGTTTTTTATTTTTTTTAAGTTTTGTTTTTTAATTTATTATTATTTAATTAAAAAATTATTAATAATAAATTAAAAAACAAAATTTAAAAAATAAAACACTGAAAGCTCAAAAACAAAAAAAAACAATTGAATTAAATTAAAAATAATAATAATAAAAAAAATTAAAATTTTTTTTTTAAATAATTATAAAAAAAAATTATTGGTATATATAAATTATTTTATAATTGGTTTAGTTTATTTTTGTTAATGTTTTTTTTTCAATCTAAAAAAATATGTTGCCATTTGAAAAAGAAAAGTTGCCTCCTTCACCTCTGATGTTTTCAAAAATAAAATTAATATTTTATTATCTGACAGTAGTATTCTTCAAACCATAACTATGTCAAATTTTTAGCTAAAAATATAAATTTAAAGAACATCAAAGTAGGAATTCCGCATTTGAAAATCTATGCATTTTTAATATTGTAATAATACGACTAACTAACAAACACTAATTAGTAAATTTAAAAGGCTACTTAGAACTTGGAATAAATAAAATGGTAATTCGATGTTTTCAGATGAAACATGAAATTTTCATTAAAAAGCCTACTTTAATATTGTTTCTTAAATTTATATTTTTAACTAAAAATTATAAAATTTACTTTAACTCCGAAACAAAACACTTACAAAAGATTTACAATAAGAGTACGTTTTGTGTGGAACATTGATCAAAGATTATTTTAATAGTTTTAAAATTATCAAAAAACGTAAAGAAAAAAAAGATAAGATCAAAAAAAGTTGACGACCCACCCACATGTAACGCCACTGAAAATATTTCCTAAACTTTTATTAGCCGTAAATGTGTATCCTTATGTGAAAAAAGTGTGGCTAAAATTTCAAATTAATATCTCTTATAATATTTATTTTATTTACAAAAAAATATATTTTTTTTAAATTTTTGAGGCGGTATAACTTTTTAAGGAAGCGTTTCCCGACAATACTTTATAAATCAAAATGCTTAGTTTTACTTCCTCGATCACCCCAAAAAAAATTTCACAGTTATTCAGGAACACCCTGTAGAAAATTGAAACTCTTGCAACTTTCAAACTATTTACTTTAGAAAAATAAAAAAAATATGTTTCATAAACTTTCATAAAAATGGGTGGTTTTTATTTTAAAAAAAGTGAATTGATTATCACATGACCTCCTTGCTTATAGCAATATTTCTAAAAATCGTACAAACATTTTTTCTCAAAAATGCTTCATTTCAAAAATAAACGGGCGTTGCTGAACTTTTTGTACACCCTGTATAGAGGAAACAAACGAAAAAAATGGGTGTCAGCCATTGTTTGGTAATAAATCGTTTAAAAATGATGTATGTATGCTTACCGTTATCAGCACTAGGATGTGCCATTTCCACTCCGCAATCCTCATCTGTAGTCACCACTGTCATTGAAAATATCTACAAAAATATTATTTATTCATAAAATGTTGAAACTTTTTGCCTCTGGCGCTGGAGTAATTCATTAAAAAGCACCTTTTTGTCTTATTCGGCACTTTTTATTGTTTTTCTTTATTACATTAGAAAACGTTTCGCCTCTATTTTTTCTAATCAATTATTTATTCATATTTCTATATTTTTTATACAAAAATGTTAGAGTGCTTTGCTCTTCTACATAAGAAATTTAACGAAAGTTTTTACAAATTATTAAAAAATGCAATTCATTAAATTTTTAATTATTCAAAATAACTAACGATGACGATTTTTATTAAGAAACATTTGAATTTATATTCGAAATTAAACGCTAGCATTGCCGTGTTAAGGAGTTGTCAAAATTCAAAAATACAAAATATTAACAAAAATTTTTTCATCACACATTTTATTCCTGACGCTTTATTTTCTTAATCTAGTCCTAAATTTGTTTAAACAAAATATTAAACATTAATTAAAATAAAAAGAAAATAGGTTTAATAAACTTACCAATAATAATAAATGTAGAGGTGAATTGAATATTAACAACACTTATTTTAGAGTTGTGGATAAATTGAAATTTGTGATAAAATCAATGAGTAGTAGATTTAGTAATGTAGGAGGTTTGAGCTAGGATCAGGTAGTAAAAGAGAAAAGAGTGTCGAGTTGTGGCCGTAGGCGCTCAACTACCCCACAAAACATCTCCAACTCGAACCGGACAAAAATCATACATCCCCCATCCCCCACCCCCCACCATCGACACCCCTATTTTCCCAAATCTCACCCTAAAACTTTTTACTTTTCCCTTATCTTATATTTTATACAACATACACCATACACCGCCATCACAATTTTATACTACAAACTAACATTATCTAAAATTTTTTTTACTATTTCAAAAAATAAATACCATTTCTTCTTATTAAACAAAAATAAAAAAATAATAAAATATTTTAAGAGGTTTATTATACAGTTTTAAATAATCATTTACAAATGCTAACCTTTCCACTTTCATTAACTAAATAAGCAATATGACATATTTTATACTTATTATGAACTTTCCAAATTATTTTTTTCCGCCAAAAATGACAACCATGGCAACTAATCTACTTTTGACATCATTTCGTTAGTTCCTCATTCGACCGCTTAGATTGATATAATAATCTAAAGTAATAGCTCGGATTCTCATTTCTTTAGAAATGTCAAAAAAATCATTGTTTACTTAATTTAATTCAATTATATAGTATCAAATATTACATAGTGAATTACTTCAAACATGGAACATGGATTATAGTACACCGTTGAAGGCAGAAAAAAAAATAATTTATTTCTTCAAAAATTCAATATGGCGTCTATTTTAAATAAAAAAGTTGCTATCGATATCTTGAAAACCAGATTTGCCTTATTTTTTTAAATTCGTATTTAAATTAATAAACTTTTATTCGAAACCTTTTTTTGTAAATTTTCTATTAAAAAAAATTATTATTCCCTTTTTCCGTTTATCTTCGGAATGGTTCCGAATTTTTGATTATTTAAATGGCACATTTAGATGAGTTTAAAAAATTACACAATATTTCCCTATTTACTAAGTTTGTAATTATATGTATTAATAAAATAAATAAAATACAGTATGAAACTTTGCCATATGAAAACTTTATGAAACAAATAGTCCTATGAACATGATATGTTCGATTCAGTTTAGTTTAGTTAAAAGACTTTAACTAATTTAAAAAAAGAACGTGTTAGCTATTAAAAACAGTATTAAATGAAGATATATACAGAGTGTCCTTAAATAATTATGCCAATTTTTTGGGAGGCGGTAAAGGGAATAAAACTAAGCATTTTAATTATCAAGACAATTCTGGAAATGCTTCCTTAATAAGTACCACTTTGATTTTTTTAAAGAAAAATTGTAATGGACCCATTAAAAAAACTAAACTAAAAATTATTGCCACCATAATTTCTAACGGTTTTTGTAATAATATACTTAATATTCCTACAATACTTTTTAAATTAAAAATACTTAATTTTACGTCCTCTATCGCCTTTAAAAATATTCAGAGACAACCTGTAGATACAAAATCAGACATTTGACATTTTATAATAAAATTAATTAGTCATATATTTTGTACTTTTAAGTACACTTTTAAGTGATGGAGAATGCGATTTTTAGACCTTCAAATCATAAACACGTAATTTGTTAAAATAATAAATACTAATCTCGTCAGTTCAAAGGTAAAACCAATTAAGTACTAATTTTATATTTGGGAGATAGCAAAAAAGTTTAACAATGGGTACTTGTAAAAAATAAAAAATCTGTACATTGTCAGAATCAATAATATTTTAGTTGAGCGAAAAATGCACAGATTTACCTTTTTTTTCAAAGATACTCATTGTTAAAACTCTTGTTTTCTCCTAAATATAAAATTAGTGAAATTTATCTTTGAACCGATGACATTTTTTATTAAAACTGAAAGGTGATTGTTGGCTTTGGAACAGTGGCTTATCTAGAATAAAATTCTAAGGGAGGCGATGAGCAATTATACAGGGTGTCCCATTTTTTTCACCACTTATATCAAAAAAAATTCTTATTTTATTTTAATTTAAATTAAGTGAGTAGCAAATAAGGTTTTTAAATCAATCATGGGTAATAAATTAAGTTAAATTATTCAAATAATTTTTTTGATAAAAACATTATAGTATTTTGAACGCCCAAAAATGACATTTTTACAGAAGTTAAACTAACAAAATTATTTTAATTAACAAATTTAAACAATTTACTGTAAAATAGATTTATTTAAGTAATATTTTTCTCATTTTTCTCATAGGATCTTTTTTGAAAATTATAAAAATTCTCATTTTTGGTGAATAAAAAAATTCTAAAAACTTGATTAAAAACTTAAAACCTGCTAGTTTTGATAAAATTATAACAATATTTTTGAGTTTAAATTAAAGTTTAGGGTATAATTTATAATACGAAAGTATAAAATCACTCATGCGTCAAAAAATAAATTTAATATAAACAATTGAAATTGAAATATATTATAATATGATTATAAAATAAGTTTTATTATAAAATTTGGTTATTTTTTTATAAACTGGACCATTTAAAAAATAAAATTAGCAAAGGGAACTTGTTTGAAATCCCATTTAAAATTTCTTTTACGCTCTTATTTAAACTGATGATTTTGATGAAAACTTTGTATGCACTTTGAATGCCAAAAAATGACATTTCCACTGAAACTAGACTTACAAAACTAGTTTCATTATAAAATTTAGACAATTTTCTAAGAATACGGGTATTTACGTAATTATTTCTTCGTAACAACTTCTTTGGACATTTTTATTCCTGTATATATTTTTAATATCAATATTTTTATTAGAAACAAGTATGCTTAGGATTTTGTCTTTAAATTTAATTCAGATAAGTTAATTTTAATGCGACAAGTTTAAAAGGTCCATTTTAGTTTTAAAAACAGTCAAAAAAACAATTAGGTAAAAAGAAAATTTAAAGTATACTTTTAAAAATTAAAAAAAAAAACGAATAGAAGGAATATATGTAGGACTTTCCACAAAGTTCATAAAAATATTAAAATGTTAACTTTGCTGTAACTTTTTTGGAACCCGAATTTTTTTTTGTTCAGTATGACATCTACTTTTTTTGAGAAACTTCATTTTGAAGTTAAAATTAGACCCCTGGTATTGTTCTTAGTATTAATTTTTCTCATGATGCCACTTGAAAAGTTACTTATCAAATCTCAGATATATTTTGGAAAAACTGAATCAGATGATAATTTTCTTTTTTAAAGTTTTTAACTGTAGTAACTTTTATAATTTTAAAAACCTACTATAGTCGATTAAAATTGCAAGGCGCTTAAATTTTATGAATATCTAATTGAAATGACGCGCTCATCCAAAATGTCTTTGAGTTCTTCAAAATTTTACTGGAAGCTTGATGAACTTTTTAATCAGGTTATTGGGGCGGTTTTTAAATGAATCATAAAAAGTAGATCGTAAAAATTTTGACATTTAAAAACTTTGAAGTTCATAACTCCCATAAAAATTCTAGAATTCAAAAGAAGAAAAATTGCATATTTTTTTTGGGTTTCAAGGAGGGGGGGGCAATCACCCTATCGATTTAATCTATTTTCTCCAGTGCTTTGGAAATGAAAAAGTATAATTTGTCTTTCTATTATAAAACCTATACCGGGTGGAAATGAAAACCGGGTCACCTCTATAACTTTTTTATTTATGAATAGAAAAATTTGAAATTTGGCTATGTTCTATGGTTCAAAAAAACAAATTTTATGTGCATTTTTTATTTTCGAAATCACTTCCGGTTTCACCGGAAACACCATGAACTTTGTTTTTTTAAAAGTAACATCCCATATTTTTATTCATGGCTTAAAATACTTTTAAAAAAGAAGTAGTTTTGAGATATTAGTTTTTATTTTTTTTGTAAAAAAATTTTTTTTCAAAAAAAAAAAAGGTTTTCGAAGTCTGTGAAAAGTACCAAAACTAATTCTAAATAATTCAAATACCTAAATAAAATTGTAATTTGAAAAAAAATTTAAATGGTTTTTGAACTATTAATTTTTAAACTTAGTTAATGAAGTTAAATGCAATAATGCTGGGCATTCGAATTTTTAAAAAGAGGATTTTATAACGATTATTTTGGTACCCCATATTTGAATTATTTAGAATTAGTTTTGGTACTTTTCACCGACTTCGAAATCCTTTTTTTTTTTTTTGAAAAAAATTTTTTTTACAAAAAAAATAAAAACTAATATCTCAAAAATACTACTACTAAAAGTATTTTAAGCCATGAATAAAAATATGGGATGTTACATTTAAAAAAACAAAATTCATGGTGTTTCCGGTGAAACCGGAAGTGATTTCGAAAATAAAAAATGCACATAAAATTTGTTTGTTTGAACCATAGAACATACCCAAATTTCAAATTTTTTTATTCATAAATAAAAAAGTTATTGAGGTGACCCGGTTTTCATTTCCACCCGGTATACAAAAATTATATTTCCATGCTGTTCAGTCTTAAATTGACACATTTTTATTTAAAACTTTATTTAAAAAAACAATGTTTACTTTTTTCATTATCAAAGCAAACGATATTTAGTACTGATTTCCATGGTTATATTGATTTTCCAAAAATATTTTTAAATTAATATAGTTGTGCATTTTGTTGATTTAAACGTTACTTTCGTAAATTAATAAATCAATCTTAACGTTTTTTTTATTTATTTTTTAGAAAAATCAATCTCTTGAAAATGAGTAAATGATAAAATTAACTAAAAATGAATGGGTTTAAATAACTATAAAAACTTCTCTCGCCTCTTTTTGATGTATTATCATAATTTTTCTTAATTGTAACAATCTAAAAAGGAAATACTAAAGTGCTAAATTTATGATGATAAATTTTAAATACGCTTATTTTTCGAATATTTTCGCAAATGTTTAATTTTTTTAAGATAAGTATATGTACCTAATAATATTTTTTCTATTTTGGATGGTATAGAATAAAGAACTAAATGTGGTGCTATAAATATTCAATAAAGTACCACTTTTATTATTTTACTATTATACTTCATTTTTAAATGAACGTCTCTGATTTGTTAAAAGTCAAAATATTTAAGTTTCTATTTAATATAAAGAAATGAAGAATTTAATTATGTTTCTGTACATATTTTGTCAATAAAAAGCTAAAATAATCTAAAATTCCTGCCAAAATGGGTTTGATTATTTTTAATAACTATTATAGTGTAAACTGACTTTCCTAATTATTTCTCTTGGTTTAAAAATGATATACAGGGTGCTTAAAAAGTAGCGGACACGCTCCACGGTACGGTGTTTGGAAGCAATCGTTAAACAAGGGTAAAATAATTAAAAAAAAAATATTTGCATAGAAATTCTGAAGTTATTGGCATATTTTAAAAAAGTAAACTTGACAACATTCTTTTCAAAGTAGACTTTGAAGATACCATTTACCTCTTAATATTTAATTCAAATTTTTGGTAAGGTATGATTACAATCTAATAAAGGATAAAGGTGATAAAGTTGAAATTAACATGAAAGTTTTTAAAAGTGCAACAATTAATTAGTCAAAATATAGACCATTTTATTATTAGTAATTTTTATTCAAAAAAATCAAATCAATTTCTTTTCAATTGTAGCCTTTATTTGAAATACAATTTTTTATTAAAATAGCTAATGCATTTTCGATCCTTAGATCATCATCAGGCTTGAAAAATATTTTAAAAAATTCAAATAAAAATGACTTATGTAAAAAATTGTAAATAAATAAAGGCTACAATTAAAAAGAAATTGATTTGATTTTTATAAAAGAAATACATACACCATGGACAATTATATTATTGATATTTTTATTCAAAACAAATAAAAAAATTTAAATTTGAAATAGATGTTCGTAGTTATTTTTATCAGAGTTCGAGTTCGAGGAAACGAAAAAATAATTGTAATATTTTTACATTGTTGCCATATGTCATTTTTATGATAAATAAAAAATTTTAAAATGCAAATATCTTTACATTCTCAACATAAAATAATATTTTTTGTTGAGAAATGCAATAACAATACAATTATCTTTATGTTCTGTACTATAAAGAGCAAAAATATATAAAAATGTACAAATAAAATTGTTAAATTTGAGTACTCATATCTTGAATAATCTGCTAGAAGGATTTTTTTGAATATTTTTTTCCTTGTCTAACGAGTACTTCTTAACAACGTAGCGTAGAGCATGTTCGCGACTTTTTGAGCACCCTGTATAGTATTGTTCAAAGTTGATAGTACTCAAATATATGTATTATTCAAAAAAGACAAATAAAAAGTGATATGTGAAATTAAATAGTTTGAAGAATACTACTTTCAGATAATAAAAGATTAATTTTATTTTTGAAAACATCAGAGTAGGAGGAGGCAACTTTTCTTTTTAAAATGGCGGCATATTTTTTTCGATTGAAAAAAATTATTTACAATAAAAACTTAATCCAATTATAGTAACTTTTTTTAATTAATATTTTTAAATTTTTTTTTAATTTTTTTTTATTTTTTTTATTCAATAGTTTTTTTTGAGTTTTCAGTATTTTATTTTTTTTAAGTTTTATTTTTTAATTAATAATTAATAATTAATTAATAAATTAAAAGTTTATTAATAATTTAAAAAGTATTTCAGAATAAATTAAAAAACATTAGTTAAAAAAATAAAAAACTGAAAACTCAAAAACAAAAAAAAAACAATTGAATTAAATTAAAAAAATAATAATAAAAAAAATTAAAAAAAAAATAGGAAAAATAATTTAAAAAAAAATATTGGTATAATTGGTTTAGATTATTTTTATTAATGAATTTTTTCAATCGAAAAAAATATGTTGCCATTTGAAAAAGAAAAGTTGCTTCCTCCTTCTCCGATGTTTTCAAAAATAAAAATTAATCTATTACTATCTGATAGTAGTATTCTTCAAACCATTAAATTTGACATATCACTTATTAAAATCGGATAAGAAATAACGAAGTTGGCCGTTTTTTGAGCATCCCTCGGTATACGATATAACATACAGGGTGTTCAAAACTCAACTGTTACCGAGATACAGGGTGTTTAAATTTCTTTTTATTTATTTTCTCTGGAACCTTCGATTAATATTGTTGTCTTCAGAAATGCCACTAATTCTATCAAAATTTAATATGTGTACTTTTTGGTGGTAAATTGAATGAAGATTTTAAAAATTTAAACAAAATCGTAAAATTTTGCATTGGCATACCAAATAAATTCAAAAAATAGAGCACCTTGACCCGTTTATAGGATTACTTGCACTGGCATGCACTGGTGTAATTTTAAGTGCCAAATTTAAATTCTAATTTGCATTTTCTCGATGTAGAAATTAAATTTGCCTGATCTGAGCGTTTTTTCGCCTTTTTCAGCAATGGTTGATTTCAAGGATTTCCCTGAAATTGTCCAAATAATGTGCTGTAAAGGAACTGTTAGTGCAAATATGCACTGGGTGCAATTAATTAGAAAACGCTATTAGACAAATGTAATGGCGAAATGTGACTATCCAGGAGAAGTAATCATCTCTAAAATTTTATTAATCTTCATTCAGCCGATCCAGAGAAAATAAATAAAATGTAAAACTAAAAAGAAATTTCAACATCCTGTATCTTGGTAAGACTTTTTGTCTTATTTTCACTTCTAGTATAAGCACACGAAGCCGTGACCACCATTTTAGAATCACCCTGTATAAAAGTCGTATACTACAGTGTGTCCCATTTGACGTTGGACTGTATTGGTATCTTTGTTATTGTTGGATATAGAAAATCGGTTAAATGGACATAGTAAAATATTTGAATATCGCATCATTCCTGTCTTGAAAACAAGAAAATGCGATTTTTAAAATATGGCTATAACTTCGTTATTTTCGGTTGTTCCAAAAATTTTTTTTGACTTATGTCCTATGACTTATGTTTATACAGACAATTTTTTGTGTACAATGCAGTAAAACAAATGAATATTTTTTTTCGCCAACGGATTGACCGGAAATGAACCAAACTTATTTTTTTCTTATGGCAGCCATATTGGATTTACACATATTCGGAATTAGTGTATTTTTTTGAGTAATTTGATATATCATATGTAATATTTTTAGAAAAATAGAAATAACTTTATTTTACTAACCAAAAATGGCCTTGAATAGATGTAAACTGTAAATACATATGTATGTGTTAAAATTTATTTTACATTTAATATTTTAAAAAGTTACATTTATGTTATTGATAATTTACATCTCTTAAAGTCTAATGTTAGTTTGTAAAATCAAATAACTTTATTTTTTTTTAAATATGACATATGGTATACTAAATTACTCAAAAAAAATACTGATTTCGAATATGTGTAAATCCAATATGGCTGCCATAAAAAAAATAAGTTTGTTTCATTTCCGGTCAATCCGTTGGCGAAAAAAAATATTCATTTGTTTTATTGCATTGTACACAAAAATTGTCTATATAAAGTCAAAAAAAATTTTTGGTACAACCGAAAATGACGAATTTATAGCCATATTTTGAAAATCGCATTTTCTTGTTTTTTCAAGATAGCGTTTTTGTAAATGAATTATTAATATTGGAAAAAATGTCTACTACTTTGTCCATTTAACCGACTTTCTATCTCCACTAATAACAAAGATACCCATACAGTCCAACGTCAAATGGGACACCCTGTATATCGTGTTATGTGATATGAGAATAACCGCCGTGTTTCTAAACCACAAAAAAATAAGTTAAATTGATTTATTCCTTATTTTCTTGAATTTCTAGAGATATTGATATGTTGATTTTAATTTTAAGTTGATATAAAAATTGCAAAATAGTATAAAAAAATTCGTTGGGAAGGACAAGTTTTTTCTAAAGAGTCCAATTCAACTATACCTAGTATTTTTTCAAAATTTGAAAATTTTTAATATAATTTTAAAAAAGATGATTAACTATCTAATAAAGAGGTTACGTAAAACATTTTTAAATAGGAAAAATATGGTATGCGCAATTGTTGAGATAAAAGAAGTAAATAACAATAATAAAAATAACATGTGCGGTTCCCCTAGCAGAAAATGCGTCATAATTATTAGTGACAGTCAATTGACATATCCAATGGATGCACAAATAAATTTGAAAAAGCCATCACTCATCGTAGAAACGCCCGAAATACATTTCATTCCCTTCTCTATGTTATATGTTTGTCATAAAGACATACAAGTTAAAGCCTCTTGACCCATCCATCCTTTTATACTAACCATCATTTCAAATTAAAAAAATATTTTAATAAAAATAATTTTCCTCACATTTATTCACCTTACAAATAAAATTATAGCCCATTTATTAGATCATTAGGTATATATTATTAGATTTTGAAAAAAATAAATTAAATTGTATTTAGTATTATATATTATATTATATTATATATATCATATTCGAAAATTTTTGTTTAGACATAAAATCAATAAAAAAAATGCAATTTTTGGAAATTTATAAAATGCTGACTTTTGAAAAATTGGTTTATTTGTTATTAGCGTATTAATTTTAATAATGTCATTTTATTTTTATGATAGGTAGAAAAAATCACTTGTCACAATCACAACCTGCAGTGAGTGAGATGAGATTGAATGTGATTTTTTTGTGCACGCCCTAACTGTAATTTAAGTATCCAATTTATTCCCCTCGCGAAAAAAAGCGCCCTCCCAAAATGAATCAATGTTTGCCGAATGCATTTAGCACGTGCTCCATTTTTTTGAAGCGACAAAAAAAAGAGAATGAAGAATTAGCAGTAGGCCAACGGTCAAATCCGTATCAACGCAAACAAAGCATTTTTTTCTTGTCCCTGGGGATGAAAACAGTTTTGTGAGCCCAAAATGCTTCCATTGAACCAATTTCACTTGCATTATTTGGATTTCCAACAAGTAACAAACCAGACCCAATTATTATTTACATCATTGTTAACGATTCGTTTTTTTTTACATTTTTTTGATCATTGTTATTTTTTACCTTCGATTTTTGAATATTTTTAAATGGTTCATTCAAAACTAAAAAATTAAAAACAAATTTTTTAATAAAATATTTGAAGTAGAAATGAATTTAATCAAGTAAACAATAAGAAAAAATTTCTTGGCATAAAACTGAATTACTAAATAATTTTTTTCCATTTTTGTGGAAAATTGTAATTGAAATTTGAGAGCGTTGACGTAATGTTAAGGAGAAAAATGAGGACCAGGTGATGATTATTTGCATGTGATGGTTGAATGTTCACCTGGTCATCTTATGTTTAGTTATACCTATGGCCATCTGCATCTGCTGTCATTGTGGTACTGAAATGACCAGGAATTCTTCAAATTGGGGGATCACTAACGCGATTATGCCCTCCGCACCAATCCTCACCCACTATTTTATTTTACTTTATTTGTTGCGAATTGACAACAAAAACAAACAAAAAAATTACAATTAAAAGCCAAAACTAACCAAATGAAAATTTGGGTGTGACCATATTTTTTAAATCCAATCTAATGACACTTATTTTCAATTTTCAGTCAAAAATTAAAAAAAAAAACAGATAAACTAAAAATGGATGTTGTTGAATTTTCAAATTTTAATTTCATTTTTTAGTCTTTAAAATATCACGATGTAAAAGTACATAATATGACAATAAAAACAATCCTAAAACCTGATTTTTTTTTTAAATAATTTGAATAAAAATAACGTTCCTATTGATTTTTTTTTGTAAATTTGGTGATTTTTATCATTGTACCTAAAAGTAATGTAAAGGGCCACTTCGTTTTAACTTTCATCATTGTGGAATGAGTCTTTTAGAAAGGGAGGCCAGGCCTGTCAATTGTCAATCACTCTTCTCCCTTGTTAATTTAAGGGCGGGTGGCATGCTCTCAAAATGGAAAGCCTTGTTTGCAAATCATGTTAATTTCCTAAACGGAAAATATACTAGTTTAGTTCTGCAATTATAAAAGCTACTACGAACAACATTTTTGTATATTTTTTTTTTGTAGATGATTTAGAAGTCATTTCTTTAATTTTTGCCAAAAGGAAAAAAAATTGGAGAATGTATAAAAAAAAATGATCTAAAAGTACCTTAAGTTTGGACCCCTCTAATTAATTTTGTGCTAGGTTGCAGAAAGTAACTCTCTGGCAGGATTTAGCCTAATCAATTTAGATTATAAATCTGAAAAAATATTGAAAATCTAATGAGGGAAACTTGAGTTATGACTGCAGAACTAATGCTCGATTTCATGATTTTTCACAATTTTTCCTCCCAAACTCGCGCGCCCTCTCCCTATTCGCATTAATTATCAGTTATTTGGTCATAATTTGCAAAGACGCTCCAGAAAAGTGGGATGGATTTTCTATTCCTTGTTATTATCTCCAAGGGAAAATTTATCGCTGGTGTCTAGGAACATGCTCTTAATTTAAAAGTTTTACAATGTTTATAAAAAAAATAACTTTCAATTTTTTAGTTAATAGTAGATACTTATTTCTTCATTTCAATAAAATCGGTGAATAACTAACACTTTCATAGTTAAAAATTGTAAAAGTTTAGGTTCATTTTTTTACCTAGGTTTTTTATTTTCGGATTTTTTTAGTTACGTTCAATATTTTGCGAAAATTAAAATTTTGAAAGTAACCATAACTTTTTTTTAAATTTTATTCTAATCAAAAAAATACGTTAAAAGTTTAATAAAAAAAATTTAGGCCTGGTTGCATAGTTGAAAAAGTTTCAAGTGACAATTAAAATGACAGAATTTCTGTCTTTAACTCCGAAATCGGGTCTTGATAATTAATTTGTTTAAATTTTCATTTTTTTTTATTTTTGATATA
The DNA here is from genome assembly GCA_963971135.1 of Stenus bimaculatus. NCBI lineage: Eukaryota > Metazoa > Arthropoda > Insecta > Coleoptera > Staphylinidae > Stenus > Stenus bimaculatus. The sequence goes on along the minus strand of OZ020180.1, from coordinate 16,816,934 downwards.
TTTGAGATGCTATACTTACTGGGTTAGTTTACCATTTTAAATAAAAATTATAGTTATTATAACAAAAATCTTACGTATTTTGTTTTTTTCAAATTATAAACAAAAGTTATTAATTTTTATTTTTACTCTTTATACAAGGTGTCCCAAAACAAACAAGTTGAAGCGGAGTGAAAAATATCGCCAAATAAACAAAATCTCACTTTAGCAAACTAAAAAATAATTGTAATATTTTTACACTGTTACTAAAGATTACTTTTATCAATTTTATGATAAATTATAAATTTTACATTTATATACTTTTTCTTGAGATATCTAATAACAGTCCAATTATTATCGAATTATCTTTATGTTGTATACTATTTTGAGCAAAAATGTGCAAATAAAATGTGTAAATTTAGGCGATAATATCTTGAATATTTACCTTTTATTTTATAGGTTCGTACAAGATTTCTTATTTTCCTTGTTTTGGTATTGAAGACGTATTTAAATAATATTTAATACTATATTCGGAATTGTTAAAACAATAGTTAAGTTTAGGTTTTCCATTGAATTTGTCTTGTTAAAATCGAAACTTTTTTTTCTAAAATCTGGGTAACTTTGCTGATAACATATGTTTCTAGCTTCTAGCAATGTTAGCAACAAATTTAAAATCTAGGTCACAGAAATGTTGGTAGCATTTGTTATCAACATTTGAGCCGTTAATTTTGAAAGTGGGATAAGTCCGTTTTGTTAAAAATATGAGTTAATTTTACGTCTTATTACAAATTGAAATTAACTTCATATTTTAATCATTTACAATAAAAACTGATCCAATATCTGTACAAATTTGTTATTGTTATTTTGTATTGCCAATAGTGTATTTCAATTGATTTTGCAAAACATGAAATATCTAGAAATATCGAATGTCTATCAAAAACGAGTAAGAAAGTGGGGGCTTCCATTTAAAAAAATCGCTGATGACGTCATTGCTAAATCACCAGTGACGTCATTAATATTTTTATTATACCAAGGGATGGGATTTTAAAAACTAAAATTGACCTGTCCGAGCGATTTCCTCAAAAAAATTAAATACGGCAGTTATGAATTAGGTTCCAAACTTTATCATCACCCTGTATATTACAATCTATGTTTGAAATAATTGATTTTAATATATTTGACATTATTTGAATTAAATTAAGTAAGCTATGACTTTTTGACAGGTCTTCTTTAAACAAATGACGATTCAAGCTGTAACTTTACATTATTATATGGGTTTATTGTACAGCAAGTTAGAATTAATAATAATGCCAACTTTTTCAATAAGTTACAGCTGTAATCGTCATTTGTTTAAAAAAGAATACCTGTCAAAAAGTCATGGCTTATTCAATTAAAACAAATAATATCAAATATTTGGTAGAGCCTTATTACTCCGAACATACATTGTACTAAATCATTAAAAGCAGGAAAAAAAGTCAATTTATTTTATCAAAAATTCAAAAAGGCGCCCGTCTATTATTTTTTAAAAAAACATATTTAAGTTCGTCGAAATAATTCAAAAAACTTTTATCCGAACCATTTTTGTAACTTTTGTAATAATAATCAACTTTTAAAAAAATCGATTTTTTTCCGTTTATCTTCGGAATGGCTCGAAATTTTTGATTATTTTAAATGGAGTTTCAATAAGTATAAAAAAAACTGCAAAACATTGCCGATTTAATCGATTTATAACAAAAATACCTACATATGTAATGCAACTCAAATTGGGACATCCTGTATATTGTTTCTGACATGCGGATAGTAACATTTATTTGCATAGATTTAAATGAATGTTAATAACAAGTTATTGTAAAATATTTGGTGTGTAGGCACTAAACTACCCAAAAATTAAAAAAAAATACTTTATTTATAAAACATAAATTAGTAAAAATTCTTTTCTTTTTGTTAATTTACATTGTATAAATAATTATTGATGTACATGTGAAGTGAATGATTAGAAATGTTAGTAAATTGGGGATGTGTGAGTCAGCAGCGCTTGTGTGGTGTGTGTTGGGCCTTTATTGGATGGTTTGCGCCCTTCGTCCTGGGTCCCTTTCAAATTCGGCGATTGGCTTTTAAAAAATAGGGCGATACTTCCTCCCCTGTTTTTTATCAGGCCCACTGCCCTCTTATTCGCCCACCCTGATAAAAAACAAATTTGCACTTGGCCTTTTTTAGGAACCCCTTCAAAAATTCAATCAATCCACTAATTTTGGGGTGGAGCGAGGGACCAAATTTTTCAATTGAAATGGAGGAACGAAAATTATTAATTTCATTTAAATTACCTAAATAAGACTAAAATTTAAAAAATATATACAGGGTATTTTAAAATGGTGCTATTTTGAAGACCTTTTTTTATAAAAATAAAGTTCTCTCTTCATCATTAACAAAACATAAATACAAAAAAAAAATTACCCACATTGAAGTAAAAATTTTAAATGCTATTTCTGGAACGCCCTGCACATTTTTGAATATCAATTGACAATTTACTGAGAAAACGCTCCGAGTAAAGTAAAAAGACTTGGGGTGCGTTCCGTATTAGGTATATACAGTATATTTCTAATTCGGAACACTTAAAATGATCAATATGCGGTCACTCTTACGGTGCACACCATTGAGATCTTCTGAACCTAAGGAGTTACAAAGTTGCTTAAATTAGAAAAAAGTTGCCCCTTTTCAAACTTCTTTAGAATATATTTAGAAATCTGAGATATCGTGCTCTAGTCCTCAAATATCATGAAAAATCCTTCCATATTTTTACATAATTTGACATTCTCTATCGATTGGCCTTAAGAAGAGAATTTTAGGTTAACTAGATTTCATTTATTTTGAACCAACTTATGATTTTCTTATGGGCGCGAAATTTGATTTTTATACCATTGGATAGAGAAAAAAAATACAATTTAAATGATGTAACACACATTGTTCTTTAACTTTAATTTAAAAAAAAAAATTAAAAAATATTAAATATTAAAAAAATAAAAAAATTAATTAAAATATTAAAGATCTGTTTATTTTTAAATAAAATAATAAAATTATTATTTCTTATTTTATGCCAATCTAATTTTTTAAATAAAAATTTAATAATTTTTAAATAATCGATAGAGAATGTCAAATCATGTAAAACTGCCAAATTGCAATCGAAAAAGTTAAGCGATTGCAAAAATATGGAAGAAAAAGGAAAATGCGAACGAAATTTCAGATTTTTCATGATATTTCAGGACTAGAGCAAGATATCTCGGATTTCTAAATAGATTCTAAATGAGTTTGATAAGAGGCAACTTTTTTCTAATTTAAGCAACTTTGTAACTTTTTAGGTTCACAAGATTCCAATGGTGTGCACCGTAAGAGTGACCACCCTGTATACCTAATACGGAACGCACCCTTTTAGAGAGTTTTACTATACTTTATTTTTTAACTAGGAGGAGTGATTTAAATTTCCCGCGCTAAAATGCCAAAAATTAACGTCCCTGATTGGTTAAAAATAAGCAAGATTTACACCGGATAATTATTTTAGATGATTTTTGACATATAACCTCAAAATATTAATCATGAAATTTGAATTACTAATGCATTTACATGTATAAATTTGTATTAAGTGCAAAGAAATGGGAAATTTAATTATGTTTCTGTGCATATTTTGTCATTAAAAAGTCAAAATAACCTAACGTTCCTGTCAAAATCTGTTTGGTTATTTTTTTAGTAACTTTTATAGTGTAAGTTGTCCTTTCCTGTCACTCCTCCTAGTTAAAAAATAAAGTATAGCAACGAATTTTCGGTCAACGGCGACCAAAAACTTTAATCACTGACACGATGATGTCGTGTAAGAAATGACAAAGACCGACTTCTATTTTTGCATTTGAATGAGAAAGCTAGAATGTTGAAAGTCAAATTTGTGTTAAATTAATAAAAATATTGACTAACAATGATTTATGAAATAAAGCAAAACTAAAACAAATTTAATTGTACATGTAGTTTTTTTTTATATTTTATTATTAAAATAAATTTTAATTTGTAAAATTTAATACAGATCAATAAATTAATTTTAATAGATTGTATTTAAAATAGTGCGTAGGCAACTTTATAAACAAGAATGTATTATTGTAAGCAACGAAACATCGCTGTGCCGAAACATTCCATTTTTCGATGCAACAATATTTGACCCAGCAATATTTCAATCCAACCATTACAACTATCACCATTATTTCCATATTAGTAGTAAAACTTTTTGTTATATTTTTTATTATTTCTTTTTTTTGAAATGGCGTCTTGTGTGAGACTGATGTGTGCATAAGTTTTCAAGAATCCACGTCCTGTGCATATTCTGAAATAAGAAATTTAAATTAGATCAGATATCAGAAATTTTTCAAAAATTTAACCACTTCTAGAAGAAAAATTTTAAAAGTAAAATCGGGTTAACAATTTATTAAAACAAACGACTTACATTTTTCGAGGGTTTGTTATAATTTTGATTGTTGTAATTTGTAATCAGGAAAAGCAGCTCCTGCTCCTTCTTCTCCATCTTCCAGGAGCATTCGCTCCACTTCACCTTCAATATAGTTTTCTGATATTTTTTATTTAAAACGAAAGAATAAAAAAAATGATATTTAATTATTTAAAAATTGAAAAAGGTGGCGCGTAAATCGTTTGAACGTAATTTGTTAGAACGAAAAATGATGAAACGATCGCAGCGCCCTCTATCAATAGGAAGCGCAAGTTTGCTTTTTAAAATTGTCTGTACAGTTGCCTACACACGACGTATATAAAACTTTGTAAAATGTAGTATTGGTTTCAAGCGATAAACTATTTAATATTGCATATTAAAAAATGTGAAACTATATTTTAAAAGTTTCACATGCAAAAAGTGAATTAAACAGAAACCCTGAAATTCTTAATTTGTAGAACATCTATATCCCAAAAATTAGATTTTAGCCAGACAATTTCGCCATTACAGATTAGTCGATAGTTCGTTTTTTGATGTTGTGTGATTTTGCCATTTTTATAATTTTGTTGACTCCAGTAATTTTCGTCTAAAATTTTGATAATTTTGATAATTTTGATAATTTTGATAATTTTGATAATTTTGATAATTTTGATAATTTTGATAATTTTGATAATTTTGATAATTTTGATAATTTTGATAATTTTGATAATTTTGATAATTTTGATAATTTTGATAATTTTGATAATTTTGATAATTTTGATAATTTTGATAATTTTGATAATTTTGATAATTTTGATAATTTTGATAATTTTGATAATTTTGATAATTTTGATAATTTTGATAATTTTGATAATTTTGATAATTTTGATAATTTTGATAATTTTGATAATTTTGATAATTTTGATAATTTTGATAATTTTGATAATTTTGATAATTTTGATAATTTTGATAATTTTGATAATTTTGATAATTTTGATAATTTTGATAATTTTGATAATTTTGATAATTTTGATAATTTTGATAATTTTGATAATTTTGATAATTTTGATAATTTTGATAATTTTGATAATTTTGATAATTTTGATAATTTTGATAATTTTGATAATTTTGATAATTTTGATAATTTTGATAATTTTGATAATTTTGATAATTTTGATAATTTTGATAATTTTGATAATTTTGATAATTTTGATAATTTTGATAATTTTGATAATTTTGATAATTTTGATAATTTTGATAATTTTGATAATTTTGATAATTTTGATAATTTTGATAATTTTGATAATTTTGATAATTTTGATAATTTTGATAATTTTGATAATTTTGATAATTTTGATAATTTTGATAATTTTGATAATTTTGATAATTTTGATAATTTTGATAATTTTGATAATTTTGATAATTTTGATAATTTTGATAATTTTGATAATTTTGATAATTTTGATAATTTTGATAATTTTGATAATTTTGATAATTTTGATAATTTTGATAATTTTGATAATTTTGATAATTTTGATAATTTTGATAATTTTGATAATTTTGATAATTTTGATAATTTTGATAATTTTGATAATTTTGATAATTTTGATAATTTTGATAATTTTAATAATTTTGATAATTTTAATAATTTTGATAATTTTAAAATTTTGATAATTTTAATAATTTTCATAATTTTCATAATTTTCATAATTTTCATAATTTTCATAATTTTCATAATTTTCATAATTTTCATAATTTTCATAATTTTCATAATTTTCATAATTTTCATAATTTTCATAATTTTCATAATTTTCATAATTTTCATAATTTTCATAATTTTCATAATTTTCATAATTTTCATAATTTTCATAATTTTCATAATTTTCATAATTTTCATAATTTTCATAATTTTCATAATTTTCATAATTTTCATAATTTTCATAATTTTCATAATTTTCATAATTTTCATAATTTTCATAATTTTCATAATTTTCATAATTTTCATAATTTTCATAATTTTCATAATTTTCATAATTTTCATAATTTTCATAATTTTCATAATTTTCATAATTTTCATAATTTTCATAATTTTCATAATTTTCATAATTTTCATAATTTTCATAATTTTCATAATTTTCATAATTTTCATAATTTTCATAATTTTCATAATTTTCATAATTTTCATAATTTTCATAATTTTCATAATTTTCATAATTTTCATAATTTTCATAATTTTCATAATTTTCATAATTTTCATAATTTTCATAATTTTCATAATTTTCATAATTTTCATAATTTTCATAATTTTCATAATTTTCATAATTTTCATAATTTTCATAATTTTCATAATTTTCATAATTTTCATAATTTTCATAATTTTCATAATTTTCATATTTTCATAATTTTCATAATTTTCATAATTTTCATAATTTTCATAATTTTCATAATTTTCATAATTTTCATAATTTTCATAATTTTCATAATTTTCATAATTTTCATAATTTTCATAATTTTCATAATTTTCATAATTTTCATAATTTTCATAATTTTCATAATTTTCATAATTTTCATAATTTTCATAATTTTCATAATTTTCATAATTTTCATAATTTTCATAATTTTCATAATTTTCATAATTTTCATAATTTTCATAATTTTCATAATTTTCATAATTTTCATAATTTTCATAATTTTCATAATTTTCATAATTTTCATAATTTTCATAATTTTCATAATTTTCATAATTTTCATAATTTTCATAATTTTCATAATTTTCATAATTTTCATAATTTTCATAATTTTCATAATTTTCATAATTTTCATAATTTTCATAATTTTCATAATTTTCATAATTTTCATAATTTTCATAATTTTCATAATTTTCATAATTTTCATAATTTTCATAATTTTCATAATTTTCATAATTTTCATAATTTTCATAATTTTCATAATTTTCATAATTTTCATAATTTTCATAATTTTCATAATTTTCATAATTTTCATAATTTTCATAATTTTCATAATTTTCATAATTTTCATAATTTTCATAATTTTCATAATTTTCATAATTTTCATAATTTTCATAATTTTCATAATTTTCATAATTTTCATAATTTTCATAATTTTCATAATTTTCATAATTTTCATAATTTTCATAATTTTCATAATTTTCATAATTTTCATAATTTTCATAATTTTCATAATTTTCATAATTTTCATAATTTTCATAATTTTCATAATTTTCATAATTTTCATAATTTTCATAATTTTCATAATTTTCATAATTTTCATAATTTTCATAATTTTCATAATTTTCATAATTTCGGTTAGGTTATTATTTTTTAAAATACACTCTGTGGTGGTCGGGTTAGATTAGGTTTGGGTATAGTTTGTTATGTTTTGATGGGGAAAAAAATTTAAATATACATTGTAATTAGCCCGGTCTGTCAATCCCTTCGATTACCTGGAACGGGCCTGACGTAGTTTGTCTACAGGATTAAAATTTCGGGTCTTGGACGTCCCGTTGTTTGGGATTACGTGGCTGTGTTTGATACTGCCCGTATTGACAATAGCACCTACATATTACAAAAAATGCTAAGCAACATCTTAAGTAATTTAACTCCGTCTTTAAAATATTCCATAAGAAACAGTTATGAGTTGAAAGAAAAAGTTGATAGTTGTAAAATGTTACAGAACAGAAAAATGATTTCACTTGATGTAATTTTGTTATTCACAAGTTATTCACAAATATTACTAAAGAATCGGTTTTAGAAGAGTGGGCCCTACGTCGTCCTCTTCCATGGTGAAAAATGCGGTTATGTTCCATAAATTTCCCTTTATTCCTGAGTTGTCATACAACATTAAGAAAGTTTTAAAGACGGATAAATCAAACATTTGTTTTTACAATTTAGTTAACAATAATAATTTGTTTTCCAAACTTAAAACAAAATTACCACCAGATTACCAAAAAAATATAATTTATAGCATACCATGTAATGATTGTCCAAAAAGTTGTATAGGCCAAACATCTCAATATATAAAAAGAAGAATTTATCAACATTCTAATGATTGCAAAGAAGTAAACAAAAATAAGAATAACAAGACAGCATTAAGCAGTCATCATTTTAACTCGAATCACAATTTTAATTTTACTAAATACAAAATTTTAGACAGAGAAAGTAACCTTTTAAAACGATTAACAGTGAAATGATTTTTATCAATCAAAACCAAGATAATATAGTTAATTTGAAATCCGATAGTGACGGACTCAGTAAAATTTATAATTTTTTGATAAACCATAAAATTTGATCCTTCTGTAAGTGTTTGAGATTTTTGAAAAATATTTTTTAGTTTTAATAGATTTAGTTTAGTTGATCAATATTTAGAATTGATAAAGGTAAAATTGATTTGATTTAAAAGTAATCAACTATAAACAAAAAATTTTTTTGAAATTTTAAATTTCCAATAAAATACACATATAAACCAATTGTTTCCTATGATGGGTATTGCAAGCACACTAAATTTTGTAGTCGAAACGTCGAAAAATTTATCATTTAAATTTGCTTTTTTTAAAAATGTGTTCGTTTTATTCCTGAAGATATGCATCACCTCGCATCACCTCGCATCATAAATAGAACCAAAAAATATAAAAAATACCAAAATATTTAGAATTTTTACAAATTAAAGGCTCGTAATTAAAAAATATGTGCATGATTACAGTCGATGAAAGTAAGAACAAATGAAGAAAGCTATTGAAAAAAGTACAAAGAAAATTGAAATACCAACAAGAAATCATTTTGATTGTTTGACTTTTTGATTTATTGATTTTTTGATTTTTTGATTTTTTGATTTTTTGATTTTTTGATTTTTTGATTTTTTGATTTTTTGATTTTTTGATTTTTTGATTTTTTGATTTTTTGATTTTTTGATTTTTTGATTTTTTGATTTTTTGATTTTTTGATTTTTTGATTTTTTGATTTTTTGATTTTTTGATTTTTTGATTTTTTCACTTTTTGATTTTTTGATTTTTTGATTTTTTGATTTTTTACTTTTTGATTTTTTGATTTTTTTGATTTTTTGATTTTTTGATTTTTTGATTTTTTGATTTTTTGATTTTTTGATTTTTTGATTTTTTGATTTTTTGATTTTTTGATTTTTTGATTTTTTGATTTTTTGATTTTTTGATTTTTTGATTTTTTGATTTTTTTACTTTTTGATTTTTTGATTTTTTTGATTTTTTGATTTTTTGATTTTTTGATTTTTTGATTTTTTGATTTTTTGATTTTTTGATTTTTTGATTTTTTGATTTTTTGATTTTTTGATTTTTTGATTTTTTGATTTTTTGATTTTTTGATTTTTTGATTTTTTGATTTTTTGATTTTTTGATTTTTTGATTTTTTGATTTTTTGATTTTTTGATTTTTTGATTTTTTGATTTTTTGATTTTTTGATTTTTTGATTTTTTGATTTTTTGATTTTTTGATTTTTTGATTTTTTGATTTTTTGATTTTTTGATTTTTTGATTTTTTGATTTTTTGATTTTTTGATTTTTTGATTTTTTGATTTTTTGATTTTTTGATTTTTTGATTTTTTGATTTTTTGATTTTTTGATTTTTTGATTTTTTGATTTTTTGATTTTTTGATTTTTTGATTTTTTGATTTTTTGATTTTTTGATTTTTTGATTTTTTGATTTTTTGATTTTTTGATTTTTTGATTTTTTGATTTTTTGATTTTTTGATTTTTTGATTTTTTGATTTTTTGATTTTTTGATTTTTTGATTTTTTGATTTTTTGATTTTTTGATTTTTTGATTTTTTGATTTTTTGATTTTTTGATTTTTTGATTTTTTGATTTTTTGATTTTTTGATTTTTTGATTTTTTGATTTTTTGATTTTTTGATTTTTTGATTTTTTGAAAACAAACAACATAATTAAAAATATTAACCGAAATCAAAAAAATGCTGGTCTAAGTTTCATAAGCGAATAATTAAAGAAATATTAAATAACATCTGCATAATTCTTAGCTCATTATACATTGAAACTAATGGCCGATCTCACCGACACGACTTAGGCCCCAAAGTAGTACTTAAATTTTGAATTGACAGATTTTGTATTGTGTTCCTGTCAATTTAGACATTAAAGTAGTTCTTAAATTTTAAGTCGTGTCGGTGAGATCGGCCATAAGTGTATTTGAAAAAATAAAATTTTAAACTGCGTGAATATATTTAATCATATTTATATTTGTGAAAATGATTTTATTTCATTTAAAAATAATTTATTTATTAATAATAATTAACGAAAAACGAAAAACTGATGCTCGTAAACAATCCCAGCACAGAAATTGAAATTTCATCGAACACCTGCCAAGCGAAATAAAAGTTGCAATACAAAATCTGATTTACAGCTCCGCCTTGCGTGGTCTGGCGAAGGCGTAATTATTATTCGGACCGCTAGAGGCGCATAAGGATGGGAACAAAAATCGCGATAAATCATGAAATCGAACATTACTGGATACATCATATCTCAAGTTTTTCTCGACAGATTTTCAAATTGTTTTCTGATTTGTAAACTAGATTAATTAAACTAAAACTTGTCTACAGCTTTTGTGTTGCAATTTTATACAAAATTAATTATAAGCGTCCAAAGTTAAGGTACTTTTGGGTAATTATATTTTTTTTTTACAGATTCTCCAATTTTTTTTCCTTGTGACATAATTTAGTTGAATGACTCTAGAATCTGAAATAAAAAAAAGTATGCAAAAATATTGTTTGCACTAGCATATATGATGTATCCCGTAAACTGCTATTTTTGTCTATTAGAAAATGACTCTTAATACATATTTATCATCATTTAAAGGGTTTTTCTGATAAACCTTTAATTAGGTAGTTTTATAGATGCCTGAATAACGATTCCTACGAATTTACAACCCCAGTTGTAAATATATTCTATTACCTTAATCCCTCCTTGGGGTTTTTACTTTAATTTCTTAATAAGCAGGTATAAATAAAGAGGACAGTCTGCAAATTTGAGCGCATGATTTTGAAATTCGCTTGATATTTGAGTTTTTGGTCATATTTTTTTCCAGTAGAATTTTTTTTTTAATTTCTTCCAAATAATTTTACAGCTCTTTACAAAGTGTTCGTTTGGTGGCGTATTGAAAAATTCTAAAAAAGTAATTAAAATAATATTTTTTTCCAATGCTAACAATAAGTTAAGTTATAAACCAAGTTTTAGTTTAGATTTTTGTTGTGAGTACCTATATTTTTAAACTTTTTACAGCACACCCAAAATTAAGCAAAATTTTAAGAAATTTTTGGAGCGTTGTTTTACTTATTAAAATTTTTCTAAAAAATATTTGGTAAAAATCAGGCTTTTAGTTTTTCCAAAAAAATTAACATTCCGACAAAATCTGGATCCAAATCCAAAACTTTTTACAGCGCTCTCAAAATTAGGTAAAATTTAAAGAAATTTTTGGAGCGCTGTTTTATATAAAGGGTGTCCCAATTTGAGTTGCATTGCATGGGCAACTTTGTTACTAACAAAATTACAGATTCGGTTAAATGGGCAATGTTTTGCAGTTTTTTATACTTATTTAGATGGCATCTAAAATTCCGAGCCAATTTTTGAAAAATTGGATTACTTCATTAACTAGAAAAGTTACAAAAAAATGTTTCCGATAAAAGTTATTTGATTCGTAAAAACGGATGTAAATACGTTTATTACAAAAATATCAAAAACTCAATTTTTAAGATATCAACTTTCTTATTTTAAATGGGCATCATATTGGATTTTTCCTCAAATAAATTGCATTTTTTTTTCTGCTTTCAAAAGTGTATTACAATCCATGTTTGACGTAACAGACTATGAAATATTTGACATTATTTGAATTAAATGACTTTTTGACAGGTCTTCTTTAAACAAATGACAATTCAAGCTGTCACTTTAGATTATTATATTGGTTTATTGTACATCAAACTAGAATTAATAAGTTTTAGTGATTGATTAATCATTTACAAATGACAACCTTTCCACTTTCCACTAACTAAATGAACATTATGACAAGTTTTGGACTTATATCCTGTACAATAATCGAAAATGACAACTCGAATTGTCATTTGTTTAAAGAAGTCCTGTCAAAAAGTCATAGCTTATTTAATTCAATTCAAATAATACCAAGCATTCCGTAGTGTATTACTTCATACATGGATTATAATACATCGTTGTAATTAGCAAAAAAATGCAATTTAACTGTTGAAAAATTCAATATGGCGTCCATTTAAAATAAGAAAGTTGCTATTGATATCTTGCAAATTGAGTTTTTGATATTTTTGTAATAAACATATTTACATCCGTCTTTACGAATCAAATAACTTTTACCCAAAACATTTTTTTGTAACTATTGTAGTTAACGAAATAATCGACTTTTTAAAAAATTGCATTTTTGGGTTTTTTCCGATTGTCTTCGGAATGGGTCGGAATTGTTCATTTTTTTTAAACGGCATCTAAATAAATATCAAAAACTGCAAAACATTGCCCATTTAACCGAATTTGTAACTTTATTAATAACGAAGATAGCCATTTATTGCGTATTGCAACTCAAATTAGGACACCCTGTATTGAGAAAAAATTAAAAAATATTTGGTAAAATTAAGGCTATTAGTTTCTCCAAAAAAATTAACAAATCTGGACCCACTACAGTAATAAATTTTAGAAATATTGTTCTCATAAAAATTTCAGTAGTCGATTAGTTTCTGGAAAATTGGAAATTTCAAGTTAATACCTTCAAAAATGTATAAAGCTACCTTTTGTGTTTACTCTTACTTCTATAATAAGTCTACCCTTTTGACCAATTCAATCAGGATTACCCGTCCTCACTCTAATTCTACCTCCATTTAAATCCAAGTGTTTGATGAATTGTTAGTCGCGAAGTGAATTTCTTGCAAACAAGACGTGCTAGTGAAAATATTCCAAATTTATTTGAAAATTCTCGAATTGCAAATCAGGTATAATTATTTATTTTCATTATAAAAAATAGTTTTAGCGTCCATGCTTGCATTTGCTTTGTTAACATTTTGAGATAATGAACTAAACTTGTGTCAAGTTAGCAATAGATTTCATGTACTTGAAATGGTAGAGGTCAAGCCAAGCCGAATTCAAGCCGAGTTGAGTTGCTAGAGACAAACGTAGTACCTAATAGATTATATTTCAAAATGTATGCAAAATGTTGACAATAAAAAGATTGTGCACATCACTTTTTATTTTTTGGTTTTTCTTCAAACCTGAATTTTTGGAGGGTTGTAGTTTAAAAACAAAAATAATACTAATTTGGCTTTTTATTATTTTATTTAAATACATTTTAACGTATATATATCACATATATTTCAATTCCCAAAAATAAAAAATCGGTCAACTATCCAAAAATATTGATTTTCGCAAATTTTATCCTACAATTTTTTGGGGTGGTTGTAGTTAACGGAAAGGTAAACTTTTTCTTGGTTATATTTTGCATACAAAATAACCAATGGATGAAATCTATTTATAACTTCACACAAGTCAAATCTAAATTCGATTTTCGCTCTAACATTTTTTTAACCAGAGCTTTTTAATACATACAGGGGCGAGGAAGTAACTTTACTCTAAAATGAAAAAACATATCGGCATGCGGTTTTCGATAGAATATACAACACCTTTAAGAGCACATTTTAAAAATATTTTAGTAATATACCGGGTGTCCATTGCAAGATGGCGGACCAAAGTTATGTTTTTTTAAACGGAACACCCAGTTTATTATGACATTTTTGGATTCCTTATAAAAAAATAATTATACTTTGTATAAACTTATCTATCTATCATCAGTCGTTTTGCTGATACTTGTTATTTAAGCCAAAAAAAGATCCATTTTTGAAAAATCACTGCTCTAAAACAGATGAACATTTTGAGATCAAATTTTGTCAAAAAATTTTCAACATCGTGTATTCTACAACTATCATGTCAAATTTAAGTTTGTGATAATTTTTCATCCGAGTGCCTTATGAAACGCAAATTGAACAATTAAACGAAATTTTCAAATGGAACACCCTGTATATTTTAACATCAATCTATATCATTTTTTACAAGCTTTCTATTGATATAGTGTTTGTATGGTCGCTTATCAATGGCTTGGGAGATATTAATATCCAAACTGAGAAACAGTGAAAGTGAAAAATACACAAATGTCATAATATACTGGGTGTAGCATTTAAAAAAACATAACTTTGGTCCGCCATCTTGGAATGGTCACCCGGTATATTACTAAAATATTTTTAAAATGTGCTCTTAAAGGTATTGTATATTCTATCGAAAACCGCATGCCGATATCTTTTTGTCATTTTAGAGTAATGTTACTTCCTCGCAGCGCTGGGACAACCCGAACTTGATTGATTTTTTTTAGATGGCCAGGAAATACAGGAAAAAAAGAAGAAACGGCATCACGTTAATTGTATCTGGTGAAAAATTTATGGCGAATAAAGTAATCATTTCAAAAAAAAGTGATTATTTCAAAGCCATGTTTTCCAGCGGAATGCTGGAATCGAAAAGTAACCAAGTTGAAATTAAGGAAATTTCTTCGAAAGTATTTGCGGATGTTTTGTATTTCATGCATGGTTTGGAACTTGAAATTTGTATGGAAAACGTCTTGGACTTCCTCGCCATCGCCGATTACTTCCAAATAAAAGACGCGTTTAAAGCTTGTGAGAAATTTTTGATGTCGAATGTTGACGTGAAAAATTGTAGAACTTTTGCGAATATCGCCGAGTGCTACTCGTTTGTTGGTCTTAAGAAACATGTCCTTAATTTTATAGATGAAAACTTATGGGACATTTCTAAAACCAAGTTCTTTTATAAATTGACTCCAGAGCAAATTCATCATGCCGTGACAGCTGATAAAATAATTAACTTTTCCGAGTTGGATTTATTGGAGGCTATTTTACAATGGGGACTTAAGCCCAGCAATCTTACGTGAGTATTTTTTTTCTAAAAAGAAGAATATCAAAAAAATTTACAAGTGCAGGAAAATTCCTGAATAATGATCATAACTTATTTTAAATTGGTTTGATCAAAAAATGTTTCATACAGTGCGGACATAAAGTAAATCCCCCCCCCCCCCCACCGCTAAATTTGAACGGTTATGTTTTCGATTCTTAAAATTTGTCCACTAAAGTATTCAATTGCGAACTTTGTAATAAAGGTATTTTTGATTTTGTGGAACTTCCGGTTATACCGGAAGTGGATGGCAACTTTCTTATTTTAAATGGAACACCCAGTATATTTTTGCATTTTCGTGTTCTCCATAAAAATACCATTAAATTGACCTAGCATAGTGTCGTCTACGAATAATACTTTCGGAATTACGCCCTTCGAAAAATCGCATTTTTATGCAACTTCATTTACATCAGAAGTGAAAAATTAACGAACTTAAGGTTAAACATAATTTTGTTTAAATTTAATGTTATTAACTTAATTGCAAAAGAAAATCATTTAAAATAAGGAAGTTGGGGCAGTTGGCTCCAACTTCCGGGATGGAGAACACGAAAATGCAAAAATATACTGGGTGTTCCATTTAAAATAAGAAAGTTGCCACAAAATCAAAAATACCTTTATTAGAAAGTTCGCAATTAAATACTTTAGTGGACAAATTTTAAGAATCGAAAACATAACCGTTCAAAAGTTAGTAGGGGGGGGATTTTCTTTATGTCCGCACTGTATAAATGTTTGTAAGGTTTAAAAATTTATATTTCTCTGTGACTGAGATAAGATTTTTTTAATAATTTGATTCTACATAATTTTCTGAATGCCCCATAAGTCATATTTTTTCTTCACTTTTGAAAAAAAATGTTTTAAGTAAATTTAAGGTCATAAGATTTTCTGAGTTCTCAAGTTTATTTTATCTTTTATAGTGTTGCAGTGTTATTTTGTCATGTCATTTAAATGTTGTGGGGGTTGTTTATCAATTGTTTGTTTTTAATCAATCATAAAATAGATAAAATAACTTTAAAAAAATAAAAACTTAAAAAAAAATGAAACTTTTTACGTGTGTTGTTGGATTCAGAAAATTATTCGCGATTCTAGTTAAGCGATCTCCTTCTGGCGGACGAGAGCGGACTTATGTCACCAGACTATGCAACCATTTATATGATTTTTTTTCATCAAACCAATATTAAAAACGTTATAACCATTATTCAGGACTTTTCCCGCACCCTGTATTTTTTAATAATTTTCTAAAAAAAATATTCCCCAAATCATTTTTGTAATTTTTATACGTTTTAGAATTGAGGACAAGTTAAAACACGTCGAAGCCATGTTGGGTCATGTGCGATTTTATGAAATTTCCAAAAAAGAATTGAATGAAAGGCTGATGATGATATTTTCAGAAAATAGTGCAATCCATCTAATTCATGAAAAAATCAGGCAACTGTCGATGCTACCGTGCAATTCATTAAGGACGAAATTCAGTACTCGCGGTCTAAAAAAGGCGATATTAAGAGTTTGTGAAGATGATGATGATGGAAGAGAAAAAGTTTTGTTTAATTTTATTAACGACACCAAGTGGATCAAATTAACCAAGATCCCTATCCTTAATAATTGTGATGAATTATTTAACGTGCACTATACAAGTGTAGTAGTTAACAATGAACTGTATACGATTGCAGATTGTGATAATTCATTTGTTGTGAAATTCTCACCTAAAACCAATAATTGGGAAATAACTAAATGTATGAATATGAAAAGATGTTTGTATAGTATATGCGAAGCTGGCGATAAAATCTATGCGGTAGGGGGATACATTTTTAAACCTGGCCAGGAATCATCGGATGTGCTTAGACCTACTAATACCGCGGAAAGTTACAACCCAATCATGAAAACCTGGGAGTATATTAAAAGCCTACCACAAGCGCGAAGCCAACATGCTTCTGTAAATTTCGCAAACATTCTATACATTTCAGGTGGTTTTATCAATGGCCTCCGTATCCCTTCCGCTTCAATGATGAAATACAACCCATTATTCAACTCTTGGTTGTCGTGTGCCCCACTTTTATCATCACGTGCCCATCACACCATGATCACCTACGGAGATAAAATTTATGCATGCGGAGGTAGGGGTTTCGATAGTTTTGGGCTATTAGGTATGGAGAATAGGAACATTGAGGAGTATGATGTAGCTAATGATTCATGGAGGATTCTTACTACAGTTCCAGGTCGTTCTAGCCGTCTTGGAGAGGTTATTTTTGTGGAATCAAAAATTTATATACTTCCACATTATTGTTATACTGAAATTGATTGTTATGATGTTGAAACAAATGAGTGGTCCAAAGAATTAAAGGAGAATAAAGATTTTGAAGATAATTACGAATACGAATATCACACCATGTATCTTCCTAAATCACTCGCCGGCGATGATTGATGATTTTTCTTAATTTTCACATTTTCTTTAGTATATCTTGTAATTGTATATTTTATTGGTATTTTATGTTCTAAACAGAATACCGATTTTCTTTTATGTAAATATTTTATGGACTAGAATAAAGACTATAGTAATTTAAGGACTTTTAAATCATTTTTTTAAAGCAAACGTTTCTTTAATTTCCCGCACAGTTAAAGTGAGATAATTTCCGTCTCTCGACACCAATATATTACAGGTTGCGCTAGTACTATGTTTTTACCTTTATTTGCATTTTTCAATGTTTCGTCACGATATCTAATAGGATTCGGATTTAGCACTTCGATAGATAAGGTACGTCTCGATTACAATTTCTCGAATGCGAGATGATGTCGCACGCTCAAAAATATGGATTCGCTGAAAAGTGATCGAGATTAATAGAAATCTCGCATGCGACATCATCTCGAACGGTTCAAAAATAGCAGCCCTGAAATCTAACACAGTGAATGTTAAGTTCACCTTCCTCGAAGCACATGCGTCAAAATCTTATCAGCGAATCAAAATTCACTTGGTCCGAACCAGGCGAATCAAGATTCACGAGTGAAAGTTTCCACATGCGCTCGAGGAAGGTGACTTTAACATTCAGTGTGTGACGAATCCACGGAATCCACGTCCAGGGGGTTTATTTTTGAATTTCATTCGACAAATATCGTGTGCGAAAAATGTCGGCACAAAATGTCGTTCACGACATTCAATCGGTATTTTTGAATACCCTTCGACACGAAACGTGAAAAATGTCGAATGATGGTTTGGCAACAGCGGTATTTCAATCTTACCAATCGAAAAATATTGGTTTCTTCCTAGTAAACATTACATTTCCCCATCTTCTGCAATTTGTTTGTGCCAAAAGTATAAAAAATAAGCATTTGCTTTTGTTTAACATTTAATAATAAAATCGTTGAAAACAACTTTGCTCATTTAGTAATAAAAATATAAAATGATTTTTGGAAGGCTTTAAATTAAAAAATACTTTGTTATAATAATATTTCTAGTTATTATTTAGTTTATTTCTACATATAGGTTGCATGATTGACACATTGGCAGCACTTACTCAGCTGTTTATAGCAGAGCAAAAGAGATATGCCGAAAGTTCATGGTATCGTTCTTCTGAAGAGCGCAATTAACAAAATATTGTGGTAATTCGCCTACTTTGATATTTGTATGTTTTCAGATAAATCACGTTTTCATTAAAAAGCCTAATCATACGACACGATGTCATTTATGACTTTTATCATTCTATCCTTGTCATTCAAATGCAAAAATAAGAGTCTGTCCTTGTCATGTCGTAGACGATGTTGTATCGTGTGATTCTGTCTGATTCGAGAATAACCCCTCGGTGAGATAAAGCGGCTGTAGCCTTACATTCCGTGGAACGCACCCTCTGTCTGTGATTCTCTGCGCTTTCTATGATTTTAGAAAATGGCCACTCTAGCGCATGTCAATTCCGCCATTTGTCAAACCGATTACTTAATGCGACAGGTATAAGGCACATATAAGGTATAAACCGAAATTGCACCATAAAATTTAAAAAAATAAACAGAACTCATCCCATTTTAATAAATTATTTAAAGCTGCAAAAAATAGGTGTGTAGTATTTATACTTTTTATTCATATTTCATGTTAATTGTCTTTGCAGCATTAAAGAAACTATTTGGACGTTGGTTTTATTATTACAATCATAATGAGCGCTCAACAAAGCCCTGCGAATCAATCAGTGGATAGAGACAAAATCTATCAATGGATTTTGGAGCTGACAAATCCTGAAACCCGAGAGAATGCCCTGCTTGAACTAAGGTAACTTTTATTAATTTAACCTAATTCAAAAATATAAACTTCATAATTCAAGTTTGAGGTGTAAGTCTGTGAGATAAATTTTCATAGGGCGCGTTCCAGTAATGAACACTAGCCCACGACCGCAAAATTTTCCCGTTCCACTAGCTCAAAAGGTCACCATTCAACAAACAACCACAGAAACCCACGTATAAATACGGTCGTTGTGAGCTTCTTGCGGTCGCCATCAATGCACGAAAGAAAAAATCGCGGTCTTATCTAGAACGACTTTGCGATCGTCGTGGGCTTTAGTGTTCATTACTGGAACGCGCCCATAAACGCCCATCCTAAACAGTCATACATGTCTTCCAGCAAGTTCGTGTTTACATATATGTGTCTTATTTTGTCTCCAAACGGACATACATTTTTCTTAGATTTCAGGACTCATCATATTCTCCAGCAACGAAGATTGATAATATTTAATTGATTTTAGATGTTATATCTCCACACGAAAAAAACTATGTTTTTTGATGTCAACATGTACAAGAATTTAAGGGTCATTTATGTTACTTGTGCCGCGCACCGATTTAAAAACTAAATACCTAATTTAAATAATCATAATAACAATAATATACACAGTTTTACATAATAATTGAAAACTATTGTACATATTATTTATGTTTATGCTGCGTTTAAATTGGGCCATTTTTTGTATCGCACGAATAACTAATTAACCCTTAGCAGCCACACGGGGTAACTAGTTACCCCAGGCTCAGATAAAGTGAAATTAGAGGTCTAAATTAGACTCTAATATTTTACCAGTTTTTAGAACTCCATCTGTAAATTGACCGATAAAAATCATAAGAAATGTTGAAGAACTCTTCCACAAACATGAAACAATCGGTTAGAAGTCTTAAAACACCCTTATGTTTTGTACAACTAGGTTTTTCAGCGTGGGGTAACGAGTTACCCTATGTGGCCTGGCTGAGGTGTGGCCGCTAAGGATTAAAGAAATTTTTCTTTGGCATGTTTATAGTACCAATCGATTCATATTTTAAGCCTTCAGATCTTCATTTAGCATAAACATCATGCTTTATGGGGTAATTCTGAAAAAAAATGTTAGCCGTAACATCGCTGTTAAATTTGACAGTCACCCTGATGTCAATAAAATGCTATTCTGTAAACTTTACTGTAACTTAACGGCAATGTAAAATACCATTTTCGGTGTTAAAATAACATCGATCAAAATAATAAATTACATATTATTGTATAATCGATCAAAATAATCATATCAAATTGATGTACAATGTATTTAACTTAACGGCCATGTAAAATAACATTTTCAGTGTTAAAATACATTGTACAGTTGCTCCCAGCTGGAAGTAGGACAAAATTAATCACGATCGCGTATTCTTTGTCCCACTTCCAGCTGGGAGCAACTTTACATCAATACAATGTATTATTTTGATCGATGTTATTTTAACACAGAAAATCTTATTTTACATAGCCGTTAAGTTACAGTAAAGTTTACAGAATAGCGTTTTTTTGACATCAGGGTGACCGTCAAATTTAACAACGCTGTTACGGATAACATTTTTGTTCAGAATTACCCCATTAGCATACTCAAAAATGACTCTTAAGCAGGAACAGAAAACAAGTCAGATTTGCTGGAAATCATGTTTGATTCTCTGAGTCGAGCTTTATAAAAAAAAGTGATTGTTCAATAAGTTGCCTTGGTGACAAATTTTCTACCTCTCTACTTTATGAAAGTTATACAGAGGGGTGCTCAAAAAACGGCCAACGATGTAGTTCCTTATTTTTTATCTGACTTTTATAAGTGATATGTCAAATTAAATGGTTTGAAGAATACTTCTATCAGATAATAAAATATTAATTTTATTTCTGAAACCAACAGAGGATAAGGGGGCAACTTTTCTTTTTCAAATGGTACTACATTTTTTTCAATTGAAAAAATCATTAAAAAAGTTATCTACATGAATTATAACAATAATTTTTTTTTAATTAATTTAAAACATTTTTTGTTTCTTATTTTCTTTTAATTGCTATTATTATTATTATTTTTAAAATTTTTTTTAAAAAGTATTAAGAATAAATTAAGAAACAAAACTTAAAAAACTCAAAAACAAAAAAAAAACAATTGAATTAAATTAAAAAAAATTAATAATAATAAAAAAATTAGAAAAAATTTATTTAAAAAAAATTATTGGTATAATTGGTTTAGATTATTTTTGTTAATGATTTTTTTTAATCGAAAAAAATATGTAGCCATTTGAAAAAGAAATGTTGCCTCCTCCTCCTCTGATGTTTTCAAAAATAAAATTAATCTTTTATTATCTGATAATAGTATTCTTCAAACCATTTAATTTGACATATCACTTACTAAATAAGATAAGAAATAACGGCGCTACATCATTGGCCATTTTTTGTGCACCCCTCTTTATATTATGTGTGGATTCTGTAAAGTTGCTACCAGCTGGAAGTAGGACAAAGAATTCGCGATCGTGATTACTTTTGTCCTACTTCCAGCTGGGACCAACTGTACAAACCTGTAAGCTCCTACGAAAACTATCTATGCGGTAACTATGGAAACCGTTCATTACAATCCATGTAACAAACTCTACAGATATTTCCTGTGACTGCTTACAGTTTTGCACAGAATTGCACCATTTGTAGAAATGAGATAAAACTAATCAACATGGTAACTTCGAGTCGAGCATCGCCTTTTCCCGAACACAAAGACATTCGTCCATCTTACAGAGTTCCATGAAATTGTTCGAGCTTTTATAAATGCAAATTAGAGTAAGTTTAATACAAAACAAAGCAATATAACTCCAATTTTAAAAGAAACCATAAATAAAATGGAATTAGCAGCTTAACTGATTAACCCTTAACTGATAATATGTTCAATTCATGCCAACTTCATTCACTCAGAATTCTGACAATTTTATCAAAACTCGCATTTGTAGTATGCATACTATGGCCGCGTTCCACTAATGAACACTTCATACGAAGTGTTGCGAATATTCCTATAAGATAATTTCATGGGCTAGCAACCAGAAGGCGCTAAGTCCAAAAAAATTAATTTGCACAATTTCAATTTTAAAGGTTGATAGCATTCGTAAAAGTGTTTTCTAAATTAGTTGCATAATTCTAAGGTAAACTCCTATTAATCTAGCTTCTAGATGCCTAATCAAAACGAATTATTTTTTACAATGATTAAATAGTGAACAAAAATTTATTTAACTATTTTGGACTTCTGCTTGCTAGCCCACGATTTTTTTCTAGAAAATAAGGATTGAACTTGAAGAAATATCAAGACCCCTATTTTTGCAGGAAAATAGGTGCTTGATCAAAATTCTTCTTTCTACAAATATCTTTAGAAACACCCAATTTTTCCTATATCTATTCTCAAATATGAGATTATTAGTACATAAAATTTATTACTAATGATTAATAAATATTCTTATTTTAGTAAAAAACGTGAAGTTGTGCCTGATTTAGCTCCGATGTTATGGAATAGTTTTGGAACGACTGCTGCCCTTTTGCAAGAAATTATTAATATTTACCCTGCAATTAATCCACCAACTTTAAACGCACATCAATCTAACAGGTAAAATAAGAAAAATTATTTCCTAAAAAAAGTTCAGGGTTCAGTTTTTTACGTTTTATCAATTTAAAATAATTAGTAGGAAAGTACAAAACTAATTTCTAAATCAAATAAAAATGAGAAAAATGTAGGAATAAAATGCTGCTTTTTAGGTAGTTTTTTGATCAATTTTAATAAAATTAATATCTTAATTTTTTATAATTTATTTTACATTCAAATTCAGAAATATAGTTCTAAACCCAAAAACAAATCTATTGTAACAACCATGTGTTTTAGTACATTTTTAATCAATAATAAAAAATGTAAGTTTTTTAATTTTGTTTCGGGGACATTCTTAGTAGAAATATAAACATAAAATTATTTCCAAATCATAGGTGGAAGTTTGTAACTCCTAACGTACCGAGAAAGTTGGATTCTTTACTGCATTACTATGGTTACAGTTTCTGTCTTGTTTCCACATTATGGAGGTTTTTGTATGTAAGAGAGAGACATAAAATATCGAGTGAATCTTGGTCAACTCGTTAGAGTTACAAACTTCCACCTCTGAACTCACTTTTCAACCTAAAAGAAAAATTGGGCAAGAATTGAATTTTCTCAGTTCATTTATAAATTAAAATACAATTTTTTTAATCCTAAAATAATTATTTTAAGTACATATTTTTTAAAATTCATTACACATACACTTAGGAGATAAATATAAAAAAATTCAATATTTAAAAAATTTTTACGATAAATAGCTGACATTTTTAGATAAAACAAAAAATAAGAGTGCAATTTCGTTTTATTTTATAGCTCGTGCACTAAAAATACAAAAAAATAATTGTTAATAAATTTTCATATTTAAAAAATTAGTATCAGGCCCCGATTTTTATATTTAATTAGTCAAACAGTGCCTAGTAGAAAGAAACGATGAAACTGACAAAAAGATTTACAATAAATGATTGATTTTTGAGAATTAATTTTTTAACCATAAATAAATGTAAGACCGTGATTTTTTATATTTAAATACAAACACAGGAAGGAAAAATTGTCTTCAAAACTAACCCTAAAAAATAGTGAAAATAAAAAGCTAAAAATAACTAAATATTTATAGATTTGTATATTTTTTATTAAAAGATTAGCATATCAAATCCTTTTCTTAACAAAATCCTCTTATTTTCAGAGTTTGTAATGCGTTGGCGCTACTACAATGTGTAGCATCACATCCAGAAACACGATCTCACTTTTTATTAGCTCATATTCCTCTTTATCTATATCCATTTTTGCACACAATATCTAAAACCAGACCATTTGAATACTTGCGTTTGACAAGTCTGGGAGTAATTGGAGCTTTAGTAAAGGTAAGTTTCCATTTTTTATCAAAATCTAAAAAAGATAGCGATTTGAAATTTTTATCAAAGATAATACCATAACAAACGACTTTAAAAAATATTTAATGAAAATTATCAAGAATTCTTTCAACATACTAAATATTCCTACTAACTTTATTTATTTTTAGACTGATGAGCAAGAAGTGATAACTTTCCTGTTGACTACTGAAATTATCCCATTATGTCTTCGAATTATGGAGTCTGGATCAGAATTAAGCAAGACTGTTGCTACCTTCATCTTACAAAAAATCCTTCTAGATGATAGCGGGCTATCATATATATGCCAAACATACGACCGTTTCAGTCATGTTGCTATGATTTTGGTTAGTTACAACAGTAAAATTACTTACTTTGTTTCATTAAATTTCTTAAATTTTTAGGGAAAAATGGTTATCTCACTTTCTAAAGAGCCATCAGCAAGGTTATTAAAACATGTTGTACGTTGTTATTTAAGATTATCTGACAATGCAAGGTAAGATACTAAGAAATAAAATTTTCTCTTTTTACGTTCAACCACAAAAATCTGAAATTGTCATTTTTTCATTTCTTTTGCCCAGTTTTCATCCTAAATTTAGTTCAACAAAAATCCTCCCCCACTTCTCAACCGGTTTTGAATTTGTTTCTTTATTTATAAGTCAAATTTTTATTTGATTTTAGTGATCTAAATCTAAAAAAATAACTTTTTTATTATTTTCTTAGGGCCAGAGAAGCTTTACGTCAGTGTTTACCTGATCAATTACGTGATACAACTTTTAATGTATGTTTGCAAGAGGATAAGTCTACAAAGCATTGGCTATCCCAGTTGCTTAAAAACATTGAAACATCTGGAACCGTTGATCCATCACAAGTTGGAATTTCACCATTAACAGCTCAATAAAAAAGTTGCTTTTATACTTTTATTTTGATAATCGACTTTTGTTTAATTATTTTCAATGAATATATTTATGTGTACTTTTTTAAATAGTTTGTATGCTTTATACAGGATAATATATAATTTAATGTAATGTAAGTATTAAATTAATACAATTTCTTAATGAAAATATATATTTTAGCAAGAATTGTTTAAATCTTTGATTGTTTATTTACTTTATGAACTTTATTGTGAATATATTTAATTATTGTACAAGATTCGAATTATTTATATTTCACAATCATGTCTCATAAGGCTTATAATAATTAAACCTTGCGCGAAAAAAGATCTGGCATTGTGTTATTAGGAGGAAAAGAAGTCCGCCGAAAACGTGAGCCACAAAAAGTTCTTTTACTCTAAATAAACTTGCAATTTTTTCTTCAAACATCCGATTAATTGTAATTATTTTAGACGACGGAAATTTCCTACTTTTTCGAAAAGTATATGCGATTTACGAAGTAGTACATACAAAGACGTATCCCATACAAGAGAGGGCGCTTTAAATAAACAAGAAACGAAAGCACATAATAGAGACGTATAATGTATAATTACTTTTGAAGATTAATTATTAAATATAAATCAATTTTGTTTCAAATAATTATAGTCTGATGTTTTATCCATAGATAGATTTATCATTTCTGAAAAGTTGAAGTAGTTTGTTTGGTTGCCTAAAATTTCTGGTAAAACGAACTCTTTTATTAAATATGGTGGGAGAAAAGTGTAGAAATTGCTAACCTAACATCTGTCACCCGTGTAATGAAAGTAACCTCAAAATAAATCTTAAATCCTTATCACAAAATTATTTTTAGATTATGATAAAAATTGCAACAAAAACCTGTTAACATTTAAAGAAAATAATGGAAAATTCCTTAACGAATTATGGTAAGCATTTGATATGAGTGTTTTAAAATTTTGATGGCACCATATGTTTTTAGAATTATCCGAAAGTACACTCAAAATCGAAGACTCTTCCAGCTCCAGCAATGAGAGCGAGGATTTCGACAATAACTTACCTTCCACGGTGACTCTCATGCAACATCCAGAGACGGGAGCTAAAGTATACTTGGTTGGAACCGCCCATTTCAGTCAAGAATCTAAGGATGATGTGGCTCATGTGATTCGTAACGTAAAACCACACATAGTCATGCTTGAATTGTGCGATGCTCGAGTCGATTTACTGTCTCTAGATGAAAAAACCATATTTGAGATAGCTAAAAATATCAATTTTGAAAATATTATGAGCACTATTAAAAAGAACGGGGTTTATTATGGAATCTCATACTTGCTTTTGTTAAATTTAAGTGCTCATTATACTAAGGAATTGGGCATGGCTCCGGGTGGTGAATTTAGAGTTGCAATGCAAGAGGTAAACGTGGCGAATATGAAAATTCAAGTAATTAATTCGTAGTTTTCAGGTAATGAATCTTCCCAATAAATGTTTAGTACACTTAGGTGATCGACCAATTAAAATTACTTTAATGCGGGCATTATCGAAGCTATCATGGTGGCAGACTATTAAGATAGCTTGTAATTTATTGTTTTCAAAGGAATCCATTAGGTACGTTATATCGTCTTATCTTTATGAATTACTATAAATCTTTATTTTTGTTATTGTAATTTGTTTATTGATACAGGGTGTCCCATTTTAATCTTGCCAGGGGAATTTCTCAAAACGAGTACATCAGACAAAAAAAGTTTCCGAATAAAAGTTTGATGGTTTGGAGGGGGGGGTTCGATGCTATAACAAATTTCACCCCCCCAACCCCCCATGGGGTGGATAAGGGGGGTGACTTTAACATCTTAAATGGAACCCCCTATTTTTTATTACAGATTCGAAAAGAGCCTCAAAAACTATGTAGGTTTTATCCGGGAACTTTTTTTTTCGCTACAGGTGGCGCTGTAATCGCTAAAACTTGTTTTTTTTCGTGAAACGTAAGATTAAGGTTTTGTAGGCAATTTACATTTAAAAAATTGTCATGATCGCTTCAAATGAACTCTTTTTTAACCCTTGGGAGGCAGGGAATCGAACATAGTTACTACACAATGTGGTTCCAACAGGATGCCACGCCACCACATTTTGCTCGATTTGTGCGGAATTTCTTGGACAATGAATATCCGCGAAAGTGGATTGGTCGTGTTGGACCCGTGACCACCCAGGTCACCAGATCTGACTTCCCCTGACTTCTTCTTGTGGGGCTATGTCAAAGATGTCGTCTTTTGTGAACCGCCAACCACTCGCGAAAACATGAACGAACGATTAAGGGAGCGTGCAGGGCCATAACGCCTGGTACGTTGGAAGCAACTGTGCGAAATTTCCTCAGTAAAAGATTCATCATAATATACATTGACAAAAGATCTACCTAAGAATTTAAAGTCTCTTTCTATCTCACTTTCTATCTCAGTCCCGAGGTGTGAAGGTAAGTTTAGTTTACTGTAGTCATGTAATACTAAAACAAATCTTCTTAGTCTAGCGTTATGTGCAACTATTCATTTTAAGAATTTTGGGGTTTTTGTGTAGTAATCAAACTTTGTTCAATTCCCCGCCTCCAAAGGGTTAAAGAAGAGTTCATTTGAAGCGATCATGACATTTTTTTAAATGTAAATTGCCTACAAAACCTTAATCTTACGTTTCACGAAAAGAAATACGGTGAAAGTAGAGGTCGAAATAGGTAGATTAAGAAAAAATCATCTTAGTAAAAGTTGCTTTATAAGGGAGCTACACTTTTTAAAACGGGATAGCAAGGTTTTTGAATGATTATTTGAAAACCGCTTACACTAGACCTTTTAACTTTGGTTCAAATCCTAATCTACTTTAGATCAGTTGTCATGATTTTTTTCAGATTTTTTAAAAGGTTTTAAAGGGTAGTTTTGGAGGAGGTTGGGGGTAAATGTATTAATAACTTTTGAAGGGATGACTTTTATTTTTTTATTTATCCAAAATATCATTCCCCAATCAATTCTACATAAAAAAGGTACTCTTATTTTATCTCGATAGGATGCACCGTTTCGGAGAAAATGCATTTATTTAAAATGTGTGCAGAATATTTTAATTCTTTTAATTTAGTATTTGGGGCACAGAATATAACCTATGGATCCTAAAACAAGACAATTGAGTTTAAAAAACGGTTTTCAAATAATCATGTAAAAACCTTCTTTTTGGTATCCCCTTTAAAAGGGTGTATCTCCCTTATAAAGCAACTTTTACTAAGATGATTTTTTCTTAATTTACCTATTTCGACCTCTACTTTAAACGGTTTTAATATTAACAGGTCAACCGTAAACACCCTGTATACTATCTTTAATCATCTTTGAAAATTCTGTTTTGATTTAAATATTTCGATCTTATAATTACTTTAATTGTTAATTTTAGTAAAGAAGAAGTTGAAAAATGTAAAACTCATGATATGTTGGAGCAATTACTTGCAAATATGTCAGACGAGTATCCAAGTTTGAGTGAAGTTTTTATTGATGAACGGGATATTTATTTGGCACACTCATTACAACAAGCAGCTAAATCTGACATCACTAAAGGTAGGATACTAAAGCTGCCTCCACAGTGAACTGATTCAGGGGTTGTCTTAAGATTTAAATGGGCTTTTGGTCCCCATTTAGAAAAATGCTCTTTTATTTTTATCTTAAAACATTTATTTGTGGTACTTGTGCCTCTCCCAATCACCCCTCTGAATCAATTTAGTCGCTTTGAAAGTCGAATCGATTAAACTTAGTTTAATCTAATAAAAATATTTTTTAGTGTCCGACACTGATGAAACTCTTCGTATCGTCGGAGTTGTTGGAATTGGACATGCTTTTGGTATAAATCGACTATTTCCAACTGACCAGGGGCCTTATATACGTAAAATTTTGACCATTCCTCCTAGGACGTTAACTTCCAAGATTTTGATATTAACGTTTAAGCTATCTACCTTGAGTTTATTCGGGTTGCTAGTTTATAAATACGTGCGTGTTCCTAAAATTGTTGTTAACACTTGCCATGGAGTTTGGAACCATGTTTCAGATAATATAAAAAAGTTTTAATTAAACACATCAGAGCGCATACTTTTTATAATGATTTAAGTTAGTTTTATGGGAAAATGGGTTATATTAACTATTTTTAGCAGGGATTTTAGTTTTTTAAGATTTGTTCCAAGTGAAATTATAATTTAAGAGATGATGGACCGAAAGTGAGTAAAATTATTCATTATTAATAGGGTGATTCTGAACAAAATGTTAGCCGTAACAGCGCTGTTAAATTTGACAGTCACCCTGATGTCAATAAATACGGTATTTTGTAAATTTTGATGTAACTTAACGGTGATGTAAAATAACATTTTCGGTGTTAAAATACATTGTACATCATTGTAATGTTATTATTTTAACCGATTATACATTAATATAATATTATTATTTTGATTGATGTTATTTTAACACCGAAAATGTTATTTTACATTGCCGTTAAGTTACAGTAAAGTTTACCGAATAGCGTTTTTTGGACGTCAGGGTGACTGTCAAAATTAATATCGCTGTTACGGCTAACATTTTTTGTTCAGAATTACAACATTAGATATGCAATATCTATCAAATATTCCTTGGACCCGATTGATTTCTAATTTTTTGCCAATACTTTTGGTTTATTGCAAAAAATACTACTACAGTCAAATTTAGCAAGTAATGAATAGAGCTAAATAATAATAGCTGTAGCTGTTTTTACACCTCTTCATCTGCATATCCTTTTTATCGAGTTTCTTACCATTTACAATTTTTTTTTCGACAAGAAACCACTTTAATCAATATAGACTTTTCATCAGCACTACCTTTTTTTAGTTGTCTATGGAAGATGAAAGGTTATTGTCAATAAGTGCATCAGTTGTCAAAGAGCCATTGTACATAATTTCGATTAATTTTAAAAATTGCCTCTAAGATTTTAAATAAAACTTCAACAAAATCATTTAATGAAAATGATATACAGGGTGAATATATACATTTATTTTTGAAAGTTTGAAATTTTAACTTCCTGTAGGTAGTGCTTTAAATGTAGAATTCCCAATTCCCAGTGCTTATGTTTTAAACTCATTTTTGTGCCTAATATCTACATATTAAAAAAATACTCATTTCATACTTTTGCCACCAGGTTCGCCACCAGTTTTGTAAAAACGTGTATACAAAAAAATTATTTTAGCAAAACCTCAATTTCTCTGGTTGTTTCTTTAATTTAATAACACCCTTTGACAAGAACACTCAAATTTTGGACTTTTTAAATTTCATGACTATGTGTTTTGTCAAGTTTAGATTCGTATTGTCATTTTCTTAAGTTTATTTTCCCTATATTTCGTTTATTTATTTGTATGTACAATTTTGCGATCGTCATAATATTATTTAATCATATTTATTTATTTTTTAAAATTTAGATTATGGAATTCCTCAATGAAAGTTTTAAATCGGAGGGAAATTTACTGTAGTTACATTTCATTTAAATTGTTTTTATAATTTTAATGTGTTGATTGATTGAGACTGATTTCTGATTAGATTTTTGATGAAGGCTGAATTGATTCCATGTGTTTCAAAAACTAAATAGTAATTCCAAACTACATACATATCTCTGCTAGAAATTGTTTTTATCTTTTATGTTAAACGTAAGAGAATTATTATAAAGATTCATATTTTTATATTACTTATTATTAAAAGTTTTGCATTAATTCTTCTAGTCTTTAATCTTTTATTATTTAAGATATTACTCATGTAATTAAATACATAATATAACATTTTCAAGAGATGGAATTGGGTAATTTGAAAAAGTGACCGAAAGGAAGTTCTATACCTAACCTATTTGTTTTTTTTTTTGTTATAAATTGTTATTATTTAGATTTTGAAATAAACTTCCTGTTTTATAAAATTACTTTGATTTTTTCTGAATGAAATTTTACAAAATTACGTTCACAAATAGATGAGTCTTAAACCATAAGATGTGACAACCAAATGTGAAATTGAGATCATTTTAGGTATAAAAATATGTTTAATATAAATTTTATAAGATGACAAAATCTAGATCAGGAAATTTATTACTTAACTTCGACTTCTCATATGATATCAACAAAAGGGATTCAGAAAAAAATTGTATCATTGACAATACACTTTTATCGACACTCTGTTTTATTGAGATGACTGAGTTTTTCATCGATCCCAAAATAACAAATAAAAAGATTAATGAAAAAGTAATTTTGATAAAATGTGCGCATGAGTTGATCTCTTACACATAAAAACGTTCATAATGTGGAAACAAGACAAAAATCGTTACCTTGGAAATGTACGGTGGATTGTTGACTACATTTCCATGGTAACAATTTTTGTCTCGCTTCTATTCATACGGATTGTTTTGTAAGCAAGAGTGAGGTAGAAAATATGTAACGAGTCAACTCTAAACCGACATCAACTCTATAGAGTTACAAACTTCCACCTTCGGAACGTTAGAAATTACAAATTTACACTTCTGAGGTGAAATTCTGCTTAATAAACGATTATTTTCAGTAACATTCCCAAACGAATAAATAAGTTTGGCTTTCTCCTGGTATAGTTGAGAATTCTGGATTTGGAAATCTACCTGTAGTGTTGCAACTTCAAATTATCTACTGAAAGCCATTTAGAAATAAAAAAAAATTCTTATAATTTTGGTTTCCTTCTAGTCCCAATGAAAATTGTTGCAATACTTTTTGGTATATTAAAAGGTATAAAATATTGAATAAACATGTTAGAAATAAATAATTTATTGTCTGCACAAGGGTAATCACTGTATACAACGGGTTTTTGGTGATTGCCACATTAACAGCTATGTAACATTAATCCATCCAATTGTACAGTAGATATATTGAACGTAATGAATTTAAAACTGAAAAAATATTCGAGTAATGAGTTAATCAATCGATAAAATGCTTTGGCATAATAATAAAATTAATAAAAATATTTAAAAACTTAATAATTTTAAAATTTGTAGCTTCATACACGATTAGTACAAAAAAAAATTAATAATATTGCATCGGTTCACATATCATTCATCTCACTGAGTTCAAGAAATTATCTACACTTTTTCTTTTTGTATTATTTTAATAGTTAACTACATAACGTAACAGAATATATAATATTTATATATGCGCGTATACATTTAGGACTGGCCCAATTATTAACATTGAGACAAGTTTATTCACTTAGTAATTAATCACCGTTTTAATTCAGACCTTTTATTCTTCGAGTTATTTACACTTTTATAGTACGGAAGCAGCTTCACTTGCTCGATTTGGTTGGTTGTTGTTGTTGGTGGAGGTGGCGGTCACTTCCCCGGCGTGACTAGAACAGTAGAACTTTTTGTGAGCGATGAAAGTGTTGTAGTAGTTGAAAGAAATATCGCACGACTTGCAATATTTCGGACCAGCCTTTGAAGCTTCTTGTAGAATCTCCGCTTCACGTTCTGCTAATTTTATTTTCTCTTCGGCAGACTCCTGTTTGACAGGCTCATCCACTGAATCGATTATGACTTCGGGTTCTATTACCTCCTTTTTTATAACCACACATTCCTCATCTTCTTGCTTGATTTTATCCTCAGGAATTCCATTCGTTGAAGATACATCTGGGGTTGTGTGCATTAGTTTTGTATGGCGAATCACATTCGCTTTATACACTGAGCTGTACGGACAGTGAGCGCAGTGATGTAAGGGCTCAACTCTACCTTCGGACCCTGGTGAGATTGATCTGTCCTCATTATTCGAAGGGGTTGCTGCTGTTGGTGCAACGTTTACTTCAATCACATTTGTGCCGTCATCTTCTAAGATGTAAGAGATGAATTTCTCTTCCTAAAAGAAAATTATAAAATTAGTCAATATGCAAATTGTGATTTACTAAAAACTACTAACTAATATACAGGGTGTACATTAATTTTAAGTAATGTACAGCGGTATCTAAAAACGTTCTAAAATTAAATGAACAATTCATTTAGTTTTCAACTTTAATTCTTCGACAATTTGTTGAAGCTCTGTCCAAAATACAGTATATTTTTAGTAAAGTATAAAAACTAACCTGCAAATCAGGCGATCTTTTATCAAAATGCATCCTGATATGAGTCCTCATTCCTCTCAAAGTATTGCCCTTGTACCTACAAATGGTACATCGATAAGCTTTAACTCCTGCATGTGATTCCATATGTCTTTGGGCCGCGCTCGCTGTAATACTAACAACGTCACAACAAGGACATTTCCAACCAGAAACTTGAGCAGCAGGACACTGATGTCCAGGTTCGAGGACCCCTCTACATTTCCCACATCTCCTCACTTCCAAATCGGGCCTTTTCAGGCAATAGTAAGCTTGATGCGCGTTTAAATTATCAATGGAGTTGAATTTGATGCCGCACGCCATGCATATGAGTTGTTGGTACTGTGCGGGACTAGTTGCGCCAGTACTGCTGGGACTAACCGGGGGGCTTGTTTTCGCAGCTTCTTCGTCACCTGCTCGAGCTGAGCAGTAGTGTTTTTTATGGATGAGATAGTTTTCGAGTTTGCAGAAGACGATATTGCACTCCTTGCACTTTGAAACGCCTTGCTTTACTAGGACTTGCGGTGTGGTTGGTGGGACTACAGGTAATTCGCCTAGACGAAGTTGTATTTCCGGGCGTAGCAGTAACGGGTGTATGAAAGGGGGCGGTATTGTTTCAGGTTGCTCCAATTTACGTGGGCTGTTGCTTCGAGATACTTCCTCGTTGGGTTTTAGTTTAATGTCCGGCGAAGAGTTGGTTTTGATGTTTTCTTTCTCCTCTTGTTCGTTTGGTTCTGGGGTTCTGCGAACGGTTAAGTCCAAGGGGGCGGTTAAATCTTTGGGCGGACTTTCTTTCTTGTTGGCGCTTTTGAGGACTTCTTGTGGAGGTAACGGTTGGGTCATAGGCTGCAGGGTGCCGTTTGGTAGGAGGAAGCAAGGTGTGTCGGGGTTGAGCATTCCTGGAAAGTTGGGCCCGATTCCGGGGAGTAAGCTGGCGCCTTTTATGAGGGAGTATGGCACGATTATTATTGGGTTCGTTGGTAGGGCTACGAAAGGTTGTTGCGTGGTGGTCGTCGGGGAGGTTTCGAGGACTGGCGATCTGCAAGTCGCATCAACTGGCGATGCTGGTGTCGAACCGGAAGTGCAACTGGTTGCTTTCGAGGTGGAAGTAGTGGGTAGGGTTTTTATCAAGTGTCGTGAGCTGCAGTAGTGTGTTTTGTGTGCTCGGTAGGTTTTTAAGGAGCTGAACCTGATGTCGCATTCGGCGCAATAGCGGTCCTGGGTGTCGTTGGCGTCGCCGTTGGGAATAGCTGCCGGGGTTGGGCTGACTGTGTGCATGCGCATGTGTCGGTTTAAGCTGACTTTTTTGTCAGCGCTGTAGGAGCAATGGGTGCACACGTATTGCTTTCCTGTACGTTGGGCCTTGGCTGGGTTTTCTCCACCGTCTTGATCCGAGTGATTACCGCTGATTTCGCCGCTGGATTTACTATCTTCTGCATCGACTTTGCTTCTGTGGGAGCAGTAGTAGGTTTGGTGGGCTTCGAGAGTGCTTAGGGAAGAGAAACGGATTCCGCAAGGAGGGCAGATGAAAATCGGGACTGTCGGTTGTGTTTCTGGGAGATTCGAGGTAAGAGCTCCTGGGAGGAAGAACCCACGGCTTGCCAAGGCTTGCAAGGCATTCGGAAGGTTTTTCAAGTAGTCGACGTCTTCTTTAAGAGCCGGATCTGTAGCTAAATTAGTTTTGAGGCGAATTTTAGGCGTGCCTTCTTTTTCTTCTTCCTTCACTTCTTTTTCTTTGATTTCTACCTCTGGTGAAGTTCTCGGAGACTTTTTTTCCTCTTCGATGGAGTGCGATAAGTCCATTTCGCCCCATTCTTCTTCTTCGCCTGCAAAGATAGAAAAATAAGTGATGTTATTTTTGTGCAATTAAGATTGTAGATTTGTAAATCGGAAAAATGCAATTTCTCGTTCGAGATGGTACAAATGGTCTTGTGATAAGAAGGCGAGGAAACATGGTCCGGTCATGTTCGTCGGAGCAAGGAGGTAATGAAGCAGTACGTCAGCGACCTACGCGACGTTTCGACAACTTTTACAACGTGCACACTTCACGCCTCGAGATTTATCCACTCACCCGAAGATTTATTTATTCTTCAGCGATTTGCTGATTGGAGATTACAAAAAATACCGAAATTATTGCCAACACTAAAAGCGCACCAAGAAAAGGAAAACAAAATTCAATAGGTAACAAACAAGTTTGTTTTGAAATGATGAATGTGGGGGGTTTGGGAGTTTTTTTTGGGGGGGGGGTGAGTAGTGTCGGTTGAGTTTTTGGGAAAATGCGAAAATAATTATGGGAATAAATTATAAATGTGGGTGGTGATCGATAGATGTAATCAGAGAAGGCTTCTGTTATAAGAGGAAGTTATAAATCTTGGTGAATCTAAAATTGATCAGCGAATTCTATCCGCATTAAATCGGCCCGCACCGCACCGCAGCGCACCTCCGTCATCTGCAGACAGAACAGACATTTTATGCGCTATCGAGTTGAGCGAGAGGAGCAAGTAAGTTTTTTTAGGCGCCCGCGTCCCGAAGATAAGGTGAGAAATGTGTTAAGGGATGATTAAGAGGCTGAAGCGTCGCTGGCGCCGCTGATAAGCGCATCTCGTTCCGCAGGCCGCGCTTTTATCACGATCAAGTTCAATCATTACCCGGACGTGGGAATTCACTAATCACCTCATTCACCTCTTCTCTCTTTCAATAAAAATAAGGAGAGATAACAAATTCTTCTTAATCCGTAAAAAGCGTATTCATATCTCCGAGCCAGTAATGGCCAGCGTTTCTCATTTCGCTCCACGACACCAGAAACCTCTTAAAACAAATCGCGCTCCTATCTCCATCAATTATTGAAACTGATAACGCTGCTGGCGCGCCTTTCCAAACCCAAGACGCCGCCTCATCTTTTCCTACATTTTTCAACAACATCATCTTTTTACAAATCATTAAATTAATTCATATCATGCATGAGACCTTCTTCTCTTCTTCTTCTCTTTTCATCTATTGCAATTTTCTTCACTCCACATTATACAATCATGACGAAAGTAAAGTTTGACACAAAAAAGTTTCTTCTACAAATCTTTAGCTGTACAGTGCGTTTCTCTAATTACTGCTGTGAGAATATTTTTTCATCAACATACTTTACTTGTTAGTATGTTGTTGAAGTCATTCTTATTTTGATTAATTGTACAGGAATTCAATTAAGGTTGTTACCGAAACTAGGCAACCAAATATACTTTCTGGTAATTTTTAGGGATTTTAGTATTATTTATATATCTATTAAAATTCAACCAATCTTTATTTCTAATTTGTTATTTTAACCCAAGCATTTCGTAAAAAACTTTTTTTTTATTAAATATCACTGGAGTACTTATTTTATATCAATGTAGCTAATTATGGTAAATTTTGGTTTCCTATCATGCAAATCACAAGCAATATCCTTTTTTAAAAATTCGATACAATTCAAGTTCAACTCAATCAGGGTAAAAAAAAACTGAAAATTTACTGTTGAATTACATTGTATATTATGTACATCGACATGTATGAAATAATTTATGGTGCAAATATATGTAGAAGGTCCTGAGGGTGTTGCAATTAATAATGCGACTTGATCAGGTGATTTAATCTGAGTTGGCACGAGGTGCGCGCCCAGAATTGGGGCCCACAACCACATAAAACCACCAATACGACGAATCGAAAACCGAAAACGATCTGAGATCACTATCGCCTCCAGACATTTCCAACTCTAATTAAAGATTGCTATCGCCTCATCCTCACGTTCCACGCGATTATTATTTTCAAATAAGGAAACAACCACCTTTTCTCATACCGCATAATGAGGACAGATTTTTGGGCACCGAAAATTAACCGTTTGCACCTGAAAGTTTTACAAATTTAGATTTTGCTTTGATAATACTACAGGGTCTTTAAAATTCGTATGGTAGGAAACCTAAACTTGGCACAGTTGGCTACATTGAAATAAATCGGGTAATTCTGAACAAAAATGTTAGCCGCAACAGCTCTATTAAATTTCATGTCAAAAAAGACGCTATTCTGTAAACTTTACTGTAACGTAACGATAATTGGGTCGTTCAGGCCTTGAAACGAGCGGGTCGGAATGTTCTGACATGTTTCTCTTTCACTCTAACAGTGCTACCAACAAACAAACCTAACGAGGCAAAAATAACTAAATTATAGAGCTTTATTTATTGCATTTTTTTTTTCAATTTTAAACATTTCAAATATTATTTTAAAAAATAAGGAATAAAAATAACATTTTCGCTGTTAAAATAACATCGATCAAAATAATACATTGTATTGATGTACAATGTATTCTAACACTGAAAACTTTATTTTACATTTAAGTTACAGTAAAGTTTATAGAATAACGATTTTTTAACATCAGGGTGACTGTCAAATTTAACAGCGCTGTTACGGTTAACATTTTTTGTTTAGAATTACCCCAAAAAGTAACATTTTTAAAAAACAAAAGACAAACATCAGAAACAAACTTTGGTTGGATTTCAATAAATATACAAACCTAGTAATACTAAAATTCCTAAAAATTACTTAGCAGTATATTTGGTTGCCTAGAAGGTTCGGTTTTTTCATTAAAACCATTTTATCGATCAAAATAAGGTAAATGTACCATCATAGTAATAATTTTAATCGAAAAAATCAAATAAACTAGCACAACTGTACATTAAAAAATAGTTAAATCGGTGTAAGGAACAAAAGGTAATTTGATAAAAAAAATGTATTAATTAAAAGTTTGTTAAGATTTTGTTGACTAAAAATATTTTTGAGGTAAAAAGCCATGGTGATATAAGCTTATTTAGATTTTCTTCTTAAAAAACTGTTTTCGTTGAGAAAAATTATTATCGACCAAAATGTAAGTTGAATGATATTTTTAACGTCGGGTATTCGATCTACTTTTTTTTGGCAAACATTTTTTTAAACAAAAATTATAATTCTGAATTTTTAAACTAAAAAGAGCATTTTAAAATTCCCATGTAAAATTTACATATCTGATTGACTTAAAATTAAAGACAGGAGACATTTTAAAATTTGCTATAACTTTTTTGGGAATCGAGAAATTTACTATTCAAAATTACATTTACTATTTAAAAAAAAATTCTGAAAATAAAGTGGGACATCCTGTATAAAAATAAATTATAAAATAGTAATATCTGTAATTTCGATTAAATGATAGTTTTAATAAGAAAATTATTTATTGATGTACAATTATAGAAATATTTTTTAAATTAGAAACTCCTAACAAATCAAAAACAATAATAAATAAATGATTTAAATTTTGATGATAAAAGTGTGGTTTGGATAAAAATATTCGTTTATATTTTTTTTGATAAAAAAATAATAATTTTTAAATTTGTTGATAAAATTGTTAATCGAAGAAATCTGAAGAAATTATCGATCGAATGGTCATTTGATAAAACGTTAAACGGTTACTAAAAAACAAAAATCCGATTTCATGCCAAACAAAACAACGCGTTCATTCATCTTTTTTCTTATAAAAATACATAAAAACATCGATAATTCGATGAAATGGTAATTTCGATAAAAATGTTATTTTTGTAGATTTTTTTAAAAACGATTAAAAAAAATTTTTAGATATGAAAAGCTATTGGGAATTTCGATTACGGATAGATGGCGCTATTTTGACGTAAATTTGAAAAAAACATGGAGGAAGAAGTAATAAAAGATTTTTGCGCCGATTTAATTTTTATTGGTTTTAGTAACTGCGCCAGTGTTTTATGAAAAACTAGTGTTTTCGACAAAAAAATTCTTCCATATACCGGGTGCACAGAAAATTAGAGCCATCCCTATCATATCTTTGTTTATGACAATAAAAATTTGAAATTTTACAATGTTACTATAGCATAATAAAGGTTTCAATGGAAATGACATCAACTTTTTTATTTTAATTGTAAAGTCATATTTTTTTGTACATATTATTAACCGTTGGTAATTTTAAAGTATGTTTGTGTCAAAAGAACTACTTTTTTTCAAAACTTAAATTTTTTTTTGGATTTGGCATGATAGTGGGGCCACCCTCTAATTAGATATACGACTTTTTCAGATTACTGTGGTACCCAAAACCCAACATGAAGTTAAAAACTTAAAGTTAACAATTTTTTTTACCAAAAAAAATCTAAAAATTTTTTCTTCGTTAAAAAAAATTTGTCCACAATATATTTTAAACTTCCCAATTATTAATAAGATGTATACAAAAATTATGGCGTTATATTTAAAATAAGAAAGTTGGTGTCATTTTCGGTGAAACCGGAAGTAAAATTTTTTCAGACCATATAAAATACTTAAAATTTCAAATGTTTATTTTCATAAATAAATAAATGACAGGAGTAGTCCTATTTTCGTGAATACCCGGTATAATATCATAAGTGTTAAAATTTTTTGAATCGAGAGTGCGTTGCTGTCAATTTCATAAATAAGTAGAAATCACGAGACGAATAATAGTATATTGTTTTATTAGGAGTAAAAGTTCTTTTACTCCGAATAAAACATGCTATTTTTTCTTCAAATGTCGAAATTTTTAAAATAGTAAAATAATTAAAAAATTTAAAATTTGACATTTAATTTACATACAACACACAATACAATGTTATTGTATATTGGGTTGCCTAAAATTCATTTCTACTTTTTTAAATAATAATTTAATGTTAATTATAATTAACATTCTTTAATTTCAATACGACATGTATATTGGGTTGCGGAATAAGCGGAGTAGAAATTTAATTTCTACTCCTAGGCAGTACAAAGTGACCATAGAATCAACGAACATAAAAAGTGATATTTTAAAGCCTGTCAAACGTCATAGATGACGTTTGAAGAAAAAAAAATATTTAAGGCTAGTGATTAGTTTATGAGGTGTTTTGTGTTTTGATAGAAAAATTTTGACGTAGAAAAATTGTATGCTCTGTTTATAGACACTATGTGGGTATAAAATCATAATTTAAAAATAAAAAAGTCAAAAAAATTTAATATTTTTTTTGAGTTATACATACAGGGTGTCCCATTTTAATTAATCCAACTGAATATCTTAGAAACTAAGCGATTTCATTAAAAATGTTTCAGACAAAAATTGTAGCGGCTCGAGGGGGATATATAATTGAGCCATGGGTTTTTAAATTTTATGGGATTTTATAGGGGTTTTATGGGGAAATCTTTTTTTTCAAATGGGAACCTATAAATTTTATTATTGATTCGCAATCCATGAAAAATAATAAGCAACTTTTGGTTGAAAATATTTTTTAGGAAATTTCAATTTTTCATGATATTCGCCAAAATTAACAGACATTTTGAGATTTCGATTCTCTAGAAAATTAATTTTTTTTAAGAAAACTCCCCAAAAGCAAAAAGTGTTTAAATTAATGTAAAGATTTAGAAAAACCAATAAAAAGTTTTAAAAATTTATTTCATTTTTGTTTCAATTTATTTAAAAAAAATATTTTGTTACGAAAATGTAAAATTATTTTTTTAATATTAAAATTAAAGATAAGGTCAAAGATCATCATAAAGATCACTTTTTGCCTCTTGCGATTTTTCTTTAAAAGTTTTAGTTTTCTAGTAAAACTGAACCGAAAATCTCAAAATTGATGATTATTTTGGTGAATATCACGAAAAATTGAAATTTTCTCAAAAAATTGTTCAACCAAAAGTTGCTTATTATTGTTTAAAGATTACGAATCTACAATAAAAATCATGGGTTCCCATTTAAAAAAAATGTTTTTCCATAAAATCCCATGGTACTGTTAAATGTCCCCCTCGAAACGCTACAATTTTTGTCTAAAACATTTTTAAGGAAATCGCTTAGTTTCCAAGATTTTCAGCTGGATTAATTAAAATGGGACACCCTGTATATAAATTAACATCTAAATACAATAGTATTACATAGATTTCACTTTTTATTTTGATCATTTTGTAAGCAAAAACGAATAAAAACTTCAGTTTTTTTGTATTTTTTTAATTAATCTACAAAATGGATCAATAATAAAATTTTCATGTCAAAATTTTTCTATCAAAACACTTCATAAACTAAATTTTTTCCGCATTCCCGGGCCTTAATAATTCAATTTATTTGAAGTGTCTAAATTATAATAGTGTCTTAGAAAAAAACAACTTAAAACACCCGTCACGTCGGTACAAAGGCACTCCCATAATTTTATGTGTTACGTCAAAATTTCATTAGTGTAAAACTTGATCACTTGTCAAAATAAGGCGTTCTGATTGGTTTAGAATTCAATGAGTTTTGAGAAAAACGTCATTTCGGTTAATTGACTTTTATTAAGAAAAACGAAATAATTCAAGAATTTAACGTAAATTTTTTTATAAGAAGAGGTTTTTAAAAATTTTATAAAAGAGAATAACAAGTCATTTTAATTTTGTTCAATTGTTGTCGCTGAAAGGTAAAAATGAAAAACATGTTTAAAATGAATTGAATTTTGTAAAAAAAAAGTTGTTGATGTATAAAGGTGTTTGTTGGCACGTGGCGTGATGTTGGGCAGCGGGTGGAGGTGGTGGATGTGGGGTTTTCGCCGCCTCCGTCTTCAGCAATAAACATTCCTGCTCATAACTGATAAGGCGGGCATTGATGAATATAAATAAGGCAGTCGACGCTTATCGCGGCCGTACATTGCGCGAGGAGAGCTAAGGATATTTAGATATTCTAATAGTGGCGGCGCTTGCTGATAACATGTATGGCAAGCCAGCGCTGGCCCGACGCGATAAGCGCCGCGACGAAGAGGTCCGCAGACCCGATAAAGACGCCTCCACCTCACCTCACCTCCTCACCGCGCTCTTTCCAAGATAACGAGACGCCAACCCCAACCCCACCTTCTCACATCCAACAACAACAAAATCACAATTCAAACAATTATTCAATCGCACGCTATTGTTTCTACAACACTAAATTATCATTTTATCAAACAAAATACCTACTTGGAGAAAACTACTTTATCGACATTTTTTTGCATAATTTGGCAACAATGTCAATAATGAGCTATTTTACTCCCTCACCTCGGGGAAAGAAATTGGTGATTTACTCCCGTGGATTGAATTTTATACAGGGTGTTTAAAATGTGAAATAATGATTAATATTTGTTTAATTTTGATGTGAGTATTTGGTGTGTTAGTATGTTAGATTAAAAGATTTCTTAATGAATTATTTATTGCGTGGTTGATGTAGTAATGCGAGCTGAAATTGCGCATTGTTCGCACACATTCACTCGGCCTTAGCCGGAGACATTGTTCCTCTTGAATAGCCGTGCGAAAGGAGGCCGCTTCTCTTGGTTCTTGGTTGTTGGTTGGGGGTGGAGGTGGCGAGGGACCTTATTGCAAGTCTTCAGAATAGTTGGAAGATGATGAGATAAGAAAGTGTAGAATGAGATTCCTACATTCAAAACGGAGCCGGAGAGATAAGATTAGTTAGCTCTCCCCACTCCAAAATTAAATATTAAAAAATAAATTGAAAAACGGTTGTTGGCAATAAAGGATATCGGCTGTAAAAGGCGAGGATGGCGGTAAAAGGCGGAAGTGTGTCTTATCAATAATCGTGAATTAATGACATAATCGTAACGCCACTGGAAAAAGCCACGTCGAGATTCGACATGTCTCCATTTTAGTACGAAAAGAAGAGGGTTTGGAAAAAGTCGAGATAAGCCACTCGCGGGTTTACGAAACATTAAATTAATAAGCAACGTCGACTGATCTCAATTGATATTCAATTGTTCTCAATTTCGCACTTCATTGCATCATTTTGAGAGAATTGCGCGCCCCACTCGATTATTAAAAAAAAAACAGTGCATAGTGCAGCGTGTTTGTTTGTTGCTTCTTCGTGGTCGGTCACTTCTCCGCAATTGTCAAAATAAGACGGATGGAGATGAGGTTATCGCGGAATCGATGTTCTTTCTCCGAGGGTGTCGCCTTCTTAGATTTATGAAGTTGTCGCCTTTCGGCCGAGATAACGACGAGCAGAAGAGGCGAAGACGAAGAAGTAACGGAGCCCGTGTTTGGTGCAATGCTCGACTTAACGACTCCTCGCTGATTGCAAATTGATAACGCGGCAGGTGTTAACTCTTCGATCCTATACTCAAATTACAAAACAAAACAATTACACTTTTTTTCAACATCAATGTACCTACTTCAAGAATCGATAATTGACAAGCTTTATTTCAACAAAATAACATCAATTTCAAGAAAGTTGACAAATAAAAAAACTCTACGAATAGGGTTTCTTATAAAAAAAA
This sequence comes from Stenus bimaculatus, assembly GCA_963971135.1. Lineage (NCBI taxonomy): Eukaryota > Metazoa > Arthropoda > Insecta > Coleoptera > Staphylinidae > Stenus > Stenus bimaculatus. Next base: position 16,772,993 of record OZ020180.1, on the reverse strand, counting down.
ATTATACAGGGTGAACTTGGGACCAGTACATATTAGTTGTGTTTTTTTACATCATTTTGCTCAGTTTAGATAATTTCCAATTTAAACACACATCAACTAATTTATTATTTATTTAATATTTGTTTTTTTGAGGTTAAGTATGTCTAAACTAATAACCATCTTCAGTTCAATTCAAAATGAGCAAGTAAAAAGTACACGCTAAAAGTAAACTGAGTAATTGATTGACTCAAATTTGCTCGAGTAAAGTATGTAAAAAACTGTTGAAGAAACTAATGACTTAGCAAAATGTAATGAGATTTTTAAAATTAAAAACGTGCCAAATAAAAAAATAAATTAAACAAGTTATTGGTTTTTTAAGTCGATATTGAAACTGCTAATAAAATTTATAGGTTTTTATTTAAAACACTTCACTTTTTCTGAAATTAACACAAACATGACACATGACCCTTAACTAAAAAATATCAAGGACCAATGTTTTTCCTCTTTTAATCCAAACTTTCAATTAAAACTCTTTTTTCTAAACGTTTTAGTTTCTAAGATATTTATCTCAAGTTAAATGATTCACCCTGTATACATAACTAGTTGCAGTTTCTTTAGAGCCATCGATAAAACTTTTCAAGTGACATATTTTACATTTTAGATATTTATTTAAACCATTGTTTTAACAAAAATTATTTAAATACGATTTTCTCGTTAGCTATTAAAATAATTATAAAAAAATATTATGTTCTTTTTTGTTAAAAAAATATGTTTTTTAATATTGTATAATACATACAATTATTTCATTAAACACAACCGTTTTTGAGATATTTTCCAAAGAGCATTAAGATCATAATTCCATAATTTCCAAGCGATTATTTTGAAAACTATTGTAATTATAAAAAAAATAATATCTTTTTTGTAGGAAACTATTTCTGCTATAAAATGGTTACGATTTATTAAATCGTAATTATCTCGTAAATTGTTTAATATACAAAAAAAATCATTAAGTCCTTTTTTTTATAAAATATTTTTTTTAATTTTATATAAATTTATTTTTTCGTTAAACTTTGTAGTTTTAGAAATACCGGGTGGAAATAAAAACCGGGTCACCTCTATAACTTTTTTATTTATGAATAGAAAAATTTGAAATTTGGCTATGTTCTATGGTTCAAAAAAACAAATTTTATGTGCATTTTTTATTTTCGAAATCACTTCCGGTTTCACCGGAAACACCATGAACTTTGTTTTTTTTAATGTAACATCCCATATTTTTATTCATGGCTTAAAATACTTTTAAAAAAGAAGTATTTTTGAGATATTAGTTTTTATTTTTTTTGTAAAAAAAAATTTACAAAAAAAAAAAAGGTTTTCGAAGTCGGTGAAAAGTACCAAAACTAATTCTAAATAATTCAAATACCTAAATAAAATTGTAATTTGAAAAAAAAATTAAGTGGTTTTTGAACTATTAATTTTTAAACTTAGTTAATGAAGATTTTATCAAATATCTCACTTTTTTTAAATGCAATGATGCCGGGTCATTCGACTTTTTAAAAAGAGGATTTTATAACGAATATTTTGGTACCCCATATGTAGGGGTATTATTTTGCATGTGCCTGTAATAAAGATACTTAATAGCTAGTATTTTCCAACTTAAGAAATAAATAATTTTACAGGCACATGCAAAATAATACCCCTACATACGGGTACCAAAATAATCGTTATAAAATCCTCTTTTTAAAAAGTCGAATGACCCGGCATCATTGCATTTAAAAAAAGTGAGATATTTGATAAAATCTTCATTAATTAAGTTTAAAAATTAATAGTTCAAAAACCACTTCATTTTTTTTTCAAATTACAATTTTATTTAGGTATTTGAATTATTTAGAATTAGTTTTGGTACTTTTCACCGACTTCGAAAACCTTTTTTTTTTTTTGAAAAAAATTTTTTTTACAAAAAAAATAAAAACTAATATCTCAAAAATACTTCTTTTTTAAAAGTATTTTAAGCCATGAATAAAAATATGGGATGTTACATTTAAAAAAACAAAGTTCATGGTGTTTCCGGTGAAACCGGAAGTGATTTCGAAAATAAAAAATGCACATAAAATTTGTTTTTTTGAACCATAGAACATAGCCAAATTTCAAATTTTTTTATTCATAAATAAAAAAGTTATCGAGGTGACCCGGTTTTCATTTCCACCCGGTATATGGAAATAAATTATATGATCAAATACAACTAATTTATGTGCATCTAATAAACTGATGAAATTACAAAATATTTTTTGTAAAAGTTTTTTGAGATTTATTTTGTTTATTATAATTTTTTTTAATTAATAGATAATTGATAATTGTTTCGCTAAACTGGACCGACCATTTTTGATATATGTACAAAAAAAAAACGAAATTTATTCTTTTGAGTTCAAAATAAAGTTTCTCAAAAACAAGACACCGTTTTTCAAAATTCCTCTGATGGTAAGTAAAAACTAGAAAGGGAGTCATAAATAAAAACCTATTTATGTAAACTTTATTTATACCAAAAAAACGTTATTTTTTAGAAATAATGCGTTTTTCTTAAAAATCAAACAAAAACTGCTGTAACTTTTTTATTTCTTTATAAAAAAATGTAAATTTTGTTTAAGTTTTAGTACTTATAAATAATTTTTTCAGTCATTTTTTATTTTTTGGGACTTGTAAAATTCGGCATTCGGGGCTTATTTTCAGCAAAATTTGGAATGCACAAAAAGACAAAAAAGATATCCAAAATTTAAAGTAAGGAAACAATTATAGGAACATTATACAGGGTGAGCTAAAATGATTGTGGTCAATTCAAATTTCCCGCCTAAAAATCTGGGGAATTTGTTTGCTTGAAGTTCATAGTAACATAAAATCATGTCAAAATCAAAACAAAGTAACTAGACTTCATAAAAGCAGAGGCGTAGGTGTAATTTTTACTGTTGTGTCAAAACTTCAGATTTTTTAATTTCGTTATTGCGCCTTCTAGTTCATAAACGTCAGTTTTTATCAAAATTAATTTACATAAATCTTTGTTTTGTGTTAGCATCTGCCTCGAAAATGAAGAAAAATATTGTCAATATTTAACATTTGCTGTGAGATTAGAGATTTTGGAAAAAAAATTTGCTACGCCATTGGATTAATAATCCAATCTCCTAATAGGAGATTTTCCTTTTAAGATTTCAATTGTACCAACCTGCGTATTTGGTTGCCTACATATCAAACCACAATCATTTTAGCTCACCCTGTATAAACGCTAACGCAGTTACTAATACCAATAAAAACTCAAAGCACAACAAAGCCTTTACTCGTCTTCCTCCATTTTGTTACAAAATTTATGTCAAAATAACGCCATCTATACATAGTCGAAATTCTCAATAACTTCTTAAGAAATACGAAGTAGTTCATAGGATTTTTTGTGCACAATGACATTTTCTGTCTAATAAAAAGTTGCTGGAAAAAAGTGGAACACATGAGAGGTTATAATCGAATCACTCGACAAGATATCGTATACGACATGAAAAGGACATACTCTTATTTTTGCATTTGTATGTCAATTATAAAAATCGTAAAAGACATCGTGTCGAGTGATTCAAAAATATGTCCCCTGGTACATACTTAGATCAAACTATTACAAACCGAATTCAACAATGCTGTTTTAATTTTGTTCTTAAATTAATAACCGAACACACGAAATAACACAAAGACTTGCTTTACGCATTTTTAGGTAATCAATCAAATTAATCACTTTGCGACACCTATGAACAAAGTAATGAACCCACTATATCTAAAGATATGAAGGCTTGAAGCTAATTTGCAATTTATTCATTTATTGTGCAACTTATTGCGCAATTTAAATTTCGAACGCAACTGTGCAATGCTAAGCTAAGCGTTCTCCCTCTTGCGGCAGTTTTGGGTACTAACCGAGTGACGTCATTTGCTTATTATGTGTTTACGTATTGAAGAACTTGTGATAAATTAATTCTTAAAACTATCTATCTTATTTTAGTGCGGCTATTTCTGAACTTTTAAAGTGCAAAAGTTGACAACATTTTTGAGTTTATGGAAACATATCTTATCGTACATATCCCAAACCAAAGTATTTAATAGGAGCAGAAAATGGTTTTGGTGATATTCATGAACAAGACCGAAGACAGAAGAAAATTATGGTTCGTTTAAAAATTGGAAAAAAGAAACCAAATTCATGATAATTCTCTTCATTTTAAAAAGAAAGACTTTTATTAACATTTATAAAATACACTAAATTTCTTTCAACTTGTGTTCCAAAACTTGATTTAATAAGTTTTAGATCATTATGTTCATTTCATTTATTTTTATTCATATTCATCATAGGTTGTTTCGATGGAAAAATATTGTAACCAAATGCAGTTCCAAGTCAAAAATTGCCTTTATCCAAAGTAACTGAGAAAAAAACAACAAAGAAGATCTCGTCTTGAGAATAGAAGAAATCTGGATATACCTTCTTCAACTTCTAATGTTTTACATGAAAATATTATGACTTATGACTGAACAAGTTGGAAATCAAATTATATGTAGATACTGAGATTCCTGAATTGTTTTCTGAAAATTCAACTTTTACTTATTTTGTTGACATTACACGTTGGAACACAAACTAATAATTCATTCAGTAGTTCGAAAACAATAGAAAGTCAAACCGAATACAACAATTTATATGCTGAAACTCGGATTACCATTGAAACATTTTACCAATATTCAGAGTGCTTCAACTATAACCAGTTAAACTGTCTAAATATTTTGGTTTTAGTATTTTCTTCGATGAAATAGGTACGATAATCGAATTCATAGATTAAAAGATTAAAATAGAATTTTATGAAACTTAAATTTGATTTGTAGACAAAGTTTCGAGTTATTTTGTAATGTACAGAAATTATGGTACAAACCCCTAAAAAGATTTTGTTGGTGAATAAAGCTTTATTCAAATTATAAAGGTACGATAGTTAAATTTATGACGGGAGTAGCACCTTCTGGTTTGATATTTTTTGTAAGTTATAAGTCCAGAAGTTGGGGGAAGAACATCTGATAAAAATATATTTGAGTTAAGTACCTAATCTTTTATCGAAATTGAAAATAAGCCGAGATGCAATTATGGTGAATAAAGGATTTCATACAATGGAAGTATATTACAGTTATTCAATTTCTATTTTTAAGACAGAAATCACAATTTTCTTCGAGTGAAGCTATTATACCTACTTGTAGGGGGCACTGTTTTGACGGAAACAGCTGATCGAAAGGAGTAAAAAAAATCCGATTTTATTTATATTTTAAACAAAATCCCATTGTTTAATTATTTTAGCTTATAAATCATATTAAACAGGTAATATTCGCCTTTTACTATTTTCGTGTAGTTCATAAAATTCCACTAGTGTCTAGAATCTAAAAATCGCTAAGTTTTCGCCACGAACGATTAAGTCACATATTTTTTCTAAAACACGCACATGGCGTCACTAGAGTATGCAACCAAAACTTCATTTGCGCGGCAAAAATTATATTGTATCGCCAATAATCTTCCAAACATGCATAAATGTCACTTTCCTGGCACGTTGGGTGCATATTCAAACGTAAGATGTAAAGTTTTCAAATTACTGGTATGTCGAGAATGAAATTTGTTAATTTACGAACTAAATGAGTGTAAACCATTTTTTTTTTATAATTTTATATAAAAGAGTAACTTTTAACTTGAATTTTGCAATTTGAATTTTTGGTCTGGCACTTAAAATGGCTTCGCAATTAATTAAGAAAGTTTATGAAATCGCGCGGCGTTACTTTTTTTCCTTGCGAGCTGAGTGACGTCATTATTTCCTAGTCGCCTCGCACGGGTTATACGATCGGCAAAAGTGCTAAAACTGTGCGGCTTCGATTAGAAGATCGGCAGGTGAAAAAAAATCACGGTTTCTTGATTTGCAATCTACATACCGCGCTACACCAGGAAACGAGCGCTTTTTTTTGATATCTTAATTTTTTCTGAACTTTTGGCGCCCTCGAATTTGTAGTTTGAAATTAGTACTTTTTCGACGCCTACTTTGAAAATTCGTAACTTATGATCCCGACCATGTATAATATCCAATGTTTTTTATTTCCCTTCTTTCTTTATTATTTATACGAGAAAAAATCAGCACGATTATATTTTACCCCTGGACTTGAAAAAAAAATCCCAAGTGAAATGTTAATAAAATAGCTCAAACGCGCGCTTTAAAATTTTCTCAATTTTACATCAGATTATCAAAGAACAACAATATTTGTGGTGTAATGAGCATAGTGCATCTTTAAATTTTGCGTGGTTAAAAAGTTATGGCGTAAAAATGTTGAATTTAGGGTTCGGCGGCTCCCGTCGGCCTATTTTTTAACGGATTTTCATTTTTAAAAACTCTGATAAATCTACTTTTGGTATTAAAACCGCCCACGCATAGGGTTTTTTAAATTTTGAAAAAACAACGAAATCTTAAATTTTTTAAGATCGCATTTAAAAAAGTCGCTTTTTCATTCGAGTTTCGGTTTAATCAGCCCCTCAAATTTCTACCTTAACGCAATGTACATTTTCTGAAAGCTTTCATGGTCCACTTTACGACAAAAAAAGAATCACTTCGCTATCTCCTTTAGTTATCGAGTTATGGCCAAAAATGTAGCAAAAATATGCAAAATCTCCGTTTGGAGCCAAAATTGCGGTCTGAAATTTTTCACTTTTCACAAAATAATTAATATCTTCTAATCTATTAGAACCACCGGGACGAGTAATAGCTTAAAATTTGCATCGTTACCTCCCCCACCAAATTCCGTGAAAATTTTAATTTTCGGTAAAAAATTACGTCGTCCAGGCCCGTATTTGTACCAAAATTTTCCCAATTTTTTCTAAAAAAACTGTTTAACGGATTTTAACCAAATATTTTTTAAAACGCGTCTATCCATGGTGTTTACCTTTGGTAAAAATTTGAAATCGCTAACTTTTATAGTTTTCGAGAAAAAGAATAAAAATCGATTTCCAGGAAAAGTTTTAGGCCTTTAAAAATATCTCAAAAAATATTTTTTCGAATCTTTTCAAAATCGACCCCGCAAATGAAAGATAATAGAAAATAGATGAAATGTAGGGGGTCACTTGCCCTCTACACCCCCCCCCCCCAAATTTTACACCCCAAAAACTCAAACAAAACAAAATTTTTCTAGGTAATGTACCTTAAAAAATAATTAAATTTTAAAAAATTTAATAAGATAATATCGATAATTTTTACAAACTTATCTGTACGAATTTTCGTTTCTTAATTTTAGTTATTAAGCGAAATATGCTCATTTGTTAAAAAGCCATATTTTATATAAAAATTCATATCTTTTGAACAAAAAGTCGTACTGCCTTGAATTTTTTTTATTTTTTTCTTATTTCTTTATACTACAACCCAAAATTATTAACTTTCAAATATTTAATTTGAAACGCTACACACTTGTAAAAACCACACTAAAGTTGTATAACATTTAAAGTGAAATTTCATAAGTAAAAAATTATAAAGATGTAAATTTTAAATTAATAAATAATTCTCCTAGTTTAATTAATAACTAATAGTAATATTTTATGAGAGTATTAAAAGATAATAACTATAAAAACGTGTAGAAACAATCAAATGCACTATACGCGTGTACGGAACGGACAGCGTTCGGAAGAAATGACGTCAGAATACATAATTTATAATTATGATTTTTAAAATATAAGATATAAAAATATCAATTATTTTTTTCATTTTTCTTCCTCATTGTAATTACTTTTCATAGAGTATATTTTTATTATTAGCTAACAAAGATTGTATGAATTCAAATTTAAATTTAAAACTGACAGCTGTCAAAGTAAGAATTATTTGCGCTGTTGCCATTTAGGGATGCATGTTGGGCCCAAAACCCCATATAAAGTCAACATAGTTCTTTTTCATTGTTTTTCGTTAAAGAGATCTCTTAAAGTAGCACTTAAAACGAAGCAAACAATCAGAAAAATCATGGATATGAATGTGACCGCTTGATTTTGAAATTCGCTTGATATTTGCGGTTTTGCTCATAATTTTTTTTCTATTGAAGCTTTTTTAAAATTTCTTTTTTGATACATAGAAGATTCTTATGGCTACCAATTCCTGCTGTTTTTGTTTTTGTAAGTCAAACCAAATACTCATGAGGCAGCAGTAAAACAGGCTCTTTTTAAAAAACGTTCGCTTAGCGGCACTTTCCATTAAATTAAAAAAATTTTCCAACGCTAGCAATAAGTTAAGGTATAATCGAAGAGTTCGACGGTGCGTTTTTTCTTTCAATTATATTTTTAAACTTTTTACAGCATCCGAAAAATTAAGTAAAATTTTAAGAAATTTTTGGACAGCTGTAAAAAGTTTAAAAGTATTCTTAAAACAAAAAACGCAAAGTCGAACTCTTCGTTTATACCTTAACTTTTTGCTAGCGTTAGAAAAAAATATTATTTTAATTAGTTTTTTATTTTTGGGGAAAGCGCCGCTAAACGAACGTTTTTTAAAAAGAACCCGTTTAAAATAAATGACCAAAAACCTTTGTTATGTCAACACCTTTGAAGAACTTTTTTAATAAAAAAGCCAAATATAAAAAAACATTTCAACATTCATTTTTAATTTCAAAAAAATAGTAGTGTTCTCTAAAAAAAAATATTTATTTTTTAATTTTTATTGTTTAAATTTTCGCACCTATAATATAATCAACAAATGAAAAATTTAGTGTAAAATGATTATAGTTATTTAAAAGTGCAAAAAGTGGGTATTATTTGCGCACGAAAAAATAAAATTTTAAATTTGTTATTTACGAGCAGTTGTTAGCGCAAAGAGACATGCTTTTTTGCACTAGTACAGAAAAGAATTACTTAAGTCATGCTTAATTGCAATAAAGAAAGCTTGACTTTATGCACTGACAACGAATCGTAAATGGCCTAGATTTTGCACGATCGTGGAAAAATTTAATTTTTGAAAAATGAAACTGAAATGTAATTAAAAACTTAATTGCAACGTTGTCACGTTTATTAAAAAGTATTGAGGTGCGATGATTTATTTATTATGGAGTTAAAATTTAAAAAAAAAATGGAAGGTATAATTTGTGTGGAGCGATTTTGGCGTAAATCATGTGTAAAGGTAGGTGGTTGTAAGAACCGGGAGTGATTCGTATTATCGGTGCTCGTGGCGCGATAAAGGAAGGAACATCATTTTTGCGCCGCCATTGTGACGTGTGATGTATGCAGCACGTTATCAGAGATGAAACCGCCGCCTCCCTCCGTCCCGCAACCGCCGCCACCGCGAATAATACGGCCTTATCAGGTTGCCGGCTCCGCAGATTAGGCGCGCGACCCTCATTTGTTATTTTTGTTTTAATGACGTCACAAAAAGTAGCAGATCGCAAAACTAACCTCGAAAACGGTCATTAGCGCAATCGGCCAGGTGGCGCTTTTTTTGTGGCGGTGGCGGCGGCGGCCGCGATAAAAATAATAAATCACGACTCGCGGTTCGTTCTTGGTGTAATTTCGATCGGCGGCCGATATCCTCCTGCTCCTGCCATTTTGCCACGTACGATTCGCGATTAATGCGCCTATAAATGATGATTGCGCTCGCATCCACTTAACGAAATGAAAGATAACTTGCCGAAAATATCAATAACGCCATCCGTTACCCACATTCAATTATCTGCAAATTATTTACACTGTTGCCACATACCAATTATTACATTTTTCACAAAATTGTTTTTAATTTATTTCAAAAATTAATTTTGGTTAAAAAAATATCTAAAATTTCTTTCACACAAAATTTAGAAAATAATTTTTAAATTTTATTACATTTTATTGCGTTGAAAAATATTTGAAAATAACGAAGATATCGTGGCACGACGTTTCTACTTTGAATTTAAATTAATTGTTTGCATCGGCGCGATATAAAATTAAATTAAAAAACTATAAAGTGTTGTGATAATTTAGCATTTTTAAAAATGCATAGCGCAATTATCTTAAACTCGCATTAGTTTTTATCAGTTGGTAATCGGCAAGTCGCAGCAAAGGACGCGGGGGCGGTTTTATCTTTTATCTCGCGTAGATGGCGTTTCCCTCCAAAGCCTCCAGCATCCAGCCTTCGACTAATTGCCGTGAAATATCGCCCTGTTTATCCACATTTTTTACGCGCGTCGCTACTGTTAAAAAAACAAAAGTCTACAACGACATCTATTCAAATCTGTCTTTGTGACGCTACATTATTTCAAAAATAAAAATGATAAATAATGAAATTTCGCTGCGGAATTGTAAATTGATTTTTTGTTGGTTTATTTAAAGGGTTTTGCAACGAATGGAAACGGGAAATATGTAGGTTTAATCTCAGGTATTTTTACTGCGCCAAGGAAATTCGAGCGTAAATTGCTTCAGAATACAAACAACGCTGTCCAATTTATTGTTTTCGCTTCGAAAAAATATTAAAATAAATCAACACAAACTTTCAGACGCGAGCGTGGATTAACGATTTGCAAGAATTGATTTTTTATTCTAAAGGCGCCTTTACACCTGCAAGATGGTAACGCAAAATCCTCATCTGTTGCACTACTTTCAAAACGGACAGGTGTATACGCGCCTTTACACCTCGAATGGGCCTTTCCACGTTTTTTTAATTTTTATTTAATCTTAAAGATAAAGTTAAAATAAAAAATAATATCCAATCAATTTTTTAATATCTTTTGTGTAAGAGCTAAATATTTGAATTTATGAATCCGTGATGTCATAATGTTCAAAAGTTCTAGTCCGGCAACGTTGTTGGTATCCACTATCGTCTCGTCCACCGCAAAGCTCTATAAACTCTGTTTTGACAGATGACGGTTACACAATTTACCAACAAAGAAATAAATTTGACATTTGCAATCTGTCATCACCGATTACAGCCTCTAAAGCTGGAAGAGTTGATAGACACGACTGCACACGAGGTCACACGACGGCAACACCATCAAAGTTACCGCTTTTTTGAACACAATTTCTACAGTGCGGACATAAAGTAAATGGAACACCCAGTATATTTTTGCATTTTCGTGTTCTCCATAAAAATACCATTAAATTGACCTAGCATAGTGTGGTCTACGATTAATACTTTCGGAATTACGCCCATTCGAAAAATCGCATTTTTATGCAACTTCATTTACACCGGAAGTGGAAAATTAACGAACTTAAGGTTAAACATAATTTTGTTTAAATTTAATGTTATTAACCTAATTGCAAAAGAAAATCATTTAAAATAAGGAAGTTGGGGCAGTTGGCTCCAACTTCCGGTGTAAATGAAGTTGCATAAAAATGTGATTTTTAAATGGGCGTAATTCCGAAAGTTATTAATAGTAGAGCACACTACGCTAGGTCAATTTAATGGAAAACACGAAAATGCAAAAATATACTGGGTGTTCCATTTAAAATAAGAAAGTTGCCATCCACTTCCGGTATAACCGGAAGTTCCACAAAATCAAAAATACCTTTATTGGAAAGTTCGCAATTAAATACTTTAGTGGACAAATTTTAAGAATCGAAAACATAACTGTTCAAAAGTTAGCAGGGGGGGGGGGGAGGGATTTTCTTTATGTCCGCACTGTATATAAATTAATTTAAATTTTTTTGGTGCCCTAATTAAAAAACAAACCAGCCCATTAAATTAGGTTTTTTAAGAGCTATGCATAGTATAAAATTCATTGAAAATTATTTTACTGTGGAAAGTCTCATTACTACAAAAAATATGACAAAACATTTCCATAAAAAATTATTTCAATGGTATCGTAAGTAAATTAACAAATTTAAAAAACAAAGTCATTTTGCTTAAGATTAAAGTTCACGAAAAAATATTTAACGTGTTTTTGTAACTTCAACAGTTAACCAGATAATCGCATGTGTATTAGTTTTTTTTTAGAAATCGTTGTGTTTGTGCTTTGTCGCAAATATCTCAAAAAATATTAAATTTAGCGTAAGTCATTCAGTACAAAATTGGCCCTCATGAAATTTCTAATAAAAAATATTTAAAAGGCTTTCTTACAACTCAAAAAATTAAATAAGCATGTGAATTGTGTTATTATTAGCGTTTCAAATTATTTTTTTTTCTGCTAAAAACGATATGAGAAGAATGTGACACAACCATGACAACGTGATGGCAACTAACCCACTTTTGACGTCATTCTATTAATTTCGCATTCGCCCGCAAAAGGAAGAGATCGCTTAGCTTGGAAAGTCCATTAGTTTATTGCAGATTTCTCAAAAACCATTAAATTTTACGAAAAAGTCAATCAGTAGAAAGTTAAAGCTCAATTTTTTTAAATATACAGGATGCTTAGGACACTCTTATTGGTTTCATTGTTGGTATCATTGTTATTAATAAAGTTACAGATTCTATAATATGGACAATATTTTGCAGTTTTTTATACTTATTCAGATGCCTTTTAAAATAATAAATAACAGTTCGTAAAGTTTTTTTTAAACCTGTATTAATGATTTTTCGCAAATCTAGCATATACTAAATATACAGGGTGTTCACTTTTTTTCCAACAACTTTTTTTAGATAATGTAGCAATATAAAATCGAAAACTTTAATGTTTTTTGTGAGACACCCTGTATAAATTCATTTTATTTAAAAAAAAAAATTATTTAAATCAAGTGTGTTTTGGATTTACTAATTCACTTAGTTTAAAAACAGTCAATAATGTTAAAAAAAAGAATAGGCATAATTGATTTAACCTTAAAAAATGATAACAAGAAACAAAATTATACAGGATGTCCCACAAAAACTATTAAAATTTATAATTTTAAATTTTTTTAAGGAGTAGAAAAATCAGTTATAGTTCATAAGATTTTTTTGTTCAGATTTACTACCTAAATAATTTTTTTACTGGTAAAAAAAGTGAGACACAATGTAAATATAAATATACGGGCGAAAATGAAGCTCATAAAATTTTTTATTTCTAATTTTTTGTAGCTTTATTAGAAATTCACTAAAAGTTGTAATTTCTCCAATGTTTCTTGCGAATACTCAAATAATAATAATCTGCTTGATAATAAAATTAAATAAAATCATTAATATTTTAAAATTGCTGAAACTTTTTAATAAGATCAAAAAGAATATTAGCTCATAGGAAATTTTTTGTTCAGAATGACATTTACTATCTAAAACTTTTTTCTTGCAAATAAAGTGGGAAACCCTGTATATTTTTCGAAAATCGCAACTATTATGTTTTTTTCAAATATTTCGGAAAATGTTAGGTTTATCCCAATAATTATTATAAACAAAACTAAAAAGCAAAAATAATTCTACAAAAAAGATAATAATAATTTTTTTTGACAAATTAACAGTCATCAATCAATCTCTATAGTTTTTCCCAAATATCTTAAAAACGGTGGTTAAGTTTAGCGAAATAATCAATAAAAACAAAATTAAAAAGGATAAAATTCTACATAAAAAACATATTAATAATATTTTTTGTAAAATCCGCAGTTTGGGAAATAATTCCAGGTAAAAAATAAATTATTGTTTTTTCTAAATCTTAGAAGTTTTTTTTATAAAAATAAGATAAAAAATGTACAATAAATTTGTTTTCAAATTTGACATTTTCAAAATAATTGTTAAAAAGCTCTTTCTTAGTATTTTTTTGCCATTATGAAAGAATTTTTATAATATCCTTAATTTGTTTTTTAAACATATCTTGAAAACTGTTGGATTTTGTGAAAAAGTCATTAGATATCGAATTAAAATACATTAAATTTCCTATCAAAATGAATTGAATCGGAGATCTGTGAGTCCAAGAACAGTATGAGACCAAAAAGTTAATTTTTTCATCCCAAAATTTTTAGAAAATAAAAAACATACTGTAGTGAGCAATTTGCAAAGAAAAATGTTGGACTTCTACTGTTATTGACCATAAAAAGTAATACCAATTTTTATTAGGTTCTATTCAAGTTGAATACAATGTTGTATGACTTAAACATTTTGTTACTTTTTTTAATCCAGTCAAGGTTAGTATTAGTGATCCAAGAAGATATGTTTTAATAAAACTGTAAAATCTCGCCAGTAATATATTGTATAATTTTTTTTTGATTAATTTAGTTGACAGGACTCATACTGTTCTACTGCTCATTTAGAACATTTTAGTGAGCTTTTGCCTTTATGATAGTCAATAGTGTATTGTTATAGAAGAACATATTTTATGCAATTTAGCCATCAAAACCGCAATTTTTGAACTCGTACTGTTCTTGGACTCACCAATTCAATTATAGAATTTTTTTGTAACTTCAACAGAAAACGTTGAATAACTACTATATTTTTTTGGATTTTGTAACATAAATGGTTTTTCTTAAATATGTCACAAACTGTCAAGTTTAGCAAAAATAGCCTTCAAATCAAAATGAAAGTACATGAAATTTCTTATAAAAAAATTTTCTATAATTTTTTTAGTAAATTTAACAGATGACAAGATAATTGAAAATAAATAAAAGTAGTGTTTTTCTGAAAATCAATTTCTTGCAAATATCTCAAAAACGGCTAAGTTTAGCAAAATATAAATAATTATCTTACATAAAACTAAAATAGAAATATATATACCGGGTGTCCACGAAAGTAGGTCCACCGCTGTAATTTTTTATTTATGAAAATAAAAATTTGAAATTTTACTATGTTATATTACATGAGAAAACGCATTTAATGAACTAAAAAAATTTCAATTTCATTTCCGGAAATGACATCAACTTTCTTATCTTAAATGTAATACCCTAATTTTTTGAACTTATTATTAAACATTGGTAAGTTCCAAGTATGCTTGCGACAAAAAAATTTTTTGTTCTTCAAACGTCATTACAGTCTTCGGTGACGTTTGACAGGCTTTAAAATGTCACTTTTTATGTTCGTTGATCCTACGGTAATTTTGTACTGCCTAGGTATAGAAATTACTACTTTGCACTGACAAGGAATAAAAGGGCGGAGTAGAAATGAATGCTATTTTATCTTCAAACGTCGAAATTTTTAAAATAGTAATATAATAAATAATTAAAAAGGAAGTTCGTGTCCAAAAACAGGTGGATAATAGAAAAAATGTAGTCGGCTAGTGGACAATTTTATTATCACAAAAGATTTAATTTTTTGTGATAATAAAATTGTCCACTAGCCGACTACATTTTTTCTATAATAAATAATTTTAAACTATTTAACATTTAATTTACATACAACACACAATACAATGTTAGTGTATATTGGGTTGCCTAAAATTCATTTCTATTCTGCCCTTTTATTCCTTGTTAGTGCAAAGTTTCTACTCCTAGGCAGTACAAAGTGACTATAGAATCAACGAACATAAAAAATTACATTTTAAAGCCTGTCAAACGTCACAGAAGACTGTACTTGAAGAAAAAATCTATTAAAACTACTCTTAAATAATTTAAAAAGGTAAAATAAATTGTAATTTATGAAATTCGTTCAGAAGTTTTTACTAAAGAAATTTTCTATAGGCGGATTACCAATCCTGAAACCTTCAGCAATTTTTTAAAAGTCCAAGAATTAATGAAAAATGGCAAGTAAAACGAGTTGTAAGTTTTTCCGCATACCGAAATTTAAGTATTTTTTTGTGAATATTTACAAAACGACTGGATGTAGCAAAAATAACTGTCAACTGTCAAATTTGATTGTAGAATTTTCATACATGACTTAAGTAGGGTTATGCTTTTTTGTTTGATATTTGCAACGTTGTCGCGTTTATTAAAGAAATTTTTGTTGTTGCAGATTTTTTTGTTTGTGTATATAAATAATGTATTGTATGTGTGTGTGTAATGTATGTATGTATGGAAGGTAATAGATAGGAGTTATCGGTCGGCACATGGATGCGGGTACGTGTGTTGAATCGCTCATTTCCGACGTTTAAAGAACAATGCTCTACTCAAAAGTCGACTCGTGTCTGTATCAGATTCTGATCCGCTTCCTGGCTGTGAACTTGTACTTCCAATATCCCCTCCCCTCCTCAAGAAAGAAAAAGAAAAACTTATTAAAACGTGCGCTTTAAATAAAAATGAGCGATGTTGATTCGGATTCGGAAAGGCGTTTTTATTGCGGGATTTGAGAGCGTCGCTAATTCGTTTCTAGTTTTATCTTGAGCTCATTGAGATTCAGGAATTGCAGTGGTGTCCCTGATGAATAGGAGTACTGGGGGCATGCACTTTTCTGCACGTAGAGAGCAGCGCAGCACATCATAGTGGTGGCGCGGCGATGCTGGTCTTATCAGTGCGCGCCACCCGCCATATTACTTTCTTATCTCGCGCCTCTCGTTTCCTACTTCCACCTCGTATCTTTGCGCTATCGGCCGCTCTGCAGGCCCCGCTATATGCACAAAGTCGCTGGCAGTGGCTCTGGCCCACATATTACATATTACCAACCAACACACGCGACACTAGAATTAGATTAAACTTTTTCCAGCCGATAAGGCGCGCTTATCGCCAAAGTGAGCTTCGGCCGTTAGATAAAAGCGCGCGCGCGACGCGACGTTTAAGGTTATGCAACTGTCATATTTTTGTTAAATCGAATTTATTGCCGCGGTTTTTGTTGCTTCGTGCACGCGACGAGATAAAAAGAACGCGTCGTGTGAAAAATGGGCATGTATAATCAAAAAGTGCACCACATGCCCTCCTATCACCGACCATCCTTCATATTCCCATCGTTTTCGTTAATTGCAACAACTTGCACACACATTTTTTATCTTCCATCTTCAATAAAGAAATCAATTATGCATGTGAGCGTTGTCGGCCTTTGATTGGCAGTTTCGGTGATAAGTGATAAGGACCTTGCCACCGTAATGAGAATCTGTCTGGGACTGGAAGCTGTCACTTGTTTGGTTTGGTTGGCCTCTTGGTCGATACCTATCTTCTATCAGTGTGCTTCTTGGAGATAGTAGTGGTCC
Organism: Stenus bimaculatus; assembly: GCA_963971135.1. Taxonomy (NCBI): domain Eukaryota; kingdom Metazoa; phylum Arthropoda; class Insecta; order Coleoptera; family Staphylinidae; genus Stenus; species Stenus bimaculatus. The sequence continues at coordinate 16,756,046 of OZ020180.1, read as the reverse complement.
TCCTCGCCCATCTCCTTCCTCCCCATCAAGACTTTAATTAGCCCACCTTGTACAATGTCTACCACCTCAATCAACAACACCGATCAAACCTTCTCTTCAAACAATCAATTATTAAAAAACACTAAATTTCCCCTAAAACCATAACGAGCTACTAACATTTCTATAAAAACTTCCAAACAACATTTTACCATCTAAACGATACATTTTTTTACTTATGGAGTAACAAAAAAATATTAAGAACTTTTTTTTAAAGAAATTTCATGTTCTATGACTACGTTTAGCGATTTACTCAAACCACATTTTTTTCGTAGCAAACGACGACGATTGTTTTATCATGAAAACAACGAGTACCTATACCTCATATATACTGGATTGGATTTTTTCAATCCGACGTTAATCATAGTTAGAAGGTAAATTAAACTTAATGTGTCGATTCTGTGCAAACTTTACAGGATTTATATGTATTTTCTGCAAGAACTTTTGCACAGAATTGCACTAAAAATTACTAAAAATAGTTTTTGCGTTTATTTTTGTTGGTGTATGGTTCTTATCTCGTTCTAATAATGTAATTTTGTGGCCTCTGCTCTATTATTTAGATTTTGTTGAAGTGTTAGGTTAGTTTTAATAAACTAATAAGCAAAACAAAAAACTTATAATTTATTTCTAATGTCTAAGGGCCGGTTGCACAGTTAACTCCTAAGTTTTAGTTGAGCTAAACCTTAAATTAAAAATGTAAGCTTCATGTGTTGCACACTTGAAAATAATAAAATACTTGGCTAAGCGAAAATATCTACATATTGGTAGCAATGGCTGCAAAATTTATTTGTGTACTCTTCTCCCTTGTGTTTCTATGATCGTGTTTTACATTTGTTTGAAATTTGAAATCATAACCTCATCACCATACTCATCACTCAAGTTAGTTTCAAGTGCAAGAAAAGTTTAGTTCTTTCAAATGAAAAAAAAAGAAAACAGGTTTCAAACTTCAATAAAAGTGAAGTTACCATATTAATTTCATTGATAAAAAATATAAAAACATCGTGGAGTGTCTAAAGTCAAACACAGTTTTGTAGAAGATATCGATACTGAGAATGAAGAAAAAATATGAAAATTTCTAAAAAGATACAAAAAATACGCAGAACAAAAATATTCATTCTAAACTACTGAAGGTAGTCCTCCTGCAACAGTTACAATGGATACCATTGATGAAGAAGTGGAACTGGAATGTCTACTGAATTTTTAAGACTTAAATAATAAGGAGAATCCTGAAACATCTGAACCAGGACCATCTTGGAATGAGTACAACAGTTCAACTGTTGTTACAGTTGTCTATAGCGTACACCAAAAAGTAATTAATTATAGGTAAAAATATAGTTCATTTTATTTTGAATAGTGACGGTTATTAGAGAGAGAGGGGGGGGGGGCAATAAAACAAAAAAATGAAGCAGTGATGAAAGAAATTCAAGAGGAAAGATGGTGGACAGAAATATTTATTGCATATTTGTAAATAACAATTTAAAATAAAAAAATATATTTTTCAAATTTCTTAAATTAATAAACTAACCATTAAAAAAGTAATTTTATTCTAAAATTTTTGGTTTAACTGTCACCGTTTTCTTCACTTAATTTTTTTTTATCTGAGGGTAAGTTTAAACCAAAAACCTTACCTGTATGTACTCCACCTAAAACTTAAGTAAAAACTTAAACTCAAATTTAAGCTTAAGCTTCACTGTGCAACCGGCCCTAAAACTATTTAATATAAGAAAAACAAATTTTCGAAGAAACAGTCAGTTGTGCCAATGACTTTATTTATCTCGTCTAACTTCGGATTGGATTGAATTGAATAGCGATTGGCTCGATCCGCATTTTTTCGTAATAAACACATAGGATTGGATTCACTTTTTTGGATAATTGAACTGAATCCTAACACTGAATCCAAGCCGATGTGTTTATTTTGGAAAAAAATGTGGATAAAGTCTCAATTGGTATTCAATCCCATCCGGATCGAGTTACGCGAGATAAATGTGTCAATTTATTTTTTTCTATTTTATTTTCTATTTCATCTATTTAGACATTTAGAGGATATCTACAAAAAATCAAATAGGTATGTAGTAGTTTAAACTCAGCAATAAAACTGCAATTTTCTCATAAATTATTTAAGTAGGTACATAAAAATTACTAAATTCTTTTTAATTCTATATTTAATGATTATTTCTATTGAAATTATTGGTTTTGCAAAAAATCACTAAAATACTAATTTACGTGTAATTATTAGAAAATAAAAAAATCTTTAAAATGTTTCTTTGTGTGAAATTTTATGAACTTTAATTTTGTAGAGAAGTTTTACGCGGAAAATAACAATAATTAGAATTTTGGTGCAATACTGCTGTTATAAAAAAATAAAAAACATAAATAACAATTTTTTCTGGGATTATCTAATTAACCTTTGGAGGTTTTTTGCTAAACTCGACCATTTTTTACATATTTGCAAAAAAACCATCAAGATATAGCGATTTTTGAAAAAAAACTTGCATAACTCATTTATCTGCGATTATTTAATTAACTGTTGAAATTAAACAAAAATAGTATAATCTTTTTTATGGGGAATTTTATTGGCTTTCATTTTGTAAAAGTTGATTTTTTTTATAAACATGACTATTTTTGAGATATTTTCAAAAAAACTAATCTACCGATTTTTAAGAAAAAAATACAATTTGATGCGACTATCTCAAAACTTAATCATAATGACTTATATTGTAGGATTTGTTTTACTTTTTTATTCAATTCGTAATGATTTTTCAAGATACCTACGAAAAACTAAAAAAAAATCAAACCACTTTACACCATTTGTCAGATTTCTCATAATAATAATTGGGAACTCTACAGGGTGTCCCTGAAAGGTCTGTACAAAACAATACCTCATACTCCTAAGACCTAAATATGACGATTTAACCAAACTTATCTCTATCCAAAAGTTCTTCGTTAAGGCGCTATAGACCATTAAAGTTCTTAAAACTATTTTCTTTTTTTTTAATTACTAAAAATTGGTTCATACGATCATAACAAAATTTGGTATGGAGTTATGTAATGAAAAAAGGTATTTGTAGATAATTTGTTTTAATTTTTCACGTTATGTAAGTAGTCAAAAATAGGTCATCGACATGCAGATTTTCTTGTAAGTTTTTAATGGCCGAATAAAAATTCATAAAACTTTACTTGTAGCTAGACAGTGTAATTATAAACTTTTTCTGTCTCTTACAAAAATTTCTTAACTCATTTATTTTAGACAGAAAAAAATATTTCCATGTGGTGCATAACCTAACTTTGGAAAAATATTTAAATTTTTCGCCAAAAGATCTGTACAAAGTAACACCACATATTCTTGAGACCATAATAAAATGATTTAACCAAACTTATTTTAATCGAAAAGTGCTTCGTTAAGTGTCTTTTTAAATAACTTTCATAGTCAATAGAGGCTTAAGGAAGCACTTTTGGATAAAGATAAAAGTGGTTAAATCGTTCCATTTTGGTCTCAGGAATATACCGTGCTAATTTGTACAGACCTTCTAGCGAAAAATTTTAATATTTTTCCAAAGTTAGGTTATGTACTACATGGAAATAATTTTTTTCTGCCTAAAATAAAGGAGATAGAAAAAATTTGTAAGAGACAAAAAAAGTTTATAATTACACTGTTTAGCTACAAGTAAAGTTTTATGAATTTTTATTCAGCCATTAAAAAGTTATAAGAAATTTTGCATGTAGATGATCTATTTTTGACCATTTACATAACGTGTAAAAGTAAAAACAAATTGTCTAGAAATACTTTTTTCCATTACATAGCCACATACCAAATTATGTTATGATCATATGAGCCAATTTTTAGTAATTTAAAAAAATACAAAATAGTTTTAAGAAATGTAATGGTTTGTAGCACCTTAAGGTGATAGGGAGTCAAAAGTTGAAAAAAACGACGTACTTATCTTTCATGAATTTTTTAAAGTGTTTCGAATTGGAAAGTCAAAAAAATAAAGAAATACCAAACTAAAGTAAGTATTTTACATTCATTTGCAATTTTTGTTATTTATGTATCTACAACTATATTTGTGTAATTTTGCAAGAAAAACTTCTATATTTATATTTTTGTTTCTGCAAAACTACGCTTATATAAATCTAGATACATGAAAAACAATAAGTGTATATACAAGTACAAGTCTTACTTAAGTTCGGTATTTTAATATTTTTTTTTGTTTCCAATTTGAAACACTTTAAAAAAAATTCGGGAAAGATAAAAACATCGGTTTTTCAATAAATGACTCCCTATCAGCTTAACGTAGCACTTTTGGATAGAGATAAGTTTGGTTAAATCGTCTTATTTTGGTCTCAAGAGTATGTGGTATCGTTTTAGGGACACCCTGTATTCCCAATATAGTAAATAATTTTACAGATAGAGGACGCTTTAAATTCTTTAAAATGACAAGTGCTTGTCAGTGATAAAAATTGTGTCTTTATAACTTAACCTATCTAGATATAAGATAAATGGTTTCAAAAACGGACCATGCTTTTGACAGAAACCCCATTTGTGCGACAAAAAGGATATAATGTATAAATGATAACTGCCCCCGGACTCTGATAAATAGAAATCAAGAAATAAAGCGAAACGAAATGATGCTGTCTCTCTCATACACTGTTTCAATGACATATCCCCATCCTTTTTTATCAGAGACCAGGGGGTGGTGAGAAGGAATAAGAAACCTCTGCTGGTAAAAAATGGGACACCCTGTATATTTCCGAAGTCTTTGTAAAAAATACTTGCTTTCTAAATTCTACTTTTGCTACCTTTTTAGGAGTAAAAATACTCTAAATAAAACATGCTATTTTTCTCCAAACGTCAAAAATAATAATCGGTCATTTGATTTACTGGTGTTACATGCTGTTCATGTATATAGGGTTGCCGAATAGGCGGAGTAGAAATTTTATTTCAATATCCCGATTGTAGCCGATTTATGTCGGAAACGCACGAACGTGACCGTAGACCCAACGAACAGAAGAATGACTTGTTACATCCATTATTAATGTTTAAAATCAAATCCTTGTTTGTTGAGTATATTTTAACATTTAAGAAAACTATGTATAAGCATAAAAAACTAAGTTTTTAGTGTAGTGTAGTGATATAGGATATTGAACTTGAAGAAATTTGTTTATTTATTATTATTTTTTTGATAAGGAGTGTGTGTGTAATTAAAGTGAGTTATCTCTTGATCGTTAAGTGGGGCTCGCATGTGGCTTGTTTGATCGGTTATTGGCGCCAAAGATTTTAATGCGCGCCAGCCATCGCTTGTTTCTTGAGGAGATAAGAAGAAGCGCGGCCCTGAATTTGCTGATAGCAGCCACTAAACATAGAAACCTTTCCTAATCTTATTTCAAGAGCTTTCCCTCTCCTTCCTCGTCTTGTTATCGCTACGCTCTCCCAATAATTAACACCGCGCGATAAAAAAGCGCCCCGACATAAACCGCATGCCTTGCTCATTATACTTTTAATAAAAACAAAATTTACTTCTTTATTTATATTTGATTAGTATGTATTTCAAGTTTGTTTGTGAATAGGACGCGTGTTGCATTTGCATTGCATTGGAATCGGTGAGATCTGAAGAGATGTTTGGCCATTATTTTCGCATATATGCGTACGTTTGAAGTTAAACAGGACGACTATTTGTAAATGGCCGCTTGGCGGAGAGATGGCAGCAGTGATAAGGTAATCGCTTCGCTTCGGAAAATAAAATTCGACATCGATGCATTGTATGCAAAACTCGCCTTCTTGTCTTTCGTCGCGGACGACACGGACAATTAGACTTGTGTCGCTTTGTGTGCGTAACCCAGGTGCTAATCCTGAATTATCACCTCGTTTCCTTCTTCCTTAAAAAGAACAAAACGCAATTTATCAAAAAAAAAACATTAAAATGATTACATCGATGCGATGCTGTTACTTCAAATATAAATATAATAAAACAAACACAACTGCATCCTAAACCAAAGTCGAAAAATATACAGGGTGTCCTTCCAGTTATTTTCCAGCAAACATTTCTTTTGGATAGTAAATGTCATTTTGAACAACAAATTTCCTACAACTTTTTTTCGACTCCCTAAAAAGTTTTATTAATTTTTGTGAGACACCCTGTATAAATTCCATTTGAAAAGAAATTATACAGGGTGTCCCAAAAAAACCATTACAATTTTATAACTTTAAAACTGCTATAATAGTCAAAAACATATTATTTATTGCTCAGAATGACATTTCCTGATATAATGGTCGCATTGATAATGATTTTAGGCAACGTATCTTGAAATATAAACTTTACAATTTATCTCTTGTTCTCAGTTTTTCTTTTTTTTTCATGAGGATTAATCTATCAATGTATTTATGTTTGTCATATTTGTTATATCTATTCTATTCTATTCTATATTAATTTTCAAATGTTTTTTATACATATACAGGGTGTCTAAAAGGTCTACGTATAAAATGATGCCACATACTCCTGAGATCAAAATATGGCGTTGAGCAAGCTGATAATAAATAGATAATTACAGAATTACAAAATATCTTGTACCTCTTTAATGACTGTAAAAAAAGAAAACCGTTATTTCTAGCTCAAATCTGCAATAATTTTGTAAATTTATTTACGAATAAAATGTGTTTCTAAAAAGTCAGCATCAGAATTAATGTACGAATTGAATTTGGTTTAGGGTGTCCATTTTTTTTTGCTGAAATCCGGGAAATCACATTATCTTAAAATAAAATAAAAAATCACACTGTTTCACCTGTCAAATATTAATAGTCAAAAGAACTAATTGAAAGTTTTAGGAAAAAAGAAATGATAAATCCAAAAAATGGAAGATGAGATGCCATCGAATATTATGCAGGATTTTCTTCCCGTTTTGTTTTCAGTTCTTCTTTAGTTAACATTTGATTCCCAGTTCCCAAGGATAGCTGTTCTTTAAAATACTATGATTTTGCATTCATTTACATAATGGATGCTGTGAAGCAAAGGCGTATCATCTTGGGGAGGGCAAAATTATTGATGAAAACTCGAAATTGGTCGATTTTTTCAAGATTCCAAAAGTTTAAAAAAAATCAGGTTAATCTAACCTAACCTTAAGAAGATAGTCGGCAAAATGTTTGAAAAGCGTAATTTTCACTAGTAAACATTTGGTTTTCATATAGAATTTTTGTTTTTCATGTATAGTCTATGCATACTTTAGGTACAGTGATAAAAACGCATTTTACGCCCCTATCATAGAATATACATGAAAAACAAAAATTCTATATGAAAACTAAATTCAATTTGAATGATACTAGGCATCGTTTTTGTTAAATTTTTGAATACAAATGCCCAAAAATCAATTTTTACTAGCAAAACTACGCTTTTCAAACATTTTGCCGACTACCTTCTTAAAATTATCTAATTTGCAAATATATACAGGGTGTCTGAAAAATGGCGCAAGAGCTCATCAGTTCGTTGTTGGAGACTGGAGACCCTCAGAAAAATAGTTTTAAAAAATCCTCTTGACCAATTGATCGAGATATGAAGAGACAAATTTGAGAATTCCACTTTCTTTAGCATGTATTTTGAAAATTATAATTTTAAATTTAAAAACTATAATTGAATTTTCAACGTTATCTCTTCATATCTCGGTCAATTGTTCAACAGGACTTTTTTTTAACAATTTTTTTGTGTATCCCTGAAAGCTTTTGCGCCATTTTTTGGGACATGTATTTAAGAAAGAATATCGTAGAGTCCTACAAAACACCCCAATTTAATAACTGATAAGAAAACAACGGGTTAATTAGATTTCTTACAGAAATAGAATTTTTAATATATTTTTTATTATTTTCGTCCATATCTATGATCTTGGGAGGAGGGGAGTCTTTTGCACCTTTAGCCACAACTTGTTTTTTGTCTTCAGTCTTCAATTTAAGGTAGTGTTCAGTATTTTTATTTAGTCATTGCGAGAAAAAGTTTAGTGTGCCTCATAGCATCATATCGAACAATTTCGAAAAATCGTGGTTTTTCAATTCTTTGATACTTCGATTAAGTACAAGATTTTCTAACTAGTATTGTTTTCTCTTAGCTTTTGCTCCCATGAACGACTATTATTTGAAATATAAGATATGCACCATGTTTTGCTGAAATCGTGGACATCATACTTTGTGGTGGAGTGGGGGGTGTCATGCCAACAATATATGCAAAATTTATTGAAATTAGAAAACCCAAACATTAAATTCTCTTAAATCAAAAAGTCGCATTGTTTAAAAATTAATGATTAATTGTCTTTGATTACATAAAAAATGTTTAATTCTCTTCCATTAAGCAAATTCAAAATTTCAAAGAAAAAAATCCGAGACATTTTTCGGGACCGTTACTTGAACGACGAGTAGTCACCCAAATTTGGTTAAATTAGGTTAGATTATTTTAAACCCTATTTCTACAAATTACAAAAATTGTTCGAAAATTTTAACGTCAGTATTTACTTGAAATTTTAAGTTTGAAATTTAAAGAAATGTCATATAAACGTCAAAACCCAAATTATTTTATTAATTTTTCAAGGTCGATAGAAACTTTGGGAAGTATTTTTAATGAAGATAAATGTTTTTTTGAAAAGATCTTTCAGCGAAAGTTTTGATCTTTTAAAAGTCATACATACAGGGTGTCCTAGTAACAAGTCTCTAAAATGAAAATAGATATCGACATGCAGTTTTCGATAGAATATACAATACTTTAAAGCGCATATTTTCAAAACATTTTAATAATGTACTGGATGTCCATTTCAAGATGGCGGACCAAAGTTATGTTTTTTTTAAATGGAACACCCAGTATATTGCGACATTTTTGGATTCCTTTTTAAAAAATAATTATAATTTGTGAAAAACTTTTATGGGTCTATCTTCACTCGTTTTGCTGATATTTTCCATTTAACTCAAAAAAGATCCTTTTTTGAAAAATCGCTGCTCTAAAACAGTTTGGATATTAATAGCTTCTAAACCATTGATATGCGACAATACAAGCATTATATCAATAGAAAGCTTGTAGAAAATGCCATCGATTGATGTTAAAATATACAGGGTGTTCCATTTGAAAATTTCGTTTAATTGTTCAATTTGCGTTTCATAAGGCACTCTAATGAAAAATTATCACAAACTTAAATTTGACATGATAGTTGTAGATTAGACGATGTTTAAAAATTTTTGACAAAATTTCAACACAAAATGTTCATCTGTTTTAGACCAGTGATTTCTCAAAAATGGATCTTTTTTTGGCTTAAATGGCAAATATCATCAAAACGAGTGATGATAGACCTATAAAAGTTTGTGCAAAGTATAATTATTTTTTGTCATAATATACTGGGTGTTCCATTTAAAAAAACATAAGTTTGGTCCGCCATCTTGGAATGGACACTCGGTATATTACTAAAATATTTTTAAAATCTACGCATAAAGGTATTGTATATTCTAAGGAAAACCGCATGTCGATATCTTTTTTTATTTTAGACTAATGTTACTTCCTCGCAGCGCTGGGACACCCTGTATGTTATGCATCAAATGCAAATTATTTTTTTTGCCTAAACTAAGGTAGATAGAGAATTTGTATAAAAGACAAAAAATTATTATAATTACCCTGTTTAGCTACAAATAAAAAATTATACATTTTTATTCAGTCACTAAAAAGTTGGAAGACATTTTGGATGTCGAATGTCGATGACTTAGTTTTGACCATCTACATAACATGTAGAAGTAAAAACATATCCAAAAATACTTTTTTCTTTATAAATTCACCTACCTAATTTTAATCTTATTTAAAAAAAACCGAAATATTTTCTTATTTTGGTGTCATGAGTATAAAGTATCATTTAGTACAAACCATTTATAGACACCCTGTATAATCTAATCTTGAAATTATTTAATATATTCCCTGAAATTAGATATTTATATCTGTTTGGTGAATAAAGATTTATTAATTTATAAATTTTTGAATTGCATATTTTAATAATTGCTGAATTAGCGAAATTCAATTTGTTAAAGATCACCAAATTTGATCAAACAATTCTTGTCTTCGTAGATATAAATTGAGATTTTTATAGATATTAATATTTTGATAAGACCATTTTTTAAAATGCAAGAAATTTGGTTGTAATAGAAATTAAAAAAAAACACAACTAGATGAATTTTTTGGATTACATATTTTAGTAAATTTTAAATTTTCTTTATAAATCTTTGAGTTGAAGACTTTAAATAATCTCTGTAATAATCCGTTTTGTTTACTGATAAGGAAGATAACGGCCAAATAAGTTTATCATTACAAATAGAAGCTTCATCTATTTATTTATTTATATTTTTTAAGTAAACAATGCCAAATTTTAAATTTGCGAAAATCTACGATCCAAGTTTGTAAATTAAATTAAAACAGTAAAAAAATCGCAGGTTTTTTTGTTGACTCTTAAACTGGTATGTAATAAAACAAAAGTTTAAGTAGCGCTGATGCTCCCTCCACAAAGTGAACGCTTCTAATGAGTTTACGCATGCGTACTTTTAAGTTGCAAACAGCGTTTTTTCCCCCTCCAAGCTTTATAAGAAAGACTTCGTAGTACCTAAGCGTTTCAACTAATATAATTCGGTGAGACGTAACGCGTAACTTATTTCAACTCAACATTATTGCATTTTTTAATGCAAATAAATGTTCATAAATTAATACTAGCCTAAGCAATTTTTGTGTTTTATGGTACCACTACTACATTATGAATTTTGATTTTTACCATCTTGTGTTTTTGCAGCGTAGTACCTCCTCAACATTAATTTGACAGGAACATCACACTTCACTTTTTCATTTTCCCAGCCCATTGTACCATAATCGCGAAAAATGAAATGAGACCGTTATTATGGTATGTAGTTTTTATAGTTTGTAGTAAATATAGCGCAATTGGAACAACAGTCGCGTTGCGTTATCTTTTTGAAATTGAACGCGCGCCGCTGCGAATAATGCAGAGTTGTACGAGCTGAAGGCGCACGAAATTTTTAGATAAGCGCAGATAAGAAACGCTGATAACTGGGATATTTAACATTTTCGTCGAATTTACATTTTCGCGATTCTTATCGCCGCTCAAACAAACCGGCCCTCATTTTTTACCTTTCATTTGTAGTTTGCTTTAACTTTTGAAAGACTTTTCAGTTAAGATTCTTATCACTTTTATCATCATTCAACCATTCAAGGATTATAATATTACGTGATTGCAATAAAAACATAAGTACCACTTATTATACATAAATACATACTTAAAATTTTAAGTTAGAAATTTTGCACAGCTATGTTTAACAACTAATCACAACGCTCAGTTAGTATGGAATTATCGCGCAATAGATGAAAGAATGGAATCTGCGTAGAAAGAGCTGCGCACTACCAAATTTTTCAAATTTCAAAAGTATATCGAGTGACCACTCGTTTTAAACGGTTTCTTCTATAGAATACTATTGAAGGAAAAATATGCAATTTTTTTGTTTTACGCCAAGAAAAAATATTAAAATATCATCCAGAAATTTTAAAGAAAATCATGCTGTATTTTTACTTTTGGATCGTTTAAAAAAAGTTCAACACAACATGTTACTTTGTAGAAGAAATTGAAAATATTCAGTTTTGGGAAAAAATATTTTTTGTAGTTGCGTGAATAAAATTTATTTCGTGCAAATGGAGTAATTAATGATTGTTGGATGAGATTTGAAGCACCTGGTATAAATAAAAGACGACATCTGGCATGAAAATAATAAATAATAAGACTGGGGGACGATAAAGAGGAATCATAATATCCAATTTACATTGTTAATTATTTTTTAAATTCACGGTCGTTGAAGAAAATAACGTCGAGATGGAGTTGGAAGTAAATGAGTCGATGTTTGAGGAGATAAAATGTTGAGCTCCATTGTTGGCTTGGTCGTTATCTGATCCAACTGACGCGGGCTCTTATCTCGACATGAGATCTAATCTATCTCGGCCCGCATCAGATAAGGCGCGAGGAGCTGCTCAAATAAAACGCGTTCCAACAAGGTATGTACCTATGTATTCTTTTTTTGGATCGTTTTTGCGACGATGGAGGGCGCTGGTGCTGGCCGCGCAATCACTACGTGTAATTAGGCTCTGTGGTGATAAGAGTGACGTGTGGTCTCGCCGCTTTTTGCCATTTGCCACCTCCACCTCCCTAAGCGAGATTTGACGGGCCACATTAATTATACACTCCCCGCAACGTTTTCACCTCGCCCCGCTTTATCTTCACCAACATCTAAATGCTCTCTTTGCTTTATCCAACACTAAATTTAACACCCAGCGCTCAAACAATAGATGGACACATCTCATGACAGATTACCTCTTCTTATCGATTCTCACAACTATTTTTAAATAACCCACTAAGCAACAAACCTCTTTCAATTTTCACATCCTACAAAACTTTTATTACATAATTTATTCCTAAGGTTACTATTTTTCTTTGTATAAATCTTGCTATTAACTACATTTTTTTTACAAAATATTATTCTATGTATAGGCTAGGGCCTTAAAGTAGCACAGTAACATAATATTGTTCTATAAATAAAGACTCTTCAAACGAGATGTTTTTATTTAAAGCTAAGATTTTTTTTTAGATAATATTGTTTCTCTTCATCCTCATTAAAGTACAGTTTTCTGTGTCTATGGTCAATCGTATATAATTCTACTACTACTAAAAGTAGAAACGAAACTTCTACTCCGCTTATTTGACATTAGCAAATAAGTGAATCATTCATTTCACCTTGAATAGGTGATTGTTTTGTAACTGTATTGACATCCTCATGTAAACCTTCTAATAAATATCTAAGAAATTCTTGAGCATCCAGCTGTGAGTTGCCTATAAAGCTTGGAACAAAACGTTCAGTTACATTATATTAATGACAGAATCTGAAAAATCTTCTGGTCACAACTCTTTAATTACTTGCGTGAATGCTTTTCTCACAGATCCATTCATCCTAGAGGTGGTAGAATTGATATCATTTACATAAGAATCATTTTTTTGAGATATTCTAAAATGGGTTTTGTGTTAAAGAAGCTCTGAATCACAGATGAAACAAGTATTTCCAATATTATCATTTTCATAAAGAAACTGAAACGACTTTTTTCTCCACGTTCTTTATCCTTGAATTAAAATAAAATTCTTTATTTAAGGAAATTCACTGGAAATCGGTGTTAGTTGCAGTTTTAGATATTGGCGAACAATTTAGTCTTGGAAAAAATATGAAATTATTGGAAACTGAAAAAACTTTATTTGAAAATTGAGTTGAAGGAAAGTAAATGTCTTCCAGAGAAATTCCTATAGGAAGTGTTCCAAAAACATTCTTCGTATTGTTAATTCTTTGAATCAGAATCTTAGTTACATTTTTTATTATTCTTCGCCAATCTTTGATAATTTGCAATCCAAGGGATCCCCAAAAGCCAAAATCTCAATGCTAATTGGATAAAAAATAAAATTCATTGAAAGATTACTATATTTAGATATTTTATGTTTTTCTCCAATTAAAGCAACTGCATCTGTAGAACTTGACGAAAATTTTAAACACCAAAAACCACGTCATCATGGTCATTCCAACAGGTTTTTCCTGTCATTTCTCCCAGTTTCGAATGGTTCTAAAATAGAAGGAATATCAGAAAAAATAACATGATGTCTAGAAACTCTTCCAGCGCTAAATTTGCAGCTTAAGCCATTAACCAAAGTACCACGAGAACAAGAATGGATATTCTAAAAGAGTTATTATCCATTAAAGTACCCAATTAAATTGACAATTCCATATCGTGGGCGTACAAGGAAAACCCACTAAGTCACAAAATGCAATTTTTGGAGAAATACGCATTTTAATGTTATAAGGCCTGTATAAAATCCAGTTTTAATATTTAATAGTCAAAATAATTTTCCTTAATAAGCGCAGGTACGACTTAAGGTTTTCATGTAAGTTGTATCACACTAATATGGACTTATATACGATAGAACTCAACTTTCAAAAACTGGACTTAGTGGGTCTTCCTTGTACGCCCACGATATTACGAAAAGTAAAAAATAAATTCGTTTTAGTTTTGAAGTTATGAGGGCGTAAAATTTTAATGACATTTAATTAATTTCTAAAAAACATCATATTAACCGTGAAAATCAGTAGAAAAAATAGAAATAGTTTGCCACACCAGCAAATTTTTTGAATAAATATACATACAGTTGGTCACAGTGAAGTAAAAATAAGTACTTCGATGACGTTAAAAAAAAAACAAAATGATAAAGTTTTTCTTTTTTATTATTTAAGTAATACCCAAAAAATCTGTTGATAGGTTAAAATAAAAGATCAGAAATAGAATTTGATAGTTTAGTTGGATTTCAACAGTTTCAAAAATTATAATTCATAGTATATTTGATTTTTTGTTTGCTTAGTTTCGATAACAGTCCTAATTGAATTCCCTGTACAAAACCAACTTTATTTAGTACTGATTTAGTTGATTTTTTTTTCATACTTCAAAACTAAAATGAATCGGATATATACAGGGTCCGCCAAAAAAATGGAAAAACCTAAATATTTTTAAACAATATTGAATTAAAAAAAATTTAAACAAAAGTTTAATTAATTTAAACATATTTTTAATATACAGGGTGTTCCTTTTATAAATATTAAAAGTTCGTTCAAAAACCAATCCAATTTTTTAAGTTTAAGTAACATGCATTTAAAATTAATTCACTTATACTTTTGTTTAAACTTTTTTTAACTAAAAAAATAGGTTAAGTTTATTGAATTTAAAAAATTATTTATACAAAAGTATAAGGGCCGGTTGCATAGTTGAAGCTTAAACCTAAAGCGATACTTAAACTAAAAAATTGACAGAAAGTATTTCTGTCATATTTTTAGTTTATCACTTGAAGCTTAAACTTAAACTGTGCAACCGGGCCTAAGTGAATTAAATTTAAATGTATGTTACTTAAACTTAAAAAAAATGGATTGCCGTTTGTTAGAACTCTTTAATATTTATAGAAAGTTGATAATACCTTATTCTTATCGAACACCCTGTATATTAAAATATGTTTAAATGGTAGCTCGTTTAATTTAGCTAAACTTTTATTCAAACCTTTTTTTAAAGTCAATATGGTTCAAAAAATATTTAGGTGATACCATTTTTTGTATGTTCATAGGACATTTTTTTCTCAAAATTGCATCAATTTTACATTACTATTACCTATTATTTAGACAGTTTCATGATTTTATTTCCAAAAAGAAATAACTGCAGATTTTTAAATAAGATTAATTTATCCATTCCTCAATTTTGATGATTTTTTCATATTTTTTTACTTGGAAGATCATAATGTGCTAGATTTTTAGCATAATCTTACTCTACACACTAAGATCTTTAAAACGAGTAATCACTTGATATACATATTTTTAAACATAAAAATTCATATTTTGATAATTTTGCGACATTTTTTGTAATAGAAAACATAAAACGAGACATAAAAATGGTGAATTTTATCTTATTTTGATTTTTCAATATTTTTTATTTCGATTCATTAAATTTTTTTCAAGTACAGATAATTCTGTTATTCTAACATTGATATTTTAATGATTTCCACATTTTTCTTATTCAAAAATACAAATAATTACAGCTTTGTTTATCATATTTCTTTACAAACTATAAGACCTTTAAAATGAGTATCTAGTCGCTCAATATGTTTTTATTAATTTTAATTTTGACATTTGAAACTTTATTCTACTAACCAAAAGTTTTGAAACGAGTGGCAACACGTTATATTTTGCATTTTTTATTTTGACATTTTCGAAAATCATAACTTTAAAATATATTTTTTGACAAGATACAATATTGTTGCTAAAGACCAGTTCCATCACTTCCCGAAAGTGACACTTATTTTTTTAAGTGTTTAATGTTCTATTGTGTTCTTGTCAATTTTTGAATTTAAGCGCCTCTTAAATTCTAAAAATTTTAAATCTTTAAAATAATCAATCACTCGATACAATTTTGAAAAAATATTGTAATTTTTAACATTTTTGTTATTAAAACCCATTTTTAAATCGAGTGCTATTTTTTCATGTGTTACATTTTCACTATCAAACCGCCCCCATTCTTTCATTTTTTTTGTCGACGATTGTCATGATGATGTATGTGTAAGGGTTATGAATACGATGTTGGATAAATGAGCTGTCATAGTTTGGGAGACTGGGAGAGATGAAGTGAGGGGTGGCGGTGGCGTTGGATATAAATGGCGTCCGTTTTTCCCCGAGACGGCCCTTTCTTGCAGCTGGAATGACCGGAGCTTATCTAGGATTAAGATAATTCATCTCGCGCGCTTTTAATCGACTCACCGCATTAAATGTAAGCCCTCGAGGTGCCTCTTCAGATACCAACGACATCTATCATTAACTACTGCTACCGCAAATATTATACATTACCTAAAACAAAAAAAAACAATCATTATAAAAGATGTTAATTAAATAATCTAAACATACCGGGTGGAAATGAAAACCGGGTCACCTCTATAACTTTTTTATTTATGAATAGAAAAATTTGAAATTTGGCTATGTTCTATGGTTCAAAAAAACAAATTTTATGTGCATTTTTTATTTTCGAAATCACTTCCGGTTTCACCGGAAACACCATGAACTTTGTTTTTTTAAATGTAACATCCCATATTTTTATTAATGGCTTAAAATACTTTTAAAAAAGAAGTATTTTTGAGATATTAGTTTTTATTTTTTTTGTAAAAAAAAAGGTTTTTGAAGTCGGTGAAAAGTACCAAAACTAATTCTAAATAATTCAAATACCTAAATAAAATTATAATTTGAAAAAAAATTTAAGTGGTTTTTGAACTATTAATTTTTAAACTTAGTTAATGAAGATTTTATCAAATATCTCACTTTTTTTAAATGCAATGATGCCGGGTTATTCGAATTTTTAAAAACAGGATTTTATAAAGATTATTTTAGTGCCCCATATGTAGGGTATTATTTTGCATGTGCCTGTAAAATTATTTATTTCTTAAGTTGGAAAATACTAGCTATTAAGTATCTTTATTACAGGCATATGCAAAATAATACCCCTACATATGGGGTACCAAAATAATCGTTATAAAATCCTCTTTTTAAAAAGTCGAATGACCCGGCATCATTGCATTTAAAAAAAAGTGAGATATTTGATAAAATCTTCATTAACTAAGTTTAAAAATTAAAAGTTCAAAAACCACTTAAATTTTTTTTCAAATTACAATTTTATTTAGGTATTTGAATTATTTAGAATTAGTTTTGGTACTTTTCACCGACTTCGAAAACCTTTTTTTTTTTTGAAAAAAATTTTTTTTACAAAAAAAATAAAAACTAATATCTCAAAAATACTTCTTTTTAAAAGTATTTTAAGCCATGAATAAAAATATAGGATGTTACATTTAAAATAACAAAGTTCATGGTGTTTCCGGTGAAACCGGAAGTGATTTCGAAAATAAAAAATGCACATAAAATTTGTTTTTTTGAACCATAGAACATAGCCAAATTTGAAATTTTTTTATTCATTAATAAAAAAGTTATCGAGGTGACCCGGTTTTCATTTCCACCCGGTATATTTATATTTAATAAAAAATCGTAGAAAAAAATCTTAGTACAGCCCTGGTTTTATAAAAAAATTAGTACAAAAGAAGTATTTACTAATAAACATTTAAAATTTAATGAAGACAAGGTGAAAAAATTGAAGGGCTCAACAAAAATTGAGTACGACTCTGTAATATCAACTATTGTAAATTTTCTTTTTAAATTTAATTATAAAACTTAAATTTATAAGTAATAATTCAGCATTAATTCTTTTTTTGTATCTTTAGAACTTTGACGTTTTAAATTTATTAATAAAAATAATTAAGAGTTATTTTTTGAGTATGATAAATAGGGTGCCACGCCCCCATAAATGACTCACAAACTACTTAATTGTTTGGTACCAAATTTTGGTAGCTTTAAAAAATATTTATAATCACACAAAAAAATTAAAAAATATTAACAGTAAGTGTATTTTTTAAGGCCCTTAAAGTACTCCTACTTTACAGTAACCAATCAACGTCCGATGTTAAATTTGTGATAATTTGTTAGGCCATAAAATATGAATCGATTGGTACCATAAACATGCCAAAGAAAAATTTCTTTAATTAGTTATTCGTGGGGTACGAAACCTTGTTTTTGAACAAAAGTTGCCCAATTTAAACACAGCAACAAAAAAAAATTCATAAACATAAATTATATGTACAATAGTTTTTTTTAAATACCACAACTAGTAGAGATACGTTAATAAATTGCAAAAATACAAGTGAAGTTTTAATCTTTTAAGCTTTTTCTTGATTTTAATAAAATAAAAAAAATAATAAATTTAATTTAATTTAATTTTGGAGGAGGAAGATCTCTTAAATTAAATTAAAATAAAATTAACAAATTAAAAACGAAGCATTTTAGAGAAAATATTTATTCTCTGTTTTCGTCTTAAAATTGGTCAAATAGTCTTCTAGGAAGTCTCTGGTATTTATTTTTTTAAAAAAGCCACCCCTGTTTATGCAAAATTGGCATACAACTTCGTACATGTATTTAAATAACTTCTAAACCGTACCAGCTGTGAAAAAATTAAAAAGATCAAAAATTTTCAGAAAAAAACAAGGAATTAGAATATCTCATTTAAAATATTAAGTGGGGTAGCACAAAAAAGTTATAGCATAAAGAATGGGGTCTATACCCCCAAAATACATCCCCCTGTATTTTATTTCGATATTTGATATTTTTATCTTGTTACGACTATAATAACTAGAGTGTGTTTCAAATTTGATCAAATTACCTTAAAAAATAAAGAAGTTATTGAAAAAAATATAGAAAGTTTGACACCCCATAACTAAAAAATAGAGCACTTTTGAGAAAATTTTTATTCTTTACTTTTATCTTAGAATTGGTCAAGGAATAGCCTGAAGAATTTCTTCGCATATATTTAGAAACACCCTGTATGTATAGCGAGGCCGCCCCCTATTTCGATAGAGGAATTTTTCCGATTACAGTGATACCTAACATGTAAACTTAAGAATTCTACCTACATCTTGGGTATCACTGTAAACTCCTTTATCTATATAGGGAGTGATACTACTATCATGTCATTTGAAAAAAGAAAGATATTTGCAAAAAACGCATTTTGAAAATTGTAAATATTAATTTCTCAAAAACGGACGAATGAATTTTATAATTTGCACAAAAAAAATCTAAAATTTTTTTTGAAAGTTTCAGAAAATTGTTTTTCCGTTTTCGTGAGTAAAAGTTTTTCAACTTTTAGTGGGTAAAGCACGACTTTTGCTTACTCAAATGAGTTGAAAAAAGTGACATGTAATGTTGGTTGTATAACAACGCATACAAAAAACATCAATTAAAAATTAAAAAAAAAATTAAGTTATTTCAAATAAAATATAGTTACATGAAACATGTTATAATATTTAATCATTTTATTCAATCAAATAACAATTATATGGTTTAGGTTCTTTACACGCAAATGTAAGTTGATATAACCTAAAATTTTGAAATTTAAAATAAGATTTTATTGTGTTACAATCAAACTCATGATAAAATCATACACTTTGCTCACTTGTACTAAAAATAACTATTTTTTGTCACACACATACTTGGAAATGTTTATTAATAAGTATAAAAAAATAGAGTGTTCCGTTTAAAATAAAAAAGTTGATGTCATTTCCGGAGAAATCGGAGGTGAAATTGAAATTTTTTTTTAGTTCAATAAATGTGTAGGTATTCTTATGCCATATGACATAGTAAAACTTAAAATTTTTATTGTTACAAACAAAAAAAAATACAGGGGTAGACTTAGTTTCGTGGACACCCGGTATAGGGTGTATCATAATATATGGGTAGAGGACATCACAATAATGAAAATATTGTTATAAAAATAATTATTTTGACCAGAATCTGCTTATTAACTATAGAGTTATAGGAATATTTTAAGTCTGTTGTTGGTAATAATGAATTTTCAACGTTGCCAACTTCCAAAATACGAAATATGACGTATACGACTCTCATCATTTTATCCTTTTCTTTCAAATGCAAAATTAAGAGTGTGTCCTTTTCATTGATTATTCTCGAATCACACGACACGATACTTTGTTCAACTTTTATCATTCTATCATTGTCATTCAAATTATCATATCGTATACGATATTATGTGGTGTGATTCGAGAATAACCCCCCCGGAGCGCATTGAAGGCCCTTTAAAAAAGGTTTCGATTGGATTTGGATAAAAGTGTTAATTCTTGGAGTGTATTATTGTGTAATGAAGCATGTCGGTTGTCGATTGTTTTATGAAAGCCGGGCCCATAAGTTCGGGGAGATCGTGATGAATAAAGGCGGCAATGAAGATGGAGCGAATCTGACAAGGTGCACTTAATGGTCTCATTGCGATTCGAAACGCGCAACTTACACGTCATTTCCCCGCGTTAGACTTTTGTAATAAAGAGAGGACGGAGGATGGAGGATCGAGGGGTCGGGGGCGGGGGCGGCATCACCGTCACCCGCCGCACTTATCCCAACTCCCATCAACGGGATTACTCCTTGACAAAATACAAACTATGTGGGAGCACTCGACTAAGAAGATAACAACGACTTGCAACCGTTCTTCGTTTCGTACTTCGTACTGCATGCAAATTCAATTATATCTACCATCATATACATACACTCAAGAGTTATACTTGCACGATTTTAGATTTCACTCCTCCAAAAAAACTTTTATTTTTAATTCAAGGTGCATTTACACTTTAATCTTTTTCATTTCAAACTCGAACGCTTTTCATTTGTTTTAATGTACGTGTTGCATAGGTTTCAATTTAGAGTTGTTGGCATTGTTAGTAAAATGGTTTTAATTTAAAATTTGTGGGTGGGGGAGGGGGTTAAGGTTGGATGAGTGGAACGATTTAGTCAGCGGGAGATATCTATTAACAGGCGCTTCGGACAATTTATCATCGCTAATCTGATAACGCTCTAATGCATCTCATTGCCAGATCGTGCAACATCGCCAAGAACAATGAACGCCCTCTATCTCCACTAATATCAATGATTGATTGATTAAAACTACGTATTACTTATTTTTCTAGAAATCACGACCATATTAATTTATACTCGGCTTATTTTTATTTAATAGGAAATGAATGATGAATTTTTCATGTTGGCTGTTCGATTATTCGCAGGGCGAGAGGAGAGGGGGGGATGATTGATAACGCTTTTTAAAGCGGGGAGCGCTTATCAACGCCGGTCGCGCGGCTAAATGTGCATTATCACTCCAAACATTTATTATCTCCTATCATTTTCTTCTTCTTCTCCTTTATTTTTGCCCCCTACCTCGCGCCGTGCCGCAATGGCAAAAATATGATCGAACGTGCATTTGCTGCGATCTGTCAACGGTGACACATGACAGATAACAGATACGCTGCTAAATTAGCCATGAATTGCAAGTTGCAAGAAACGCAATTACCCGACGACCAATTCAACTTCATACATCATAGAAAAAAGAAAATTTATCATATTTTTATCAAAACTAGTTTCTTATTTTCTTTTAAAAATTACGTTTTACAGTGTTGCTTGCATCTTCATTTTCTATAGTTTGTGGCATTTTAAATGAATGGTCACTTTTAAAAAAAAAAACAACATTTCTTGAGACCAAACAAAATCTTAAGTTGCGTCTGAAGACGTAAGTTCAGTTTATTCGGTTTCATCACGCCGAAATCTCGTCTTATTTGCCCTAAGCAGAGCTTATACATAAAACGTTGCTTTTGAGCGCTTAAGCAACAAATCACAACCTAAACTCGTTAAAGCAATCCTATCTGTTCACCAACCATGAATTTTAAAAATTTTGATATTGTGGATGAGGTAGATTTGAATTATGTGAAGAATTTAGATTTAAACAATAGTGCACAGTTTCAAATTAAAAAAAATCAAGGCTCTACGACTTTTTGTTCAAAAGATATGAATTTTTATACATATAAAATTTGGCATTCTGATAAATGAGTATACCGGGTGGAAATGAAACTAGGGCCACCCCTGGCATTTCTTTATTTATGAAAATAAAAAATTAGAATTTTAGTATCTTATATGATCTAAGAAAACAAATTTTATGGATCGAATAAATCTTTCATTTTACTTCCGGTTTATCAGGAAATGGCACCCACTTTCTTATTTTAAATGTAACCCCCTGATTTTTCCAACGTAAAATCAAACATTGGTTAGTTTTAAGTATGTTTATGACAAAAAAAATTTTTTTTTCAAAACTTTAAGAAAAAATGTTGAATTTTTTTTTGGTAAAAAATTTGAGTAAAACCTACAAAAACTATTTTTAAATAATACAAATACGTAAAATAAATTGTAATTTATAAAATTTATTTTACCGTTCTTGAGATATTATTTTTTTTAATTTTCAAGAAGCGTTTTTTGGAAATATCTTTACTTTTTTAAATGGGATGATATAAGGGCCACTCCCTAATTAAATAGAGGGTTTTTTTCCGGTTACTGTGATATCCCATATGTATGTTTAAAAATAGTTTTTGTAGGTTTTACTCAAATTTTTTACAAAAAAAAAAAATTCAAATTTTTTTCTATAAGTTGAAAAAAAATATTTTTTTGTCATAAACATACTTAAAATTAACCAATGTTTGATTTTACGTAGAAAAAATCAGGGGGTTATATTTAAAATAAGAAAGCGGATGCCATTTCCTGATAAACCGGAAGTAAAATTAAAAATTTATTCGATCCATAAGATTTGTTTTCTTAGATTATATAATATACTAAAATTTTAATTTTTTATTTCCATAAATAAAGAAATGCCAGGGGTGGCCCTAGTTTCATTTCCACCCGGTATACCATATGAATTTTGAAAAATTCATATTTCACTTACTAATTAAAATTAAGAAATAAAAATTCGTACAGATAAGTTTGTAAAAATTATCGATATTATCTTATTAAATTTTTTAAAA
Organism: Stenus bimaculatus; assembly: GCA_963971135.1. Classification (NCBI taxonomy): domain Eukaryota; kingdom Metazoa; phylum Arthropoda; class Insecta; order Coleoptera; family Staphylinidae; genus Stenus; species Stenus bimaculatus. The sequence goes on along the minus strand of OZ020180.1, from coordinate 16,732,961 downwards.
TTTAATTATTTTTAAAGTACATTACCTAGAAAAATTTTGATTGTTTTGAGTTTTTGGGGTGTGCATTTTTTTTGAGGGGTGTAGAGGGTAAGAGACCTCCTACATTTCATCCATTTTCTATTATCTTTCATTTGCGGGGTCGATTTTCAAAATATTCGAAAAAAAAAATTTTGAGATATTTTAAAAGCTTGAAATTTTTCATGGAAATCGATTTTTATTGTTTTTCTCGAAAACTATAAAAGTAAGCGATTTCAAATTTTTACCAAAAGTAAACACCGTGGATAGACGCGTATTAAAAAATATTTGGTTAAAATCGGTTAAATAGTTTTTTAGGAAAAAAATCCCAAAGCTTTGGCAAAATTTTGGTACAAATGGACGACGCAATTTTAAACCGAAAATTAAAATTTTTACGGAATTTGGTGGGGGAGATGACAGTGCAAATTTTAAGCCATTAATCATACTGGTGGTTCTAACAGTTTCGAAGATATTAATTATTTCGTGAAAAGGGAAAAATTTCAGACCGAAATTTTGGCTCCAAACGGAGATTTTGCATGTTTTTGCTACATTTCGGCCATAACTCGATAACGAAAAGAGATAGCGAAATGATTCTTTTTTTGTCGTAAAGTGGATCTAAAGAGCTTTTAGGGTAGGTGCAATTAGTGGGGGTGGAATGAAATTTAAGGAATTAATCTGACCGAAACGCGTCAAAAATTGGGACTTTCTTAAGTGTGATTTAAAAAAAATATTTTTTATTGTTTTATTTCAATATTTAAAAAACCCTATGCGTGGGTGATTTTGCATCGATGAGTACATTCAATTAAGCTTTTAAAATTCAAAATCGGTAAAGAAATAGCCCGACAGGAGCAATTCGCCCCTAAAATTAAAGTTTCGAGCAAATTTACGCAAAACTTTCCAACCCCTTCGATTATAAAAACAAGAAATAGCCTATGGATGTAAACATTATTCCCTTTGAGGGAAATGAAGTTAAATTTGAAAAAAAAATTAAACTGTGGGCGCCACTGGTACAACTGTCCGGCCCTGTTTGGGGCGGTTATTTGAACATTTTACGTTCGATTTTTTTGTGAAGCTCAGAGTCACAATTTAGCACTACTGATTTTTTTACTCATAAATAATAATGTAATGACCAAAATAAAAAATATTCGACCTTAATAGCCGACCCCTATCAAAAGTTACGAATTTTCAAAGTCGGCGTGGAAAAAGCACTAATTTCAAACTACAAATTCGAGGGCGCTAAAAGTACAGAAGAAATTAAGAAAAATCGCTCGTTTAAGCATTTAAGGTGGTATATAAATGGCATTGATTTTTATGATGATGAAGAGCTTTTTAAGAGAATTTACCTTCACAAAAGGGAATAATATGTATAACAATTACTACGTGCTTACTGTTTACAAAACGAATACAGGGTGCGAGAAAAGTCTTGCATAACGGCTACAACTTTTTTAATATTGGTTTGATCAAAAAATGTTTCATATACCATAAATATTGCAAGGTCTAAAAAATTACATTTATCTGTGACTTTACTTTTATTTTTTGTGATTTCAGAGCCGCGTAAGAAAAACAAAAACAATGTCAGAAATACATACAGAGGGGTGCATAAAAACGGCCAACGATGTAGCTTCGTTAGTTCTTATCCGATTTTAATAAGTGATACGTCAAATTAAATGGTTTGAAGAATACTACTATCAAATAATAAAAGATTAATTTTCTTTTTGAAAACAATTGAGGAGGAGGGGGCAATTTTTTAAATGGCAAAATATTCTTTTCGATTGAAAAAAATCATTAACAAAAATAATCCAAACCAATTTTTTTTAATTAATTTTTTTTATTTTTTTCTACCTGTTTTTATTATTATTTTTTTTAATTTAATTCAATTCTTTTTTTTTTTGTTTTTGAGTTTTATTTTTTTAAGTTTTGTTTTTTAATTTATTCTTAATACTTTTTAATTTACTAATAATTTTTTAATTTATTAATAATAAATTAAAAAACAAAACTTAAAAAAATAAAAAATTGAAAACTCAAAAACAAAAAAAAACAATTGAATTAAATTTAAAAAAAGTAATAATAATAAAAAAAGATAAGAAAAAATTAATTTAAAAAAAAAATTATTGGTATAATTGGTTTAGATTATTTTTGTTGATTTTTTTCAATCGAAAAAAATATGTTGCCATTTGAAAAAGAAAAGTTGTCTCCTTCTCCTCTGTTGTTTTCAAAAATAAAATTAATCTTTTATTATCCGATATTAGTATTTTTTAAACCATTTAATTTGACATATCACTTATTAAAATTTGTGCACCCCTTTGTATACATACATATATTTTTTTCGTCTCTTTAAAAAGATACCATTTTATAATTTCAAAATTTTAAGTATTTTTTTGTATAAATTTTATTTTAAATTTTTGAAGATAATAAAAGATTAATTTTATTTTGAAAAACATCAGAGGAGGAGGAGGCAACTTGTCTTTTTTAATTGGCAACATATTTTTTTCGATTGAAAAAAATCATTAACAAAAATAATCTAAACCAATTATACCAATAATTTATTTTTCTTATTTTTTTTTTATTTTTCTTATTATTACATATATTTTTTTTAATTTAATTCAATTGTTTTTTTTGTTTTTTTTGTTTACGAGTTTTCAATTTTTTAATTTTTCAAGTTTTGTTTTTTAATTTATTATTAAATTAAAAAATTGTTAATAAATTAAAAATTATTAATAATAAATTAAAAAACAAAACTTAAAAACATAAAAAACTCAAAACTCAAAAACAAAAAAAAACAATTGAATTATATTAAAAAAATTAATATGTAATAATAAGAAAAATTAAAAAAAAAATAAGAAAAATAAATTTTTGGTATAATTGGTTTAGATAATTTTTGTTAATAATTTTTTTCAGTCGAAAAAAATATGTTGCCATTTGAAAAAGAAAAGTTGCTTCCTCCTTCTCCGATATTTTCAAAAATAAAATTAATCTATTACTATCTGATAGTAGTATTCTTCAAACCATTTAATTTGATATATCACTTATTAAAATCGGATAAAAAATAACAAAGCTACATCGTTGGCCGTTTTTTGTGCACCCCTCTGTATATTTCAATTTTTAAATACTACATCATTTATGTGAAACATTTTTTAGTCAAACTAAAATTTTAAAAGTTATAGCCATTATGCAGAACTTTTACCACACTCTGTATATGGTTATGTTAGACATAGAAACTAGTTGAACGTCAAATAAGTGATTTTTGAAACATCTAATTAAAAGAAGGCTGGGAGAGAATCATCCGCTATTCGGCGATGTTGCCAGATGACTTGAATAAACCATGATGCAAACGTAAAAGCTCGACTTGAGCTGAGCTTGAATCTGACCCGAACTTTGCGAAGCTACCTCCATCTAATTAGACATAGAGAATTTTTTTAAAAACAGTTACTCGGCCTGCTTGATTTAATAAAAACTCAATTAATTTTGGAACATTTCTTGGGAAAAAACGATTTTTCATAATTTTTTATTATTCGACCTATTTTTGGAAACCGAATTTGTGGCCTACTTGCTTCTAACCAAAACATTTTAAATAGTCATTTCTTCTACTTCACACTATTAAGTTGATTTTATTGAAATTATAAAAATCCATTTTTAGATATTTTCACGAATAAAGAGTATCTTCTATGAGTATTTATTTCACATCTATATTCTACTACTTATGACAATTTAAATGAGTGGTCACTCAAATTATTTATAAAAATAATAATGGTTCCCCCAATTTTTGCACCAAAATCATTTTTCGAATTTTATTAGAAAACGCATCAAATATATTAAAACAGAGACTTTAACTTAATTATTCACTTGTTCTGCTTTACAAAATAAAGAAACACGATAATCAAAATTACCTAAGTAGTTCAAAATCAATTTTTTGAATTTTTCTCGAATAAAAATAATTTTTATAATTTCACATCAATTTTCCATTACAAATGACATTTTAAATAGGATGTCACAGGACCTATTTACACAAATCAAATTTTATCTCAACTTTATTTGCTTTAAGCGTATATTTTTACTTTTTTTAGAAAACGCATTAAATGTCTTAAAACGGAAATCTTCACTAATAGCCACTCCATTTACTTTATATAAAACACAAAAAAACTCGTTATTTTAATTTAAAATAAATAATATTTATGTAGGTATTAGAAAAAATAAAAAATGTAAATATCAATTTTAGATTCTTTTTTCAACTTTTCATATCGTTTTCCAAATTTTCACATCAATTTTATTAGGCAGTTAATACACAGTTTCAATTGCAAAATGCTTTTTGTAATTTTTTCTTGAGATAAATCAAGGTTTTTTTAAATTATTATTTTCATCATCAATTTTGATATAACTCATTTAGTCACTTCACTTCAATTCTAAAATTACTGCATTTGTTTACAAAATCTTATTAGATTATGAAATTACAACTATAATATTAAATTTTAATATCAATTGACTTTTCAAGTTAAGCGACCTTCCCTCTTGCGGCTGAATGCGGAACTAACGGTTGCCGCATAACTTTCAGTTATTACTAAGTTATGCGCTTTGCACTGACCTACTTGTGACATCATTTTTAAACGATACGTATAAAATAGATTTAAAAGCAATTTTTGCATTTATCATCAATCCACAATAATTTTTTAATTTTTATTTTAGCAAAATATTGTATTTTAAATCGAATCCTTTAATACAAGTGGTAACTTGACTTACTTTAAAATAATTAGGTAACCAAAAAAATGTATTTAAATTTTTTTACATTGAACATCTTTTGATGCAATCAAGCGGAAACGTTATATTAACCCCTGACGTCATCAAGTTAATAGATATTCTCGATGACACTTGACGACGTGCACGTGCACACGTGCATTTTTTGTTAAAATTCGTGTGCGGGCGGAAGCATCGCATTGCGTTACCTTCCGGCGTACTCAATAAAATCAAGAGAGTGTTGTTCCATTGTGTTTTTGTTTGTGAGCTCTTGTGGATACTGTCCTAAGGGCGATAATGAGAGCGATACGTTTCTTGAAATTTAACTCATCATCTCTTCCACGAATTAATCCCGATAACTTTCGACGTTTCGCGTTTCTTCCACACCTTAACTCCAGACGTGGGTTGAGTCGAGATTGATAAGGTTAGGCTTGGACCTTTTTTACCATTCCCAATTTTGATAACAACTCGAGTTAAGAAAAAGGCAACTTTGATAAAACCTCTGGATAAAACCTACTTGCCAATATTTATATTTAAATTTCCTTCAAAATATTTTATTACGGATCTGTCATTTTTTTTTACAAAAATTATAAGTACTTTTTTTCCAGCAAATATTGTCTTTAAATAGGAAATGTCAATCTGGATAAAAACTTTTTGAAACACCCCGTATAATTTTCTTACTTATTAATTTTGTCTTTGCTCAGTATGTTTTTTTGAACATTAATTAAATTTCCTACGCTTAACTTTACGCATCTGATTGGCTTAATGTTGTTGTTTCATAAATTAAAAGCTTGAAATTTTAAAAATGCTGTAACTATTTAAGGAATCGAAAAAAATATAAATTGATAGAAAATTAGTTGTCCAGAATGACGTTTATTATCTAAAAAAGGAATTTGCTGGAAAAAAAGTGGAACACCCTGCATATTAAATTTGTTTATTTTTATTTATTTATTTACACATATTTGAACTAAAATAAAAAACAAGAAAATTCAGGACGTATGTATTATTATTTTATTCTTTAAAACTGTTTTAATTAAAAAAAAGCAAACATTTCTTTTCTTCTAAAATTTGCAGGCCCGTACTGACGATTTTTAATAAAAGTTAAAAATAATAATGTATTAATGACGTGTGTCAAATTATTTTGACGTAGCAAAATAGGGTCTATTAGTGTTTGGAAAGAGTTGTCTGAGGCGTGAATTTATCGAAGGAAGAATGGAAGGAACGTTTTCAATTTGTAGAAGGCATTAAAGCAGCGATATTTAAGTCACTAAACAGGCACTCAAGGAACCGACTACAAGCCACCTACATGTCGAGATTAAATCTCCACGAAGAGAAGAGAAACTGGTTCGGTTTGGTCGGGGCCCGAATTATGGGGCCCTAACCGTTAACATTCGAATAAACAAGCGCGAAACGCGATCAACCACATCAGATTAACGCACGAGACAACAAGAATGGACCACAAATGAGAACAAAAAAAAATTAAATAATCATTTCAAAAATATTAGTTAGAAAGTTTTCCTAAAAAATAATTAATTGCGTCCCTGTTTAATAAGAAATTTTTAATATTTTAGTTTAGTAAAAATATGATAATATTAAAGTTCATTTTTCATTATTTAAAAAATTTAACAAAATCATTAAAAAAATATATAAAACAAACATTGATGTAAACTAACTTGAAAAGTATTAGAACATTACAAAATAAAATAAATTGAAAATTATCTACTATAATTTTGCTATCAACAAGATAAAACTTTATTAAATTAATTAATTTATTAAATTTTTTATAATTTTTGATTGCATCTTCATTTACTATTACTTGTTACATTTTAGATTTTACATATTAGGTTTAGGTTTACTTATGAAACAAGTTTTTTTTTTCTATTTAGCGCCATTTTATCTTTTTAAAACAAAATATCATAATTTTCAACATTATAAACTTTTCTGATAGGTGGTAACTCCTATATGGGGTTTGTAAAATCGTTCAATTCCAAATATGTTGGAAATATAAATTTTATGGTGGAAGATCAAAATTGTGAGTTTCAATATTGTTAGGTGAATGTGCCCAAAATGCTATATTCTAACTAACCTAACCTGACTTAATCAGATAACGCAGAAGAGAAGCAGATTGCGTATTTATACTAATGTGGTGCCACCTGGCGACCTTAGGTTCAACTTATTGGTTTGCAGAGTTCTACAGTTGAAAACAATATTTCGGAGCTCTTGAAAGGCTGCAAACAAACGTCTTGTTTGTGTTTCATGCTTCATGTATGATATTAGCGTAATTAGCAGTTATTATTTTAAATTGAAACCATTAATCTGCTGATTTGAAGTATTTTTTTTAAAGTAAAGCGCCACCTTTCCGTCATCCCCAGAACATCATAAAAATCCTGGTGATGGGAGCCGTTTTGGCGATACACACGCTCTTATGGAAATTGGCCCTCTTATTGCATCCATACTCCATGATGATACTAACAAACCTACGTGTTTGGTGTATGTTAATATTCACCGGACAATTTTGACATTCGCACAATTTCAGTATTTTACCATAACATAATGTCCAAGCATTTTTGATACATCGCAGTCAGCAGTAGGACACAAAAATACCGAAAAAAAGATGCCAGCGTACGTTAAGCAGCTTGAATCAAGTCAGCAGTCGAGTCTTTTGTGTTCTACTTTTGTCTGGAAGAAACTGTACATATTTATGTGACAAGAGTTTCCTTCTCACTCACTCTCATTTATTTAAGTTGACGCTAAATTTTGGAAACAGGTTTATATTTTTTAGAAAATCGTTCGGGCAGGTCAATTTATATTTTAAAAATTACATCTTATGTAACGTTGGCATAAAAACGTAATAATAATTTTTTTATAATGGCAGTCACCATTTATTTGTTTTTGACGGATCAATTAGTTATTATAAAAAATGATACCTTAGACAATTTTTTAGAAAAAAATACATATTTAATTTGAAAAATTAAATTTTTAATGTTAAAACTAAAATATGTGATAAATCTTATTACTAACGTAATTTAATGAAACTATTCAAATTTATTCAAACCAACCATCAATTTTTTGGCATTAACAATTTCTCAAAAAATTAAATTAAGAATTATATTAATGATATTAAATGTGTATCCTTTTCAAAAATATTAATGTGAGGTACTAATTTTTTTATATCATTTTTCTTCATTGAGTATTTTTAATGTATACAAAATTATTCATTAATTACCTCTATTAATGCATGATTTTAGAGGCGCACTCTGTTGATGACATTTCTAACGAAATTTTCTATGAAATATATGTACTATAATTTTGATTTTTAAATTATAAATAAAATAAATATAATTTTAAATACAATTAAAACTGTATGCTAATACATTTTATATTTATTTTATAAAAGTGAGGTTATACCGTGCAGTCATAAAATACATCCCCCCCTTCTAACTTTTCAACGGTTATGTTTTTGATTCTGAAAATTTGTCTACTGAGGAATCTAATTCCGAACTTTCTAATAAAAGTATTTTTGATTTTGTGGAACTTCCGGTTATACCGGAAGTGGCTGGCAACTTTCTTATTTTAAATGGAACACCCAGTATATTTTTGCATTTTCATGTTCTCTATAAAAATACCATTCAATTGACCTAACATAGTGTGCTCTACTATTAATACTTTCGGAATTACGCCCATTTGAAAATCGTATTTTTATGCAACTTCATTTACACCGGAAGTTGCACCCAACTACCCCAACTTCATTATTTTTAATGAAATATTTTGCAATTAAGTTTATAATATTAAATTTAATCAAAATTATGTTTAACTGTAAGTTCGTTAATTTTCCAACTTTCGGTGTAAATGAAGTTGCATAAAAAATGTGATTTTCAAATGGACGTAATTTCGAAAGTATTAATAGTAGAGCACACTACGCTAGGTCAATTTAAAGGAATTTTTATGGAGAACACGAAAATGCAAAAATATACTGGGTGTTCCATGTAAAATAAAAAAGTTGTCATCCACTTTCGGTATAACCGGAAGTTTCACAAAATCAAAAATACCGTTATTAGAAAGTTCGCAAGTAGATTCCTCAGTAGACAAATTTTCAGAATCAAAAACATAACCGTTCAAAAGTTAGCCGGGGGGATTTACTTTATGTCCGCACTGTATACACATCAAATCCTCAGTGTTTAATTCGACTAAGTTTTGTAAATTTAAACTTGTCTAATTAATAAAATGCTCGATCAACGAAAAAATATTGTAACCAAAAACCAACTCGTATCTCAAAAATTAATGCACTTGCGTTCTGCTTGTGCTTTAAAATTCCATAATTAATCGCTCATTTAACTATTAAGTAGTTAAAACATTTATCGAAAACAAAAAAATTGAGGTTATCATTTAAAAAAATTGATGATTACATCACTATGCCAACGTTTATGACGTCATCAATAAAATTTTAACATCAAAAAGTATGCTATTTTTAAAATAGAAAATTGACTTGTGAGTGAGCGATTTTCTAAAAAAATATTAAAAAAAGATACCTTGTACATCGTCTTTGTCACGCAATTGAATTTCCTGTCAAATGGTTGAGCTATTCAAACTAAACGATCTCCTTCTTGTGACAGATTGCGTACTATTACTGACGTCATAGTAAAAGTGGTTGCCTAATTTTTAATTAATTTGAATCGCCAATAGTTTACGTATGGTTTTTTAACGTATTGAGCTTATATTGTGTCTAGGACTAGACAAATAGGTTAGGTTATTGGAAATTTTTAAATGGAATTGTTTTAACTCTTAAACAAATAAAATAGGCAATATTAGCTTTTTATAAGCACGATAATATAATTTAAACACCACAGAGCATCTAAAATACTAAAATCGTGAATAACGTCATTGGTCAAATCATGAAATAACCTATAAATTGTTTGTCAACTGCCATTTAAAAAAAAATCAGTGCTACTAACATGGAAAAATCCATTCCATTGCCATTTTGAAAAATGAATGTTACTGGTGACTTGCATGGTAATAAACCTAAATTTGCTACAGTTGACTACAGTGAAAGTAAAAATCATTTTTTTGTGGTGTTTTTTAGTAAAGTTAAAAGGAATGTATTATTGGTGTAGTTACAGCTAAACAATATAACCCGAAAATTTTAACTGTATTTTAGTTTTGAAAAAAAAACGGCTTTTAATAAAATTCACAAAACTTTTGAGAAATAATTTGTAAAAAATAGGTAACCGTAGAAAAACTGCAGAGAGATGCTTTGGTTAATTTGACAGATGAGATTTAAATTTGAATGAAGTACACCAATCTAGAAAATCTAAAATCATTAAATAGTACGTTTGGTTGCATAGTTGCAGTAACAATCCTAATTGAATTTCCTGTATGTATAAACAGTTCGTTTGTGGCTATAAACAAATTATGTCTTATGGTCATAAAATAGAAAAAAGTAATTTTTGCATTTATTTTTAGATCTAAGGATTTTTCAGAAAAAAACTCCAAATTATGTTAAATTTAAAAAAAAAAAATTGCAGTTAGAAATGAAGGATCAGAAATTATAAATAATATTAGATATTTAACAAATAAATTGAAATCGTGTAATAAATTATGAATTACCTATGTTCTTTTTTGAAATACAAAAATATAATTTGACGTTTAGTTTAACTTTTTTAATAATACATATCATATCAGCAATTTTACATCATCATGAAGGTGTTTATTTATGTCGCATTTTTTTGAGACACACTGTATATAGAAAAGATTTTTGAAATGAAATGGAATGATTGTGGAGTCAGGTTGCGGGATTGTGGATGATGTTATAAAACGCGAATTGATAGGGATTGCGGAGTGTTAAGTTTGTGAAGAGCAGGTTGGGGGTGGGGGCGGATTGCGGCGTTATCGGTGCAATCAAGTGGGGGAGTTTTTAACGTTCGTTCGACACTTTTGTCTCTAATAAAAGTCGGTCACGTGTGATCGAGTGAGTGACATATCGCACGTTAGCAGGCATTCGATGAGGAGGGGGTGGTGCGGCGCTAGGTGACATTGCGCCGCTTGCCACCACTTGCCACCTTATCAGTTTAACGCAAGGCGACCACCGACTATCGCGCTCGGGCAGCCGCTCGAATTCAGCCGTGCGTAAAAACGATATTACCGCACCATTCCACTCTGAAATAACATCAAAAACACCCTGTATGCATGAAAAGTGTAAGGAGTGATAAAATCAGGTTGGCAGGGCCGAACGAAGCTAGTTAAAACGATAGCATCGCTTCCATACACAAGCCAAATAGCTCGATCTGTGCTGATAAGAAAAGCGGGCGGTGGCAGGGTGAAGGGGGGAGAGGCGCGGCCCCGACCCGCCGATGCATGCACCCGATAAGCGCCAGGGCCGGCCCTTATCACTACTCATCAATCAGCGACCCCCGCCCCACCTCTCGCGATAAACAAACTTAAAACCTCACCCTAGAATAAAAAACGCGAAAAACAATCCCTTGATCGCGATTCTAATTAAAGATATCTTCCTTATCTTCGCGACCACCCCCGTGTTTTTGCACACCCAAAACAAACAACTCTTTCATTTCTGGCGAAATAAATTTCGCGTTTTTAGTTTGATTGAGAATCGAGAATAATTTATACTGTTATCGCGCACGGCCAGCCCAACCATCATGAAGCCCGAGATGCTGATAAGATCGGCCTCCATTTCGCCTTATCGCTCCATCGCCACGGAGTTGCACGCTTATCGCTCAAACCATCTTCTTATCTCGCCTCACCAGTCTCACTCACCACCACCACCAGCACAACCTTCACGAATAAAAACTTAAATTATCATATACAGGGTGTTGTCATTTACTATTTAAATTAAAAAAAGAAACAATATAAAAATAACAGGATTTATTGACATCGTTGCAAGTTTAGTTAGTACCTAGTCATTTAATCGTCTTATCAATAAAATAATAAAGTTTTAAAAGTAAAATCCACAAAGCTAAGCACTAAGCACAAGCGATCGTTGTTATGTGTCTGGTAGATTGTTTATCTGGATGCTATGCATTTTGTAGAAACACACACTCACAGACTCAGACAGAGACAAGAGAAATATCATTGTTTAGTGCGATGCAAGATAAGAAGAGCGCAGTCGAGAGTGTCGCGTTTCTTGTTTCGCCAATAACCGCAATTCTTGTGGCCGCGATCCGCGCTCGCCTCTCTTTTGTTTCCACCAGATGTAACTACAACAAAACGACCAAAAAAAGGAATGTCGCGTGGGCGGATTTCTTGTAACTCATTTGTCCTTGTTGCGATCCTGCGTGTCACGGTTTGAACTTTTAACACTCCATCGTCTTTATTTATTAATTATTCGGAAAACGATCAATTTTTAATTATTCGCATTTTATATTTAAAATGACATAGCACAACGCCTACTTTTTTTAAAAGCAGTTTAGAAATATTTTTCTTATTTTTTTTTAAATTTTCAATGTAATAAAATTGAATGAAATTTGAAAAATATAATTCACAATTTGTTCATTTTATACAGGGTGTCTCATTTTTTTTTAACGTGAAGTGAAAAATTATGGGAGTGTATCCGTACCGGCGGAACGGGCGTTTCAGATTGATTTTATAAAACACGTCATAAACTTTAAATAAATTAGATTATTAAATATTTTTTATTCATCTCGTGATTTTTATGTCACACAAACTATCCATTGAATAAACTTTTTATATTATAAAGGGTGCCCCACTTGTATTACAGCAAAACATTGTGTTAGATGGTAAATGTCATTCTGAACAAAAAAACAGACTGTACATATTATAGTTCATTCATCACTGACTAATTGACTAATTCTGTAACGCTATAAAAGCTTTACAGTATATAAAATCAAAAAATTAAAAAATCAAAAAAGCCAGTTTCATTGCTACATTATACAAATAATTAACCTAGTTTTCTACTAACTTATAGATATTCCCTAAAAAGTTATAGAAATTTTAAAATTTTAATGATTTTTTATATGACACCCTGTGTAAGTTTGATTCTTTTTGAATTTCTTTAAATAAATAAAATATGCCTTTGATTTTGTCTTTGCCCAAATACGTTTTTGAACATTATCGTCTGTTTTTAAACTAAGTACGTACACCGTACACCATTTTAAATTTTCAAAATATATTAGATTTAAATTAAAAAATTAAAAATAAAATTTATACAAAAAAAATACTTAAAATTTTAAAATTATAAAATTGTATCTTTTTAAAGAGACAAAAAAAATATATGTATGTATACAGAGGGGTGCATAAATTTTAATAAGTGATATGTCAAATTAAATGGTTTAAAAAATACTAATATCAGATAATAAAATATTAATTTTATTTTTGAAAACAACAGAGGAGAAGGAGACAACTTTTTTTTTTAAATGGCAACATATTTTTTTTCGATCGAAAAAAATCATTAATAAAAATAATCTAAATCAATTATGACAATATTTTTTTTTAAATAATTTAATACATTTTTTTTTTATTTTTTTTATTATTATTTTTTTTAATTTTAATTCAATTGTTTTTTTTTTGTTTTTGAATTTTCAGTTAATTATTTTATTTTTTTTTAAATTAATTTAAAACATTTTTTTTTATTTTTTTTTTCTTATTACTATTTTTTTAAAATTTAATTCAATTGTTTTTTTTTGTTTTTGAGTTTCTAGTTTTTTATTTTTTTAAGTTTTATTTTTTAATTTATTATTAATAAATTAAAAAATTATTAGTAAATTAAAAAGTATTAAGAATAAATTAAAAAACAAAACTTAAAAAAATAAAAAACTGAAAACTCAAAAACAAAAAAAAAACAATTTAATTAAATTAAAAAAATTAATAAAAAAAAATAAAAAAAAATGATTTAAAAAAAATTATTGGTATAATTGGTTTCGATTATTTTTGTTACTGATTTTTTTCAATCGAAAAAAATATATTGCCATTTGAAAAAGAAAAGTTGCCCCCTCCTCCTCTGATGTTTTCAAAAATAAAATTAATCTTTTGTTATCTGATAGTAGTATTCTTCAAACCATTTAATTTGACATATTACTTATTAAAATTGGATAAGAAATAACGAACCTACATCGTTGGCCTATTTTTGTGCACCCCTCTGTATAAGATATTTTTTGTTTGAATGACATTTAATATGTAGAAAAAGATACTATAAAAAAAGTGGCATACCCTGCATATGGCATTATTTTTCTGTTTTTTATGACACCCTGTATAATTTTTTTTCTAATTATCTATTTTTTATTTAAACCAATTGTGCTTTAGATTTTGTTTTTGCCAGTGCCTTTTTTGAACACTGCCCTGTTTTTAAACTAAGAGGAACGTTGATAATAAAATGACTTAATACAGGGTGTCAAATAAAAAATAAAATTGCTGTACTTTTTAGGGAGTGGAAAAAACAGATATTTTGTTGTTCAGAATGATACTTACTAACTAAAAAATATTTTATCTTAAAAAAAAAGTGAGACATCCTGTGTATTAATAAACAAGGAAGGTGGAAGGTATCTTTGCAGAATGTTTTAAAAATTTATATTTTATTTTTTTCAAAATTTGTAGCGAAATTTAGTTTTTAATGTACATAAATATAATTAAAAAAAATATTAACCTCACCCATTTTTTATGAAAATTCCCAGTTGACGCACTTTAATTATTTAACCTCAAAGTTTTTCTTAGTATGTTATTAAGAGGGCGCAATAGTGAATATCGTGCGTTAGGAACGTAAACCGGGACTGGGAAAGGAAAAGAGAAAACAAGTCGGGTCGAGCCGACCCCCTTTCGGTGGTCGAAAAAAGAGGGCAACGGATTTTAGGGGTTAGCGGAAAGTTGGCGGAGGGCGCGGCGCGGGGGGTCGTCACTCGTCACCTGTTGCTGGCGTTAGAGAAGCCGTCTCGACGCGTCGCGACGTTTTACCACCCCAATGGCCAATAACAATAACAGCTCCTAAAACAAAATCGATTCACCCACCACAAACAAATCACCAACGAAAACAAACCAATTTCACACAATTAATATCATCATCCATCATTACACAAAAATAAACAACATTTTACCCATAATCAATTTTTCCAAGTAATTGAGATTTATTCAATAAAATAAATCATCATTTTTTACTTAACAAACATTTTCATTTGCCAAAGTTTTTATCAAAAATTTCCTAATTTCATCATACATTTTTTTATACCTAAAAAAGCTTACTCAAATAAAAAAGCATTAATATTTATTAACTGCTAAATTTTACTTTATGTCACACCCTGTATAATCGAAATTTTAATAATAATTTAATCATTATTAATTTTATCATGCGGTTGTTTTAAGAAATGATATGTCATCAACAAATTAAAATTTACTAATAAAGAATTTAATTTTTAATATAATCTCATCATGTGACATATCAACTTGAGAAACTTATGTAAGAAAATGATAATCATAATAAAATTATATACAGGGTGACTTTAAAGTAAGGAATAATAATTATAACTACGTTATCCTTTGGAATTTTTAAAAACCGTAAAAAAGGTGTCGCATTGTTTTTGAAAACCTTTATTTTGAACCCAACAATATTTTTTTCTCAGTTGATATGACGTCACTAGACTGTTTTACAACGGTACCAAAAAGATTATACCAACGCCATCTTCCGGTTTAAAAAAAATATTAAATTTCCCCTTAAGCATTAGTTTAAAGTAACGCATAAAAATCATAACTACGTAATTTTTTGGAATTTTAAAAAACAGTAAAAGACGTGTCGCATTGTTTTTGAAATCCTTTATTTTGAACCCGACAAGAAATAAGGTAGTTACGATTTTTATGCGTTACTTTAAACTAATGCTTATGGGGAAATTTTATATTTTTTTTTAAACCGAAAGATGGCGCTGCTGTAATCTTTTTAGTACTGTGTACTGTTGTAAAAGAGTCTTAATAAGTTATTATTTTATGGTATAAAAACCATATCAATCCATTTAAAAAATAATTATGACCTCATAGTGACGTCATATTAACTGAAAAAAAATATTGTGGGGTTCAAAATAAAGTTTTTCAAAATCAATACGAAACTACTTTTACGGTTAAAAATCCCCAAAAATAACGTAGTTATGATTTTTATTCCTTACTTTAAACTAATGTTTAAGGAGAAATTTAATAATTTTTTTAAAAACCGGAAGATGGCGCTGTTATAATCTTTTTAGTACCGTCTTAATAAGGTATTATTTTATGGTATAAAAACCATATCAATCTATTTAAAAAAAAATATGACGTCATAGTGACGTCATGTCAACTGAGAAAAAATATTGTTGGGTATAAAATAAAGCCTTTCAAAAATAATGCGAGACGTCTTTTACAGTTTTTAAAAATTTCAAAAGATAACGTAGTTATGATTTTTATTCCTTAGTTTAAACTCACCCTGTATTTTAAATTTTACAACTTGACTGTCCCCTAATGATTTTTTTAATAATTCACGAGAATAAATTAAAAATTAAGGCGGCGCCGTCTAATGTTTTGTAATCGAAGTATGTAAGTTATGTAACATACAATATAAACATTTCAAAAAACTCTTGTATGATTAATTTAATTCTATAAGAAAAATTATTTAATCTTTTTATATTTCTAAGTTAAACACATAAACGAACATTTATTTTAGTTTCTATTAATATTAGTATAAAGTAGAATTATTACCGTAACTATGCAACCAAACATACTCTGTAGTAATTTTAGACTGCTAGATTGGTATACCTGCTGACATTCGTTTAAATCTAAATCTCATCTGTCATTTTAATCAATGCGTCTCTTTTTTAAGAGTATTTTTTCTTGCAAATTTTATAAATAAGTTTTTTTCAAAATTTACGAATAAAATTGTCGAAAACGAACTCGAAAGAATTCAATAAATTTTAGCTTAAGAAAATTTAAACACGCGTGAATTTCACCATGACTATAATACGAATGAAAAATATTTAATGACATTACTTATTTGAAGTTGTTAATGTCAAATGAACAGTTTCTTATGAAAAACGAAACTTAGATGCCCGTCCGTGGAGTTAGAGACACTCCCATAAATTTTATGAGTACGTTAAAATTTTCTCAGTTGAAAATTTGATCACGTGGCAAAATGAAACGTTTTAATTGGCTTAGATAGAATAAATGAGTTCTATTGTTACTATAAAAATTATCAACAAAATAATTTTGACAGATTAAACATTTAAGTCTTTAACCTCTTTTGTTATATAATATGACATTTTATTGAAGTTTAAAGAAAAAAAAATTATTTTAATAATAACCACATCATGTGACATATCACTTCAAGCAACTTATGTATGAAAATGACAATTTAGATGATATTATTTTAAAATTTAGGTATTTACTTAGCTCCCAATATTTTTTGATAAATAAATAATAATAAATGAGTATAATTTTAAAAAAGTAGTAGGTATGGTTTATTTATCGAGAATAATATTAAGGTAACGACGCGTGATATTAAATTTCGTATTGAAAAAAAGTCATCATGTGACATGTCATTTCAAGAAACATTTGTATGATAAACAATATGCTATAAAAGTTTATCAAAAATTCTGTTTGTTTTGGCAGTTATTAAAATTTATTGAGTATTTTTGTGTTTTAATAAAAAAATTCTTGTATGGGTTTTATTTAAATATTTTTAAATAGTTGGCAACATTAGTTTTGATATGAATTATTGTATTTGTTTTATTAAAAAGTAAAACGAAATGAAAACTATTTTGATGATGATGGTAATTTGAGTTTTGTTAAAAGTTTGTATAACAAAATGTAGTAAAATGTTTCCATTGTATGTGAGTGTTGGTGGATATTAATTCCGGCCGGAACCGTCAAAGTTAGCGGATTGTCCGTCCTTGCAGAAAGATAAGAGGCGACTCAAGGCACGCTTGATTAAACTGGGCGACTCGAAAGAGGGCGCGCAACTCCGCACACACGACATCCTAACCTAACCTAAAATCACGTGACGCGATTAAAGATAAAAGAGGATCGTCTCACGTGCAAAAGCGGCGTTGCAACATCGCATCGCTGAATTACGCCCAGCATTTATTTAAATTCGCTTTGAAGTAACTTGTAACATATCTCAATCTGATTGGTGAATTATACCATTAGCGTTATCGGCTGCGACGGGTGCTTACGTAACTAAAACTAAATGCAGCCAGCGAGTGTGTTTTAAATGCAGAATGCGCTTATCGCCGCCGCCGATTAAAAAATCGCCGCCATTTTTTTCTCTCGACCCTTAACGCTCTTATCACGACTTCGGCCTGCAACGAATGTCACATTATTTATTATTACAACAAAAATCATCAACAAATTTCAATAAATACAAAAAATACATTTTCATCATTAAAATTAATTAAAAATGTAAAAAAATAATGTATTATTTTAAGTTAAGATGAAATTTTGAGGATGGTTTGTGAGTGTACTGAATTTCTTAAATTTCTATTGTAAAGAGTAAAATTTTATTTACTTTACAGTACGTCTAGTTTCGTCTTCATAAAAGGACATCTTCAGGTATTAAAATGTTATTCCATGACAAACCGCGGATCGAAAAATGAACAACAGTACTAGAAGTAATGGTAGAAGATTTCATGTTTCTAAACTATTTATGACGAAACCAGTAAGACGAAGTTATAGTTTCTCAATAAAATAAATACAAGAAATTTCTTGGACATTTTTCAGTTTTTTCGTTATAGTTCGGAAACGAGCGATTCTAACCTTCTCAATATTCTGAACACTTTTAGGGTCTTTTTAGACGGGTTAAAATTTTACCAAATATTTGCATTACTAAGCGCGCTATAGCTGTTTGAAAATGAAGCATCTTTCCTAACTTTGTGAAAAACTAACTTTTGATCCTATTTTTACGTTTAATACCTGTGAAGATAGTCTGAGGGTACGATGAATCCAAGACTACCCATAAAAAAATCATCAGAGTAGGAGAAGAATTCATTATACATTGAACAAATTGTAGTTTCAGTTATTTGCAAAATCAGCCACAAAAAGTAAACAAATATTACGACCACACTGAACTTTTTCTAAAATCCCCAAAAACCAGCTTTTGGCCCATTTTTATATCATTTTTCTTTGCTTATTGTAGATGAGGAAATTATTAGATTAACATGTATTACTTAAACAAATGATATATTTCGGAACTCTAGTGAAATGAACAAATAAATATTATACAATAAGTAACTTTCTCATCCTCAACTCGAATCCCAATCGAGCAGGTTCTGCATTCTACATTCTTCTACATTCTACAGCATTCTTCTTCTTCTTTGAGGAACATCATCAACTTGATCATCAAACTATTGTCGTTGTCAGCTTGCTCGATGTTCTAGGCGTCAACTTCATCATCATCGTCTTTTTTACGATAATAATACCGTTACAGTTTTTAAAGATTGATGGCCACTTGGGGCTTGCTTTTTGGCAGGTGCACGATTTAGGAGCTGGCTTTGATTCAATGAACTGAAGGAAATCGTCAAATCCATTTCCATTTCTTAGGAAGGGTGTTACTTCCCAGCCATGATTGCACTTGATAGTAACATGTCAAGAAATGTTGCTACGCAGCATCTTGGGATGGGTTGTTGCTACTTTGAGAGATCATATTTGCTTTTTGTGGCAGATTTTGCAAATAATTACAACTGCAGTGTTCAACATCTGTAGCTGCTGCTCACTGTTTAGTGTTATTATGAATTTTTCTCGAGCCCTGATGATTAGCCTCTGATTCATTGTACTTTCTTCGTAATTATTTATTCACAGCTATTAACAAAGTAAAATAAAAATCTTTGAAATGAAATTTGTAAAGCATTTTGTTTTCGAAAGTGTTTAAAATGTTGAGAACGCTCGTTCCCGAATTATAACGAAAAAACTAAAAACGGTCAAAAATGTCTTTGATTTTTGACTCCTAAAAGTTTAGTTTCGAGATATTTTCTTGGATTGGGAAACTATAAATTTTACCAGAATTTTTGAATCTATCAGCCCATTTTATTTACTAATTAAGGCTGTATTTAGGAATGCCCAAAACACTATAATCTAAAAATAATTACTAGTAAAAAACGCATATTTTAATCTAAGTGCAAAACTAACCTAACGATTAAATACCAGTATTGGGAACAACATTTGGATGTCAAAATAGCCGTAAATATACAGGGTGTCTTTTTCATCTCGTTAAAAAGTTACAGCAATTTTAAAATTCTAAAATTTTAATAATTTTTGAGAGCACCCTGTATAAATTTCATTTTATTTTGATTTTTGTATTTAAATCAAGTGTACTTTGAAAAATGTCTTTATCTTTAAGGCAATCAGATTGACTGATTTTATCAAAGGAAATTTAAAATGGTCTTCAAAGAAATAAGTCGGCAAAGATAAAATATAAACCATAATAATTGATTTAATCTTAAAAAATGAAAATGAGAAATAAAACAATACAGGGTGTTCTAAAATTTTAGAATTATAAAATTGCTGTAACTTTTTAAGGAGTCGAAAAAACATACCACTTCATACCAAGCTGAAGTTACATTTAAATGCATTCATTTTTACATTTATATTTTTTTTATTAGAAAAAAAAATTAAGGGCTGATTTTTTTTATACTTTGTTACAAATACAGTCCTTGGTAAAACTACATAAAAAGTTGTTTCAAAATCAGACCATGAGTCAAAAAATTTAAAAAAGATTTGTAATAAAATATAACAAAAATTGAACCCTTACATTTTTTTTGTTTTCGATAAAATAAATAAAATCTGAAAAAGCGACTATTTTCTAATTTTTTTTTAATTTCTGATTTTGAAAAATCTTTTTATGCATTTTTATTAAAGACTGTATCTGTAACAAAATATAAAAAAATTGAGCCCTTACATTTTTTTGTTGTCGATTAAAAAAGTTGAATGTGAAAAAGTGACTGATTATTTTCATTCTTTTTTAAATTTTTTGACTGATGGTCTGATTTTGAAACAACTTGTTATGTAGTTTTACTAAGGACTGTATTTGTAACAAAATATAAAAAAATTGAGCCCTTAAATTTTTTTTTCTAATACAAAAAATTAGAATGAAAAATGAATGCATTTAAATATAACTTCAGTCCGGTCTACTTCATAGGAATTTCTCGTTCAAAATGACATTTAATATCTAAAAAATTATTTTGCTTTTATAAAACGATTAAATTTTTTTTAACTAGGTAACCTATTACAGTAGTCGTTGCACAAGATCATATTGTAGACTGTAGGTTAGGTTGATTATAGAATGAGGAGCTTTATTACTAGGTGATATCATGATTCAGACAATTGAATAAAGTCAAATTTGTCTGGTTGAATTCAGAAAACTTGAAGCTATATCATAAGACGTTATATTAGCAAAAATAGTTTATCGTTTCGGAGGTTTGTGTAAAAAACTAACCCATTGCATTCTTATGGAAAATTGATTTGGTTGCCAATAATGAAAAAAAATTCAATTGACAGTTTGGTGAGAACATCTATAAACGCATTGATTTACTCCCTTTCCCTCCCATTTTATTCGTTGAAACAGTTTGAATTATGGCCTTTTACTCTCATTAATGTATTTTAATGAAATTATGAAGGTGATTAGTATTTTTTTGGGATTAAATAGTTTTTGGTTTATGATGGCGAGAAGAAAAGAGAAGGGGTTGGTTAAAATTGTGGGGTCAAGCGCCTTTCTAGGATTCATGAAAAGGTTCGTGCATTAGAGTTTATCATCAGTCATCATTGTTATCAGGCCTGTGGTCTGTGCTGGGGGTGGACTAATCTGTTGGCGCCTTTAACCGATAATAATTTGAAACGCGGAGATATCTTACAGCCAACATGCTGGTACCTCCACTGCTACCACAATCAATTGAAGAATATTAATATCATTATAGTACATAAATGTATATTTAAATATTATGATGTGGGGTTGGGTTTTTTGTGAAATTTATGTGTATGGATGTGTAATGTTATGAGAGTGGCGTATCGCAGATTTGCACCCCATTACCTGCCCGACCGATATTGTGATAACGTCTCCTCTTCCTCTCCACTCTTCTCTTCTCCAGCACCTCGCGCAACTTTCCAAATAATAAATGAGTGTCGAGATAAGAGGCGAGCGTCAGGAAATCAAAATTAATCGAAGAAAAGTGCGCGTACAATGGCTTTGTTGTGTCGACTGAGTGATAACGAATCTGCGAGCTCGTGTCGTTGATAAACTATTCCTTTCCAAATGGAATATTCGTGCTCTCTGTGTGTTTGCCTTATCGCCACTTATCAGCCAACTATCGCCAGATTTCGAGGGCCGAAAGCGCCCCACAACTGATAAACATGTGCTGCGCTCATTTTCGCAAAAAACTAAACCTCAAGAACGCGTATTACATTCCTATCGGACGTTATCAATCTCTCGAGACTTAATATCCATACAATGTCGTCACGCATACCAACATTGCCTATTAATGACTTACTACTACATATGTAACATTTTTAGTTGACTTTCAAATTAGCACAATTTATTGAATGAAATGTCGATTGTTTGGAATTATGAAGAGACAGTAAGTGGTTTTCAATTTTGAAGAAAATTGATTTGGCTTAAAGCTTGAGTGAGATAAAGGGAATGGCGTCGTGTCGCCTCTTCTATAAATTGCGATTCGGGCTCTTATCACACGCAGCCAGCGAATATCGATATCACTCGACCATTATTATGTCCGTCACTTTCTATATACTCCCATAATCAATTTTATCAACAGCTACTACAGCTCCTTATCGCGCATTACTATTAAATTATTGTGTAATTAATGAAAACATTTTTGGCGAATGCGCGGGGTTTTTAGCTTATCAACGACTCCCATCAATCAAACTCGCTCCTCTCAATTGAAAAGTGACTCTTTTTTTGCGATAAGGCGAAAAATTTTTTTTTGAAGGGAAAAGGGTCGTCATCTCATAATGGACTTCCCTGGCGCTGAGTGATAGCGCTTCGGCTTCTGCTTCTGCATCGGCGTCGACCACATCTGGCTTTATGAAAACATATGAAATATATTCAATCTGCGAATGGGTGATAAGCTCCGACCGCTTCCCGCTTTCCCCATTATAAGAAATCAATTCTACCCCTCTTCTTTTTCACCTTTTAATTCAACAAGCCCAATTTTCATTAAAACTCGCTTTTCTTTTATTATTATTCCTCGCGTCCATTAATTATTTATCAATGATTATTAAAAAAAACGAGTGATAAGATAGCGCACTTTGGTATACAAGTAGCTGATAAGGAAATGTACAGCAACTCATTAATTATTCATTTATTTTTAAATCAAAATGACTAATAATGACTAAATAGCATTTAATGGCTTCGTGTTGATGCACTACCATTTTAAAACGAAATTATATGTATACTAAAAAAAACAGCTACAAATTTTACAACAAATTTTTAACATTTTTATAAATAAGTAATCATCAAGAAACTTTTTTGAGTTTTCCCATCGGTTAAAAAACCAAAACTGTCTTAAATACAATACTGCAATTTTTCCACTTTTCGTTAAATTTTAAATAAATTTTTTTTTTCAAAGTTGTAAGAATTTTATAAAAATGCACGAATTTTAATTCCAACGACGAAACATTTTCTTTTTGTAGATTTTATGAAAATTATAGTAAACAAAAATGATTCTCTTTGCCCATATAACATATTATTATTAAAATTTTGTACTTTAATAAATAAATGATTTTATCATAAAAAAATTGACGCAATTATGAGAAAACACATGCATAAATAGGATTCATTTTATTTTTGGAGTTATGAAAAAAAAGTTTCAACTTAGCCATGAAAATCAGTACTAATTAAATTTTGTACAAAACTTTAAGCACTCACAGGAAATATCTGCACACTCTCTAATCTTAAATTGAGACATATAATCTAATTTAATTTTACTTTAAAAATATTTTTTGATTGTGACAAATACTTTCTATTTTCTCCATTAATCGCTTTTTGCAGTGAATTCAAATAAAATTGATATACGGTAACTGTGCAACCAAATATACTCTGTAGTGATTTTAGACTTGTTAAGTTGGTGTACCTGTTAATTTTCATTCAAATTTAAATCTCATCTGTCACTTTAACCAAAGCGTCTCTCAGCAGTTTTTCTTCATGGATTTTTTCAAATTATTTCTCAGTAAGTTGCAAATTTTATAAAAGAACAGTTTCTTTCAAAACTAAAATTGGTGCAGTTAAAATATTTGCGATTTCACGGGACCACAACGTATTCAGTTTAGTGTAACCAACTGTGGGTAACTTGGGTTTCCTACCATGCAATGTCAACAGTATCAATCATTTTTTTAGAACACGTATAAGCGCGAATGTACAGGGAATTCAATTAGGATTGATACCGCAACTATGCAACCAAACATACTCTGTAGCTATTTCGGTTTTACTACGCCGTTGGTGTACCTCTTAAAATTCATTCAAATTTAAATCTGATCTGTCATTTTAGCCAAAGCGTTTCTCAACAGTTGTTACGAATATTTTTTACAAATTATTGCTCAAGTATCTTGGAAATTTTATTAAAAACTTTGCACTAAAAAATACCATGCAAAATCACCAATATCGCTCATTTTTTAAGACCCTGTATCAATTTAAATGTAATTTTTTTTTCTTGACGTTACCTCACTTGACTAGTTTAAAAACTGTATACATGGTATCCAAAAACTCCCGCATAAATATCAATCTATATATTTTTTATAAGAAAATAACACACCAATAAGTTAACATTTTAATCTACAAAATGATTTCGAAACACATACAAACACTTTTTGCCTAAAGAATTACAAATTAAACCTTTTCCAAGTGAAACAGTCAATAAAATGAAGAAATAAGGATTCTTCAAATTATTTTTTTGAAATGATATGTCAAGACACTGCATGTTCTTTCAACGGACAAATTACATTTGTACTAATAATAAGTAATAAAAATTTCATAATACGATAACACGAAAATGGATCCTATAGTCGGCTATAGAGTAATCAGTTACCTTAAGGATTAAAAAGTCCGATACTAAAGTACCATGTTTTTGTGCAAATCTTTACCCTATTTTAACCAATAATAATTCTGCCAAAAGAGACATTATTTTGTTAAAATAACACCCAAGACTTGAAAAGTTATTTTGACATTCTCCATCATGGTTTCATAATAAGAATGACAATTAATTTACACCACACCTTGTATATGTGCTTCAAATATTAGATGTTACCAAATTGCCCATTTCTTCTTTGGTTAATAACTTTTAAAATATTATGAATAGTTTGTACACTTACCATTCACATCTACAAACGCGTTACTATGAAATTCCCAAACGAAGGTTGATTGCTATGGCAACCAAAATATACAGTTTCCTTCTGATTTATAACAAAACAGTGTTTTGTTATGAAATAATTTGCCTTAAATATAAGAGGTGGCGCCATAACTGCTTTGACAATTTGCACTTCTAAATGTTATTATTCTGTGATGTTAACCTTAAAAATTAAATAACGTAATTTTTAATTTCTTTCAAGCTTTAATTCTGATATAAGAATTTATTTATTTTTTCTTTTAAGTTTTAATGCTGAATATAAGAATATATTTTTTTTATTTTATTAAACATTTTATTTGGAGAAAGAATATTAACTTTTTATTCTTTCGGTTTTCCGTCAAAACGGATTACCAATTTAACATTGTTTTACTAAAGTTGGTAACGCAAAAAATAATATACGTTACACGATCGTTAAGTGCGATATGACAGGTCTCGAAAAATAAAAAAAATCGTAACATACTATTTCCAGCACTATCACTGGAAATATACCGAGCGCTTATGCTCAAGTTTTGAAACGCCCTGTATTTCAAATTTAATTCTTGAGCAATTTAATGGTGTCATCTGAACAAATAACAACTCTGTAAAATTTACATCGCTATTATTAACATTTTAGTATTATGTGACAAAACTTATGTCAAAACCAACAGAACGAGTAAAACCCGTATTCTGAACAATTCAGTTTAGTTTTAGTGTACCAGAATAGTGTTTTTTAACATTAAGGAGAGATTCAAATTTAATAGCACTGTTACTTCTAACATGTTTGTTCAGAAAAAGACCAAAAATTGTATTTTTCAAAATACTCGTTTGTTTGTTCATAATGACAACTTTAGTTAGTATATTTTTAAACTATAAAACACCCTGTAGAATATGAAAAAAAAAACACTAATTGAATCATTAACGATACATAAATAAATTTCTTTTATTTATCATGAGGAACACGCATAGAAATTTTTTTAAAGTTTATTCAAAGTATGAGAGTATTTTATAGTTAAAAATTTCAGCTTTTTAACTCAGTGTAAATTCATTTTACACCTTCACATTTTTAAAATTTCAGTTTCAATAAGATCAAAAAATAATGTGAAAAACCATCTATGTAATGTTTCAACATTATTTTCAAAATGTTGCATCCTTCAAAAAATTAAATTTCTTACAAATCAAGAAAATGGTAATCTTTTATAATTTGCATTTTAAATTTTGAAAATAGGTTAAAATGGAAAACTTATTTTTTAGGTAATTAATGAAATAATAATAAGCATTTTTTAAATTATTTTTGTATAACCTAATAATCAATTCATGAATTGAAAATTTAAAAAATATTTTTTTATTTGTTTTTTATTTAGGTAAGTGATAATATGTCAAAATAAATGGTTTAAGAAATACTATAATATTATAATCAAATAATAAAAGATTTATATTATTTTCGAAAATATTCGAAAAACTATAGGCAACTTTTGTTTTTCAAATGCAACATAATTAAAAAAAATTTAATGTCCAAATCAATCTCAGTCAATAATACAAAAATAATTTTTGGAATTTTTAGAATATTCTTATTTTATTTTTTTTTTAATTTTTCTTTTTTGTTTTTTTTTAATATCAACACACATAATAATATTTTATTAATTTTTTTATTTTATTTTTATTATTTTTGTATGTAATTTAATAGTAATTGGCATATACATACAGGGTGTCCCAGAATAACTGTGACAAAATTTTTGTAGTGACTAATGCCCGTTTTTACCAATCATTCTTAAAATTTAGGCATTGCTTATAGCGCTAGTTGCTAGGTATTTTCAATCATTTAATAAAAAATACCTAGCAACCAGTGCTATAAGCAATGCCTAAGTTTTAGGAATCTTTGGTGAAAACGGGTATAAGCATTTTTGACTTGTAAAGTATTGTCCGAAATGCTTCCTTAAAAAATTATAACACTTCAAAAATTTTCAAAAAAGATAACTAAAAATTATAAAATCTATTCCGAAACGAAGCACCGGACTTACAATAAGAGTACCTTTTCTGTAAAACAATGATCAAGAATTATTTTAGTAGTTTTAAAGTTATCAAAAACGTAAAGAAACAAAAGATATCATCAAAAAAAGTTGATGATCCCCCCCACATTTACGCCCTTGAAAATATTTTTAAAACTTTTATTGACCGTAAATGTGTACCCTTGTAAGAAAAACTATCGCCAAAATTTCAAATTAATATCTCGTAATATTTATTTTATTTACAAAAAATAGTTCTTTTAGAAATTTTTGAAGTAATGTAACTTTTTAAGGAAGAATTTTCGGACAATACTTTATAAGTCAAAAATGCTTAGTTTCACTTCCTCTATCAGTCACAGTTATTCATGGACACCCTGTATAATGTTTTTAATAAGTACAGTTAATAAATACAGTGAATTCAAAAAAGAGTGAAACAGAAACTATGCAACTAAACATGCTCTTTAGTAATTTTAGACTTGCTAAGTTGGTTTACCTGTTAATTTTCATTCAAATTTAAATCTGATCTGTCACTTTAATCAAAGCGTCTTTCAGCAGTTTTTCTTTCGGTATTTTTTTAAGTCAATAAGTGTGTTGCAAATTTTATAAAAAAACAGTGCTATTCAAAACTAAAATTAGAGCAGTTAAAATATTCGCGATGGGTTTTTCACTGAAGCACAAAGCATTCATTTCAGTGTAGCCAACTGTGGGAAACTTAGGTTTCCCACCTGGCAATGTCAATTGTTTCAGTCTTATTTGAATTCACTGTACGTAAAGCATTTAAAAAGATACACAAAAAGTAAAAGAACAATTTAAAAATTATTATTACATGTAATAAAAAGTAGAAAAATTACAAAAAAAAATTAGGAAAAAAAATTTAAAAAGAAAATTTTTAAAAAACTTATTTGTATTATCCATTCGCGATTTCGGAATTCCGGTCGCCCTCTGGTGGAATTTTTTAAACTACTAAAGTGAGGTAACGTCAAAAACAAAAATTACGTTTAAATTATACATTAACGCTTATAAAAAGCGAAAATTACCTGTTTTATTAGTTTCGTGAGCTAAAATCATTAAATCATGGGGTTTTATGTAAATTATAAACAAAATAAATTAATTTTTACCTCACTTGGATCAGCTGTTTCTGTTAAAATAGCGCCCCCTACAGGTAGTAGAAATCGTTAATACTCAAATTATTTTTGAAATAATTTTTTGTACTTTTACCATTTAGAAAACAAATATTGCCCATAGTTTTTCGGATATTTTTATAGAAAATAAATATCTGTTTTTTATGCACACCTCTGTATACAGAATACAATTTCCGCCGTTTTACGTCAAACTATTGGATTATTCAATACATTTCTGAAATATTAATAACTGAAAATAAAATACCACGCTGACAACATCACGCTTAAAAACAAAGCCTTCCTTATAATTTATCATTGAGGTTTAAAACGATTTCGAATGCCTTCTTTGGTTGGTTAGTGGTTAACCAAAAATTTGACAACTTCTTCGTTGTTTCTTACCCATTCGAACCGAAAGAAAAAGATGGGGCTGAATAACCAAGACCAAGCTTAAATTGGCTAGAACCAAACGATCTATGATCTCATTCGAATGTACTTGGTCCAAATATGACAGACCAATTTAAGAACCACTAAGAACCAAACACAAATCAAAGCCATTCATCTCTTTCCACAATAATTTTCATAAAGTCTATAAAAACTAAATATTCCTTCTTTTAGTGACCTGCCTGGTTAACTTTGCATGAAAAAAATTTAAATTTGGCACAATGAAATAAAAAGTAAGTACTTCGCTATCGTTTTGAAATTGAAACCAAGTGAGGTTAATTCTAATATTAGTTTTTCTTTTTTATTATTCAAGTAATACCAAAAAATAAAGCTGCTAATTTAAAAACAAGATTAAAAATTCAATTTGGTTAGATTTCACGAACTATAGAAACCTAGTAACACTAAAATCCCTAAAAATTAATACAAAGTATATTTGGTTGCCTAGTTTTAGCATTAGTTCTAATTTTAATCCCAAAGTTGGATACGGCAAAATTAGATTGCTCGAGCAAAGTTGGTAAAAAAGCACAACCAATATTCTTACTATTTGTTCTATTACCTCCTTGATCCTTAATCATACATTTTCTTTTAGATAATAGTTTCGATTTTCATTTCATCGTTAAATTTGGTTTATCTGAATTGATCAAAATGCAAAATAATTGAAAATAAAAAAAAATACAACTTTTTAAATAGACTAACTTTAACAAAACTAAAATATTTTACCAACGAGAAGTTAGCCATAAAATTTTCAGCCACAGTTTTTTACATGTATTTCTCCATAAGAAGAAAAATCATTATAACTTCTTTATTTTACATTTTATAACAAAACTAATTATACCACTGGAAAGCTCAAAGAAACATCTATATAACAGTACTACTGTAAATGCTTGCCTCATAATAATAAATCCACAATTTGCATTTAATCAGATGACTACCTTAAAATATCAAAAACACTTAAATGGGTATAACTTCTATTAAAATAAACTGACTACTAAAATAAAATAATCAATAGAATCTGATTTAAATTGCCTAAATTCTCATGTATAAAACAATGCTAGCCACTAATTATTTACTTTTTAATTAACCAAAAACAGTAATTTTTGAGTAATTTTTGGTTCTAATGGCTAACAAAAACCGACCATAAAAAAGTTGTTGGTTCCATTTGATAGAAAATTCAATAAGCTTTCCAACGATATATCACACAATGCTTGCCACATCATGATAATTAAAAATTTAAACTTTTAATTAAATTCACCGCGAATACTAAATAATGCATTATGCGCTGTAATTTTTGAGAGAATGATAGCAGAAAAAAACTAAAACCACTTTTGGAATCTATATTAGAAAATGAAAACAATGATGTGTAACACAATGCTAGTCACTAATTATTGACTTTTTAATTAATCAAAAACACTAATTTTTGAGTAATTTCTAGCATTATGTGATATATCGTTGGAAAGCTTATTAAATTTTCTATCAAATGGAGCCAATAACTTTTTTATGGCCGGTTTTTAGTAGCCATTAGAATAAAAAATTACTCAGAAATTACTGTTTTTGGTTAATTAATAAGTTAATAATTAGTAGCTGACATTGTTTTATACACGAGAATGTAGGGAATTTAATACGGATTCTACTGATTTTTTTATTTTAGTTGTTAGTTTATTTTAATAGAAGTTACACCCATTTAAGTGTTTTTGATATTTTAAGGTAGTCATCTGATTAAATGCAAATTGCGGATTTATTATTATAAGGCAAGCATTTACAGTAGTACTGTTATATAGGTATTTCTTTGAGCTTTCCAGTGGTATAATTAGTTTTGTTATAAAATGTAAAATAAAGAAGTTATAATGATTTTTCTTCTTATGGAGAAATACATGTAAAAAACTGTGGCTGGAAATTTTATAGCTAACTTCTCGCCGGTAAATATTTTAAATATTTGATTATAAAAAATAAATCAAACTATTTTTTTAATATTTTATTTACATTGCATCATAGATAATTAAAACATTGACTACTTCGTATTTTAATATGATTTTTTTGCTTATCAATCCATTTTTTAAAATTTTTGATTAACATTCAAATAAAAGCTGGGATTAATAAGAGGAAATTGATGATGTAAATTTGAATAAAGTGCTTATTAAATACGTTATAAATCCATCAATTAAAATCGATAAGATCAAAAGGTCCAAGCAGAGAGCTCGTTATACGTGCCAAGAGAGAGTCACAAGATAGATTATAGATTTCAAACGAAATGCAAATTAAAATAAATAAGATCTCTATATCCAACACAAGGCCAAATCGCTCCAATTTAATCGCACTTTATAATAATTCCACTAATTGCATGTTCAAATTAACACTACAATAAATATTACTCTTTCCAATTATAATTATTATTTATCACCCAAAAGTAATCAACAAATTACTAATTATTCATTTTTTATTTTATAAATGTACAAAAGAATTATAAAAAAATTAAATAAGTTTAGAATTTTTTTTACCTTTTTTCAAGTTTTCAGCTTCAGTATCTGGAAAATCCCTCTTGGATGAGGCGGGCAGCTTTTCGAGAGGATCGCCTGGAAGAAATCAAAGAGGAATTTTAATTAATAACTTTTTAGGCGGACTCACACGCAACACATGACAGAGATAAGAGATAAGAGCCTGAGAGGAGGAGCACACAGCCCCGAGCACAGATTACATCTTTTTGATGTGTTTATTTTTTGAATTAATGCACAAACGGGACGCCCATTCATCATTATTAATTGGATGGATGAATTAATTATACAAACACATCCTATTTATTTTTTAACCAAATATTATACACAATTTTTTAATAAAAATGATTTATTTCGAAAAAAAAATAATTTATGCAAGCGCTTAATTATGTGTGTACTTATATTCTTTTTAATTTTTTTGGGGGGGTAATTAAGGCGCTTTAAGGAGGACAATTGGGCATTTTTCGTGTAATTATCGCTTTTTTACGGCCGAAATTTAATTAAAATTACCGTTTTTATTTCCAGCCAAAAAGTGCAGCGTTTTTAATTTCGTCGTGGATGTTTAAGGGAAGTAATAACTTTAAGGGCTTAATTAAAACGATAACATGTTTTGATAACACAAATCACACCACATCCACCTCAATTTTCACCAATAAAAAATTCAATAACCCAATTATCTACAACCATTTTATTAATAATTAAAAAAATGCTTTATGTATTTTTTAAAACAGCACGATGTCAAATTAAAAATATGTCATTTATTTCTTTAATTATATACACACCAAAAAATCCAAATCTGGAATGAACCCAACCATTATCCATGATTCTATGGTAATAACAGTTGTTCAATTATCTATGTTGTTGAAGAAATTAATTTTTTATTTCATAAAATTTGGTCTATTTAAAAAGTTGCCAGAATTTGTTTTAATTTATTTTTTTTTACACTTTAAGCAATTTTTTAAATAATAAAATTTTAATGAAATTAAATATTAAAAATATTATCTTGTACCTGAAATCATTATACAGTACAAAATTGTACTAAATGATACCGAATATTCCTCACACTAAAATAAGACGATTTAAGCAATCACCAAAAGAGGCCATCAAACTTCGTTTCAAGTTTTCTTTTTAATTTTTAAAAATTGGTTTAAACAATCAGAATAAAATTTGATTTGATAAAATGTTATGTGGTTCAGAATAGATAGAAAAAAATTATTTTTAGCCATACAGTGTAATTTTAAAATTTTTTGAATCTGACACAATTTTTCTACCTACCTTATTTTAGGCAGAAAAAAATAATTTTTATGTGGTACGTAACCTAACCATAAAAATATATATCATATATCAACATTTCTTTATAGCAAAAATTCTGAAATATTTTTTGAGGTTGTTTTTTTCTACCTAAATTAACGCAAATAAATAAATTGTATAAAAACAAAAATGTACACAGGGTGGTGATTATTATTTTTAAAGTAACATATTAAAGTTAATTAGCAATCTGAAAATGTATTATTATTTATTATCTGATGAGGTAAAAATCCAATATGGCGGCAATAAGAAATAAAAAAGTTGAATATTGCGGCTTCGAATCTAGAAAGCCAAAAAATTATTTTTTGACGTCATTTAACTCAGAATAGTCAACAATTTAAAGATATCAAATTTCATTGATGTAGCAGTAATGGTTTGGAAAATATAAATTATTTTCTAAAATCACATTTCTTAGTCATAATTTTGCAATGAGTTTAAATATCTTATATTTTCTTTCAGATTTTTAATGGTCATAAAAATGCGCAACTTTTCTTTAATTTAACCGACCTCGTATCTCTTCCACTTTAAAAGATACCAATAGTGAGCATCGAAATAATCGCCACCCTGTATACGTAATTAAACTGTTTACCCAGAAATATGGGTTTTTGAATAGTCACGAAAAAGTTACAAAACTTTTTGACCAACTATTAACCACTTACATAATGTGAAAACGTTGCCATAATATCACAAGTCAAATCAAAATTATGGCTATGCAGAGTGTTTGGTAGGTGGATTAATTTAAGGAGGTTATTGGGATTTTTAACTAAATGTTTTTGTGATTTTTTGACAACTATAAATCTTATCCCAAATTTATTGGATTATTTATTAATATTTTTTAGGAAAAAATATTTTCTGTAGCTTAAATACTTACATATTCTTTAATTTGAAACTTCAAATTAGTAGATAACCTTTTACCAATTGAATAAAAAATATTGAAGTCTGACAAAATGTTAATTATAGCCTTAGGTATCATCTTTGATACTAAATACTAATTTTTGAGTAAATACTAGAAATGTTTAAATAAGATTCTTTACTTCAAGTGTATGGACAATTTGTTAAATTTTGAACATTGAGCATTATACTCTTGATGACTACGTTTATGAATATTGAATATGCAAGTATTTTGTATGTGTACGGAATTTCTGATGGTAATGCTGCTGTGATTCATCGATGATACAAACACCGATTTCTTAAGAAAGGGGTTTCAAATGAAACTGGTACATTCTGTTAAATAAAAGGAACCTGCTCTAAACCTTGGTCATCATAGAAAAGAGGCAGGTGAAAATATTTTAGAAGCTTTTGGTCAAGACCCAACTAGTGTCAGAAAAGTTGCTTGGCTCAAAATAGAAAACTGACACTGATAATGAAGGAGTATTTTCAGGACTAACGATCTAGCCTTAGTCGTGAAGGAATTATAAATTTTCATAACCTTCATTTTTGGGACCAACGTAACTCACATTTAAAAAAATCAGTGCCATTTCAAAGTAAATTTAGCAGGTGTGTTTGGAAAGCACATCATGGGACCTCATTTTCTTTCAAAACTATTTAAATGGTCAATATTAAAATGACATTCTGCCAATTGATCTTCCTGGATTATTGGAAGATGTACCCTTAAATGTTATTACTACGAAGACGAGTGAGATAGGCTAAAACAAAACTATCTAAATAGAAGTAAAAAGTAAGGTGGCCAGATTTTTATTTTGGTTATGCGGGACAAGACAAAAAACAACGGGGTGGGGGGAGGGGGTTTTTATTGAAAAAATAAAAAAAAAATTTGGACGTTTCATTTTAAGCAAAAAAACATTATAAAAAAACAACATTATCATCAAGAAACCCCGCAAGAAACATAACCAAATTTGACAAATAATAAACAAAAAATGTTCAAAACAAAAAGCGGGCCTTTTTTAACGGGATAAATGTTAAAAAATCGGGGCTGTCCCGCCAAAATCGGGACGTCTGGTCACCTTATGGATAGGCCAAAATGGACCAATACTGTGACCAAGAAGATCTCCTAACAACTTTGGATTTTTAGGTTTTGAGATATGATTCTATCCATGCCAAATCATCAATTGTAATTCAGAAACTTTAATTGTATTGCATATAGCATCAATTGCATTTCAGAATCATCATTTGTATATTAAATATTTCAAAAAGTATCATTTGAAAATCAGAACTCGTCGATTAAATTTCAGAAAGTTTGTATGATTTTTATTTCAGAAGGAATCATTATGTTTCATCAGAATATAGAACCATATTTGAATTGAGTTTAACATTGGTGAATAAGGACATAAGGACCTAATTGCTTCTGGTGTAATGTTAAATTGCCAAAGCACATCTTTGATAATTTGTATGTGTCTGTTGGGGTTAATCCAAAAACTTTTTCTGAAATACAATTGATGATTTTGAAATACAATTGATACTTTCTGAAATTATTTTGATTTATTTGAAATACATTTGATGCTTTCTGAAATTGGATTGGAAAAGGTTTAGAAATAAAAAGTCCAATTGTCTATCAGAATCTTAGAATATTATTTAAAATAATGTCCAGACTTTTTACGGACCACCAAAATGTTTTCGTGAACCACCATTGGTCCGCGGACCAGCGGTTGGGAACCGCTGGTATAGCATATATGTATTGTGTTGAGTGATTCAAGAATAACCCTCTTGGTAGAAATTGATATTCGTGAAAAGTGCAGGTTTAAGAATCAAAAAATTAAAATTAGGTTAACTAACACAGAAATAAGACGTAGATCCCCTTTTTGTGTTAAAAATAGAGGATCACGTTTTGAAGAAGATTTAAGTTACTAAGCATTTTATTGTTTCATTTGAATTCATCCTAGTTACATACGTTAAATAAGTATTTAAAATCGAGTTAAAAAAAATCTACAAAAATATTTTAAATTTTCGAAAGTTTAATACACTATTAGAAAAGTTTTTAAGATCATTTGAATAGTCTAGTATTTACTCAAAAATTAGTAACTAGTATCAAAGTTGTAACTCAAAACTGTAATTAACAATTTATCAGATTTCAATATTTTTTTCTCCATATTGTAAAAAAATATGTACTTGTTTGGTGTATGATATTAAAATAATATGTATTTGAATTACCGAAAATATTTTTTGGCAAGAGATATCAACAACTTATTAAGCTTTAATCCAATTTATAATGTAATTTTGTGCCTAACTGTTAAGTAGAAAAATCTACATGGTTTATTATATGGGTTGTAATTTGTAATGGACGTTACAGGTATTTTCTGTAAGGACTTAGAATTTTGCACAGAATTGGAACCTTTAAAGATTGATTAGTTAGATCAAAAAATCAAAATCACAAAATATATCTCTAAAACCTTAACAAACTGTATAATACTTTTTGAGGTAAAAAACTTTAATAAGAGCTTGAAGAAAAAATATATTTTTTAATTTTTTTTAACTATTTCTGAATTACTAATATTACCAATTGAAAAAGGATAGTTTTAAATTTCCTCTAATAATTTTTTGAAATATTGGTGTTTGGTTTTGGTTATGATATAATAATTAGCGATTTTCTGGACTATTAAAACTTTGAAATCGTAAAGGGGTCGTCAACTAACCCCTCATTTGAAAGGTCCTTAAATTACCTCTACGAATATTCGTATTAATATTATACAGGGTGAGTCGGGAGGAGTGCGTCAAACTTCGGGAGTGTATTCTAAACGTCAATACAAGGTAAAGTTATGGCGTTTTAAAAATTTAGGTATAGCAGTACATTTAACTTATTTTTAATACATAAAAATTTTTGAAAGATATCCGTTTGTACATTTTTACGCTCTTCTGTGATCTACATCACTAACCAATCCATGGTCAAAAACTAATAAAAATTGAATATCAACATTTTCATTTTTTTTACCTTGTATTAGTGGATAGATAACACTGTGTATTTAACGTTAAAAAAATAAAAAAAATAATAGATTAAAATGTATTTTTTTTCTAAATAGAGTTATTTATGTAATTTAGCATTCTTTAAATAGTCTTAAAATGTAAGTAGGCGAATTTAAATTTTCGAAATTAGCATAAGCCGGTTGCGGCAGAGAGTCACGAACGCTAAAGGAGAGTTGGAGGAGGAGGAGGAGGATCTTGCTTCCTTATCAAAAGCAAAAAATTGTAGCAGCCACCCCCTCGCTTGAATATTCATGAAACGAAATCGGGCATCGCATGTCGACTCCTTCCTGCTTATTCAAACAAATTTCAATCAATAAAAATTTATTAGCCGATCCTATCTGGACTTAAGTACGCACTAATGGCATCGCAACAACAATGAGATTGTTTATTCGAAAGCAGATGGCGCTCGAGATTACGACACCCAAGCGTGACTCCAAAACTCGCATCTCATCATCATGAGATACGAGATGGGATGAGATGAAATGGGACCACCTACTACGATTATTAAATTCATTTTATTTCGTATTATTTCATTTTATTTTATTCAAGTTGGTACCACCGTACTAAAGTTAAGTGTGAAGTTGGTTGCGTTATTGCCAACATAAAACTGCAAGCTTATTTCGTTTTATCTGCGAATGAAATTGGTGTTGGGAGCAGGAAGAAATGTTAAAACAGCTCGCAATATGTAATTTGTTATCTAGATGAGATAAGCGACGCCGCGCGTCGCCGTCGTTTTGTTAGCGGGTCGCGTTCGCGTTGCCAACTTTTCCTATAATTCGATGCAAATAATATTAAACAACTTTTAACGAACGAGGAGCCCCAAGAGCTTCCAGCTTCGCCTTTATTCTCTTATCACCGCGACGAAAAGAATTTTCAACGCGATAAGCTCCCAGATGCTGATAACCCGCCAAACTTAAAACTTTTCCCCGATAAACATCGTGATTAATTATAAATGCTTTACTTTGTTGTCTGCGTTTGCACAAAACCAACTAACTTATATCATCTACTACTACTTTTCTTTAAGTTGCCACTACTGCTTAAATCATTTTTCAACAAGACGATTTTATGCAGAAATAGTAACTAACCCAACCTCAAAAGTATCCAGTTAACCTAACTTAAGTTACTATCATGAAAAATTAATAATTGATTGGATTTTTCTAAAAAAAATACTCAAATTTTCAAAACCAGTTCTTCAAAATTTGTTAACCTCAGTAATTTTATGTAGAAACTTTTGAAATTGGACAATTATTTAAAAAAATGTTGAAATTCTCAAATTTTAGAAAACTCTTTTTTTGTGCATTAGAAAAATTTTGCAAACGAAAATCTTAAAATGTTATTTTATCGCAATTTCCTTTCAATTGCAAATAGGTATTATCATAATTTATTTTTTATTAAATTTATGCTCGTTTTCAAATCAAAATGTGTGAAGGATCATTTTTTTTAGGTACAAAGAAAATTTGCAATGAAAAACGTACCTCTTAAAATAGAAATAAATTTTATAGCTTTTTTAAAAATAGGTTTCGTAATCTAAGTTATAACATAAACACTAACCTCGCTTTAAAACTAAGTTGTTTATATTTTTTTTAAATTGAAAATTTTAAAAGTGTTAAATTGATCAAATCACGAAATTCCTTTTGCCAATATTAAAAAAATTATGAACGAGATGTTCATAAATGAAATAAATATACATAGAAAGCAACTCCATTTAAATATTCAGCATTTTTTAATCTTTCAAAATTATTATATTTTTTGTAATACTTCTATTGTTTCTAATTTTAAGTCAAAATGTACAGGGTCTTCAAAATTAATATGTATTACTGGTGACTTACATACTAGGAAACTTAAGTTTGTCTCAGTTGGTTACAGTGAATAGTAAAAATCAATACATGTTTTAGTGGCGTTTTTTTAAATAAAAACAAAGCTTATTTCGATTTTGAAAAAAAAAATGTTTTTAACGAAATTCGCAAACATTTGATAAATAATTTGTAAAAAAATTACTTTAAAATGTTTTGGTTAAAATGACATTTAAGTTTATATGAATGTCAACAGGTACACCAACTTATTACCAGGTCTAAAATCACTACAAAGTATATTCGGTTGCATAGTTTCGGTAACAATCCTTTCTTAATTTTTTGTATTTATACAGGGTGGCCCAACGAAAACGAAACGGTTGAGCTTTTAAATATTAAATAAAAAAATTTGCAAAAACGCTCGCACAGGTCAATTTCGGTTTCGAGGGAGATATATGTTGGAATAGAGATTATGCAAAAATCCATTTATCCCTGTGCGGTATGAACACAACTCCTAAAATTATTATAGGTATGGTGGGGTAAATAATACCCCTTTGGAAATATCTTTTTACCTCGAGTAACAAAACAAAAGTTAAATCGATGAATTCATTTTAAAGATATTTCAAATTAAAAATCGACAATATTAATTATCTTTAAAATTAATCGATTGATTTATTTTTGCTTTTTGCATGTTACTCGAGGTAAAAAGATTTTTCCAACGGAGTATTACTTTAATAATTTTAGAGTGTGTTCATATCGCACAGGGATGAATGGATTTTTATATCAGTTCTATTGCAATATAGATATGTTCCCCTCAAAACCAAAGTTGACCTGTCCGAGCGTATTTTTCAAATTTTTTTATTAACTATTTTAAAACTCAACCGTTTCGTTTTCGTTTTCGTTGGGCCACTCTGTATAAAGGTTTTTTAACTAGATCAAATCACTTTTGGTAGAAAAAAAAATTTATGACTTTGATAAATCTCGGTGAAAAATCTTAAAAATCTCACAAACCAAAAAATGGAAATGGAGTAAAAATAACTGTTTGTTTACATTTATAAAAATTTCTTTAACAATTTTTTAGTCCAAGTTTTTGGCCATATCGAAATATATTCAATATTTTGTAGGTATAAAGAAAATCTGCGATAAAATAACGTAATATTAAAAGCATTTTTGAATAATAATGTTAATGATGATACAAAAATCAATAGGTTAAGATTGTAAACGTTTTTGAATTTCAAGAACTTTTTACTGTCATTTGAAAAATTATGAAATTTTGTAAATGAATAATAAAGGTATAAATAAATAGGACGTCATTTTAAAACTATTTTTTTTTATCTTTTGATAGACAAAAAAAATTTAAAATGGTTATTATAATTTTTAATCTTTGTTTTAGCAAAATTACAGGCCAAAATTTATATTTTTTAAAAAATCAAGAGAATTTGCAATAAAAAAAACTACTTCTGTTTTTAAAGTTTTTTTCTTGATCTAAATGTTGGTATAAAAACTAATTGTTGAATTAAAAATAACCTTTGTATATCCGATTAAAATTTGATGATATTTGAAAATATAAAAAACGAAAAAAGTTAAAATAAAAGTTGGTATATTATTTTAAACCTATTTTATTTTTTTTGTTGAAATTTATACAGGGTTTTCCACTTTTTTCCATCAAAAATATTTTTTTAAAAAGGAATGCCATTCTGAAAAAAACTTTTCTATCAAATACCTAATATTTTTTTCCACATCTTAAGAAGTCACAGCTTTTTGGGATACCCTGTATAATTTCCTCTTTAAAAATTTTATTGTCGGAATAAAAGTGGGGTACTCTGAATAAAAAAGTATTTATTAATTTGAACTTTTAGTTTAAAATATACAAAAAATCAATTTTTCTTAAATACGAAAAAGAAGTAAAACAAAAATACCAACCCCCAACATTAAAAATAAAATTTAAATTACATATTATCAAATTGTCATTATTTAAATAATTGTGAAAAAAAATCCTTAATCAAAAATTAATTAAATGCGAATAAAAATTAAATATTGCCTAAA
This sequence comes from Stenus bimaculatus, assembly GCA_963971135.1. Lineage (NCBI taxonomy): Eukaryota > Metazoa > Arthropoda > Insecta > Coleoptera > Staphylinidae > Stenus > Stenus bimaculatus. The sequence goes on along the minus strand of OZ020180.1, from coordinate 16,692,811 downwards.
AGTGTTTAAATCGTTAAATTTCAAAAATATACTTGGAAGATTTTTAGAAAATTAGTGAAATTTCATTAAAAAAAAAGAAGATGGTTAAAAAATTAGTTTACTAATTTTATAAATAAGTAAATAAAATTGAACATTTTTTTTCAAAATATTCAATTAAGTAAATTTTTTATTTATTATGAAAATAACAAATTAAATTACTTACTTATTTAAAGCCTTTTTTAGGCAGGGTGAGTATGTAACATGCAATAAATTCAAAAAGTTACAAACAATTCGATTTTCAAAAAAAAAACGTTATGACACGTCAAATTATGTTTGTAATTGAGTACATTTTGTGTCATTTTCAATTTAAGTGATATAATTTTTAAATGGAAACCCACAATTTTAAGTAAGTACTTTGAAAGGACTTTTGAGTTTGTATGTACAGGGCTTTCATTAATGACTGTTCGTCAGGCTAGTAAACCTACATTTGGCTGGCCTGGCCTTTTATCAGTGGCGTCCTTAGAAAAATAACTTTTTCAATAATAATATATTTTTAATAATAGTAACAAAATATTTATTAAAAAAATAATAAACTGAAAAAATAATTCATTTGCAATAAACAATATTTATTTCTAAAATTTAATTATACAGGATGTTTCATTTGACGTTGGACTGTATAGGTATCTTTGTTATTATTGGAGATAGAAAGTCGGTTAAATGGACAAAATAATAGAGATTTTTTCCAATATTAATAATTCATTTACAAAAATTTAAATATGGCATCGTTCCAACGCTATCTTGAATAAACAAGAAAATGCGATTTTCAAAATATGGTTATAATTTCGTTATTTTCGATGGTACCAAAAAATTTTTTTGACTTAATACAGACAATTTTTGTATACAATGCAGTAAAACAAATGAATATTTTTTTTCGCCAACGGATTGACCGGAAATGAACCAAACTTATTTTTTCTTATGGCAGCCATATTGGATTTACACATATTCGGAATTAGTGTATTTTTCTGAGTAATTTGATATATCATATGTAATATTTTAAGAAAAATAAAACTAATTTTATTTTACTAACCAAAAATGGCCTTGAATAGATATAAACTGTCAATACATATGTGTTAAGATTTATTTTACATTTAATATTTTAAATAGTTACATTTATGTTATTGACAATATACATCTCTTAAAGTCCAATGTTAGTTTGTAAAATTAAATATTTTTTTTTTTAAATATGACATATGGTATACCAAATTACTCAGAAAAAAATATTGATTCCGACTATGTGTAAATCCAATATGGCTGCCATAAGAAAAAAATAAGTTTGGTCCATTTCCGGTCAATCCGTTAGCGAAAAAAAATTTTCATTTGTTTTACTGCATTGTACACAAAAAATTGTCTGTATTATGTCAAAAAACTTTTTTGGTACCATAGAAAATAAAGAAGTTATAGCCATATTTTAAAAATCGTATTTTCTTGTTTTTTCTAGATAGCGTTGGAACGATGCGATATTCAAATTTTTTGTAAATGAATTATTAATATTCGAAAAAATCTCTACTACTTTGTCCATTTAACTGACTTTCTATCTCCACTAATAACAAAAATACCCATACAGTCCAACGTCAAATGGGACACTCTGTATAATTAAATTATAACCTAAAACTACTTAGAGGGTTAGAAATTACAAAATAAATAAAGGATTACTTTCAGATCTTCATTTGACAAATTTTTATTGAAGAAAACATCTTTATTTATTACAACAAATGTTGAAAATGATTTCCTTCATTTTCTATACAAATAGCAATTCTTCGTTTCATATTTTCAAAAACGGATGGTGATATTAGATTTATTTCTTCTTTTATTGCATCCTCCAATTCAACAAGATTGTGTAATCGTTTTTTAAAAACATTGTTTCCGAATAAATAAAAATCTAGTGGAGTTAAATCTGGAGACTTATGAGCAACCATCAAAATGAAGGCATCGTGTTGAGGAGATAATGCCATTGTAATAAATTTCAGTACTGTGGAAATTAGTTTAAAAAAAAACTGTTTTAGTTTCAAGTAAATGAGAAATAATTTGAATTTAACATAAAACCCGGAGGAAACTTGTAAGGGACGCTTTGACTAAAAATGACAGTTCAAAACCACAGAATAATTAAAATTGGTTGCATCGTATACTTGGTTGCCTAGATTCGTTACTTTGACCGAACAGTAATTAATGAAAGCTTCAATACAAAATTTCATTTTGAAGATATGATAAATTAAAAACAGCAAATTCTCAATTTTCGATTTAGCAAAGAACGACTGAAGATAAGTCAACAAACTTTTGTAAGGATTAATAGGATTAGATGTTCTTGTAATTTCTGGATTTGAAAATTATGGGTGTTTATTAAAAAATGTGATTACGTCACATAAATTTAAAATGACAAAAATGTAATTATTTTTTTTTGAAAATTTAATCGTTTTGGCCTTCTTGACTTTATTTCATGTTACAGAGACAATTTAATTTATAATCTTTAATTGGTGAAATCTTCGGAACGAGAGGAGATAATTTCTAATTTCAAATTATTTATTTAAAATTGTGGGTTACTATTTAAAATACAAAATGTGATGACATCACTTGGGCATTGTACGATGAATTTTAAATGACGCAAATTTCTGATCTTTGGAATTTATTCCATATTAAAGACTTAAGGATCTAATTTTTGGCTAAAATTATTAAAAATAATTGAATAGATGATAATAATTGAATTATATAGGTGTTGGTGTAAAGGTGGGCAGGAAATAATTTTGTGAGCTTATCAAAATAAGTGGACATTTTGGAAGTAGGTTTTTCTTATTAGAGTTGCTAGACAATTTGTAGGTAGTAATAATGCAATGTTATGCATGAGGGAAACGATTATGTGTATTTTTCCAGTGTCGAGAGTGGCTTTATAGAAAAAGTGTCACGCAAAGTTGGCGAATTTGCATATTCGTCGATAAATGACAGATACGGTCTCTCTCATAGTCGGCTATCGCGATTAGCGAATCTAATAAATATCTCGCTCTTGGTGGGTTGATTTTAAAAAGGCATAGGTAGGTAATATAAAGCCAGATATGATTTGATAACCCGGCAAGGACAGCTGGAATTTAATCTCGCTTTCCATTAGCGGCACTAAATTATTCACGCGCATTGATAAGCAAATTGGTAAAATCCATTCCACAATCTCCTCCTCGAGTCGGACGCACTCGCCACTCGCCACTCGGAGACTTTCCTAAACTTTTAAAAGAATCATAATAAGATAAAATACCAATTTATGTGGCATTTGCATAAATATTTACGGCGCAATAGAAAGAAATTGGCTGTTAATGGCTTCATTTCCAATAAACCATTTATTATAAACATATCGCTTTATGATTTTGTTATAAATATGCAGATTCGTTCGTATTTCGTTTTAGGGGAGGAAGAAGGAGGCGCCATCTGCACGAGATGTAATATCCCTTTCTGTCTGCTCCACTCTGATTAATGATGAACACACTCTACTCTAATGTCTCATCTCATCCCATCCTCAAATCCAAAATCCTATCCTACAATGACACTTGCTGCTCCTGCTTACTTAATCCACCCTTTTCGGACACACTTCCGACTACTACAAACATTAACATCAACATCCCAAACATTATTCATTTCCACCTGACACTCGAATCTCATTTTTCAACAAGTAATGGCTATCCATTCTACACTTTTATTAGTTAATGTAATACCGAGTAGAGTAGATGATATTAGGTATTATTTATTCACGTTATAAAATAATGGTTGTATTTAGGTTTGGCCTGATTAATGGTCCATCGAATGCCGCCCGCGCTCGGAATTAATTTCAACAAACAGCAAGAGATAAGAGAACCGTGGACTTATCGCGTACGCTCGCTACGAGAACGTGAGAATACGCAAATCTGATAAAAATATTGAATAAGGCTCTCGATCCGAAAGCAGCCCCCTGACTCCCCGCCCTCTCTACTGATATTATGCCTGATAACGAGGAGGACGAGGTGCGCCCGACACGCCGAAGACATTCGACATTGCAATATCCACCACCGATTTCAATAAAAAAAAACACAGATAACATTCAGATAACCAATGTAAATCATTCTTTCCCAACACCAGCCACATGCAATTAAACAAAAAAAAATCATTTTATCAAAATTCCAAATTTTATACACGACTTTCTCAAATTGACATGTCACATCATAGGATTTTATTCAATTATTCGAGTGAAATTCGTTCGAAAAACATGTATTATCTTACCAGCTTCGTCAAGAAATTCAAGATAATATTTTGCTTACGTTGTAAAAATACATTAATTCTCATATATTGAAATAAATGTAAACTTACTCAGCAAAGCTCACTCAAAAAATTAATTTGACTTTTATTCTCTAACGACAATCAAACTAATAAAATAATTTACCTACTGTAAAAAATTAATTGAGTAATAAATTTATTAATCTAGCGCTGCGAGGAAGTAACATTACTCTAATATAAAAAAAAAGATATTGACATGTGATTTATAATACTTTTATACCGGGTGCCCATTCCAAGATAATGGACTAAAGTTACGTTTTCTTAAATCCAACACCCAGTATATTATGATATTTTTGGATTCCGTATCAAAAAATAATCATACCTTGTACAATGAATTCAAATAAGATTAAAACAATTGACATTGCAATGTAGGAATCCTAAGTTTCCCACCGTTGGCTACACTGAAATGAACGCGTTCTGTTCCGGTGAAAAAACTATTGCGAATTTTATTTTTGTAAAAATTTTTTTTTAATTTGCAAGACGTGAGAGACGCTTTGGTTAAAGTAAAAGATCAGATTTAAATTTGAATGAAAATTAACAGGTACACCAACTTAGAAAGTCTAAAATCACTACAGAGCATGTTTAGTTGCATAGTTGAGATTTCAGTCTTTTTTGAATTCACTGTATATCTTCTTATGGGTCTACTTTTACTCGTTTTTATAAAATTAATGCTCTAAAACAAATGGCAATTTTGGGTTGTAATTTTGATAAAAGATTTTCAATATCGTTTGGTTTACTCAGCCATCACGAGAAATTTAAATTTGTCTTAAGCTTTTATCAGGGTGCTTCATAAAACGCAAATTGAACAATTAAACTAAATTTTCAAATGGAACACTCTTTATATTTTAACATTATTCGATGGCATTTCTATTAATATTGTTGTGTGCTTGAACCAAGTAGTCATAAGGGTTGTAGTGTTTTACTTGCGCCAATGCATCATTCAATTGTCATTTGCAGGTCGGTTTCTTGTCCAGTTCATAGGACATTTTGAAAACGGGTTCAGATCGAATCGAAAGCTTGGTGGGTTTCAGGATCAGGAGCATGAAGGCTTTCTTTCTTTCGTGTTACTGGAATGATGAAATGGGTTACACATTGATGAGATAAGTTTTATAGCCTTGATTATCTTCATTGTTGTCTTATAAAGAGGATACTTTTGTAGTTGCAACTTTGGATAGTTGTACTCCTTTGAGAGTGATGCTTTTAGCTTGTTGTGCATCCACGACTCGAAAAAAGCTTTCATCTGTTGCTTCGTATCCAACTTCTTTTTCTTCTTCATTGATCTCGCCCCTGACTTTAGTTATTTCTTCGGCGTAGACTTCAACCTTACTTTTGGATTTTATTTCAGCTTGGACTTCAAGTTTGACTTTTGATAGGTTTTTAGATCTGATTTCTGTTTGTACATGAGTTTTTATTTTCGAGTTACGTTTTGAGAGTTCTTCGTGTTTTAGTACGACTTTTCCTCTTCTCTTGATAATTCTTCGGTATTTTAAGCCAGGGCTTTAGTTTGATAGGGCGAAACTCCTTCCTTGTTTGATATAACGCTTGTGCCAATTTCGTTTTCCATTATATCAAACCCTGATTGTGTGAAATTTGTGTGATTATAAGTCTCTTTTTGTCATGAGATTTCTTCGTGACTCTCAAGTAACGCTGTTCACTGTTTTGGTTCACTTGTCAGGTATTTATGTTGACGCTCCAAGTTGTCGAAAATGTTTTCGAACGCTTGGAATATTGATATTTTGATTTTTGTTAATTGTTTGAGATTTAGAATGTTTATGAACTGTTTGAATAAGAAGAAAAAGAAGTCTTCATAATTTATGAAGACTTTTTCAATTTGATCAAACAGATTCTATGAAATGTTTTTCATTATAATTCATTTCATATACTACAATATCTACGTGCATTTGTTCGAGTACATCGTACTCTTTTCCCAGCTTTGTATAAAGATATTTTTGTTCTCGTATGTTATGTTTTCTCATTTCCATGACTTTTAATTTCTGACTGGACTTGTGCAACTTTTTCATCTTGATTTTCTGACTCGGAGCAATTGATCAACTTATTGTAGTACAGCCAACTGGTTGAGCTTTACATCAATTCTGGTGGATGATTCTAGTTCTGACTAAAGAAGATAACTGATTCAAAGGACCATGGACAGTCGTATTAATGGTGTCTGGTATCTAGAATTGTATAGGATAATAGTTGATACGTTCAAATAATTCACTTCAATTTACAATTTGTATGTCCATTTTATTCGATCACTTGGTGATCACTTTGAACAAATTAAACGATTTTCTTCTCCCCTTTCGCTCATGTTGTATAAGGAAATCATTTATTCAGTTAGTTCACTCCATTTGACTCCATTCATAACCTAACTTAAATAATGCCAATTGTCATTTTTTTATCGAAATTACCTTTAACCTTTTTTTTAAATAAATCAGTTCACGTTTTATCACCTTTCTAAGTGAACTTGAGCTGAAAGGGAAAAGACTTAGAGTTGTAAAAAAACACAACTTGCTTGACGTTTAGATTGGGTATGTGCCAGACTCAACTTGTTGTTCTTCTGTTTTTAAACTCCACGCAATTTCAAGCTCTGTTATGACGACTATAAACGTTAAGAAACATCCATTCCAGATTAAAAAAAAACGATTGGGTCAGTGGCGCACCCAGGATTTATTTTTGAGTGGGGCCGACGGGGGGGCATCGCCTTACTTTACAAGTTCGGGGGTCCGAAATTTTTATGCACGAGCTTTTCTCAAAAAATAAAGATTAGGATTTTAAATTTAAAAAGTAAGAATTTTCTCATTTTTATTAAAAATTTCTTAATAAAATACATTCTACAAAAAATTATTTCCCAAATTAAAAAATTAAGTAAACAATCGCAAATAAATTATAAATCATAAAAAAAAAATAAACAAAAAAATAAATTTATAAAAATGAAAAACAATGGGACTAAAATTATAAATACAAAAAAAATAAACAAAAAGTACTTTTAGGATAATTTTTCGGATTTTTGTATTTTTTCCAGATTATTTTTATCCTTTAAAATTTTATTTTAAAAATCCAAAAAAACCTTCTAGACTACTCTTTCAATTGCACTATTTGTTGCAGGAACAGTAATTGTAAAACCAAATTCAATCTGTAGTTTTGTTTGTTGACAAGGAATAGAATTTTTATCTAAATGTACAAAAAGTTGTTGCCATTTCATCGTTTTCAATACATCATCGTCGAATTTTAATTCCAAGATTTTTTTATTCTTGTTGTTTCCATAAATAAAGATTTTTCATCGATTTCAGATACATATATTATGAAAATCAAGAAGAAATTTTTTGATTAGGTCCATTAATTTAATGATGTCAGACTAATTTGGTAGTGTTTTTAATAAAACCCACTGAAAAATGGAACTATATTTAAAAGTGTTCCTTTTCCTCTAAATGATTTATGGATGTACTAAAAATTCATCAAGTGTTATATAAATTTTTTTGAGTCTAGTCTCATTAACAAGATTATTAACCATTCGTATCAATTTCGATCCAATATTTTTTTCATTTAAACTTAATAAGATATGTTGCCCTCCATTTTTTAATATGATTTTTTTAAAATATCTGTAGTTGGTTTATTGAAAAAGCAGCTATTCTTAAAGTAGGGTTTTCAAAAAAAAATTTAATTGAAATTGGACATAACATATTTTTTATATGAAAACTCCAACCCACCAACTTTTATTGGATTTTCCAAGTGGATAATTTTGGATAAATCAAAATACGGTTAATACGCACTTCTCCCGTTTCTCAAAATAAAACACCACCAAATAAAAGACAGTTGGCTGATAAACACCTCTCAGAAATTTATGATGAAATATCAGGAAACTTCTGGTGATTCTCTAATTGTTTTATCAGTTCACACACAGGAAAAAGCAAGCAGCAAATAAGAAAATCATTGAGGTAGCTGAAAATTCAATGGGATACTTGAGAATAAACTATGGCAAAGAAATATTTGCATGTTTTATATACAGGGTGATCATTTGAAAACGATCCACCCTTAATAACTCTAGTATGACAAGATATATAAAAATTCGACGAATCACGACAATTCTGATTTTGAGGGGGAAACTTAATTACGTATAAAAGTAACCAGCACTAGATGTCTCTAGTTTTGCCTTAGCCACCTTGACTTCAAAATTTTAAGTGGCAACCCCTCACACGTAATACCTTATTTTAAAGGAAATTAAAAGGACTTTAAATTGGTATGAACAATTTTGGAATCGGATCACCACATCACAAGTTATAACTAAAAATGTCAGACCTGAACTACAATTTTGAGGTAAAATTTACCCCCTAGAAATCGGTATAAATTAGTTTAACAAATTCCTGATACCAAAATTGAATTTTTTAGCCCATATTATCTCTCTTCAAAAACAGTTTACTAAGGCGCTATTGAAACTCAAAGATCAAAATTTGCAGATTTTTATCATTCGATTGCGCTTCAACGAATCATTTTTGGATAAAGATAAGTTTGATTAACGCCCGATTTCTCCAACATGTCTTTAGACGCAACTTCACCAAGCTCAGCCTCAAAACAGATGCTACGCTCCCTGTCCTCTTCTAATTGGGTGTTTTTAAAATCACGTGGGTCTGATAAGCATTAGATTTAGTTTGGTCTTAAGATATGGTGGAGAAACCGGGCGTAAATCATCCCATTTTCGTCTGAGGAATATGTTATATCAATTTTTACAGACTTATAGGGGACAAATTTTACCCCAAAATTGTAGTTCTGGTCTGACATTTTTTGTTATAAATTTTGATGTGGTGATCCGATTCCAAAATTTTGCACACCAATTTAAAGTCCTTTTAATTTCCTTTAAAATGAGGTATTGCGTGTTAGGGGTTGCCATTTAAAATTTTGAAGTCAAGGTGGCTATGGCAAAACTAGAGACATCGAGCGGTTACTTTTATACTTAATTAAGTTTCCCCCTCGAAATCAAAATTGACGTGTTTCCTCGAATTTTTATATATCTCGTCATATTAGAGTTATTAAGGGTGGATCATTTTCAAATGATCGCCCTGTAAATAAAAGCTTATCACAAATAAAATTTGAACGATAACTGTAGACAATATTGAAAATTTTTGTCAAAATTTCCACTTAAAATTATCATTTCTTTTAGAGCAGTGATTTTTCAAAAATGGATCATTTTTTCGTTTAAATGCTAAATATCAAAAAAACGAGTGAAGATAGACCCATAAAAAGTTATACAAAGTATGATTATTTTTTAATAATTAATCGAAAAATGTCATAATATACTGGGTGTTCCAATTAAAGAAACAACTTTGATCCGCCATCTTGAATGGGTCTTTCCGCAGTAAAATATTTTTCAATGAATTTTATACTGCGTAGTTCTTAAAAAACTTAGTTTAATGAGCTGGTTTGTTTTTTTAATTAGGGCACCAAAAAAAATTTAAATTAATTTATTTAGAAATTGTGTTTAAAAAAGCGGCAACGTTGGTGGTGTTACCGTCGTGTGTCCTTGTGCGCAGATCGGTGATGACGATTGCAAATGTCAAATTTATTTCCTTGTTGGTTAGCTTGTGTAACCCTCATTTCTCAAAACAGAGTTTATAGAGCTTAGCAGTGAATACGAACGACGTTGCCGGACTAAAACTTTTGAACATTATGACGTCATGGATTCATAAATTCAAATTTTTACCTCTTACACAAAAGATATCAAAAAATTAATTTGATATTATTTTTTATTTTAACTTTAAGACTAAATAAAAATTAAAAAATCGTGGAAAAGCCCATTGCACACCCGGTATATTATTAAAAAAAATTATGTGTGCATATCGATGTTTTTTTTTTATTTTAAAGTAATGTTACTTCGTCACAGCGTTAAGGCATCCTGTATATTTTTCGAAACGATATCTCACAATCCATGATTTTCTTCCAAGCTAATTTCCAAAAAAAACTAATTTTTAGAAAAATGAATTTTAATTTTAAAAAAATTGATAGTCATCCGACATATCATTTCAAACTAAAATTTTGATATTAAAAATAATATAATGTTAAAAAACATTTTAGGTAGATTAATTCGCGCATGTATTGTTTTTTTATATTAATTAAAAAATGTTAATGATTCTTTGTGAGTGTTGATTTGAAATTAGATTGTTTGATTAATATGTTGTGATGTTGGCAGTTATGGAAATGTCGATGTTGAAGGTGTTTGCAATTTAAAATATCTGTAATAGAAATCTTGGGGTAAGAAAATTAAATCCGCACTCTTATTATTAATATTCGTTGGAATTAATCGGGCGTTTCGTTTGGGAATTTAATGTGTGAGCTGTGAGTGGATGGTGGAAAAGTTATCGCGTTTAGCTCGGATTGGCTGATGTATTCGTGCAGATTTATTAAAATAAATTGAAAGCTCGGTTATATTCTATGGAGTAGAGATAAGTTGTAAGTGATCGCGTGCGGTGAGGCGGCCAGCGTCTCATTTCCTGCTGCTCTCCATCGAGATGTCCTTCTATACTCACTCCCTTCGGATTAAATCCGCACCACCACCCCCACGTATTAATACCAGATACACTTTTTTTCGCCACTTTTACCTGCGAGGCGGCGATAATTCAACGCTTATCTCCCACCGCCTCTAATTTTTACGTTAAATTTTCCGCTACACTTTTCCATTAATCTGCGCTTTTATCTTAACGATTCTTAGTCCCAACTTTTTAAAAGCAAGTCCCAGATTTTATCGCCACCCCGCTGCTGCCGCCTCCAACTCAACTTTTTTTTTATTTATACGCACGAATAAATTAAACCGTTAATGCATCAATTATACCAACCATTCACATGACGAAGCCTGTAACGGCAACCAATTTACCATTAAAAATAAACATGACATGCGACATGTCGTTTCGAAAAACATGTGTATGATGAACACAATTTTATAAAAAAAATGGATTTTTTCAAATCCTCCACTTGGATTACAATTTTTTTACATAATTTTCTTTGAATTATTTTTATCATACGCAAGTTTTTCGAAATGATACGTCACACGAATAAGTTATTTTTAATTTAAAAAAATATTAAAATAAGCACATCATGTGACGTATCGTTTCGAGAAACTCGTGTATGATATTAATTATTTTGATGAAATTATTTCATTTTATTTGCACTTGGTATTGAATTAAAATGTAAATTGAAGAATTATTTATTAAGGGAGAAGGAAGAGGATTTATTTATCGAAGGAAGGGTGTGGGGTGGGGTGGGGGGTTGTGGCGCGCACGGGCGCGCTAAAATTCATTTCCTGGCGGCCGGCTCGTCTTCGGCCGCAGCCTCGCTGATCAGGAAACGAAGTCGTCGCTCGCTCGAAATGGAAAACAAAGCGACGGGCGGCTACTTATCAACCCCCCACCTTACCGCCCCCTTACTCATACATGCATTTATCCATCACGCTACATTAACGCCATCTATCGACTCGCACTTTTATTCGCTCCAACGCCATTCGTAAACATTAAATCATAAATAACTGATACGTTTCGCCAGCAGCCCCTCGCAATTTCAATTATTTAATTTATTATTATCACTTTTCGCATTTCTAAACTTTCCAACTACCCAATTCGGCCGATGTGCGCTCTGACGTCACAAAGAGGCACTATTACTAATTTCAGATTCTCATAATTATTACTATATAAAATTGATTAATTACCCTAGTAAGTTGCAGTGGATTGTTGAAAACATTGACCTCGGCGGTAATTAGCAACGAAATTCCCACATTAATCCGGATTCGTAATTAGGTGCGTCATAAAGCTGCGTTTTTTGATTGATGAATGGGTGCATTAAAAGGGGCAATAAAAAATAAAAACAAAAGGCCAACGATTTAATATTGCGATTTTAGCATCTCCTTTCACGTCGTCTCGAGATTAATGGCGCTTCCTCGATGCAATTTTTCCCCAAGACGCTCATCTTGATAACTTAATATAGATACAGGATATCGCAGACGTGTGATAAGGTTACACGTTCTTTTCCTACAACCTCTCTCTTTACACATGCATAAATTAATACCCACGACTTTACATAACCAAATACAGATGCGATTAAAACAAATGAATAAATTCTTTACCAACAATTTTATCTGCACTTCTCAAAACGCTTTCTACTTTAAACATTACTTCTCCATGTAAACTAGCCTTTTCCACAATTTTTTAATTTCTTTTCTATTTTGCATCTACAAGAAATTCAATTAAGACTATTGCCGAAACTAGGCAACCAAATATACTGCATAGTAATTTTTAGGGATTTTAATGTTACTACGTTTGTATACATGTTGAAATTCAACCAAACTTTATTTTTTATAATTCCTTGTTTTAACCAAAACATTTCTCAGAAGCTTTATTTTTGGGTATTATTTAAATATGAAAAATAAAATGACAGCTGTCAAGTAATTTATAGGTTATTTCATGTTTAAACAAACATCACATCAGAGTTGCCAAATTGCAAATTTTAAACTAAAAGTCAAATTTGATTTTATTAAAGCTTTTCTATTATAACTTTTTCTGTACTTTTTCTTTCGTGTTTTTGTACTGAAACTATTTAAATTAATTTTGTTGTGAGGAAAGTAAACTTGGGTAATATAAAATGTGTATTAAAATATAATCTAGCATCTTGGGCTAGTTTGTAAGTTATGCTTAGATAAAACAAACGAAAAGCGAGAACGCCGCAAAAAGTAATATAAAATGGGCGTGTTCGGTACACGCCCACTCCACCAATTACAGATAAGCATCTAAATTAATTTCACTCAAATTTTCGCGGTTATCCAATCATTAATATTTTTTATAGAAAACTCTTTTATCGTCCAATTTATTTACCACTAGATTATTTTGATCTTATCAACGTTAATCGTGCAGCAATAATTACCCCAAAAAAAATAATAACGAGGTGATAAACAATTTAATTTTTTTTTAATCACAATCGTTTCATATGTTAATATAAGTTTTTAAAATTAAAATGCTGATTATTTTATTTATTTCTACAGGATGTTTTCAAATAATTTATAAAAAATAAATTTAATCTTTAAAATACGCCCATCATGTGACGTATCATTTCGAAAAACATGAGTATGATAATAATAAATCTGCAAGTAAAATTATTTTATTCTTTAATATGATTATGTTGGACATAATTTATACCTATAAAAGAATTCTAATATTTTTTTTAATTTTTTATAATCAATGTACATAGTACAAATTATTGAAAATCATATCCTGAGTTAAAAACTTAGGAAAAAAGTGAAAAAAATCATATTTGTTCAATCGAAAACAAAAAAATGTAAGGTTCCATATTTTTTATATTTTATTACACATACAATTCTAAGTAAAACTGCTTAATTTTTTTTTATCAAAATCAGAAAATGAGTCAAAAAATAAAAATATAAGTCATTTTTTCAGATTTTATAACAAAATTACGCCTTACATTTTTTTGTTTTTGATTAAAAAGCAAAAATATTTGGTGACATACACTCCTAAGGGCGCGTTCCAGTAATGAACACTAAAGCCCACGACCACGACCGCAAAATTTTCCCGTTCCACTAGCTCAAAAGGTCACCATTCAACGAACAACCACAGAAACCCACGAATAAATACGGTCGTTGTGAGCTTCTTGCGGTCGCCATCGATGCACGAAAGAAAAAATCGCGGTCTTATTTAGAACGGTTTTGCGGTCGTCGTGGGCTTTAGTGTTCATTACTGGAACGCGCCCTATATAACACTGCATAAAAAGTTTTTTTCAAAATCAGACCAGGAGTCAAAAAATTTAAAAAAATAGTCACTTAATTTATGTAATTTTACTTAAGACTTTATGTGTAAGAAAATTTAAATAAATGGCCCCTTGCATTTTTTTGTTTTCGATTGAAAAAATGAAGTCCTAAAAAGTGACTGATTTTTTTCAGTTTTTTTTTAATTTATTGACTCCTGGTCTGATTTTAAAAAAACTTTTTATTGTCTTACTTAGGAGTGTATGGGTTAAAATATTCAATGAACTTTTTATTATTAATCATGTAACATGTATGAAATATCAATTTCGATGAATTTTTTAAATTTAATAAATGCTACCCACTGCTCCTGTTTTTTTCTATTTTTGTGTTTCAAAAAAATTGTAATTAAATTTTTATAGTGCCTTGTAGATTAAAAAATTTAAATGGTTTTTTTTCTAATTTGCATCTAGAGCACTGAAATATATAGTTTAAAAGTTGGTAGCACTGAAACTTGTTGATTTCAAGTTGCCAAGCAATTTATAGGTTAGTTTTATAATTTGACAAGCACATTTTATAATGAAAAGAAAACAAACAAATGCTAAAAATAGAACAACCACTATAAAAAAAACTAAAAAACTTGACTACGCGTCTCATATTTTAAAATTGAACGTGATACAAATAGCGACTTTGGAGATCAGATATGACCTTTAAAATTTCACCAACAATTACTAAATAAAAATTCGAAGCACATCAAAATCAAAAACCACCATCTACCGACTATACAAGAACTTAGGGCCACTCTTGTCATAAGGGTTTGACTGTTTTTAAAATAAAATCTTCACATTCGAAAACCGCTTTTCCTAAAACCGATTTAAAAAAACTCAAATTATTATTTTAAAATCAGAGAAATTTTAATCTGCAATTATTTTATTACTGTTGTTCAAACCGAAATTAATTGTTAATATTTCGTTCTGGTTCAGTTCTAGAATATTATTTTTTTTTTTCGTTTTGGTTACGTTTTCGGTTCTGTTGATAGTTCCTAATTCCTGTTATTTTTTCGGTTTACTATTTTCGATTCGACATCGGTTCGACTCTGATCAAAAATTATTTTATAAATAATAATTATTTTAAATAAATTTTAAATAAAATATTTTTCCCGATTATATTTTTTAATAAGAATTCGAAAACCGATTAAAGCCGATTTAAAAAAAAAATGGAATTTGAAAACCGGTTTTTGCATAAACCCTACATGTCAAATATTTATTTATGAAATTTGATATTTTAAAAATTCAAAATCACTTCCGGTTTTACCAGAAATTAATAATAATACTCTATTTTTTTTACATATTTTTAAGAGGTTGATATATTTAAAATATGTATCTTTCTGACAACAATGTTTTTTTCAAAACTTAAAAAACATGTTCGGATTTTTTTTTTGGTAAAAAAAATTAATGAAATCTATTCAAACTACATACTCTTAAATAATACAAGGACATAAAATTAATTATAATTTATAAAATTCGTTCGGCCGTTTTGGAGATAATAATTTTTATAATTTTTAAAATTCAAAATTTTCTTTCAAATAACCTCCATTTTTAATAGGCATGATAGTTTTGGAAAAAAAATTTGCGAGCAACATATTTTAAACCTCAAAATGTTTAATAATATGTACAAAAAATTCCGGGCAGAAGTTACATTTATTTTTATATTCATATTTTTTATACGAAAACAAAAAATGTAGGGGCTCAATTTTTTTTATATTTTGTTTGTAACAAAGAGTATGTAGTAAAACTGCGTAAAACATTTTTTCAAAATCAGACCAAGAGTCAAAAACTAATTAAAATATCAGATACTTTTTCAAAGTTTATTTTTTTAATCCAAAACAAAAAATGTAAGGTTTCATTCTTTTATATTTTATTACAAATACAGTCCTTAGTAAAACTACATAATTTCTTAAATTTGATTGAAAAAACATGATTGTAAAAATAAATGTATTTAAATGACCGGTCAAAAAATTAGGGTGTTAAATTTAAAAAAGAAAATTGTGTCATAAACAAAAATTAATTCAATAAATTTGTTCTCTTAGTTCATATAACATACAAAAATTTCAATTTATTATTTTCATAAATAAAGACATGAGTAGTTTCGTGTACACCCTGTATATGTAATCGACTTATAAAACTCATTTTTTAAATTATTCTTGTTATAGTTTCTTTTATCACATGCCAATTTTTTGAAATGATACGTAACTCGTATAATTAGTACATAATAAATAGTTTTAAAAATTAAAAAAATTACGTCATATGACATATCTAATTAAAAAATTCATGTATGAATGAATAAAAAATTTTTTTAAGATTTAAGATTTTTGAAAATTATTTTTAATTCCAAACCTTGTATAATAAACGTTTTAATATAATATCGTTAGAGTTATTTCTATTAAACCCGTATTTTTTGAAACTGTAGGTCACTCGAATAATATAACTCAAATTGTATTACAGGGTGTCCCAATTTGAGTTGCATTACATGGGTATCTTTGTTATTAATAAAGTTACAGATTCGGTTAAATGGGCAATGTTTTGCAGTATTTTATAATTATTCAGATGCCGTTTAACAAAATCAAAAATTCCGAGCCATTCCGAAGATAAACAGAAAAAAAACGAAAAATGCAATTTTTTAAAAAGTCGATTATTTCGTTAACTATAATAGTTAGAAAAAAATGTTTCGGATAAAAGTTATTCGACTCGTAAAGACGGATGTAAATATGTTTATTACAAAAATATCACAAACTCGGTTTTTAAAATACCAACAGCAACTTTCTTATTTTAAATGGACGTCATGTTGAATTTTTCAACATTTAAATTGCATTTTTTTTTCTGATTACAACGATGTATTATAACCTATGTTCGAAATAATACATTATGAAATACTTAATATTATTTGAACTAAATTACGTAAGCTATGACTTTTTGACAGGACTACTTTAAACAAATGACAATTCGAGCTGTCATTTTAAATTATTATATAGGATATAAATCCAAAATTTATTTAGTTAGCGGAAAGGTAGCCATTTGTAAATGATTAATCAATCACTAAAACTTATTTATTTTAACTTGATGTACAATAAACTGATATAATAATATACCGGGTGGAAATGAAAACCGAGTCACCTCTTTTTTATTTATGAATAGAAAAATTTGAAATTTGGCTATGTTCTATGGTTCAAAAAAACAAATTTTATGTGCATTTTTTATTTTCGAAATCACTTCCGGTTTCACCGGAAACACCATGAACTTTGTTTTTTTAAATGTAACATCCCATATTTTTATTCATGGCTTAAAATACTTTTAAAAAAGAAGTATTTTTGAGATATTAGTTTTTATTTTTTGCAAAAAAAAATTTTTTTCAAAAAAAAAAAAGGTTTTCGAAGTCGGTGAAAATTACCAAAACTAATTCTAAATAATTCAAATACATAAAATAAAGAATCGTTATAAAATCCTCTTTTTAAAAAGTCGAATGACCCGGTATCATTGCATTTAAAAAAAGTGAGATATTTGATAAAATCTTCATTAACTAAGTTTAAAAATTAATAGTTCAAAAACCACTTAAATTTTTTTTCAAATTACAATTTTATTTAGGTATTTGAATTATTTAGAATTAGTTTTGGTACTTTTCACCGACTTCGAAAACCTTTTTTTTTTTTTTTTAAATTTTTTTTCGCAAAAAATAAAAACTAATATCTCAAAAATACTTCTTTTTTAAAAGTATTTTAAGCCATGAATAAAAATATGGGATGTTACATTTAAAAAAACAAAGTTCATGGTGTTTCCGGTGAAACCGGAAGTGATTTCGAAAATAAAAAATGCACATAAAATTTGTTTTTTTGAACCATAGAACATAGCCAAATTTCAAATTATTTTATTCATAAATAAAAAAGTTATCGAGGTGACCCGGTTTTCATTTCCACCCGGTATGTATACAGCGTGTTCCATTTAAAACGAGCTAACCTGAATAACTTTTGTAAAAAAAATTAATAAAAAAATGCCGTGACAAATCGATTTTTATTGGAAGGGAGACATATTTTTACGCTAAAATGACATTTGTCATTGTAACCCCCTTTCCTGCAACACCGGCCTTGCAGTTTTTTTAATAGGGAAGAGGGGACGAGGGACACATCATTTAAAAGTTCTTTTTACAGTGATAATGAAATAATATTTCTTTTGCTCTTTTTGATTTACTAATTAACAGAAATGCAAGAAATGTAAGTAAGGCGATGACTGGAATTCTTATAAATAATAATTAATTATTGGGTTTCTAAATTTTAGCAATTGACATGTGATCAATTTAAAAATTAATTTCAATATTGCTTTACAAAATGTAATGAATGATTTATGATTTGTTATATTTTGTGTTTATTTTACATATTAACTAATCACTATTATCATTTCGTGTAATTCAGGAAATCAAAAAGATGCAAAAAAATATTATTCTCCTTATCACTGCAAAAAGACTTTTTAAATGACTTGTCATTCGACCCCTGACCCCTCTTACCTATTAAAAAAATTGTAAAGGTGGTTTTGCAGGGGAGGGGATACAATGACAAGTCATTTTACCGTAAAAATATGTGCCTCTTCTAATAAAAATCGACCTGTCACAGCGTTTTCTTATTATTTTTTTTTAAAGTTATTCAGGGTGGCTCATTTTAAATGGAACATAATATAATATTTTATAGTCTTACTTTAAACATTTGAAACTATTTGTGTAAAAGTCCAATATGATGTTTGTTATACCGTCCGGACATAAAGTAAATACCCCCCCCCCCCTTTAGTGGACTAATTTTAAGAATCGAAAATATAACCGTTGAAAAATTTGCAGGGGGGGATTTATTTTATGTCCACACTGTATGTTTGTAAAAAATATATTTAGCCGAACCTTTTTTGAAACTTTTCTAGTTAATGAAATAATCGACTTTTTTAAAAATTGGATTTTTAGGTTTTTTCCGATTACCTTCGTAATGGCTTGGAATTTATGATTTTTTTAAACGGCATCTCAATGACTATAAAAAACTGCAAAACATTGCCCATTTAACTGAATTTGTAACTTTATTAATAACAAAGATACCCATGTAATGCAACTCAAGTTGGGACACCCTGTAAGTCATTAAAAAAAATCGAAAATTTTTAATAATTAAAATAATCTCGAATTTCGAAAAACTTGCTTATTTTAATAAAAATTCCAGAATTTACAGTGTTGTCATCAAGCGATACTAAATCAAGCTGTTAAATAATAAGGTCGTTTTTTAATTTAACTTTGAGTGTGGAAATAAAGAAGATATTATGTGAATAAAATCCAAAATTTGAATGATTAAAAATGCGTGCAATACTCTGGGGAGTAAAGAGTAAAGTAATAATTCATTGATAAGAGGTTGTAGATTAAAGATGATAGGTTGAAACAATTAATAACAAACGTCTGCGTGCCCTATCTGCGCTATCTACAGGGTGTTAAGTAAGGAGTGAGAATGGAGCGGGCATAAATCAAAATGGCGCGAAATGAAACGTGCAATTAGAGAATGCAAGATGAAGCGATTTGATCTCTGGTAAAGCAAGTAAAAATAATAATAAAGCGGATATTGGTGATTTATTAATGACCATCGGGGGACGTTTTAATGTTTCACTTTGGTGCAGTGGAGAGTGCAGACAATAGCCCCACGACACACCGCAATTATATCCGCCATTTTTATACCCTCTATAATATTAAATATTGCACATTACACCTGCAGAGTTGAGCGGCGAGCAAACAATAATTTATACATTAGAATATCTCGGATCAAATCTCCGATGCATAAATCAAACTGTGCGAGCTTTGCGCCGAAAGAGAATCATAAAGTACAGGGTGAATTATTGCGATTGCGAACGACGAGTAAATCATTTGTTTAAGAACCAAGCAAATACCACAATTACAACCAAACAAAAACTATACACTACCTAAACTTTATTATAAAAACATGCTTCCCACTTTAAAATCTATACAGGGTGTCCCATTTGACGTTGGACTGTATACTGTATGGGTATCTTTGTTATTTTTGGAGATACAAAGTCGGTTAAATGGAGAAAGTAGTAGATATTTTTTCCAATATTAATAATTAATTTACAAAAAATTTAAATATCGCATCATTCCAACGCTATCTTAAAAAAACAAGAAAACGTTATTTTCAAAATATGGCTATAACTTCGTTATTTTCGGTGGTACCAAAAATTTTTTTTAACTTAATACAGACAATTTTTGTGTACAATGCAGTAAAACAAATGAATATTTTTTTTGCCCACGGATTAACCAGAAATGAACCAAATTTATTTTTTTCTTATGGCAGCCATATTGGATTTACACATATTCGGAATTAATGTATTTTTCTGTTTAATTTGATATATCATGTGTAATATTTTAAGAAAAATAGAAATAATTTTATTTTACTAACCAAAAATGACTTTGAATAGATGTAAGCTGTCAATACATATGCGTTAAGATATATTTTACATTTTATATTTTAAATAGTTACATTTATGTTATTGACAATTTACATCTCTTAAAGTCCAATGTTAGTTTGTAAAATCAAAAAATTTCATTTTTTTTTTTAAATATGACAAGTGGTATACCAAATTACTCAGAAAAAAATACTGATTCCGAATATGTATAAAAACAATATGGTTGCCATAAGAAAAAATAAGTTTGGTTCATTTCCGGTCAATCCGTTAGCGAAAAAAAATATTCATTTGTTTTACTGCATTGTACACAAAAAATTGTCTGTATTAAATCAAAAAAAATTTTTGGTACCACCGAAAATAACGAAATTATAGCCATATTTTAAAAATTGAATTTTTTTGTTTTTTTCAAGATAGCGTTGGAACGATGCGATATTCAAATTATTTGTAAATGAATTATTAACATTCGAAAAAATCTCTACTACTTTGTACATTTAACCGACTTTCTATCTCCAATAATAATCAAATGGGACACCCTGTATACAGGGTGTATCAACATTAAGTTAAAATGACACTCAATGATATCGATTACACAAAGGAATTGTGTCCTCGATATCTTTTAGCGTCATTGTACATGCACTTTAGTTCTTCATTGCTGCTTGATTTTCTAGAATTTACTCCAAATTAGTTTGCGTGAAAGCACGTTCGAAATTATGATCACTTCTTGCTTCATGATCTTGCATTGCACGTAAATTACAAAAAGTTAAATTAATTAAAGCAAATCGCAGGAATTTAATTATTTTATTAAAAAAAAAGTATTGGGAAGTTGAATTAAAATTGAATAGGTTTTATTAGGGTGTTGCAGGTTAACAGTTACCACCTGTTGGAAATGTTGGTGTTGGGAGAGGTAGCATGTAACATATATAATTTGTGGGGGTTTAAAGTGTTGAATGATGTTTTACACGGTGTTGATTCGTCGCATTGTTTACGCTTTGCACCTGTGGCTGATGGCGGATCCAGGATACAAACAAGCCTTCCCATTAACAACCTTAACACTCAACCCATCATCAACCAACCATAACTAAATTTAAAATTATAATTTCATTCCAACCACCCACCATTTAACCGTAAATTATCAAAAAACACACACCAGTTTATCAACGATTAAAATTTAAATTTTATGTTGGCTATACTAATTCGGTTAAGTTAGGTTAGGTTAGGCAGTGAAATTGTTGATGGCAGCTTTGCGGTAATTATAATTTATTCGAAATGCTTCCAATAAAACGTAAGTGATTTTAATTAAAAAGACATTTTAAAAGCAAATTGCCCTCATTAAGAACGGCAAGAACCGCTTTGATCTTCATAAGAATGCACGCATTTTTCAGGATTAAAAAAATAATCTTGAAATTATAATGATAATTCCCATTAAAATAGCTGATACTTTAATTAATTATAGTATATAAAAAGTTGAAACAAAAGAGTAGCGCTTTGTTTTGGATTAAGTAAGTACAAGTGTCGTTTGTGTGGTAGTTGAAAGATGTTAGAACATGTGTGTTCAAGCAGAGTTGTTAAGATAGAGGCGGTTTGTCTAGAATGTAGAACCTGCAACGGGGACAACTTGCAACTTGTTGCCTGTCGTACTTCAAAGAAGTCGGTTTAGTTCACCTCCCCACGCCCCCTTTTCCCTTTTCAACCGCAAACGGCTAATTTCCACGACACGATTTATCGATTGCCTTTCTCGTACAACGCTGCGACATTCCGCTAATAAATCTTTCAAATTGCCAACTTTCTTATACTACACCAATTTATAGGTTATCTACTCAAACGATTGACACCTGTCAAAATTTTCACAACTTGAAACTAAACCTTTTCAGTGAGCATCAATAATTGTATTTTAGATAAATCAATTTAATTTCAGAAAGGATTACTTGAACTCATCAATTGTATTTTAGAAAAAATGAAAATTTACCACAATACACCTGTAACATTATTAAACTTAGGTTCTTATTCATCAATGTTGAACCCATTTGTTCAAATATTCTGTTCTAAGATTGATAACTTCGGATATTTCCTATTATGGAATGAATCATGATCAATTTCTGCGCTAAAATTTACTTTCATTGAAAAATTCTTTCTCCAATGCAATGGGCCTTTCCACGGTAAAATATTTTTCAATGAATTTTATACTATGCATAGCTCTTAAAAAAACCTAATTTAATGGGCTGGTTTGTTTTTAATTAGGGCACCAAAAAATTGTAATTAATTTATTTAGAAATTGTGTTCAAAAAAGCGGCAACGTTGCTGGTGTTCCCGTCGTGTGTCCTCGTGTACAGTCGACTCTATCAATTCTACCAGTTGTAGAGTCTGTGATCGGTGATGACAGATTGCAAATGTCAAACTTATTTGCTTATTGATTAGCTTGTGTAACCGTCATCTGTCAAAACAGAGTTTGTTAAGCTTTGCGGTGGACGAGACGATAGGGGATACCAACAACGTTGCCGGACTAGAAATTTTGAACATTATGTCGTCACGGATCCATAAATTTAAATTTCTACCTCTTACACTTGTATATCAAAAAATTGATTGGATATTATTTTTTATATTAACTTTATCTTTAAGACTAAATAAAAATTAAAAAATCGTGGTAAGGCCCATTGATATTTCTGAAATACAATTTATGTTTCTCAATTCCACTCGGAATTGATGATTTCTGAAATTGAATTGAAACCTGTAGTCCCAGTATTTATTTCATTTTTAAATTTTGGAAGGAGCCAAATTTTCAATGGTGAAAAATGTGTGAAGATATAAACTAGTGGATAAAATCATGTGAGCTCACAACGGAAAAGCAATTATCAATGATGAAAAACGAAAATGTCCATAAAGATTGGAGTTGATTACCTATACTATCCATATTGCTTCAAGAAAATGCTTAGAAAATCTACAATTTTAAATCATCTAGCACCATCTAGCATTTACTTTAAACATAAAAAAATCTCAACGAAAACTAATCATCATACATTTTGGGCGGATACAATCGTTATAAATTAGTCAAGTTCGTTTTTTGACATTGTATGATTTTGGCGCTTTTTTGACCATTTTTATAATTTTGCTGGGCTATCTAGCAATTTGATAATTTCATAGATTTTCGTATAAAAACCGAGATAATGTGATTGCCATACAACAAGTTGGCTAAAAAAGTGTGCGTTTTAGTCCAAAATATCAATATTTTTGTATATGTCATTTCATTCCTAACAAAGTTATTTAAGTTGAAAAATAAATTCCCACTGTTCAGGCACTGTTTTAATGTTTAAAAGAAAACTAAATAATTAAAATCAACATGACAGGAATTTATAACCATAACCAAACACAAACTAGCTCTATAAAAAATTGTAAGCGCAGTTTCTAGTTTATAGAGCTTGTGAAGGAGTGAAGTGGTAAGGATGTAGCTGTTTTTGATGCAAAGTACGCCAAATAAAATTTAGTGAAAGGTGAAAGCCCAATTCGCCACGTACTTATTCAAAGATTATCTACAATGAGTTCAACTTCTTCCGATTTTACCAAATTTGAGAATGGTTTAGCACCAGCTTCTTTTACCAAGGCGCTATAGTTGCAAAATCCCTATACGAACATCACATGTACAATTTCTTGAGATATAAAATCTCCCGTTGTATAAATATTTCTTCTTAAGGAACTTTACTTTATTGTTCCAAATATTATGTAGAATATGTATACGATTTTTTAGACTCCATTAAAAACCATCATGTACAGATTTCAGCTCAGAACTAGAAATTAGAGTTGATGAGAATCAAAGTTTGAAGTTCAACTCTGAAGTGGAAGTTATTTTCATAGAGAAAGTCAAAGATAGAAGCCTTTACTTCTACCGATTTCAACTCTATCGTTAAAAATAAAAAACGGATCTCAACTCCTGAACAAAAAGGTGAGAGTCAAATTTGTTAGTTTGAATGCCTACCAATTATCAAGTCCAACTCTGAATTTGAAGTTATATCGCAAAATTCATATACGAACACAATATTTGTAATTTATTAAAGTGTAAAATCTTCCATTTTATAAATATTCATATCTGTGTAAAGAACTTTTAAAACGACGAATTTGACAATTGTATGATTGATTTTATGGAAATACTACAGGGTGTCCCAAAATTCGAGCGACATCAATTAACTGAAGATAGTTGACCTAAAAATAAGTTGATATGACCCTATTTATCTATATCCTAAAATGCACTCCTGAACAGTTATAGGCCTCCAAAGTCGAATTTTTTTATTGCAGCCAAAGCAGTAAAGATTTTTTAATAAAATTTTGTATACGTGCATTTGATTATTGGATAGTCAATTGGTAAAAATTTAGCTAATCCTTGACTTTTGTAAATGGTGTTGGATGGAAGAAAAAGGCATAAAACATTCAAAAACTTTTTAGGTATTTAAATTTAAATATTTTATTTAAAACCTATTTGCTTTTTTCTCGGCTTTTGTGGGGAAATTCAAGGATAGGATTTTTTACCCCTTATAAATTTTGCGTAGGTTGTGCCGCTTTTGAATAAATTTAAAAAAATAATTTGGAAAACAGTAAAAATTTAGTCGTTTCCGAGGTAACAAGCTACAGTTTTAACATAAATTAATAACTTTGAAAAACAATGTTTTAATTTTGATAAACTAATTCATATTTAAGAGTCATTTTCTAATAGGCAAAAATAGCAGTTTACGGGCAACACTAGATATGCTAGTACAAACAATATTTTTGTATACTTTTTTTTATTTTAGATTCTAGAGTCATTCAACTAAATATGGACAGAAGGAAAAAAAATTGGAGAATTCATAAAAAAAAATATAATTACCCAAAAGTACCTTAATTTTGCTCGCTTATAATTAATTTTCGATAAAATTGCAACACAAAAGCAGTTGTCCAGTTTTGGTTTAATTAATCTAGTTTATAAATCAGAAAAAATTTGAAAATCTGTCAAAAGAAACTAGAGATATGCTGTTGCCAGTAATGTTCGATTTCATGATTTTTCACAATTTTTTAAACGCAGCAACAAAAAAAACTCATAAACATAAATAATATGTATAATAGTTTTCAATTATTATGCAAAACTGTGTATATTGTTGCTAGTATTTATTTAAACTGGGTATTTAATGTTTATATCGGTGCGCGGCGCGAGTAACATAAAGACCCTTAAAAAATATGCTAATAATACATTAATATTGAGTAAATGCACATTTTTTTTGTAATTTAAAAAGTACTTTTTTAAATGTATGTTCAGTGGCCTAACTTTCCTACCATTTTTTAAATTTTATTCAAAAACTATTCAGCTTATGAAAATTTCATAAGGGACAGAAAATCTTCATTTTTCAGTTTTCTACATGAAAAAATAATTTTTAAATAAAATTTATAAATACCCAAACAGTTCTTGACTGTTTTGTATCCTTTTCTTCTTCTTCTTCCATAAAACATCATTTTCAAAAGTCTAGTATTAGTATTATTATTATTAGTATTAGCCAAATTTTTAACAATTGAGCATTCAATATTCAAAATCACGTATAAAAATTTCATTACAAAATCTTTCCTGCTTCGCTGCAATCAATTTTTTTTAAATCAACTTTGGGGTTTTATAACTCCTGAGGGATGCATTTTTGGAAATAGATAAATAGGGTCATGTCAACTTATTTTCAGGTCTACTATCTCCAGTTAATCGTTGTCGGTCCAATTTTGGGACACCCTGTATATACAGGGTGTCTCAGACCACCCATCCACCCCTTTTATTTTGAGAACGCCTTGTCGTACATAGCTGAAATAAAAAAAAATGTTACCAAAGCAAATCCGAAGAATGTATTGGTGCACTTATTTTTTTCCGGAATAATCCGGAAGTGCCTGGAACCGGAAGTAACTTTCGATTATTAAATGGCAACATAGGTCGAGTATGGTATCGTTTGAAAGTTCTTTTAAAAAGAAACAACTTTTATTAAAATATTTTTTTAATATCTTTCATAATTAACAAATTAATCGAAAAACAAAAGCAAACAAGTGACAAATGGTTTCTTAAATTATGGAAAAATTAAAACACTACCATCATCCTCAATGGGTAAGGGTAGAAGCAATTATAATTTTTTAAATGGAAACATGTATTTTTTGCTTCGCTTGTTAAAAATAATCAACTTTTTTAGGTTATGTATTTACCTTAATTCAAAAAATAAAAAAAAGTTGATTATTTTTAACGAATAAAGCGATAAACGCAAAAAAGAGTTACAATTTAAAAAAATTTCTCTCTTGCCCATTTGCGGATGATGGTAACGATTTAATTTTTTCATAATTTAAGAAACCATTTGTCACTAGTTTGCTTTTGTTTTTCGTTTAATTTGTTAATTATGCAAGATATTAAAAAAAAATTTAATAAAAGTTGTTTCTTTTTAAAAGACCTTTCAAACGATACCAAACTCGACCTATGTTGCCATTTAAAAATCGAAAGTTACTTCCGGTTCCGGGCACTTCCGGATTGTTCCGGGCAAAAATAAGTGCACCAATGGATTCTTCGAGTTTGCTTTGCTAATAATTTTTTTTATTTCAGCCATGTACGACAAGGCGTTCTCAAAATAAAAGGGGTGGACGGGTGGTTTGAGACACCCTGTATAATAATCTCTTACATACCTTGCGGACATAAAGTAAATCCCCTCCTTGCTAACTTTTGAACGGTTATGTTTTTGATTCTGAAAATTTGTCTACGGAGGAATCTAATTGCGAAATTTCTAATAAAGTTATTTTTGATTTTGTGGAACTTCCGGTTATACCGGAAGTGGATGGTAACTTTCTTATTTTAAATGGAACACCCAGTATATTTTTGCATTTTCGTGTTCTCCATAAAAATACCATTAAATTGACCTAGCATATTGTGGTCTACTATTAATACTTTCGGAATTACGCCCATTTGAAAATCGCATTTTTATGCAACTTCATTTACACCGGAAGTTGGAGCCAACTGCCCCAACTTCCTTATTTTAAATGATTTTCTTTTGCAATTAAGTTAATAACATTAAATTTAAACAAAATTATGTTTAACCTTAAGTTCGTTAATTTTTCAACTTCCGGTGTAAATAAAGTTGCATAAAAATGCGATTTTCAAATGGGCGTAATTCCGCAAGTATTAATCATAGACCACACTATGATGGGTCAATTTAATGGCATTTTTATGGAGAACACGAAAATGCAAAAATATACTGGGTGTTCCATTTAAAATAAGAAAGTTGCCATCCACTTCCGGTATAACCGGAAGTTCCACAAAATCAAAAATATCTTTATTAGAAAATTCGCAATTAGCTTCCTAGATAGACAAATTTTCAGAATCAAAAATATAACCGTTCAAAAGTTAGCAGGGGGGGGGGGGGGATTTACTTTATGTCCGCACTGTATACCTATTATCTCATAAATATTAAAGTGGTACCTAAACAGTTTGATTTTTTTATTTTTGAATCTAAATAACTTTGTTTCCTATCTATCTTCATAGTTTCTAGATAAATAGAACAAAATTCTTACCACTTTATTTTTCCAAATATTAAGTAGAATATGTATGTGTACAATTTTTTTACACTCTATTATAGATCACCCTGTATTTTTTTAAGATTACGAATATTAATATCTCAAAAAGTATTCTTTTTTCAATTCTAAAATTTTGTAAATCAAAATGGATTTGTTTTTATCTAATTTTTTTGCACACACAACTGAGTTTTTAGGCTAATTTTTAAACATTAATAAATAATTTGACTGATATTATTGAAATTTATCTCGTAATTTATAAACAAAAATTTCTCAACGACTAATTATTTATCTATGCTAATGATTTATTTGAAATACAGGGAATTCCATTAAAACTAATACCACAATTACACAATTTTTAAGGATTTTAATGTTAGTAGTTACTAGGTTTGTATATTATTGAAATTCAACTCAACTGATCTAAATGATATAAAAATTTATCTCATTTTTTTTTTATTTCACTATGGCCGACTGCGACAAATTTAAGTTTTGTATCATGCAAATCACCAATATCATTAAGATTTTAATTTTAAGCGTTTTTAATTAAGGATTAAGATTTATTTTTGTATTATTTTTATGTAGGAGTAAAAAAGAATAAATTTTGATTGTATAAGAAAAGTGGTTTTGGTATAAATGAGTTAGTGGAATGGCGATTGTTTTTTTGGTTGTTTGTGCGGAGCAAACTGTTGCGCCAATTTCGGGTAGGGGGTGGTTCTGCGTTCTGCGGATGGCAAAGATAACAACAGCAACAGCAACAACAAGCACACTCTTTCCACTTGCACTCTGGCATTTTACAAGAGCGCATTTTTGGCGTTATCCTGATTCATCTCACGTTCGATACTCTCGGCATCGCAGCAGTATCCATAATATCCAACATCCACCCACCGGGTAAAGAACTATCTCCACATTCATCATCCTCTATTTATACAACGTCCGCGCGCATCCAAGAGAGACTGCGAAACCAAGATAAACCCTATACACCACACATAAAAAAATAAATGAAAATAAAAAGGCAGCCGATACGAATCAAAGCTAATAACTCGCCTATCTTTCCATCCAATCGATATTCGATGTTCTGTCTCGTACATTATTATAACACAGGTACAATACTCTTTAATATAATGTAGATCTTTTAATAGGTTAGGCCGAGGCAAAAAGAGTTAATAAATCAAAAAGTTAACGAGACGCACGCTCGCCGAGACTTCATGAAGGAAAAACCACGCCCACGTGGCACGATTCCACTTTCCCGCCTTTTCACATCGACAGATAACGCGAGAAACTCAAAGATTATTCCAAGATTGCCCACCACCACCGCAAAAATATTTGCTTTAACTTTGCAATAATTATTATTAGACAGCGCAGCGCAGCGCAACGCAACCCGTTCAACCAACAATACCTCCGACACGCCCATTTTTTTCAAAAACTAAAATAATTGCTTCATTATCAACTCTTCATTTACTAAAATAATGGCGTCTCAGTTCCGAGTTGGAACAAACATACAAAGAGGCTAGTGTTCAAGTGTTTGTTGGTCAGTCAAGAACCGTTTCGTTTCGAAAACTAAGGACTTTGATGTAGGTGATAACAACAGAAGACAACGCACAACGCCGATGCACTTTGCTCTCACTATTTTTATTTTTATCTCATCCAACCATCATCTTTATCAACACCAAACAAAAAATACCTCTATACACCACAAATAAAACTATTGGCGTTCATTATTTATTTATTAATAAAATTTTTACACTCGCTTTTGCTTATTTTCAATATTAATTAGTGATGATTTAAAGCAGCAAAAACAAAAAAACCGTTAATATACAGGGCGTTTCTAAAATGGTGATTTTGACTTCGTGTGCTTATATTGCATGAAAAACTGACTTACGTTTTCTCCACCATGTCTTGAAACAAAACTGCATCTTAAGTTCAGTTTACTCTATTGCACCACGCCTAAATCTCGTCTTATTCGGGCTAAGTAGAGCTTATACATAAAACGTCGATTTTGAGCGCATAAAAACATAACCTAAACTCGTTAATTCAATCCAATATGTCCAAAAACCATAAATTTTGAATGAAAATATTTATAGGTATGTGGTTTGATGAGCCAATCCTAGGATTTATCAATTACTTAATGTGGTAAATATTCAAAAAATTGTTTTCAATAGAATTTCAGACATTTGCCACGGAATAACAATAAATCTTCTTGTTGGATTTATTTATTTGCATTTCAAGACAAATAAGAAAATATTTTTTAATAAATTGTAAACTTGCCTTTATCAATATGAACTGTCAAATCCTTAGGATTACCACCACCTTGAAGTTACATTCGAATGCATTCAATTTTACATTCGTTTCCAAAAAAAAAAAATTCTGCATGGTCTTAAACTTGCTCAAATATGTAAAAAACATAATTAATTGAACATTCCCAACCCCTCAATTTAATTTCTTTAAAAAAACTTGTAACAAATTTTATTAAAAATATTTTCCAAATAAAAAAATATGTAGATCATAATTTATTGAATTTATTAGTGTGATCTTTTATATGTATAGGATCAAATACGTTAAAAACTATATGTTTGGTTATCCCCACTCCCATACGAGCCCGCGATTAAATTGAAAAGATAAAAATGTCTCATAACATTTTAAATTTTTTCAAAATATTTCCAAAACAAAAAAATGCAAGCCTTTAATTTTTTACTATGTTTTTACTAAGGATGTATTATGTTAAAATATATTTGGTTTATTATCCCCACCCCCGTACGAGCCCCGTGATTTAATTTAATTGATAAATTTCTCATGAAATTTTAAGTTTTTTCAAAATGTTTGTTTTGGAAATATTTTGAAAAAACTTAAACTTTCATAAGAAATTTACCAACAACAACTTGTAAATCCTGACACTTACCATTATGGCCTAGTAAATGTAATTTTTGGTAATAATGTATAATGTACTTTCGAAATAATTACCACGTGTTTACTGTTTACAAAATAAATGTATGGTTATCAATGATTATGTTTGATTATGTTAGATCTAGAAACTAGTTGAACATTAAACAGCGGATTTTTGTTGAAACATCCAATTTCTAAAGCTGGGAGCATAACATCAGTTTATCAGCAGCGTTGCCAATTCTGTCCGAACTTTAGACAGGATGTCATGAACAAAGCCATGATGCAACGCAAGCTCAACTTAAGCTGAGCTTGGCGAAACTAAGTCTAAAGAGATGTTGGAAAAACCGGGCGTAAGACGGATTGTTTCTCTCTTTAGACGCAGCTTCACCAAGCTCAGCTTAAGTCTTCAATTTATAACTTGCTTCAATCAAAATAAATTTTAAACAAATTTAAATCAAATAAACAAAATTCAAGTCGAAAATTTTTATTAAGTTTTTTAAATAAACAAACAAATCAAAAACAAAGGGGACGCCATTTTTAACATTTTATTACAATTTAAAAATTACCAAAAAAGATTGGAATTTTTATAATTATTTCTCCTTTTTATGTATTTCCCATTTTTGTATAAAAATTATTTTATTTTCTCCTAAACATTTTTGTACGAGGACTTTTCCATGGACTACCCCGAACTTCCACATTTTTATTTTTCAAGTACTTGGTAAACGTTCGGAAATCATCATCTTCCAAAATTTATTTAGGACTTCTCAGAACTTCCTCGGAATTCCCAAGTCGCAGGACTTCTTCGGATTTTCCAAAACATCCATAGGACTCTTCCCCGGACATTATCACAATTCTTTGGACTACCTACGAACTTCCACGGACTTGCTTGAGACTTTCCCGGATTTCTTTATGCGTCTACAAAGACTTCCTCGCGTGTTGTACCCCTCGCAATTTTTTTAGTAGTAAATATTGGTAAAAATTACAGGTGCAAGCAAGATGATTTTTTTGGTGGATTTACAGGGTGTCCCACTTTCTTTCCAGCAAAATTTTTGATTGAATAGAAACTTTCATTCTAAAGTAAAAAAAATCCCATCAACTAATACTTTTTTTCTATTCATAAAAACGTTACAATTTAAATTTTTCAAAATTACATTGATTTTTTGTTAAAAAAGGACACTCTGTGTAATTAGTAAAAAGTATTTTTAGAACATTTTAAAAAATACCGAAAATGTACGTCTATAAGGTACAATAAAAAATATTTTAAAAATTGACAATTCAGATTCCAAAACTATTTTTATAGTAAAACCATGTTAAGTGATTTTTTAATATGAAGTCAATTTTCAAAAATTTATTATTTTTTATATTTCTTTCTTTAAACTTTAAAAATAATAATTTTTATTGAAACCCGACAAGATTCATAAGTTTTTTTAAAAACATAAAAGTAATTCGTTTTCTAAAACAACTTTTTTACAAATAAATACACCCAAATTTTATCCACATTTCTATTAAAAAAAAACTGTAAAAATTTTGATTGTTTCTCGGATGATTTATAATTTTTTTTGGAGGTTTTTTAGTGGAATATTTTTCACAAAACTAAAAAAAAATTGAATTTATTTAAAAACAAATATTCAAATTGAAAAAGTATTGGAAAAGAATTTTAAGTCTTAAAAAGGTCACGTACCTACATTGTCTATTTATTTAATTAAAAAATCTACCTTTTTGAAATAATAATTTCATTAACGAATATTTAATGATAATAATTTGAAATTTTGATTTATGAACCACAATTTTTGGTTTTGCTGAAACATTAATATTTTAAAAATTAATTTTCTGATCAAAAGATCTGAGTATAAAAGTTAGCAAAACTTGAAAAATATATCTATTTATTGCACTTTTCGAATTTAAAGAGTGCATTTTATGTTCTATTTATTTTTTGAAAAAAAATATAAAAAAAAAATTTATAACAAAACACAAAATAGATGTCTCGAGAGATGTCTACAATTTCAATAAAACCTTCCAGATTCCTCAAATTTAAAAAAAAAACTACTCCCCCACTGCATTTTTTGGGACATTTTGAAAAAAAAACAATACATATATTTATTATTAAAATATTGTAAAAAAAACACAATTAAATTTTAATTTTTATAAAAATTTTAAAATACAAACAAATCGATTTTTATTAAAAAATTTGAATTTTCGAAAAAAAAAAATAAAAGTTAGAAAATACAAAATTTTTTTTTATAAAAATTTAAAATACAAATGTTTTTATATTATAAAAAAATAAAACTTCTATTAAAAATACAAAACCAATGATTTTTGTAAACAAAAAAATCGAATTTTCAAAAAAACAATACTCCTAATTTTTATAAAAATTTAATTACAAATAAATTGATTTTTATGAGAGTATATTGATTTATTAGGAGTAAAAGAAGTACATTTTGAGGCGAGCATGTAGGTTTGCGGGACGAGCCACAAAAAGTTCTTTTACTCCGAATAAAACATGCTATTTTTTCTTCAAACGTCGAAATTTTTAAAATAGTAATTTAATAAATAATTTTAAAAGTTGACGTTAATTTACATACAACAAACAATACAATGTTAGTGTATATTGGGTTGCCTAAAATGCATTTCTACATTTCAAATTATAATTTAATGTTAATTCTAATTATCATTTTTTAATTTCAATACGACATGTATATTGGGTTGCGGAATAAGCGGAGTAGAAATTTAATTTCTACTCCTAGGCAATACAAAATGACCATAGAATCAACGAACATACAAAGTGACATTTTAAAGACTGTCAAACGTCACAGAAGACTATACTTCAATGACGTTTGAAGAAAAAATAATATTTTCAAGTATATTGTTTTATTAGGAGTAAACGAAGTACTTCTTGTTCTTTTACTCCGAATAAAAAATGCTAGTTTTTCTTTAAACGCCGAAATTTTTAAAATAATTGTGTTAAAAATAATTTTAAAATGTGAAATTTAATTTACATACTTCATGTTTTTAATGTATACAGGGTTGCCAAATAGGCGGAGTAGAAATTGCATTTCTACCCCTTGGAAGTACAAAGTATACCCGATTTACTTCGGAAATGTACGACTCAAAAAACAGAAAAATGACTTGTTACAGCCTGTCAACTGTCAAGCGTCACTTCAATGACATTTAAAAAAAAATATTTTGAATTATAGGAAATAAAAAATTACCAAGTTTTAATGTTTTTTTAGTATTTATTTAAAAAAAAAATACTTAATTATTTTTTGCATAATTTTCAAGTGAATACAATTTCTTTTTAGATAAATTTAAAAGGAACATAATTAATGTTTTTAGTACGTTAATTCACCTTGACTTGGTAGCTGAGAAAGTACAATAGCGTTTATTTTTTAAAAATTACCATGGCAACAGCAACAAGCAACAAATCGACAGAAATTTAATTTACACAAAATAAACAAGTTTTAAAATTGAAAACAGACAAAAACATTCGTATTCAACGATTTTCGTTGATAAGATTACGGTTGGTGATTAGAGCATCCGCCTCTTATCTGGAATCTCGTCCAATTAAAAAGTGCTTATCGCAAGTTTATCCTCGCGTTATCTCTTATCGCAGCGCAGCGCAGCTATCTGGGTAGATAATTTAAATTTCGGAAAGCGCGGGTGAAGCCCATTTCCTGGTCGCGATTGTGTTTTGTTCGCCAGTTGCCGGCTTCGCTGCCTGCCTTATCACTTATCAATTATCGCCGCCTCCCGCGATACCCGATAAAAATTTAGTTGCACCGAAAATTGCGTTTTCCAATTCAACACAAACACATTAAACAACAAAAAAATAAAATAACGTAAAAGCCATGCACTGATAAGCGATAAAATTTCCGATAACATTGGACATTATGTTGTTATCCACGGCCGATAGCGTATAATGTGTCTGTGGTGATAACCACTGATAACAGCACACAGCGCGCAATCATTTCAATTTAAAACATCAAATGTTATTTTTTCATTTTTCAATTTTTTTCAATTTACACCTACTTTTCAGCGGCTTCGGGTTGCTCTGCTTCCTGCGTGACATTCTAGCGGCTTAACTCACATTACGCACAAAAATCATAAAACGTAGCGAAAGCGGCAAAAAAACAAAAAGCGTACGGCACAGGTGATAATACACTGACAGGCGCACGTGGTACGCAATAACAACCCCGGTGTGCTCTCACACAGAAAACGAACGGTGGTTGGAACGCGACTGCTTGCTTTTGTTCTTTCCTCGCTTGCACTCGCAACTTACACTTACAACTAACACCACCAGGAGGCGCTACAATACCTGTCCCTCTTTTCACATCATTTTCGCGATTTTCACAACCACAACACTATTAAATTTTGCACCTGCTCCCTGCTCATAATCACTTTACGAATATAATCATTAAAATATGTATATATTAATTAAAAATTTTATACACAAACTCATTCTTTTATTATTAAATAACTAAAATGAAAATTAGGAAACTTAATAAATTATTCTAAAATTATTATTATTAATTTTTATCAACACTATAAATATTTTTTACTATTATTTCTAGTTTTATTTATTTTTAATTTAACTTATTTACTATTTTTAACATGGGCAACCAAATGTACTTACACGAGTATACTAGGTTGCCGCTTCAATAAATTATTATGTAATTATGCAGCTAAGCTTACTTAAATATTACCCCTTATTTCCATTATTTTTTTGTCAACATTAAACACGTTTATTAGTATTATTTTTTATTCAAATATTATTTTTGAATGATTTGAATTATTAATACCGGCAACTAAATGTAGTTACAGGTGTATACTGGGTTGCCGATATAAATCAATCAAATATGTAATTAAATTTCATTGATATAATTAATTTTGTGATAATATAAATTTAATTTATTAGTTTTTTCAAAAAATATTTAAATATTTTTTTTATTTTTAAAAACGAACGTAGCTTAATTAATAAACGTCAATATTTTAGGTTAAGATTTAAATGAACAAAAAAAGAAAATAGTTTTAAAAATTTTTGTACTAAATAAAACAAAACGATATTTTGTAAATAATACACTTTTAAATTACATGAATTAATACCTAATTATTAAACATGTTTAGCAAGAAAAAACCTGAACGAAAAACTCCTAGAAGTGGAGGAAACAATTTATCGCAGGTACAATGATAGTTAATTATTATTAATAAATTCAAATAAACTAAACGCAATCATATTATGATAATTTATACGTATTAATTATGTTCTCTTCAATTTAGTATGGGTTATTTGATATTCCGACAAATTTAAATTACGATAATTCCGATCCTGAAGATGAAGATGGAGGTGATAGTGATTTAGAAGCCGAATTAGCAAAATTAACGATAGGTGCTGATCCACCTAAACGTCCACTACGTAAACCAAAACCTCCACCAGTTAATTTAGATTTAATGATTCAAGAAACTTTAAAGGATATTCCTAGCGATGAAGAAATTTCTGGTGATGACGACGATCCGGAATTACTCAATGAACTTAATGAAATCACAGGTTTGGTACCTAATTATTTACTCAGTTTTAATTGTTAAAAATAAATGTATAATTCAAAATTCTTCGACACCTTTTAATTATAAAAAATTTTTTAAATTCGCAATTTTCACAAGAAAAATTGAAAAATTGTATTTTTATAGCTAAGCACCAATTTTATAAAGAACCGTACAATAATCGTCAATTTAAAAATGATTTTAACTAAAAAATAAATAAATTTTTTATAAAAATCGCAAGTTTTGTTATAAAGAAACAAACAATATTTTAATTTTCATAATATTAAAAAAAATAATACATATAGTTAATTGAAAATCATACCTAAAAGTAACAAAATTAGAAAAAAGTGAAAATACTTCTAGTGATTTTAAATTTTTAATCGAAAAATATTTGGTCACATTTTTATTTTATTTCACATACAATCCTAATTAAAATTATATAAAAAGTTTATGCAAAATCAAAATGAAAGGAAACAAATTAAAAAAAAAATAGTCATTTTTGTAAGTTTTGTTTTATTAATCGGAAACAAAATAATGTAAGGACACAATTTTTTTTATAATCTATTATACATACGATCCTAGATAAAAATGTACAAAAAGTTTATTTAAATAAATCAGACCCAGAGTAAAAAAAATTGAAATATTCACTCTTTCAGATTTTGTTTTCATCGAAAAGAAAAATTTAAGAGCGAAATTGTTTTTTTTGTTTTCAATTAAAAATATAAAATCTCTAATTTTTTTGACTCTTTTCTATTTATTTTTTTGTGAATTTTTACTGAAAACTATTATTACTACTATTATTTATTACTATTATTATTATTTTCTTTTAGTCCAACTTTATTATTTAACTTTTTGTATAAATTAAATTAAAAACTATCGATTTCGGGACAATTATGTCACTATTATCTTGACAATAAAGATTCTTTAAAAACCTGAAGATGGGATAAAATTATCCCGAAATCGATAGTTTTTAATTTAATTTATACAAAACGTATAAATAATAAAGTTGGACTAAAAGAAAATAATAATAACAAGTTTTTCTATTTAATTTCTTTTTAATTTTTTATGGAATCAGAAACAGTTTTCCGAATCCTTCCCTATTACATTTATTTACAATTTTATTAAAAAATTTGCACAACTTTTTTAAATTGTAATTTTACAATATTTTTAGGAGGAGATGTTGAAGATGAAGTTGTGGAAGAAAAGCCTGTAAAACCAGCAGCTCCAGTTGATTTACGAAAGTTACTAGATGAAAGACTAAAAATGTACGAGTTGGCTGAAAAAAACGCAAAGGAAGCTGGTGAAACTGGACGTGCAAGGCGTTTTAACCGAGGCATTAAAACTTTAAAAGACCAAATTAAGCAGGTAGCTGCAGGTAAAGCAATTAGTGATGAAGATATTCCCCCTGTAGTAACAGTAAACATACAAAAGCGCGATGAAGTTGTGAGCAATAACGATGTGGTTATTGAAGATGCAGCAGTTACACCACCAGAGCCTCAAGCAGAAGAAATTCCTGATACTAAAATAGAACCTGAAGTAGTAAATAATAAACCTTCAATTGATGTGAATTTATTGAAAATGTTACAAGAACGTAAAAATGCTTTTAAAATAGCTGCTTTAACGGCAAAAAAATCAGGTGACGTTACGACTGCAGTTAATTACGTTAAAATTGTTAAACAATTCGATGCTGTAATTATCGCTGTCGAAAATGGACAACCAGTTGATTTAAGCCGCATGCCCGAAGCTCCCATACAAGAAAATACAACAGTAGAAGAAAATGAAACCCAAAATGAACCTGAGGAGCCCCCACAATTAATAACAGCTTCATCCCTGGCCGAGGCTTTAGAGCAACGGCTGGAAGTTTACAAAAAGCAGGAAGAAGCTGCGAAGGAGCAAGGAAATTCAAGTAAATCTCGTAGAATGGGTCGAATAGTAAAACAATACGAGCAAGCGATTAAAGCAAATAAAGCCGGCAAAGAAGTTGCTTTAGAAGATTTACCAACTCCACCAGGGCATGCCCCGTTACCAGGATTGAAACCACCACCAGAAGAAGCAACACCACCACCTAAACCATCGCCACCTGTTAAAATCGAAGAAAAATCACCTGAAATTCCAACTCAACCAAGAACATCCGGTAATCATATGCCGACAACTCGAATGGAGAAGCAATTAGCGCTGTTGAAACAACGACAAAAGGAGTTTAAAGAAGCAGCATTGAATGCAAAGAAAAAGGGGGAGATTAATCAAGCGAAGGAGTTTTTAAGAACTGCAAAGGGTTTTGATCCATTAATTGAAGCTGCACAAGGCGGGTTACCTGTCGATATTAGTTCACTACCTGTTCCACCTTCAGCTAAATCACAACTTGATACAGAGTAAGTAGTATTGTTGCTTTTAATTTAAAGCGATTTTTTTAATTGAAACGTCAAAAAACTTCACGCTGGAATATTTTTAAAATTAAATAAAATTGCAATATTTCAAGGTAACGGTAACCTTATAATTAATTATGTTTGTAATATATTTTTGCTATATTAAAAAAAATATAAATTTCAATTCTTTCCTACTTTAAAGTGCTTAATGGTGCCAATGCACATGAAAAGGGGTTTTTAATCTTCAAAATTAAAAATTGCACATATTATAATAACTAAGAAAATTTATAAAAGAATTTACTGATAATAAAATTGTTTTTAAATTTTTTCAGATATGAGCTTGTAATGGCACAAGAATGTACTGAAGAAGATTCAGGTTTAATGGATATACTTACACGTTTGGAATCACAGTTAACGAAACAACTGAAATTATGTTTAACGACAAGAGATCATCATAAAGCTCTTGGTGATGTTTCTGGGATGAATCGGTTTGAGCATTTGGCTTTGAGTGTGACGAAAGATTTGGATTTAGTGAGAATTGCTAGGAAAACGAATGGCGCTGCTGTTCCTATATTTCATTACGAAACACGAGATTTTTCGGTTGTCAAAAGCTTTACAGATTTAAACGATAATGACCTTGAATTGAACATTATACGTGGGATTAATTATAACTGTGCTAATCCTAAGGAAATTGATACATATGTTAAATTTGAATTTCCATATCCACAGGTAAGAATTTAATAGTCTTTTACGTTAATTTAAAGCACCGATGTAAACAATTAAACGCCGGCTTAAATTAAAAATAGCAAAAAAAATGAGAATTTTTTTGGATTAAATAATAAAGATTTGTAAGGCTCCAGTAGAAAGTCTAAATCCTGTAGTAGAAACAGAAAATTTTAATTATGCAATAAAAATTTTAGGGCTGCAGTAAAAACAAAATTCTGTAATAGAAGCACATTATTTTTATAATTTTTTTTTATAAACAAAAATTTGAAGTTTATTTTAAAAGAAATGTTAAGAGAATTAATATTTTTTTA
The DNA here is from genome assembly GCA_963971135.1 of Stenus bimaculatus. Taxonomy (NCBI): domain Eukaryota; kingdom Metazoa; phylum Arthropoda; class Insecta; order Coleoptera; family Staphylinidae; genus Stenus; species Stenus bimaculatus. The sequence continues at coordinate 16,652,913 of OZ020180.1, read as the reverse complement.
GGAAGAACCTGTTAGAGATCGTACTGTTACAATTAAAGACACAAATAATCCTGAATACAATGCAAACTTTAAAATCAACATTCATCGTACTTCAAGACCGTGTCTAAGAGTTTTTAAGAGACATGCTTTAAAATTCGAAGTTTTCTCCAAAGGGTGAGTACTCTTATTAAAATTTTTAAATATTTTTTAATATATTATATCATTTTGAGAATATCAAGAACTATGCAATAAAGCAAGGTGTTACATATTTCATCCATAATCGAAGAAGAATTCAAGAATTGGTTCCTTAATATTTCGAAAAATTTTGGTTTCATGACATTTCACATTAAATTTGTGTATTTTTTGACTAAAATTTAAGTTTAACTCGCCAAGTAGTTGCTTAGTACTTGATACTTTTTTTATTAGTGCTTATTTTCGTTATAAAGTCATCACCCGCTTTGGTAAATAAATAAAAGCACTTGTTTAAAGTTTTGTAAGAAAAGAATAATAAACGAGTGCTTGATTTTATCGTGCTAGCTGTTTCGCTAGCGATTGGGGTTGTTGTTTCAGGGGTTTCTTTCGAGGGGATACATTAATGGGAACTGTTACTGTAAAATTACAACCTTTGGAAACACAATGCGAATTACATGAGAGTTTTGATGTAAGTATTCTATAATAATAATTTTAGTATAACTTATTAATTATATTTCTTTTTATGTAGATAATGGATGGTCGTAAGAAAGTTGGTGGTAAATTGGAGGTTCAATTAAAATTAAGGGATCCTTTAATTGGAAAGGAAGTGCAGCAGTTGTCAGAGCGATGGCTTGTTATTGATAGTTAATTAAATTTAAGTCATTGAAAGTTTTCTCTCGCTTGTAGAGATTCGCTGCCTTAAGTGATAATTAGTTTTACAATTACAAGACACAATTTCAGATTTTATTGCTTGTTAATTGTTGTGATTATTATTCTTTTGATTTTATATTATTTAAATTATTTTGAAATAACATTATAATATTCGTATAAATATTTTAATAAAGAACAATATTTTACAGTTATGTAGGGTGTTATTTTTTCTTAACTCCACTGTTTCGATTTTTATCGGATTGTACCAATTATTACTAAAAGAAATTACCAATTACAGGCCAAAAATTTTCGATACTTTTAGAAAAAAGAAATATCTCAAAAAACATTTAGATTAAAAAACTTTTAAATCCTCAAAATTTAATTAATATTTTTGACTTGATTCTTAATAAAAATATAAACAAGCGCTGTATATACGAGTACTGCGTTTACTGCTGGTTTGGTTGCCTATAAAATCGTTTAAATTTCCAACTATAAATAGCTTTTTGTTGATATTTTTATCTCGGTAATAATATTGTGATATTTTCAACTTCAGTAATAAATTTTATAAGTAAACAATGAAACTACAAGTTTTTATTGGTGGAAAAAAAACGAGTTTTTAAAACTCTCCTTGATAAAAAAATGGTCCAAAAATAGGTCAAGGCATCCTAAAGTATCAAGTCCATGCAAATTAATTGTTGAAAAATGCAAATTATTTATAGCAGATATTTAAAAATAAAACAGTAAATCCCTGTAATTTTTAAGGTTTTTAAAGTGAAATAAGTAAAGTTTTATACAAAAATTTATTTGTGAATCTATTGATTATGAATACAATTGTTGTTAATATTTAACACATTAATAACTTTTAATACTAAATTTACATAAGTTTAGAAAAATAAATATAATACATTATTTGATAATCACAGATATAATTGTATTGTTTCGTTATCATTCTTTAAAGCTCTTTAATTAACACAAAAAACAAAGAAAAACTCCCAAAAAATTATTCATTTGTTTTATCAAATTAGACGTATGTGGTTAAAATTTAATGTAATTTACTGCTGATGATAAGGCTAAACCAAATCCACATATTTAACCACTTGCTTTTTCTGTCCTTTTAACGACTTAACTTTTTGATCTTGGCATCAATGCGAACCATGTTGGCATCAAAGAGTACCATCTTGTCATCAAAGCGCACCTTCGTGGCTTAATTTTTATTCAGCATGATTTCCCATTTAGAAATGCGATTAATTCACGATCATTGCAGGTTGTAGTGGTCTTAAATTCGCTGCGGAAGCTCCTTTAATCGCCCCAGATTTTTGTTCCTTATCATGCCTTTTAACATGTTTGGCTAGATGATCAGAACGCATGAAGGGTCGCTTGCAAAATTCGCATTGAAACTTTTTCTCCCCAGTGTGCGTTCGTTTATGTCTCGAAAGTTCGTCTGAACGCGCGAAACATCTACCACATGTCTCCCATTTGCAAACGAAAGGTTTTTCACCAGTATGCGTCCTGTTGTGTGCTTTTAAGTGAGAAGATTTAAAATAATTCTTCCCGCACCCCTCGAATTTACATTCAAAAACCCGCCTTCTCGTCTGAATTGGTGTCACCAATTTTAGCACAATATGTCCAGGAATTAGAGTTCCGTTGTTGCTTGATAAGAAGATTGTGCTTGGGGTGATTATTTTCGGAGCGATTGGCTGAAGAGTTGATTTATTCGTTATTTTATTTTGTACTACTGGCATCACTGGTGTTTCTGCAGGTTTTTCTTGCGGCATGAAGTTAGGCGGGTTAATTTTGAATTTCAAACTTTTCAAAATGTTGATTTGCGCTTCCGGGGGCGTTACTTGAGTGCAGGTGCCGTCTTTATTGGCCCGCATTATTACTGAGAAGTTGCGGATTGGTGGCTCAGGAGGGGGCGTGTTGGAAGTCAATCTTCGGGCTAGTTCGGTTTGGTGTGCTTCGGAAAACTCTTCGCATTCCGAATCGGACGGCTGCGGAGTGGGGGGAAGCCGAAACAGATGATTGTCCATTATAGTAACCTGTAATAAAAAAAATTTTAGTCAAAAATTATAGTAAAATAAATTAAAACAATAAGCAAGTTGCATTAAGAAACAAAAAATGGGGAGTAAAAGTAGAAAATTAAAATTGACGATTTTGCAAAAATTCGATTTTCAATTTTTTTTTAAACTGAATTTTATTTAAATAAATAAGTATGTATCTACTTTTTAAAAAATAAAAAAAAAATTCTAACATTTTTTATTTTTGAAAAAAAAAATCGTTTGTGGAAAAATATAAAAATAAATAACGAAATCGTTTAATAAAAAAGATTTAAAAAATCCAAAGAAAAAAATACACACTTTCATTTTTTAAAATTAAATTAAAAATTTTGTGCTTAAAAAATAAAATTTTGTCAAAATTAATCTAGAAATTTTGGCAATTTTAAAGTCTATAGGCCTATAGTACGATGAAGAAAAAAATAAAAAAAATTTGTAAAATTTTTGTATTTTACATAAGAAAAAATATAAATAAAAAACTTACGTTTTTGTTGAAGGGACTTAAAGGTGGTGTTGTGGTATTACAATTAGTATTAAACACATTCATGATTATTAAAAGTTTTTCAAAAAAAAAGGCGTCGCGCTTTGCGAAGATGCGAAATAGAACGTCCAACGGCAAGTGCGTTTCGATGTTTGTTGTGTGTGCACGGGCGCTTTCCCGGACGCGCCAATCCCGTAAGGAGGCTCGTCCATTTTGGACCAATCAGGAGCCGGCTATCATGCGGTCTCGGCGTGATCACATGCACGCCGCCACACACTGTTCACGTGAACAGCGGCTGATATCAGGACGCCGGTACGTGATGCTGACGTCACGCAGCGTGCTCTTGGTGTGCAAACGTCATTGCCAAGCCCATTGAATCGCGTGCCCGCCGACTTCGATCGACGTGGGCGCGTTGTGACCCTTTTGTTTCGCCACAAACCGGAATAACACTACAAATATACAAATGCGAAAATACTTTACGCATTATGCATGATTAATATAGACACAAAAGCAATTACTACGATGACTAATTAAACTAAAAGTTTTATAATAAATATATTAATATTTATAAACCGAATTAATTACTCAATAACTCAATTTTAAAACATTTAAATAAGTAAATAAACAAATTTATTATTTAATTTTATTTAAACATTTAATTCAAATGAAAAATGGCAAATCCCAAATCTAACGGTTAAAAAATAATTTATTTATTTATTTTTGAACATTAATAAGTTGTTAATTAATTAATTTTTAAATATATTCTAATGCTATTTTGGTTGCATACATTTATTATAATTTTGCTATTTTATCAAAAAAATATTCGTTCAATTTAAAAAAATGTTTAATAATTTAAATAATGATATTATTTACATCGTATTTTTTTAATAACATAAAAAATAATTTGTACCTTGCGCCATCTACATCTTTGTAGTTAAACCGATAGTTTGATGCTAACGTATATGAAGTTGCCTAATACATTTTAAGTAATTACTTAGATTAGATTACATAATAAACTTTTCTTTAAATTTTAAATACGTATATCAGGTAAAATTAAACTTGTTATTAATAAAATTTCTAAAAACGAACTTTTTAAAATCTCTCAAGTCAATTCATTCTGTGGTTTGGTGTTTTCTATTTTTGAAATTTCAAAATGGCTGATGCGAAATGACATCCGCGCACGGCGCGTTTAAGAAATGTTGGTTTAATTTTTAGCACGAGAACCAAAAGTAATCTCAGGAAAAATGACGGATATACCGATTGCAGGTAATCGATTTTTGTCCCTGATGCTTAATTCGCTTTAATTGCGGCTAAAATCGGTTTATGTTAAAATTAACCTAAAAATCTGCTGTGAAATTTTGTCATGGCGAAATCACGTGTTATTTCTCAAAAATATAATTAAAAATCTATACTAACCAACTATTTTAATGTTAATTAATGTTATGATACAAAAATTAAAATTATTGCTTTGATTGTGGTTTATTGTGGAAACATCTGATTTGTACGGTCTGTACTTTTTATCAACAGATTTTTTTCTCTCGCTTGTACTTAAAACTTTTTCCAACACCTATAGTGGGTGAGAGTGCAACATAAAATCCTATTTGTTTAAAGTACAGATTTTATCTTGAATGATAGACAAAATAAATAAAAAGTAAAAAGACGTTGATTTTTTGGGTTTGTGTTCATCATCAAGAAATCATATCTCAAATCTTTCAGGTCTCTTTTCATCTTTTTGTTAGGCAAAAAGTTTTTATGTTCCAATTTTTGAAAATTTTTTTCTCAATTTTTTAGGTCAAGGTTTTTTACTTTTGTTTTTTTCAAAACATTAAAGAAGCTTCATTTAGCGATGTCCCTAAGAAATAAATTACAAAATTTAGCTTTTTATAATTTTTGATAACATGACCAAGTTTTGATGAAAATTTGACCTTTTTCATATTTTTGGAGGGCCTTAAACTTATGATTCTTAAAATTTTAAAAAAATCTACATTCATTGAATTTCTTAAAAACCAATATACAGGGTGTCCCAGTTTTTTTCCAGCAAAATTTTTTTTTAGATAATAAATGTCATTCTGAACAAAAATGTTCCTACAAACTACAGTCAAACTTCCATAAGTCGAACTTCTATAAGTCGAATTTTTCCATAACTCGAATTTTGTTTGTAATGTGTTTGTAAAAATATTTGTTTTTAACTTTGCGAAATAATTTCTATATCTCGAATTTTTTTAAAGTCCCTTGAAGATTTGAGTTAGGGAAGTTTGACTGTATTATGTTCTTTCGACTCCTTAAAAAGTTACAGCAATTTTAAAATTTCAAAAATTTAATGATTTTTGTGGGACACCCTGTATAAATTTCATTTTATTTTTTTATTTAAATCAAGTCTTTGGATTTTGTATATCTTTAAGCCAATAAGATGCTAAATTTTACCAAGGGAAATTTAACCTTGTCGTTCGCTTATTTTAATTACAGCCAATAATATTCAAACAAACCAATTTGGCCAAGAAAAAAATCCAAATAATACTTGATTTAAATAAAAAGAAAGAATATTATACAGAGTGTTCCACAAAAATCATGAAAATTTATCAATTTGAATTTTAAAATTGCTGTAACTTTTTAAGGAGTCGAAAAAACATAACAGTTCGTAGGAAAATATTTGTTCAAAATGACATTTACTATCTAAAAAAAATTTTTGCTGGAAAAAAAGTGGGACACCCTGTATAAAAATTTACTTTATTATATTTTCATTTAAGACGGGGGAATTGTGAAAAGAGAGGGAAACACAGCAACCGTTTGTTATTTTAACATTTTTACATAGTAATCATAAAAAATAATAAATAAAAATTATCTGACCCTTATAATTATAAGTAGTTCTTTAAGTTTTACCTAATTCTTCTAAATAAAATTCTGGGAGAGCGTAGAAGTGGAAATACGATGAAATATGGAAAAAAAACGTGCTACTTCAACTTCTACTCTCTTCCAGAGTCACATAATTGAAAACAACATGCTGAAACCCAAAGAGTTATTTATAAGGAAGAGGATCAGATTTAGTTTTCTTAATGGTTACTATGCAAAAAAAATAAAATAACAAATGGTTGGTATACTTCTCTCTCTTTCTTACAATTTCCCCACCTTAATAAATTTTTGATAAAAAGACTTTTTTACTCACTTTTTGCTTGAAAGTTTTAAATTAGTATTCAAAGAAAATTCATTTTTTTTATAATTTTTAATTACAAAATAAGAATATTTTAATAAAAATATTCACTATACACCCAAGTCTGTTTTTACGGAAAAACATAAATAATACGCACAATCGTTTTCAATGAATGTGCAAAAATTTGCCAATCGGTGCAATTTTTCAATTAAATCAGGTACATGGAACAAAAGAAATTGAGGTGGCAAAACTCACAAACCATCAGAATAATTTAATTAATTTAATTTTTTTTTTTTAATAATAATCCGAATTTAATTCAAAACCTAGGTTTTTATTGGCTTAAAATGCTTTGCGGGGAGGTAAGAGGAAAAGGGAACTCGAGAATCTAGCCATGTTTATCAACCTAAAATTTTAAAAAACTAGCCTTAATAAAAAAGATAACAAAAAATTAATTAGATATTAATGTGAATTTCAGTTTCAGCATCATAATGAAATAAAAATTTAAAAATTGTGGATTGGCCTAGATATTAATTAATTTTAATTTTTGGAAAAATTTTTTTTTAGGGCCTTTCGCCTTTATTAGAATATTTTTTACAAGAAAATAATATTTATATCGATATTTATAAAAAAAAAGGATTTGCAACTTATTGCGGGCATTAAAAATTAGATTTTTGAATTGCTGGACTTTAAGCACTAATTTAGACAAAAATTACATCATTTACGATTTTTTTTCTGAAGATTTTTACTTTTTTTCCAATAAAAATAATTTACAAGAAAAAATGTCATAATTCTAAATTTTCATTGGGTACAGAAATTTTTTAACTAAATTTATTTCAGTAAGGTCATCTGTTGGAGTTAGAATCGATTGTGGACCACCTTCTTACAAATCTTTCGACAACTTCACTCCTGTAGAAACGAAATTTTGTAGAATAATAAGTTTCAGCCCCGATGGAAAATTTTTTATTTATGGTTATTCAAATGTGTAAGTAATTTTTGTTAATAATCTTACATTTATATTAAGTGTAATTTTTTTTTTAATAATTATTTTTGTTTAGGCTAAAAATAATCCGTACTGATATATGGAATGAAGTTGCTTCCATCGAAGGCACTAAACCTTACTTCGTGGCATACTCACCAACGTGCAAATATCTGGTGACCTGGGAAACGTTTGAAAAAACTCAAGCTAAACCTGAAGGATCACCCAATTTGAATATTTACAACCTAGAGAATGGGGAATTGGTTAAAAATTTCATTCACAAACAGCAACATAATTGGTAAATTTAAAAATCATTTTATTATTTAAAACTTTTTTATATACCTCGTTTAATATTATAGTGCATATCACGAATAAATCAGCTTTTTTATCTCGCTCTTACTAGAAGTATAGAACCCACTCTTGAATGGGAGTGAGATGATAGCGTGACCTATTCGTGGCATGGATTATACCGAAAAATAAATGCAGGTAAATTTACAAATCAATTGTATTTTTAAAGGGAACCAAAATGGAGCAATGATGAAAAACTTTTCTCAAGGATAGTAAACACGGATGTTGTTTTTTACGAAGATCATAATTTTGAGAGAATTGTTAACCGCATTAAAAGCATTAAAGTAGCTTCATACTCCATTTGTCCTTCAGCCCAGTATATCGTCACTCATTCTCGTGGAAATTCAGGTCAACCTTGTTTCTCAAGGTAATAATTATAAATGTAATCGATAATGGTAATAATTTTGTTTTATTAAAGGTTATTTATGTATCCAAAATTCGAATTAACCGATGCTCTAGCAAATAAGAGCTCATTTCAAGGCGATAACGTGGATTACAAGTGGAACAGCAAGGGAACGCATGTTTTATTATTAACAACAACCGAACATGACAAAACCGGTAAAAGTTACTATGGAAAACAAAGCTTGCATTTCATAGGAATTAACGGTCAGAGTAACTCAGTCGTTTTATGTAAGCATTTATAAAATTTTCTTTACAAAATAATGAATCTTTAAATTTTAGCAAATGATGATTCAATTTATAGTGTTGAATGGAGCCCTAAAGGACAAGAATTTTGCGTGGTTTATGGTTCAATGCCTGCGAAAGTGACAATGTTTAATCTAAAATGCGAACCTGTTTTCGAACTTGGTACTGGTCCCAAAAACTCTCTATATTACAATCCACAAGGAAATATTTTGCTAGTCGGTGGTTTTGGAAATTTAAATGGAAGCATTGAATTATGGGATGTGCAAAATAGGAAAGTTATTGGTAAATTACTTTGATTCATATACAACAAGTTCCAAACAAGTTGTATTTTATGGCAATTTTTTTTATTAATAAAGATGGTTTTATTGACAATAATAATTACAAATCTTTATGAAGATAAACGAAGAAAATATAAGATTGCATTTTTTTAACTCTTTCAGTTTTTATTTTTAACAAAAATTGTCATAAAATATGTAGTAGATGGAAAATTAAATGTAGTTTAATTTTTATTCAATTCAAATTTTAGAAAGCGGTCTATGTTTTCTAATTTAATGTATTTATTTTTCAGCGAAATGTGATGCTCGTGATACGACATATCTTGAATGGTGCCCTGATGGTATCCATTTTCTAACAGCAACGACGAGTCCTAGATTACGCATGGGTAATTGTTATAAATTGTGGCATTACACCGGTGTTTTACTCTTCGAAAAGTTTTTCCATTCACCTGAAGAACTCTACGAAATTAAATGGAAGGTTAGAACTAAATTAGCCTAAACTTTGTCCCAATTCTTTTATAAAATTTTTATGTTACAGAAATTTCCGCCAGGTACATTCAAGCAACCATCAATTTCTTCAGAAAAAGTTGAAGGCATAGTGTCGAAACAAGCTCAAGCATCAACGCAAGCTTACAAACCTCCATCAGCTCGTAACCGACCACCAGGTGTTACATTCAATTTGCATGACGACCATGTTCCAAGTCGTGATAAAGAAGTTTCGAAACATGCTTTAAAACAACGCAAAAAGCGTGAAGCAAAGAAGGCTAAAAAATTGGAAGACGGTGAACAAGAAGATTCAGCAAAACCACATATAAAAGTTGATGTCGAAATAAATTTAACAGGTGATCCTGAGAAGGATAAAAAAATAAAGAATATCAAGAAGAAATTAACTGCAATTGCAGTGTTAAAGGCGCAGCAATCGCAAGGAAAAACTCTTGAAGTAAACCAGCTATCGAAGATACAAACCGAAAAGGATTTATTAGAAGAACTACAACAACTACAAATTTAAACGGTAATATTTTTTTAAATTAAGGACAAAGAAATTACAACTATCGAATTTTTCTTAATTTATTTTAAAATATAAAATAATTTACCGGCTTAAACAAAATTATTTAAGGGTAAAATATTATTTATTCACGTTTACAATGTTGAAATTATGAAAATAAAGCTTATACAGTTTAAAATAGAGTATAGTTTGTTTTATATAAAAAAATGTGATTTCTATCTGCTTGGACCTTCATTAGAATCTTACAGGGTTTCACAAAAGTATAATTAAATTAAAACTGACAAATTAAATACATATATGTAAATTCAAAAAATATCTTAACTTTAATTTTTGAATATGAAAGTAGGGGTCCAGAACAGAATCATGTATTGTTTTAACCTATAAACCTTTTCCAGAGCAGCTTGCACTTAAGGAGTGACTTTTGAGTTGCATTTTTCAAGCGGCACTTGAGCTGAGATTTGTGTGAAACGTTTTTTATTTATTTGAAATTCGAAAAAGTTGATGTCATCTTTTCGTGTGTTCGTTCAGCAATTAATTGGGCAAAAATTGATTGTGATTCATACTTTTTGCTTTGATTAGTTGTTATTGATTCCAGGCGGAAGTAAGACACAAAAGCATCTTGAGTAGGTAAATACGGAGAAAAACCTCAATGGTTGTGTTTTTTTACCAACTTTGCTCGAGCAAATCATATTCTGTTTTATTTTCTTCTATAGAACTAAAAAGAGAAGATTTGCTCGAAAAAATCTGTAAAATTTTGTTAAAAAGAACACAACTCATGTCTCAATATTGTTTGTGTTTTGCTCAACGTTCACAATTTTTTTAATACATTCATTAAGAGTATAAATTATCAATAAACCAATGCCGAATCGAGAAATTTGATTTTCCCAGACTCAACTTTTAGCAAGAAATTTAAAGAATAAGTCATAAACGAGTTATCCATTTTGTTTGCAAGAAACTTAGAAAATGATTCGTCCGGCGTGAATGTGTTATATTTGCAGGACAATTTTGATCGCAAAATGAATCTTAAGGTGTTTATTATATATCTGGTCTAGGAATTAATTCGTGCGGTTTTACAAGAGATGGCGTAAATAGATGAAGATTCCATCGTTCCGTTTACCCAAACATGCGTTTGAAAGCGACTGTCCTTGCGCATCTGTTACAGTATATATCGTTTGGTTAAAGCGTAAACAACAACTTTTTTTATTTAACTCAAAATGTCTAATTTTGTGCCTGACAAAATGTTTTTGCGGGGAGTTCTTCTTCATTACTTCAACATGAAGAAAAGTGCTACCGAAAGTCATAAAATTTTGGTGGAAGTTTATGGAGACTTTGCTCTAGCTGAGCGAACGTGCCAGAAGTGGTTTGCACGGTTTAAAAGTGGTGATTTTTGCTTGGAAGATCAAGAGCGACCTGGGCAGTCAAAAAAATTTGAAGATGAAGAATTGGCAGCATTGCTTGACCAAGATTCGTGTCAAACACAAGAAGAGCTTGCAAAATCATTAGGAGTTGAGCAAACAACAGTTTCCAGATGCCTTAAAGCCATGGGAATGATTCAAAAGATGTCACATTGGGTTCCACATGAATTGAAAGAAAGAGACGTTGAAAGAAGAAAAACCATTTGCGAATTGCTGCTTGAAAGACAGAAAAGAAAAGGATTTTTGCGTAGAATTGTTACTGGTGATGAAAAGTGGATTCATTACGAGAATCCTAAACGAAAAAGGCCTGGGTTAGGCCAGGTGAACCAGGTCCATCAAAACCAAAACGAGATATTCACTGTGCAAAGGTTATGCTGTGCATATGGTGGGATATGAAAGGTGTGGTGTACCATGAGCTTCTTAAAACTGGTGAAACTATTAATGGAGAAAGATATCGACGACAACTGATGCGTTTGAAGCAAGCTCTAGCCATGAAACGCCCAGAATGGGATAACAGACATGACAAATTGATTTTTCAACATGATAACGCTCGACCACATGTCGCAAAACCGGTCAAAAACTATTTAGAAAATGTCGGATGGGAAGTGTTACCCCACCCGGCGTATTCACCAGACATTGCTCCTTCGGACTACTACCTTTTCGATTGTATGAATAATGATTTGACTAGACAGCGATTCACTTGTTTAGAAGATATCGAAAAATGGGTCTCTGAATGGATCGCTTCAAAAGGTGAGGAATTTTTTCGACGCGGAATCCGTAAATTACCTGAAAGATGGGAGAAAGTAGTGACTGGCGATGGACAATACTTTCATTAAGGTATTCATACATTTTGTTTTTAAAATAAGCTCTAATTTTTGATTAAAAACCGCACGAATTAATTCCTACACCAGATAGTTGAACTTCCCTACAACGAATTTCTCTATATAACGAATTATTTTTGAGAATCTTCACCTTAAAGCCGTTTTTAATGTATTTTTTACTCCTTATTTCACCGGAAACACCATGAACTTTGTTTTTTTAAATGTAACATCCCATATTTTTATTCATGGCTTAAAATACTTTTAAAAAAGAAGTATTTTTGAGATATTAGTTTTTATTTTTAGCGAAAAAAAAAATTTTTTCAAAAAAAAAAAAGGTTTTCGAAGTCGGTGAAAATTACCAAAACTAATTCTAAATAATTCAAATACATAAATAAAATTGTAATTTGAAAAAAAATTTAAGTGGTCTTTGAACTATTAATTTTTAAACTAAACCTGCAAAATAATACCCCTACATATGGGGTACCAAAATAATCGTTATAAAATCCTCTTTTTAAAAAGTCGAATGACCCGGCATCATTGCATTTAAAAAAAGTGAGATATTTGATAAAATCTTCATTAACTAAGTTTAAAAATTAATAGTTCAAAAACCACTTTAATTTTTTTTCAAATTACAATTTTATTTAGGTATTTGAATTATTTAGAATTAGTTTTGGTACTTTTCACCGACTTCGAAAACCTTTTTTTTTTTTTGAAAAAATTTTTTTTTACAAAATAAAAAATGCACATAAAATTTGTTTTTTTGAACCATAGAACATAGCCAAATTTCAAATTTTTTTATTCATAAATAAAAAAGTTATCGAGGTGACCCGGTTTTCATTTCCACCCGGTATAGCGAATTTTCTATATAACGAATTTTTTTAAGGTTCCCTTGATAAAGCGTTATATGAAAGTTCGACTGTACTTAAATTATTTTGCTTTGCTCAGAAAGTGCAACTTCAAAGTTATTAATGTGCGTCTTCACAAGGTGCTCTATGAAAACAGTTTTTCTTTCAAAACAAACGAGTCTTTTTAAAAAAAAATATAAAAATAAAGTGATGAAATTAATGAGATCATATAATTACAAGTGTCCACGGTGATAAGGATCATAATTTGTTAAATACTTATCAGTTAGTACTCGGGTACTCTCCACAGCGACTGCAAGATGATTTCTATTATCATTAATATTCGTTAACAATCTCGTATTATCATTAACAATCAATCGATTATCATTCGTGAGTAACCTATTACCTTCATTAGTAATCAATCTAGCATCCGTTAATAATAATCTCGGTGGTTCACTTACATTAACAAGCAAGCGAGTATTATCGTTCCCTAAAATATTACGTGTATCTAAAAACTTATCATCATCAGCGATTTTATATTCGTTAAGTCTATTATCAGTAATTGGAATTAAATGTGAATTATCAGTTAAAAGACGTGATGTGTTATTTAGGATTCGAGAACCATCATTTGAAATCATTCGAGTATTCTCAGATTGCATTAAACGCCCGTTGTCAGGTTGCTGATGTTGTAAACGATTGTCCGGTTGCATCAGGCGATTGATTTCATCCACTTGCGGGTGGTATTTTGGATCAGTCTGCTGGAATTTCGGAAGACGAACTTGCTGCTGATGTTGGGGTTGTGGGGGAGGTTGAGGTTCGTTTTGTGGATATCTTGGGGAAGGAGCATGAACCTTCAAAGAAATTATTAAATATTATATTTACTAATTGTGATTAAAAACTTACTTTCATATGTGTATTGAGTGTGCTTGATTGTGAAAATGCTTTACCACAAGTGACACAGACGTAAGGTCTTTCTCCGCTGTGAACCCTCATGTGCCGTAATAAAATTGTGTTCACAGTAAAACCTCTTCCACATACGTTGCATACATAAGGACGTTCTCCTGTGTGATTGCGCATGTGATACTTCAATTTCATCACTGTTGTAAACCTAAAAATACAATCAAAATTTCATCATTGTTACAGGCAAATTTAAGATTCTTTATTAAAAATTTTAGTGGTCATGTCAGATTTGAGCTTTGGAAGTGGATTTAGGCGTCTGATTTTAAACTTAACTTGATATTACGAAAAATATCCTAATTTTGTGACCTTCATGAAGAAAATTTGACCTCTCAAAGTTTATAATCGGTACAATTTTTGTTCATTTTGATCAAGTGTATTTGTGAAAATAGAATTAACTTACCTTTTTTGACAAACTGAGCATTCGATTGGCTTTTCAGTCCCATGTAAACGTTTATGACTTGTTAAATCACCAGATTGACGGAAAGCTTTTCCACAAAAATCACATACAAACGGTCTTTCATTAGTGTGTGTTCGCATGTGAATTTTGAGGCTGGCCTTGGATACATAACCATTTTTGCAGACTTCACAAGTAAACGGCCTTTCACCTAAAAACAAAAATTCAATTTTACACCACAAATATACAGGATTGGGTGAATGTATTTGAAAAGCTAGAAGGGGAATAATAAATAAAAAAAATGTTATCTAAATTTTATGTGTGGGTACTTATAACATATAAATAAATGTTTTAGTCATCAAAAATTTTATAAACGCTAATGCGGTTAAAAACAAATAAAAACTGAATGCACAACAAAGCCTTTACTCGCCTTCCTCCAATTTATTGCAAAATTTATGTCAAAAAGCGCCATCTATACGTAATTGAAATTCCCAATACTGAAAAAATGTGATATTGACTCAATTTTTAGCTAACTATGTGTTCTTAGATTAGAGGCTAAATCTATTTAAATGGCGATTTTTTGTTCATGGAAATTTTAGCCAAAGTAAATAATTGCAACTGTCAGAATCTTAAGTAGTTTCTCTTCATGCAGTGTTTCCTGATGGTAAAATCAGGTAAAATTACAGGTGTATGATTTCAATGACATGAAATTTGTATAATTTACAAAACTTCATGAAAGTTAGTTAGATGAAGGTACTACTATATTTTCTAAAACTCATTCACTCTTTGCAAGTAATTAATTTTGTTCGTTAAAATTATAATTTTATATATAAAATAATTTTAGTACTGTCAGTTTGACATAAAAAAATATTTCAATTTTTGGCACACATCAAATCTTTTGCAATAAAAATGCAGACTGATAATGAGCATGAAGCTACAAAAATCAAAATAACAATCAAATCTCAAGCACGATCTGAAGAATTCAACTTAGATAGTGAGCAAACAGTGAAAGATATAAAACCTGAAATTGCAGAACGTTTTGATGCTGAACCTGAAAACGTTTGCCTAATATTCGCAGGCCGATTTTTGAAAGATAATCAATCATTAACAGCACAAAATGTGAAAAATGGGTTTGTTCTCCACTTAGTGATTCGTACTAAAAATAACTCACCTCAATCAACAAATTTACCACCTCGTGAAACCAGAATTATGAATGAAAACACCCTAGCGGATTTAACTGCGCACATTCTCAGTAATCCGCAGTACATACAATTGTTAATTAACGCTGATCCACAAATGCGCTCATTAATGGATCAAAATCCTGAAGTAGCGCATATAATTAACAACCCAAATTTAATGAGGGAGTATTTGGAAATGACAACAAATCCTAATATGATGCGGGAATTTGTACGAAATCAAGATTTGACTCTGCAAAATATTGAGAATATGCCTGGAGGTTTTGCTGCTTTACAACGCATGTATACAAATTTGGAAGATACTTCACCAAATCCTGATAATCTACTTCCCAATAATTCTACAAGTAATCCACAGCCACCTAATTCGACTGGAATAAATTCTCAACCATTACCTAACCCATGGGCGAACACAAGCAACAATAACAACACCAATCCCACTCCTCGCCCCGAATTGATGTCCCAAATGTTAGACAATCCTCAAATACAAGAATTGGTAAGATCATTATCTCAAGATCCTGAATTTATTCAAACAGTCCTTGCCAGACAAGCACCCACTTTAAATAATCCTGAGTTTAGAAATTTTTTTGAGAATAATTTACAATCATTTGTTCAAAGTCTATCTCAAAATTCACAAAACGAACCTCCTGAAACTGCCTACAGGGAACAACTGGAGCAGTTGAATTTAATGGGATTTTCCAATCGGGAAGCTAATTTAAATGCTTTAATTAGAAGCATGGGTGATATTAATTCTGCTATTGATTTTCTTACACAGAACTTTAATTAAAAAGATTTGATTTAAAATTTTTTTTGAAATGTTGCATTGATTAATAAAATACTTAAAGAAATTTAACAATGAGATTTTGTCTAAATATTCATATAATTGATTATTTGAAATATTGTTAGTTTAGTTATATTGGTATGTATATTAGTTCCAGTCGAAAATAGGATACAAAGAATCACAAGTAAATAAGGAGATAAACGTGCAAGCATACATAAAGCCGCCTGAGCTCAGCCAGCAATCGATTGTTTTGTATCCTACTTCAGTCAGAAATAAAATGCACACAGCTTCTCAAAGCTGTAAGAGAGTAACTTGAACAAAATGAAAAAAGTTCGGTTTTCACCACAATTCTGTATTTTTAACTTAAAATTTTTGAGTTTGTACTGAAAATTTGGATTTATCACAATGAAATTGTACAAAAAAATCGTAAATTATTCTTTGAATTTGCTAAAGTTTCTTTTTAAGAGGTGAAAATTTGGTTTTGATTTTTTTATTTCTTGTATGAAACTATTTTTAACTCAAAGTTTTGAAGTTTGAAGTGTAAATTTGGGTTTAGAGCAATAACATTGTGCATTAAATACAAAATTATTTTCTAAATTTACTAACATTTGTTTTGCAATTGAATTTTAATTTCTTGCATTAAAGTATACATTTTGGGTTTTCAGCTTAAAATTTTAGAATTTCAAATTTCTTTTTAAGATAATTAATTTTAACATAGATTTCTTTCATGTGGTAAAATGAATAAAATATTAAAAAAATACCTGTATGTGTTCTTAAATGAAGCTCCAGATTAAATCTTTGCGGAAAACATTTTCCACACATATTACACAAAAACGGCCGATCTCCTGTGTGTTGCTTTATATGCACTGCCAACGTAGGAGCATCAGGAAACTCACTCTTACAATAATCACATATATGCTTCAATAAAGCAGGATCACCCTCCTTTTTCTCATGAATCTTCATGTGCTTCAACAAGCTATTTTCAGCGTAACAACCCTTATTACAAATCTTACACACAAATGGTTTTTCCCCGGAATGTTTCAACATATGTTTCGTCAATAAGGTTGTATGAATAAAACGCTTCTTACAAATTTTACATTCGTGAGGTTTCTGTTCATCAGGTATATGCGTACGCATGTGATTGTTTAAATAATTTTCCTCAGTAAAACCACGTGGACATAATTTACATTTATAAGGTCGATCCTCGATATGCGTTCTTAAATGTTTACGAAATGATTTTAAATTAATGAATTGTTTTTTGCAAACGTTACATTGATTAGTGTTGCGTTTTAATTTCTTTGAGTTTAATTTATTACTTCCAGCTTTAGCGAGCAACTTCTTCTTACCCGATTTGCTTTTTAATAATTTAGCTGATTTTAGTAGTTGACGTTGAGCTATCGCTTTTTCATCACTCGCATTTAAAGGTTGTTTATCCATTACTTCGAGTTCGGGAAGCTTGAAATCATCATCCTCATCACTATCGTTGGAAGAATCATCTAAATCGAAATTATCGAGAAGTAAAGAACTGGAGTATAAATCGGCGTGGTTATCATCTTCTTGTTTGCAAGATTTATTCGGCAACGGTTTGCCTAAATACTGGCGTAAATTTGAGTCAGATTGTTCGCAAAGTTGTTTAAATGATAAACATTGATTTGCTTGAAGTGCGCATTGGATACACAAAAGCGATGGTAAACCATCACCATTTTCAACCTAGAATTATTACAAATGTATTACCATTTTAATACCTGTACGTGCCTTTACATAGAGGGCGCTGTTTTGACAGAAACAGCTGATCAAAATGAGTACCAATTTTACCAATTATCTTTACAAATTGAATAAAAGCATAAGGGAGCAATATTCGTTATTTATATTATGTAAAAGTAAATATTTCTTAGATTTTTACTCATTTCGTTGAAAATTACAGAATCCTGTAATGAGTTAAACACTATTTCTATGATGATTTCATCAGTACCTTACATTACAAAGATGAAAAAAGAACTTCGAATAATTTCATATAAAAATTGCAGTTTTCCTGTTAATAACCAGCAAAGTTAAGTAGCAAAAAAAATATTTAAAATATTTTGGGTTTAATTGGTTGCATATGCAACAAAAGAATTATTATTAGTGCAAATTTAACAAAATACATAACTCTTTATGAGTGGTTTATTAAAATATTTTCGGTGTAATTTTATTAGGATTTCAATTTAAAATTTTTGTAAATTAAACTAACCTGTACAGAAGCGAATCCCATGAGGATTTCTGCAAGGCGCATAGTTTGGCCCAAAGCTTCGTCAGGAACAAAAACTGACCGCATATCATCTTTTTGTGTAAGGCAAGCACGGCATATCTTGCTGATATCCACTTCTACGGACTCCATCCCGCAGAAAACACAAATTTGTAAACACAAACAAAGGCGGACAGACGCGCAATGCAAATGGCGGACACGGTTTTACTTCCACTGGTCGATTGGGACAATCAAAATTAAGAAAAAAGTTATTAGGAAACATAAAATCATAAAGAAAACAGTTAAAAATTTATTTAATTATTTATTGTATTATAAATGATTCTAATGGATAAGTTATATTTTATTTATAATGCGAAAATA
Organism: Stenus bimaculatus; assembly: GCA_963971135.1. Taxonomy (NCBI): domain Eukaryota; kingdom Metazoa; phylum Arthropoda; class Insecta; order Coleoptera; family Staphylinidae; genus Stenus; species Stenus bimaculatus. Next base: position 16,634,147 of record OZ020180.1, on the reverse strand, counting down.
AAATTTGCCCGCCATCTATCGGAACTCTCATGAAAGTTGTAAAAATGCCATCTACTTTATTAGCATAAGTGTATATTAAGTTGCATATATCAATAAATTAAAAAATAAAAATTGTTTTATTTTTATCTTTTATAAAGCCAATTGTTTTAAAAATACATAATCTTATTTTAAAATTTTATGTTCGAATTAAAAAATGTTATTTTTTTGCTAGATATCAAAAATTTAAAACTCAAGTTATCATCGCTTTAAGAAGAAAAATTTTTGAAAATTTAGATTAAAATTATAGATTTTATGTATAATTTCATTATATTAGAATCAAAAAATATAAAATTTTGGGTAAAAAATGTAAAGTCTTAATCTTCATGAGTAAATCAAATATTTAAAATACAAGTTTTCACTTCATCTAGAAACAACTTTTAGGGTTGAAAAGTCGATATAAACACATGTCCTCAATGTAATAGCAATGGTAGTAGTTAACTTTTTATTGATTATTTCATAATTTATGTGGCTAAAATTTTAATTCAACGAATTTTATTAAATAAACTTCTTAATACAACATCTTTTATTATTAAATTTACAAGAAATGTTTTTTTAAGTTTGTTTATTTATTAAAAAAAAAAACAATAGAATACAAAAATTCACTGTGAGCACTTCTTGCCGGTTAAAATGATTGTGGTTTGAAATGTAGGCAACCAAATGCGCAGGTTGGTACAACTAATAATTTAAAAAGAAAACCCTCTAGTAATCCAATGGCAAATATTTTTTCAAAATGAATATAATAATCATAACAACTCAAGAATTCTAAACAAATATACAAATTTAAGTTATTTATTAAGGGTAATTTTTTTTCTCATGATAGGACAATTATGAATTAAAAACCTTCTGTTATTTAGCTAACGTTTCGTTAATTGGTTTATAAACATCCTCAGAGCTACAAAAAGATATAAAAATCAGAATACATTCCAAGATTACATACAAATTTTTTAACTAATAAACAGTCAAAACCTTTAAAAACATAAAAACTTTAAAACAATGCTCACAAACTTAAAAAAAAACTTAATTAAAAAACGCCAACAACTGTATATTCCAATTAAAAACTTTTTAAAAACTTTTTTTTTAATATTTCCTACCTTAATAACCATTAGAGGCGATAAAACTACATATAATTGAAGCAGCATTTGGGACCAACTACATGAAGTCATCAATGGTGTATTCTGTAAGATAAAAAGTGATGTTTATGAAACAGAAGGCAGAATAACTAATTACAATAATCTGATGTATTGACACAACGGTAAAAATTCGACCTACGCCTCTGCTTTTGTATAGCCTAGTTACTTTCAGTTACTTTAAACGTAATGCTTTAATTTATAACCTAGGGCTACTTTTGATATTAATGTATGTATCAAAATTTTAAACTTCAATTCTTAGGTTTATCAGTCATTATCTTATCCTTAGGTAGGTTATAAATCTATATTTTCGAATTAGGTTAGATATGAATGGAAATATTGAAATGTACAGTGAATTCAAATAAGATAGATACCGCAACTATGCAACCAAACATACTCTTTAGTGATTTTAGACTTGCTAAGTTGGTGTACCTGTTAATTTTCATTCAAATTTAAATTTGATCTGTCGCTTTAACGAAAGCATCTCTCAGCAGTTTTTCCTCGGGTATTTTTTCAAGTTATTTCTCAGTGTGTTGCAAGTTTTATAAAAAATAGTTTTTTTTTCAAAACTAAATTAGCGCAGTTAAAACATGCGCGATGGTTTTTTCACCGGACCACAACGTATTCATTTCAGTGTAGCCAAATGTGGGAAACTTAGGTTTCCTACCATGAAATCTCAACAGTATCAATCATTTTTGAAGAGCCTGTATATTGGAATTCATCCTTAAAATAGTTCCTGTATATTTTGGCACCTTGTATATGAAAAATTGGATTATTTAACATTTTTGATTTACCCTGTATAAATTGTAATGTAAACAAAAACAAGCTCTTTGACAGATGGTTCTGTAGTATCTATGTTTTTAAAAATGTCAGTTTGACATTGACATATTTACAAACTGCTTGCATATGTGTCCGCGTTAATAGCAATTAAAATAAATCTATGCGAGATTTAATGACCTCTTCACGTAAAGTTCGCACAACAAAAGTGCGTGTTTGTGCGTACTTTGCACTAATTTTATTAGTCTGCGCCTTGGCTGCACTTTATGCCAACTCAAGGCTCCAATACGAAGAAATACAAAAATCATATCACCTTTGCAAGCAAGAAAAAGAAAACTTATCAACGCAACTTCAAGGTAAAACACACAATAAAAATATGAATAATTTAACCGATGAATTTTAGTTATTTTTGATTATAAGCAACGACTTGATAAGTCCTTAAAGACTGAAAAGGCTGATCATCAAAGAACGAAGAGTGAGCTCGAAGGTAAATTAAATGAAGAGAAGCTGAAATATGAGAAAATTATCAACGAGGAGAAGCTACGATTTGCAGCTTTACAACAACAACATAATATATTACAGGTAGTTGTTTACGTCTTGTTAGTTTTGGCATTAAAGGCTCTTACAAACAACATGGGCTATACGCTATACCACCAAATGTTAAATCCACAATTACAATTTTTACAAAGCACTTCTTGCTTTTATACAGGGTATTTCGTTTGTGACTCACTAAATTAGAGTTTTCAGTAGATTTTTTACAACAATATAACAAAGTTTCAGAAAAATTAAAAACAATGGTTTTTATTTTAAAAAAAAATTTTGAAAAACTAATAATTTTTTTTTAAATTTTATCAACGTTTTCTTTATTACTGTTTTTACCAATTGAAAGAGGATGGTTATAGCGTTCTAGTGGCAATTTTTTTTAAATCTCTAGGCATATATATTGGTTAAATTATTATTGGAGATTTTTTGGTCAGTGACTTGACTTCAAAAACCTGTAGTTCCAAAAGTAAACCCTATTTTTTTTGTTGATTAAATTTTCTCTAGTTTCTAACCCTGATATTTGGCGAACCACTCTGCATAATTAATTTGGTGTATACTACAATAAAAATAATTCAAAAAATGTAGTTATGAGGTTTTTTATTGTAACAAAAATAGAAATTTTTAAAAAGGTCTAGTAGAATTTTCTGACTTACAATTAATTGATGGATTTTTATTATGTTTACTTTTTCAGACTCATAAAGACGATCTGAAGGAAGAATGCAGCAAAACTCAAAAAGACCAGTTGGATGAAATTAATGCGTTACAGGCACAATTAAAGGAAGTGCAGGAAGAAGTAAAAAAGTCTGAAAATGAGAAAGATAATGCTATTGCACATTTTAAGGTAACTATTTTTGTGTCTATTATAAATTTATTTTTATTTTGTATTTTTAGACACAAATTGAAGTTTTACATAATGAAGTAGATCAGTTAAAAGGACAACTGAAAGTAAGTTTTTTAAGATACATAGAAATTTGCTTAATTATTTTTCAGTATAGTAGTTTTTAATATATTATGTACTTTATCAACCCTAAAATTTTAAAAATACCCTAGTTTTTAGTTTTTCTGTAAATAAAAAAAAATTGAAACAACATAAACAGATTTTAAAGTCAAACAAAATGTTTTTGCTTCTTTCATAATTTTCTTATTGTACACCCTTTAAATAAAATACTATGTTTTATTTTAGAAACCCATTGAAAAGAACTACACTCGAACCGAAAACTCAACAGTTCACTTTTCGAAATTATTACCAAATGGTGAATCTCAATACGTTCTTGATAAAAATCCAGAACATAAGAGCGTCCTTGTCATTCCACGGGGTGCAGTTCCTGTTTTAAAATCAAGCAGCCCACATGGCAATATTAATTTTGAAGGGATCAATAATTTAGGTCCATTTCCAATAACTTCATCAAGTACTACCAAAAGAAGCACCTCTAAAGAAAGTCGATTAAATCCGGCTTTACCTAGGGGCATTGATATGCCTGAAAAAAGTGGTAATGATGATTTTTCAAATAATCGGTATAGCAATATTGGAGCTCCAATGGAGAGTAAAGAGTCAAATAAGAAAATAAATAATGATGCGATGGAAGATGATGCAAATGATATTATTGATCTCCCCAATAAAGCAAATGCAGATGAAGATGGTAGGTATTAAAGTTGCGTCCCTTAAAATAAAAATTCCATTGTATTTTTTAATAATATCACTACAAAATAATAATTAAGGTAGCACTTTTGAAATAAAAAACACTGTATATAATATGTATTTTTAATGCACCTATCTGTTTTTTCTTTAATGATAAGAACTTATTGATAATTTTAACATTAAAAAATTTTTCGAGTCCAAAATAATAATTACCATATATTAACATTTTTTTGATAATAATAAATTACAACTCGTTTCTAACAAGGTTAATTTTTTTAAAGAAACTTACAAAATAATTTTTTTTAGTCTACTGTTTCGTCAAGTATTTTACACATATTAGTTATTAAATTTAATAAATCTAAAGAAATGTAGAAGCTTAAAACAAGTTATTTTTCATTTAATTATTTAAAAATAATTTTTTTTGTAGATGATCCTGATGATGGAAATCCAGTACCAAATGGAGAACTTGCAGAAAGAAACTAACATTCCACATAATTTATTTTTAAAATTGTTATTTAAAATCTATGATTTTGCCATAAAAGTATTTTAATTAAGTTAATTATTTTGTTACTTAATATCTACAGAATTAGATGTGCAACGTTAAAATTTTTTTCAATACATATTTTATAAAAAAATGTCTTGATTTTAATGCAATAACACAATCCGATCATCAACAAGATTTGGAGTCATGTCACTAAGGGTAGATTGCCAAATCCTACAAATTTATGAAAAAAACATATTTTAAAACTGCAGTGTCACTTTGTGAACAATTTACAAACTGGTGGTAACTTAAACTAACTTAATAATCCGATTTTTAGTAAATTTTATTTAATATGCTGTTTAGATTTAACATAAAAAAATTTGAGCTCTCAAAATTTTAGGAATTACTTGATGAAAGGTTTTTAATTTAAAAGTAAACTTTAACTAAAATCTCGCAATAATTGAGTTTTCCATCTCCAGCAGTGCAGTCATCTTAAAAAAAACTGGAAATTATGAGATATATTTTATGTTTTTCTTAATAATTTTGAAATGGTGTGTTCAACAAAAAATTATTTTAAGTGAAGATTGACGATGATTTGGGATTAAGTAAGCAATATCGCCAAAAAATTATTAATTTCAATTTTAAATAAAATTTGTTAAATCCCAAGAAGGGATTGAGGAGCACAATTCTTATCTGCTTTTTGGGGAAGAGTTTAGGTACACATTTTTAGGGATCTTTTAAATTTTGTTTCGAGTAGTTGCTCTTACAAACATGTGGCACCGCAACTCATTCATTCATGTTCTATGATCCTCATTTTCAACTATATGCCATGAAAACCAACGAAAAATACTTTTTGGAAAAAATTTGAAAAGCTGTATTTCAGGCGCAGAAGAAACGTTTTGAACCCAAAATTTAGAAACTTTTCTTCTCCTTAAAATTGAAAGGTATATTTTTTTGAACACTGTTTTGGAGAGGAAAAACATGAAGATGACCAAAAATTTTGAGGATTTTTTGAAATGGCAACACCGGCGGAAATTCACATAGTTCGAAAATTTTTAATAGGGTCACTGCTCACATAACATATTCAAAAATCGAAACACGGTCCTGAAGTTAAATTTAAAAGCATTCATATTTTTTATTTGAATTTAATGGACAAAATCTCAAAATTTTGATATTTATTTTATAATATTAAAATCAAAATACATAGTTGTCAGTTAAAATTTACAAAAAGTTCATTGAAAATCATACCCGGAGTCAAAAAATTGGGAAAAAGGTGAAAATAAACAGTCACTTTTTCAGAATTTATTTCTTTAATCGAAAACAAAAAATATTAGGTCAGGAAAAGCCTTAATTACCAAACGAAAACGTTTTCATTTGGTAATTAAAACTTTTCACTTTCCTATCTTAATTTGAGTAACCAAAAACCAAGCTAATGGAAATTTCCAATTTGAAAAAATATTAGGCCGTAATTTTTTTATATTTAGTTACATATACAGTCCTAAGTAAAATTACATAAAGTGTTTTCAAAATCAGACCAGGTTTCAAAAAATTAGAAAATAAACGGTCACTTTTTAAGATTTTATTTTTTTTAATCTAAAACAAAAAATGTAAGGTTACAAGTCTGATTTAGAAAAAACTTTTTATGTAGTTTTACCATTTCTTAAAACCAGGAGCATAAATCCTAAAATTTTTCAAAAATCATAAATCTTTGTGCATAAATAGACGCGCCCCTACATATTTTAACTGAGAAATGTATGAATTTTTATTTTAATATTATAAAAATCAAAATTTTGCCCATTAAATTTAAATAAAAAATAATCTTTTTTCGGACAAATTGACTGGACTAGATTTCAATGTTTTAGATAAATGGACTTTTCTCAATAAAAATAATTTATTTGTAAAACAAATTAACAATTTAAACTTTTTTATCTTTAATCCTTCGATTTCTATTCCTGTTCTTAACATTAGCCACTTCATAAAAATTGCTTCCGGTTTTCTTGGGCCTTTTAGCTCTTTCTAAAGCTCTACGTTTCCTTGATGTTAATTTTTTCTCAACAGTTTCAACCGTAAAATCACCACTCGTTGTTGCTGCAAATGAAGCTTCGTCTTCCATATCGGAATAAAAACTTATATCAGACGAATCAGAATCATCATTTTCTTCTTCTTCACTATTATTACCTGAGGTTACTTCAGAATTATTCATAGTGGATACATCGGCGTCATATTCATATTCCTTACAAGCTTTTTCTATATTTTTAATTGGTTCCAATTTTTTAAGATCGTCACCTTCGTAATCGATTCCAACTTTAATTTTGGATAAATCTTGCACGATAGGTAAATCGTTTTCAGGTAATGGTTGTTCAAAACCAGGTGGTGCAACGTAATATGGCAACTTTCCTCGCTGCCAATCGTTTAACACCATACGTGCAACAATTGTAATATCAGGTTCGCCTTTTTTCAACAACTTTCCTGTGCGATGCGCTAATTTTTCCAGGAATTCAATTGGTGAAGCCCAGGAATCAATTTTGTAGGTTTTCTTTATGTAGTCCGGTTTAACCCTTTCCAAAAGTGGTTCTATATAATCCTCAGGATTATTAACTAATTCAACACGAACAACCGATTTTAAAACCTTTTCAGTGTCTGTTTCCGCAGACGGATAAACAACGCCAGGACAATCAATCAAAAAAATCCTGCGCATCAATGTTATGTATTGCCAAACTTTCGTTTCACCTGCAATTGGTGCTACTTTACAAACCTTTTTACTCCTCAAAGTATTTATAACAGAAGATTTTCCTACATTAGGATAACCGATAAAACCAACGGAAATCTGCTTTTTATCAATATGAAGCTTACCAAGCTGTCTTAATAAATTAATTAATGAACCTTTACCAAAAGGATGAGTCATGCTCGCATGAAAAGCAATTGTAGGAAACTCTTTATTTAAAATTGCCAACCAACGCTGCGTTACCCATGTTGGTACCAAATCAACTTTATTTAAAATAAATATTAAATGCTTATGTGGTTTTTCAGTGCGTAAATATTTCTCCAAATGAGCAGAACGAGTTCCCAAAGGATCACGTGCATCTAAAACCTGCAATAACACATCCGAGCTATCTACTACTTTATACAATTCATTCCAAATTCGCTTGGATTGCCCCGCATGCATCACCCAATCCCTAGGCATATCACGCACCCCTTCATCATCCCTCACAATATTACTATCCTTGACATCCGAATAATCCTCAAATTTCTTATTCGCTATTTCAATCAACTCATCAACTCCCTTCGCCAAAATATTAGGTCTTTTACGATTTTTTTTAGGCCCAAAAACACTGTCAAAACTCTCAGTATCTAATAAATGCACACGTGCATTCTTTGCTTTTTCATTCAGCAATGTAATCGGTAGATTTGTAGGTTTCATTATTACGTTAAAAGGATTCTTCATTGCATTTCCCAATTCAGTTTGAAATTTTTGTAGTGCATTTTGCGAAATTACTCGTGTGTTTCCAAACCATTTTTGATTAGGTTCAACGCGAGCTTGTACACCGGAATTAAGCCACGATTGGAAAGGGGCAGGCGTTAGGATTTTACCAGATTTATCTCGCTTTGCTTTAAAGTTTCTGTACATCTGCAAACGCTTGATTGTACCTTTAGTACGTGGCTTTCCAACACCTTTGAGTCCTTCAGTGGAACGTTCTGGGTTCATCGAATGGTTCGATCTATTTAAACCCTGCTTACGAGGGGCTTTTGTAATGGAATTTACTTTCGGCATCTTGAAACTAATTAAAAATTACTAGAAAAATGTGTTTTAGTAAATATTTTTGTACTTACTTTGATAGTGTGACTTTTAATTAGTGTAAACTATATTTAATTAAGTTGTTCGATTATTTAATTTAAAATTTATTGTTATTTTATGTCTAATGATTATTTTTATTTTTTTATATTAAAATAAAAGGGTAAAAATTAGACACACGTGTTTTTATTTTTAAAACATAACCTTATTTTTTTGACAACGTCAAGATGTAAAATTCGCGTGCGTTTATTTTTATGAATTTATCCCCTCTACTTCAAAAGTATACAGTGTGCCTTTAAATTATAGTTTTTAAAAGGGTTTGTCTGGATTTATCGGGTTTATCATTTATATATTCACGTTCTAAAATACATCCAAAAGAGTCGTAATATAAATCTAACAGTTTAACAAATTTTATTAATAAAAACCATTTAAACCAAAATATTGTTTAAATTTATAATGGATTCCAGGAAAATAGGAGTAAAAAAATAAATTTATTTTTAAATGTATTTTTATTGGATTACTTTATACATGCATTTAACTTCTTCACTGTGCTCCTCAATATTATCAATTCCATATTTTTCATAATCTAATTTTCTTAAATTTGTATACTTTTCTGTTGACAATTCAAGATAATTTAATTTTTTCGTTAAATTCTGAGACGCATTCGAAGTGCAAGTGATGATGAAAGTGCGAATCTTATTATCTTTACACAATTTTTCACTAAAAAAATTATTAAGAATTAAGTAAATCGTATACTTATTTATTATTATACCAAGCATATAATAAATTTTCAGCTACTCCATCCTTTCTAAAATTGGGCAAAACCAACATACCAAACTCTGATAAATATTCTTCAATCGTAAAGAAGTGAAATGGGTCATTTTTATTCATCACGTAACTTAAAACATTATTAATTTTAATCCAATTCTTGTTATGAGTCAACTAAAAAAATATTAACAAAATAAATTATATTAAAACATTGATTTTTTTTTAAAGAAATTATATGATTAATGTGATTTAAATATGATTCTAATTCCAATTTTAAGATAAAAATTAATAATACATCAAAAATGTTAAAAAAAAACTTTATATACAGCGTGTTAAGATTTTTCCAACCTAACCTAACTTTTATACAGGGTGTCCAGAAAATGGCGCCCAAGCTCTCCAGTGCGTAGTTGGGGACCATTCTGGAATGTCCAGAAAAATAGTTAAAAAAATCCCCGTGACCAATTGACCGAGATATGGAGGGTCAAAGTTTGGAATTCAAATTCTTTATTTTTATGAATTTTCAAAAACAGCCAATTGTCCTGTAAAGTTTGGCTTCTCTTTAGTCTTTTAGCAATAAATTTAATTTAAATTGAGTTTTAATAACTTCACAATTTATTTTTTTACATTGAAAATTATGACAAGTGGTAATGACAGGTAATTTTCAATTTATAAAAATAAATGATGAAGTTATTAATACGCGATTTAAATTAAATTTATTACTAAGCGACTAAAGAGAAGCCAAACTTTACAGGACAACTGACGGTTTTTCAAAATTCACAAAAATAAACAAGTTAAATTTCAAATTTTGACCCTCCATATCTCGGTCAATTGATCACGAGGATTTTTTTAACAATTTTTCTGGGGATCCCTGAAGGATCCCCAACAACGTACTGGAGAGCTTAGGCGCCATTTTCTGGACACCCTGTATTTTTAATGATAATTTGTTCTAATTTGGATTTGAAACCGTGATGAAGTAAAATCCTCGCTTGGATTGAAGATTGTCCAAAACACAAATTTATTAGTTACACGTTTATTATTAGTTACCCAAATAAAAAAATAAAACCTTTGGAATTTCATCATTTTTCTTTGAGATTGTAAGGAAAATAAATCCTGCAATATTTTCTTCAGTAGTGCTGCAATCAGTACATACAAGAGTTAAATTTTCCTTCAAACAACTCGTCCATTCTTCATTCATTTCCTGAACGCATTCCTTATCCTCATAACATTCTTAAAAAAATAGTTTTAATTACAGTTTTAAAAATTAAAATAAGCTATCTACTTAAATATTTGCATGTAGGTTCTTCCTTTATAAAATATTCTCTCATAAAATACTTAATTTTTTCAAATTGTTCACTTTTAGCACTCCCTATTTTATATAATTTATTGCTTTTTTTGCCATAAAATTCGCCCCAATAAAAATTTTTATTGTTATTTAAATTATTTAACGCCGACATTGTTTATGTTTTATATCACAAACGCGCGTTTATTCACGTAAATAATTTACGGTTAATAAAGATTAAACAAAGTTTATTTAATGTAAAAAATACACAGTTAATTTGTTATTTTCAAGTTTTCTTTAAACGTGTAACGAAAGCACTGGCAATATATTAAACCGGTTATAAAAGTTATAAATAACGTGTGCTGAGATAATAAATAAATCCTATCTATACAGATGAATATGCGCTATCAACAATAATTCAACGTATTCGATTGGTGAAATAATTGTGATTGTTAATAAAATTGTGTTTTGATTTGTTAAGTGCGTGCAAAATCAATTGAAGGATATCTATCTTTAATTTTTGACCGTAGATTAATTTTTTAATTTATTTTTTAGTAACTAAAAAATACTAAAACAAAAATTATAGAAGCGGGATTTGATATTACTACTAATTAATTAATTTGTTGGGAATATAATTTTTTATCCTTTATGTTATTTTTTTGATTAATTTTTTTATCAATTTAAATATGGATTTATTTATAATACATATAATAATTCTATTATTACAATATAACCCACATACAAATATCAAAGATAAGATTTTTTTATCCTAAAACTTTGATGAAATTATACAGGGTGCTCATAAAGTTTAAAAGTTTAGGTTCATGTTCAAATTTTAAACCTTCATATGTTGAAACTGCTCGACTTATATATCTGTGTATATTTTTTCTAAAAAATTAACTTTATATAATAGATCTAGCTTTTTCTAAATTAGGAAAATTATAAGTGAATTTTAAAAACTATCTAGTAAAATCAGGATTTTACAATTTCGATTATAAGTTTATTGGAGAAATTATTAGATTTTAAACAAGTCACGCCTTTTCCGCAATGACCCCCAGAACTATCCCTTCAAATAATTACAAATTTTAATTATTTTTAGTTAAAAAATACTTCAGAAAAAAATATCTAAATCCTTGTAAGTTGACTTTTTCAACCTATTAGTATAAGTATACATAAGCTGACTATTACTTCTTTTTGAATTATTTATTTGCTAAAGAAAAACCTGGAAAAACCGTTTAAAATAGTTTACTTGATTTTCATAACTTTTAAAATAAAAATTAAAAATGTATCTTAATTTAATAAAAAATGAACGGAGTTTTGTTTAGAAATTTTTACGATTTATGAAAGGTTTTAATGTTTAAGGGTGGTGGTTGCACGAAAAAAATTTAGTTAAAATCAATTTTAAACCGACAAGTATGAAAATACATGCAAAAAACATCATTTGGCAAAAACCGAGTTTAAAATGTTTCGTGCAAGCCACCCTAAAAGAATTAAAAAAGACCACAGAGGGCGAGCAGTGCCATCTATTAATAGTTAAAATTGCTATGGTACTTTTGAGGAACCCTGTATAATAATTTTAGTCTTCCGTCTAGAATTATTTTATTCTATAGTCTATAGTGGTCTATAGGTTTCTATAGTCGACTAAAAATGGCGCCCTAAAAAGGAGGGAGTGGTAAACAATAAACAAATCTTAATTTTCAAAATTAACGACAAAATACATGGATTTTAATTAATATTTTTAAATAACGACAATTTTTATAAAAATGGATCAAATTGATGTAATGAGTGGTTATTTAGATGTAAAAATATCATCAAAAAGTCGTAGAGGATTTACACCTTGGAAAGTAAGTTATCATTAATAATTCCAATTTCAATTACAACTTTTAAACTATAGGCTTGGCAAAAGCAGTGGTGTGAGATTAAAAGATTGGATTCAATCGAAAATGGGGTCGAATTAAAATTGAAATCATGTAACGATGGAAACGTTCTTAAAACCGTTGTTTTTCCAAGATCTTCAATTATATGTCGCACTGAATCACGAACAAAACAGTTTTCGTTTGGAGTTTTTACAATAGACAAAAATCAAAAACCACTTCTATTTTTATCAGGCAAGAATGAAAGCGATAGTCAAAACTGGACGGCAGCTATTCGCAGAATGTTATCTATTGCTTCATATTTACCAAGTAAGATTTTATTTAAACTTCAACCTCAAAAGCATGTATTATGTTATTACGAATTGATATTTTGGGCATGTAACATTCTATTGGGAATTTTAACATTCCGTTCGCCCTCTAGTGGCGAAATTGTGAACCTAGAAAGCCGGTGGGTTACACCATGTGTTCACACGTTTAAGTGCGCTTGGATGAACTTAGCTAGCTGATTCTCCGTGTTTAACATGAATTTTTCAAAACCTTCGATTACTTTTATTTGTAAAATATAGTGTAAGTTACATCATAATTATAATGGGAAAAGTATCCAACACAAACAGCAGGGTTTACGGCTGTAATTCCTATAAAGGACCTTTATTTTCATAAATATCCCGACTTTATAGGTGTTTGTAAAGTGCACCCTAAGCTTAAATTAATTGCAGTACCGTCTGTTAATTTACCAACATCCTGAATTTCTTCTAGAAAAGCATTTTAGGTATTATTAAGGTGGCCAGACCCGATTTTTTAACATTTGTCCCGCAGAATTCTAAAAAAGTCCCGCTTTTTGTCTTCAAGATTTTTTGTATTATATTATTTGGTTTTGTTTCTTGATGGTAATGTTGTATAACTGTTTTTTTTTTTGTTTAAATGCAATTTCATGAAAATGGGGCATTTTTTTAATACACCCGCCCTTATCCCGCCTTAACAAAATAAAAATCTGGCCACCTTAGGTATTATTATACTTACCTAAGAACAAGAAATACTAAATTCAGAGCTTATAATTTAATAAAAAAATAATTTATTTTAAATAAACACAAAACTGCACAAAACAGACACAACCTAATGTAAATACACTTGTTGCTTGTCAATTACCACCGGCTTTCCTCCATATTTGTTTACATTTACAGCTCCATCTAGTAGTATAATTGCACTACAAACCATAATTCGTGATTTTAGTACATATTTAGGGCGAGTGGCCCTCTGGTGGCAAAAGTATAAACCTATTGGGAATTTTATGTACCGCTAAGGGCGCCTTAAGTTGCTTAAAATCGAGGATAGCCAGTACATTACAGTGACAAAATTTGAGTTTAAAATTCATATTTACACCTAAGTACTTAGGCTTGTAATCACACAACAAGAACCGAGTTCATACTTCTGCTACCAGAAGGCGAGGGAAATTCTAAAATATGACTTCTGGTGATCATTTGATAATGCTAATAGTGGAGTATAAAATGAAACCTCTTTATGTAAACTTTATGTGTGAGTACTTGCCTAGTTATTTATGCAACAAGTACAATAAGTGGATATAATTTGCAAGCAATGCAAAAATTGTTCAACGAGGCCATAAGCTGAGTTGGACAATACGTTATCTGCAAATATGCTTTTTGCACCAGTTGTATACACTATGTTTTCTACCGTAAAATAATAAAATTACATTACTACATGAAATTACTGACGTTTTATGATCAAGTGTCAGTGCATAAAGTCATGCTTTTTTACTCTTGTGCACAAAAGTATTACTTAAGTCATGCTTTTCTGCACTCTGCACTAAGTAATAAATAAAATATTATAAATACAAGAAATGAATGACAGTTATTGACATTTAAAAATTTGTCATTCATGATCAAGTGCCAGTACATAAAGTCATGCTTTTTTACTGTAGTGCACAAAAGCATTACTTAAGTCATGCTTTTTTCCCTAATGCTAATGCTTTTGTGAACCAGTGCAAAAAAGCATTACTTTATGCACTGACAACTGATCATAAAAGGTCTAGTAGTTGCATAATTGTAAACAAATAAATTTTTTATTCACCAAAAATTCTATAAACGCCGGCTAGTGCAGTTACTAAAACCAATAAAAACTCAAACCACAATAAAGCCTTTACTCGCTTTCCATCTATACGTATTCAAAATTCCCTACAGAATTTTGTGGTTTTTGTATTACATATTTATATTTTTTGGTTGGGTACTCTGTACATATCATTTAAAAAAAGAAGGGCTAAGAAATTGATGGAAATATAAACGTACCCCATATAAATTTAGTTCTTTTAATGTGTATTTAACAAATTGACACAATAAAACAAAAAAAACATTAATTTTATTGTGGGGTACAAAAATAATTCAAGTTTTCGGAGTTATGGGGGGGGGGCTATTTTTATTTTATCGGAAGCACTCGAAATCACTCGTCAACTTTCGTTAATTATGCCAAACTTTAAATATTTTAGTTCCAGTTTTCTACGAATCGAGCGCTTTGTTTCCCGAATTGCCAGTCTTTCAACATCTCTCATAACGTAGTGTTTATAAACTTTGTTTCTCACACAGTATAGTATGTAATTTATTTAACTCAGTACAACGAAGGTTAAGTGAAAGCTCTGCAACTGGGCATCTATTTTTCAAAACTAAGGTGAAGTACATGTTTTTTTGTGAAAATTGAAATTTCTGAATGGAAGTAAATTTCCTACTTTAAGTTGGTTGGTTCCAAGCAATTTATTTAAATTTACACTTTAAAAGATTTCCTCATCAGTGAAAATTGTACTTTTTGAACAGTTGAGTGATTTTAAAGTATTTTTTAGTCGATGAATCGAATTTTCAAGTCTCATTAGTCGACAATGTACATGCAAGGCTTGCTGGGTTAATGGGGCTTTACGGTATAATGGGTTATAACTCGCAAGAAATATATATAAGAGATCCTTGCACTGGTGAAGTTAAAGTTAGTTGGAACTGGTACAATTTTCATCAATTTCACTTGCAAGCTTCAAGTATTCCAGAAGATGAAAATCAAATATGTGTAATGCACACAAGCAGGTGATGCATAGGCTGAAAACATATTAATTTTAAATTATTTGTGTATTTTCCATATTTTAGAGAATTTATTGGTGGTCCTGGACAATTATATTTTTATTGCAAAGAAGCAGCACAGTTATTAAATCATTTGTTAAGTCGTGGTAAGGCGGCAAAATTTAATTTACTTAAATCGCGACGGTTGAGTCGAAGTGAGGGAGATTTGCATGAAATGGGAAGAGATAGCCCGCTTTGTATTCGAAGTAATAATGGTAGTGAGGATTCTGGAGTGAGGATTTCAATGACTTCAGATGATTTCATTCTTAAAAGCAAGGTATTAATTATTTCCACTTTAAAAGCACAATCTCGGAAACATATTTTACAATTTTTTTTGTGGGTACCTACATTAAAAAAATTCAATACATTAAATTCTATTTTTTTATGAAGTCTTTCAAATACGCGTTTTGGCAAAAAATAACACATTTACTTGCTTTTAGGTTGCTGATAGTTTGGTGAATATTGGTATGGCGTTGTTAAGTAAAACTCCTGGTGGTAGTGAGTTTGGTGATTCGTTACTTGACATTACTTCCAAAGAAAATGAGTAAATGATTAAATTTTGTTTTTTTAATTTTTTTCTTAATTTTTGTTTTTTTTTAGGAAAATAATAAGCAGGCGTGAATCTAATATTTCTATTGCATCAGGTATTTATGAAGAAATTCTTGAAACCTCCAGATGTGAAAACTGTGCTGTTAACCATGTTTATGAAGATCCAACATTAATGCATCTAAAAGCAAAAGTTTTTATACAACCACCTCCGTTACCTCCTAGAATTAACTTAATAAATAACAGGTTTGTAGGAATTTATTTCAGATCTTTAAAACGTAAAAAAAAGAAATCAATTTTTGATGTTTAATAGCAATTAATTTTTCAATGTAAATTTTTGTCGATTTCAAAGCAAAGTACAGCCATACCAATAAAAAAAAGCAAAATCAGATTTCATGTATCTTTTCCAGACATTTAAGAGAATGACGAGACTCCCTTTTATTTTTCGTAAATTTTTGTTTTATATATATTTAGGGTGATTTTTAAAACTGCAAAAAAATTTCTAAATTTCAAAAGCCTATAACGATGTTATAATGCAATATTTATATTTTAAATTTAATACAAAACATGAATTAGGGTATCATTTTCTAAATTAATTTTGAAAAAATCGAAAATAAGTTGTAGATTTTCTGGGGTTTGTTTTTAAAGAAAATAGCAAAATACATGCAATTTTTACTTCACAAAGACTAAAATTGCAAAAAATTATAGCCTGAAGATTCTACATTGCACCCAAAAAAAAAAATTGAAAAAAACTTTCGAGGAAAACTTTTCATGATCAAAAACACAAGACCCTACCAAATACACCGTCTATCCTCTTAAGGCCTCTGTACACTGGTGTCAACACGTTATTATAACAATTTTATTGTGTAGACACCTTTAGATGCATGCTTGAATTTAGGAATCTAATGCCCGTTTTCACCAACGATTTCTAAAACTTAGGCATTGCTTATAGCGCTAGTTGCTAGGTATTTTTTATTAAATGATTAAAAATACCTACCAACTAGCTCAATAAGCAATGCCTAAATTCATGGAATCGTTGGTGAAAACGGACATAAAACTTACATTTTTACTTGATTTGATAAAAAATCAAAATTTTAAATTGTTAATATTTTCAGTATGTCGAATATTTATGTTCCGATGGGGCATAAACAGCGTTGCAGTACATTACCTGAAAAAGATCTAAGAAGAATTTCACAATTTGTTACCAGTGATAGTGAGTACATGGTGATGTCACCTGGTAGTATTAAAAAAGATGATGAAAAAATTAATTTTCCATTGACTCAAATTAAGACTAAACTTGAAAATTATTACATGGCCATGAGCGGTAATAAGTAATTCTTAAAAAATACTAAGAATTAATTTTTTTGTAAAGAAGACTGCCACTTTATTTTTTATACAGCTTACATTTTATTATTTATTAAGAGGATGGAGAAGCAAATGAACAAAAAGCGTAGATTGTATTATTCAGTTGAAGTTGGAAAAATATTTATTTTATCTTGATCTTCACTGTAAAAAACAAGTTTTTTACATTTAAATTTTCAGATAGCAGGCATACAAGTGTAGATAATTAAAAGTATGAACTTTACAAAATACGCTTTTTGCAAAATAGACTCTCTACTCTAAAGCTTACTGTCTTTATTGAGATTGTAAGCGGTTACGTCCTAAAAATGTATTTATAATTAAAGTTAAATCTTTAATTATAATAATTGCTACATACTCAAAAATTAAATTGAGTTACGTTTCAGAAATGAATTGAGATATTACAAAATATTTTTCGTTTAATCTTGCTAAAAATAAGTGTAGTAAATCATTAGAAGTAATTTTTTAACTAAATTGACCAAAGGATCTCAATGTTACAAGACTTGCAAATTTTGCTCAAAATAACTGTTTAAAAATAACATATCAATGTAATGATTGTGGATACACTGCCATTTTGCAAAATTTTTATGCTCATGAATGTGTAAGTGTAAACTTTTTATAAAATCAACTTTTTTAAAAATCTTGCCTTGGCTTGCCTTTCTTCTAATTGTTAAATATTAAAAAATTGTTGCCTAAAATGTGTTATTTAAAAAAATTTCTTAACGTTTATTAATGTTGCTTGATGCAATTTTAAGCGTACAAAAATTAGCTTTATTTATACCTAAGTGTTCGATGATAGTATTAATTATTGTTGATTGATTTGTTGACTTATTTTAATTTTTTTTATTAATGGTTAATTAAGAAACAAAATGTGTTATGGCTAAATAAAATATAATTTTTTTCCTTATTTTATCTATTTATAAATACTAAGCTTTTCTTAACAACGAGTATGGATTATTTAAATCCACTTCACCATCACTTTCAGTTTCTAAAACTTCACACTCACTTGATTTAGAAGTACCAACAACTTCTTCCTTCTTTTTCTTCTCTTTAATTTTTCTCTTTTTTTTCTTCTCAATTGCCACTTCTTTTAAATTACGGATAATATTTTTAGTAATTTCGTTAAACATTTCATAAATAAAACCTGTTTCCTTTAATAAATGTTCTAAATAAAAATCTGAATCGCTTCGCTTGTGCAAATTACTGTACATGTTATAAATAAAGGTTCCATTATAAAAACGTGACACTGGAACATCCAAAAATGGTGAATTAAGAATTTTATTAACATATTTAATATGGAAGAAACAAGATTGGAAACGATTCAATGTATCAACTATGTAAATGTCGTAAATTTTAGGATTGCGGCACATTTTTTCATGCATGTAAAAGTGTGGAATCATCTTTTGCATAAAATGTATACACTCTCCATTAATCTCAGTCCTAAATTCATATTTATTTAACGAATTTAAAGTACGATGATATCCAATTCTTTCATCGATTACATTTAAAATAATCCCACATAAAATAATTGCGTACACATAATTATTCGTTACTCCTTTTTCAGAATTTACAATCCAATAAATTATGCTTAACAAATATAAATGCCATGATTCGTCAATGTTTTTCAATATTTCATCAACGTTACACGATTGCAATTCTAATATTTGAAAGAGTTTCTCGCGTGTTGTTTTATGATCTAATGTTTCTAACTCCTCAAGGGTTGGGACTTCCAAAGTATATGGATCTAATAAATTATTTTTAATTTTATCACCTTCTTTACGAGCGATGTAAGCTAGTTGCAAATCTTTTTTTCCAACTAATATTTTATGTAAAGCCGCCACTAGTTTTAAACTAATATCATGCGAGTGTTTTGGATTATTATAATTTTCAGCTTGTGGTATACAAAAGTAACGATTGTGTAAAGCGATATCAACAAACCAAGCAGGATAATTACATTTACGAAAATTATTCAAAAATTTCGCTGGGAAAAGCGTTGATAGTGGATCAAATGGTGGTTTTTCTTCCTCAATTCTAACGTTCCATTCGTCACTTTCTGATTCTGACCTATCGTCATCACATTCACTTGGAATACTTTCAACATCAATTTTTTCAATTTGTGGATAATTATTAACTTCCTTTCTTTCACTTAAATCAAGCTCCAATTGGTTAATAGCACTGCTTTCAGCACAAATATAACCGTCGTAAACTTCTTTTATTTGATCTGCCACCTTTTGTCGAGATGATAATTTGATACGACCCAAAATTTTCCTTGCCGCACTTTCATACGTTTCTTTCTGCAACCACCTATTAAAATAGTATTATAATTATTGCAGGCTTAAAAATAATAATTAACTTACTGAATAACGGTTTCAATACGTCTGTATAAATCTGGTTCTGATTTCTTCTTTCCGACAAGCTTTAACTGACTATAAAAGGCATGAAAAACGCTAATCTTAATATAGTCATTTCCCAATAAAACGGCCAGTAATGGTAAATTCGCTTTATCCAACCCACCAAAATTTTTTAAAAAGTTCTCAATTCGATACAACTTACAATTTATCACCCATTGACCCTTACTTCTCGCCGGATGAAACTCGAACGTATCAAACGGAATGTAGAGAACATCAAAAATGTAAAAATCTGAATCATAACTTAAAACAGGGCAATTTAACGTACGTGCAATACAAGCCATTTCATAATCCGCTTCAAAATCGCAACGAATTGCTTTGCAACCCATATTTAAAATGGTATCCGTAAACAACTCTCTTAAAAATAAAGGAAAGTGAAGCATTGAGACTTCTGTGTAAGCATTCAACTTTTTAGCAGTATTAACTCTATTCTGCACTCGGCTGTAAATGGTGCGTAGTTTTTTATTTTCATAGCATCCATCAAATATTATCAATGGGGTGATGTTGCACTGTTTTAGAGTTTTAAAGAATTCTTCAATGCTTTTAGCATAACGATCATAATCACCTCCGAAACAATCGTAGCATTTTGAACGGGATTTGTATAATTGTGTTGCTAAATTATTACCGTCAATTACTAAATATGTATCGTGTAATTCATATCGTTCTAAATAATGATCACTTCTTTTTGATATATAAGTAGTTAATCCTCGAATACCCATTTGTATGGTGCTGTATACAGGTTGCTATAAATTTACAACACTGTTTTATTCTGTTAAAATTATCGAATTATGCGTAATTTTTAAATTATTTTGTTAAAATTGAATTTATTCAAAGTGTTAGATTATTAAAAATAATATTTTTGTATTCGCAAACAGCTTGCTTTTAGGTTATAAAATCATAGATCATAGAACTAAAAAAAATAGAATTGCGTTCGCCCTCTGTTGGCAAAAGTATGAACCTAGAAAATTGGTGATTTTTTATTTATATTTGATTATAAGCCTTAAATTTAAATACCTACTTAATACTTAATTTACGAGTTTTACTTAAAATAATAAATATAGGTACAAAAACCCGTTTTAAACTCAATTTTTCACAACGACAAGCACCGGCTTTCCTTCATTTTACTTAATAAATTTAAGTCAATTCCTAATTTTGTACGGGCTCTATTCGAGATTTAAATAATAAATTTACATATTGGATTCTTGTTGAGTATTTTGTTTAAAGAAACAAATAGTCTTTTTGAACAGAGTTGTTCTAACTAACGTCCATTAAAGGCGCACTTAGTATTGGTAGTTAAAATTTTCAATAATTTGCGTTAATTTACAATCTACGGTGGGGTATCCGGCAACGTCGAAGCCCAATCGGATAAAAACAGTTAAATTTTGAGAAGTTTTTAAAGTAAAAAAATTTACAAATTCTCGATTAAATTTTCTCAAATAAACCGTATTTTAATTCACAAAATAAAAAATACATATTACTTGGACCCTATCTTAAATTTC
Organism: Stenus bimaculatus; assembly: GCA_963971135.1. Taxonomy (NCBI): domain Eukaryota; kingdom Metazoa; phylum Arthropoda; class Insecta; order Coleoptera; family Staphylinidae; genus Stenus; species Stenus bimaculatus. The sequence goes on along the minus strand of OZ020180.1, from coordinate 16,612,905 downwards.
ACTATAAAAAAAATCTATCAAGTCTCCATTTATTGAAGGCATCTAAACATTTGTCATCCGGAATGCATTTAAAACTCTTGGAATAAATTCCTTTCATGCCGTCCAATTCAGTTAATCTCCCTTGAACTAAAACAACATCACCTATTCAACTTTTTTAATATTAATGGATGCATTCTTCATTGCCTGCATCAACTGGTCAATATCTTCCTTAGGTACATTTTTATCTATCTTGGAATATTCACAATAATGAATTTTATTGGGAAATTTTTTTTATTTTTCCAACTCTTTCAAGATATTCTTGTATGATGAAAACTTCTATAGTTGATGTATTGTCATCAATTTCTAATAAATAAGAATCTTGGTAGGGTTTGCACTGGGTAATATAACCCATTATTGCAGTGTGCAAGAATTTAATATCGTAAACTTTGAATAATTTTTCTTCAGGTTTGTACTGAGCACACATGAGGTCAATTATGAAGAAGTTATGAAGCTGCGAATCTATCTTTATAAAATCTTCGTGGTTTAATTCACATGATGAGTCTTCCATTGGGTCTTATGTTTTTGTACTTGAACCTGAGGTGGAAGTCTGTAAGCTATACGATTGTTTTCGTACAACGAAAAAATCGTTTGTTGAATATGTTGCTATTGTGACGGATTTTATCTTTTTTCAACAAATACAAAACGTGCATAAGGAAGAGATATAGAAAATCTGTCCCCAAGCAACTTAGTCAAAAAAACGATTTTTTCGTTGTAGCTTAGACTTCCACCTCTGATAGCTCCTGTGATAAGGGGGATGGTTCTTCAGTGGATAAAACGGACATTTCTTCGGAATTTTGCATTATTTTTTAGAACACTGTTTCCGCATAAAAATAAGTATAGATTTAGTAGAAAGTAGAAATAGTAAATATTACACTGAGTACACTGTTGTTGTTTGAGGTTATGTGTTAGGTTTGTTTATTTTAGGTTGTGTTAAAATTCGTTGAGTCGTATTTGTACTATATTTTTCAGCTCTTATTCTTAAAGCACTGCATTAACTTTGTAAATAGGTTTATTTCTTTTCGATGATTACAAGCCCTACGATTATAGTTTGTTATTATCAAATGATATTTATGAAATTTTATCGTCTTCTTTAGATTTCCTATAACCTATAAATCACCAACAAAATTTGGCATAAATTCATATCATTCATTGTGTACAGGTGATAATTGGAATCACCTAACAATTCCATCGGATAAAGTTTCGTATTAAAGCGTTAAAATATCCTAGAGTAAATCCAATTTTCCTGATTTACACATTTTCTACACTTGAGAAGGTTCAAAACTAAAACATAAAATAGTTTGTCTCAAAAAAGTAAAAATTGAGATACTGCTTTTAGGGTAAAACTGATCTAGAACTTTGTAATAGTACAAATGTGAAACGTGTCTACATCCACTATGCCATAGTGACTATGGCATAAGCTGATGTTAATGAACATGTACTTTTATAATTAATATTGTAATTCATTTGGTTTTTTTTGATTTGTAAATTATGATTACGCAATGAAAAATATGGGTAGTTGAAATAAAAGACAATTTTTTAGAAATTATATTTTTTTATTGTAATATATATATATTTATTTTTATATAGATATATTTCAAACCTCCAATAATGTACAAAAAATATCTGTGTAATTAAACAATGTTTTTGTCTGTCAATTTGTTCATATTTAATTTAGTGGCTTGGGGGTGTAATTGACAATATAATCAAATATGACCGCTATTTCTAATACGATCTAGGAAATCACCTAGCAACAGTAACATGGCGTTAGCCTATCACAATGTCCAACAAAACGATCTCTCCAAATAACATACTTTAAATTATGTATAAAATATTAACAGTTACTATTTTTTATTTGTTTTTATTTTTGGTAATGCGCAGCATGAATACTCATCAAAAAGGAAGACAACACGAAAACACATCAAAATAAACGTCAGCTGCATCCCGTTTATATGTAAAACATATAAGTCGGATAAGCAAAACGTGCTTATACATATACATACTCCGTATAAATATATATTTGTATATATATATAATTATGTACAATTGCACTCGGGCCCTTGCGCCTTCCTTACTGCTTCGCATTACCCTAACCAAAAATTAAACAAGCAACATAGTAATGCACTTGAAACAGCTAACCTGCCTAAATTACAGCCTGTGGTACTTAACTATTGAGGTACCTAGTAGTATATATCTCTATTATTTACAATCCGTCACTCCGATAACAGCTTCTGCAGAAGCGAGGACTTATGATCACTTGTTCGCTCCTCCTCCATAGTATTCTGAAAATATATTACAATAATTAAAATTCATTTTACACATCAATTCATTTCAAATTAAAATTATTATCAACTACAAGCCTACCACTTTATCCAGGGTGTAAAAAAAGTATAAAATAATTACTGCATTTTAAATGTAATTACAAGTTCTTATAGCTATCCAAGACACATCTTTTTATGTTTAGTAATAGGTTCATAATTCTTGAATTTTATGTTTTTTTTCGAATGTGAATAGCACTGGTTTTTCCGATTTTATTTATTTTTGCAATACTCTTGCAAACGGTTTTGGGCGCATTTTGCCTCTTTGGCAAACAGCCGCGATGCTTCACTTTTACACAGATCGTATTTAAATTGACCATGAAAATACAAATTTAATAGAAAATAAACAAATCTGTAGACCCAAGTAAGAAATCTACTTTTACATAGGGCATTCCTAAATAACTGCCAATTTTTTGGGGTGATAAGAAAGTGATACAAAGCATTTTTGGGAGAATGTTTTGAGATGTTTCTTTAAAAAGTTGTACCACATTTGTATTTACAATCTATGCTTCCAAAATAAAAATATGATTCAAAAGAAGCCTGCAGAATTATAAAAATTAAGTTAAATTGAGAATCAATATAATGTTTCTTCAAAATACCAAAAATTAAAACAATGCAATCTAAAAAAAATAACCTAAACAACTTGAAAAGACAAAAATATACATAAAAATTCTTTAATTTAAAAAGTTATATAAATTATTTGATATCTTTATTACACCCTGCATAAAATAAACAACATAAAATAAAACCCAAAAATATGAAACCACATCAGATAATAATTTATTTCTAAGATACTTCTAATATATTCAAATCCTTAAAAAATGTAGTAAATTCAGGATAAACAAACACAAATTAGACCAAATTCAATTAATCATAATTTATGCAGAATGTCCGAAAATTACTCTTTTAAATTAAATTTTATTCTTTAACATTAAAAAAAATATTTACTTTCCAAAGATTCTTTTTCCTACAAAAATAACAATAATAATAGTTTTTTGTTTTTTAAATTATTCAGTGAAAAAATTATACATCAAGCGTTCAGACAATTTTTATTCTTTAATTTAATAAAATGAAGCGATTTTTTATAAATGGTTCAATTGTTAAAATTTTTTTTAATAATGTATAAGGAAGTTTTGAATTTTATTACAAATTAGTTATTTACATTACTAGGCGCGTAAGTAAGTTTCTTGGGTCAAGGTATTTTGCAAAGATTCCGACTTATGCGCTGTGCAATGTATTAAATTATTCCTTCTCCCCCATATGTAAACCTAAATATTTACCTAATCTAGGTATAATCATGGATGAAACTTATAAGATGACAAGGTGGCAAGTTTTTAGCACTATTGTAACTAACATTGTTGTTATCGTTGTTATTGTCAAGGATTATTTCATACCTTTGTCCTGACAAGCTTTCTGATTGGTCCATTTGTCATTGGGTTATCGTGATGTGATAATTAGGGTCCTACCTAAATTATCAGGTCAAACGTCTTGACGTTTACATGACATGTGTTTAAATTTCAGAATTTCACATTTGAAGTAAAGACTGACGTTAAGAATATAATTGAAAATTTTTTAGAAATACACGAATTTTATTCCCAATATCAAAAATGTAATGAGTGCGTAACATTTTCTAAGATTGGGATTAAAATGAAATTATAGATTTAAGTATTCTTACCATGAAAGAGAAGACAATGACTGAAAATGATATTTAACAAATCAATGTCCTGCTAGGCCGTGGTGAAAATATTCAATGCTTAAATTAACTATTTCTGTAACTAATGCCCATTTTCACCAACGATTCCTAAAATTTAGGCATTGCTTATAGCGCTAGTTGCTAGGTATTTTTTATTAAATGATTAAAAATACCTAGCAACTAGCGCTGTAAGTTTTTTTTGCCCAAGTTTTAGGAATCGTTGGTGAAAACGGGTATAAGAATCAAAATTGTAATTTTAGATTTAACATTACTTCAAAATAAATTTAATAAGTCGATGTTTTTACTTTTTTGTCCAGCACACGTAAGTAATACTTTTGGAGCTAGCAATGGTAACCACGTATGTTTACTTTCTATTTGCCAAGAGTAATGTTGATTTACGTAGGGGGAGAAGGAAAAAATCATTACATTTCTTTAAAGATCAAAATAGACTTTTTGATTTGTTGTCAGTTTTTAACACTACAAATATAAATTACAGAAGTGCATCTATTAAGGTAAACTTAATGTTTTTGCTGGTGTTACTTAAAAATTCAAATACTGACTGATTTTTCAGTTTTCTTGCACCAAATTCTTATAATATGCATTTTTATAAGCAACTGGCTTCATTTAGCAGAAAATTAAGCAAGCAACTCACCTAATTTTTAGTAAGTCGATTAAACAATTATGAAAATAAACAAGTTATACAATAATTAAAAACAAATATATTGTTTGCATCTATCATTTAGATATTCAAAAACATAAGTATTATTTACAAATGAAATACAATTGCATCATGCTGGTTAGTTGAGGATCAAAGCGGTGTGTAAGGACATTTATAGCTTACCCTGGAGGTTGCCGCCTGCGCAGGTGACATTGAACCCATATCTGAACCCATCGCACCCCAAAGTTTCGGGCTTTCACTCGCACCTGCACGCAACAATGTCATCATTGTACGTACTTCACTACGAACTTTAAAGCAGTTAGTTTTAGTTATTGCTCTCATTGTAAAAAACTAACTGCTTCAAATGCTCGCCCAAACATGTTAAGTACAACAGCATACCATTAGGTTTAACATCACAACAAAAAAAGTTAAACCCCAGTTAAGCCTAACAATTAGGTAACCATACATGATTTGTACAAAAATTACGTACATAAATAACAATTTAACCACACTTTTAGGAATTATTCGTTTGTATTTTGTATAATATTGATTTTTAAAAATTATGTTTTGAAAGTTAGAAGCTCATAGCTTTATTTTTTCTTTAAATTATAAATTAAAATATGTTGAAATTTTTGTATAATATTTTTTTAGCTATTTAAAAAAATTATAATTAAGGAAAATAAATTCATTTCTTTTCAAACCATACAAACGAATTATTGGTTGTTACAAATTGAAAGCTCCCCATTAAACAAAAAAGCAAAACATAAATTGCAACCCAAATTAGGACACATGGTGATTATATACAGTATAAATAATAGGGAAATTAAAGCAAATCTTACCGCTGGTTGGCAGTTCAAAGTTTAATCCTAATGACTCCATATCAGAGTTGGAAACGTTCTGACTAAGAATTTGTTGATTTTGTGCTCGAGTATTAGCATTACTGAGCACTTGTTGTCCCGTACGTGCACCAACAACGGCTCTCAATTCTTGCCTTACGTATTCAGAAGCCGGACCAACTCCACCTGAAGATGTTCCTATAACCATAATTGTGGATTGTAGAATTATCAAATCAATGAGTTTAAAAAATGACATAAAATGAAAGGTTAGTTACATTTACGTCTAGAAACTAAAAGCATGCGAAATAAGAGTGAATTAATACTCAATACATACCTTGAATGATTTAATGTTTATTAATATAAAGCATGCGTTAAAAAGCTTATGACCTAATTTGTAGCAAAATGTATAATTAATAGTAATCACTCCCCTTTGATGATTGACGATTTTAATCCGCAACTTACCGGCTTGGAGATGTGAGGGTACACGGTCCCCATCTGTATCGCCATATGTCAACTGTAAACTTGTTTGATCGTAACAGTACTGAGACTCTTGTTGGTACATCGGGGGATGTTGGGGGTTAGGGGATAATGAGGGATTAATTTGTGATGAGTGGGACCAGGGTGTTCCCAGGCCACCTGCAACAACATATGCAGCATTCTTTAATTAACAAGAACGTTTTAAAGCAGCAACAGTGCAAAAGTGCCCTTCTTTTCCGCTCCTTTCGGCTCGCGTCGAACCCCCTAAGTCTTTACCTTATTTAAACGCTTTATTCAAATAAATGTGCCATGTGTTTTATTTCATTAAATTAAGATAAAAGGGAGAATTAAGAAACATGCAAAATTCAATCAAACCCGTTCAATTAATTTTATCAATTTTTACTACCATGCCGCTACGTTTTCTAATCAGAGTAAACAACCGCAAGCTTTCAGAAATTAAAACCAGTAAATTATAACACCTCATAGTTCCTATTTATGTATTTATCAAAATTAAGTGTTAAAATAAGCTATTACCATTTTTATTGCGAAATTAGGGGTATAAATTGATGCAAACAATTTTAAAAATGTAATTTTTGGTGTGAAAATTGTAATATTATGAAGGAACTCTGAGGTAATTAAAAAATTTCAAAACTACGTTAAATATCTTAAAAATTCAAACACCACTACGATTTTAAGTTTTAATTAAAAGTTCTAACAAATTTTTGCTTTCGCTTAAGCATGCCTCATTTTTATTCTTTACCTACTAATGGGTTTATAATAATTTAGCTACAACCAATTCATTTTTTATTATAACCTAACACCTAACAGTTGTAACTAAAAAATTATCCTTAAACCCTTGTGTGATTTTAGCCAACTTTATTAAAAATTAGAAACTAAAGTGTAGAGTTCAGACATGTTTTAGTGTTTTTGTGCTTTTTACTAAATTTATAGGGAGATTCTGGTCAACAAAAAAAATTAAATTTGCAGGCCTTTAAACATAAATAACTTATAATAATTGTTAATATCCAGATTGTTCTGAACTTATAATGGAGTAATTATGAAAAATAACATCTTACGTTTAAATATTAGTTTATTCAAAACTATGCTCGTATCAGTGTAAAAACAAGTAAAGCAAAGATCTTATATGAAAGTAGAATTTAGGGTTTAGGGCAGTAAAAAGCGATTTCACAACTCAAAACACTAATAAAATTTCTGAACGTTACAAACTATACTTTTTGAATATTTTCAAAAAAAAAATTACGGCTTTAACCTTTCAAATAAAATTCTGAAGTGGGTTGAACACGTTACATTGAAAGTCAAATAAAATAATTGTATGTTGAAATAAATAAAGTTGGCTATTTAATATAGTTCATGCATATATACTTTAAGTGTGCATATAGGATTTCTTTTGTCTTACCTGGCAGTTGAGTGGTGGCAGTTGGAGCACTGTTAGTGCGCTGGAGTCGTAGGAACTGATTCTGGTTGTAGGGTGTACTGGGTGAAACTGGTGACTGGAAAGTTTCATTTTGAAACGCATGCCTCGCGTTGACATTGCTTGGACTTCCGATTGTCCTAGACTGCTGTTGTTGTTGCTGCTGACGCTGCAATGCAAAGCCTCGGTTGTTTAATGTTGAACCATAATTGCTCTAAAAATATTAAATAATTGAAATAAAAATAAAACAAAAAAATAATAAATAAATAAGATGTTTAAACAAATGTTATTTGCATTGATCTTTACCATGGCTTGGCAATATTAACAGTTTAATTTATTTTTTTAGTCTACTTACCGTAAGTTGAGCATTAAGCATAGGATTCTGCTGTTGTTGCACACTTAGCCTCGACGTATTCTGTTGCCAATTATTACTCTGAGCATTGGGCTGAGGATATCCTTGCCTTGGTGACAGTTGTTGGTTAAAGGGAGGATGAGGCGATAACCTGGTAGCTCCTTTATTAAAATTATTATTCTGTGTAAAATTAGCCTGCTGGTTGATAGGACTAGTAAGCTGAGAATGGGGAGAGTAAGGTTGCTGCTGTTGCTGCTGCTGTTGAGCATTAATCCTCTGATTTTGTTGACTAATTTGGTAATTTGGTGAGAGTTGCGATTCAGGTACACTGGACGAACGTTGAAGCGATACATTCGGAGCTACTGAGTTATTCAACAGATTCTCAATATTCTGCAGTCCAGGATTCATCTCGGCAGTGGTTGCGTTTGATGGAATCAACATCTGTTGTTGACTCTGACGTTCAAGAAGACGACGCTTGTTTTCTTGCTGCTGCTGTTGCAACAGTTTTCTCTGCTGCTGCTGCACCATGAGTTGTTGATTGGTTAGTGGATACTGCTGGGTACCAGGTTTTGTTGCCAATCTTTGCATCGTTCCGATACGTGGATAATTCGGAGGCGGAGGAAATCCACTCATTTGATTCGTTTGAGTTACCTAAAAAATTTAAAGAATTAATTATTAAGCAAAACTAAAAACCTTGAGTAAATGTGTCTGTAGTTTAGTTGTAAATTTCTTACTGTATTTGTTGAATAATTTCCGGAAGAAGCTGGCGTGGAGACATTAGGTGAAGAAGGACTCTTCATAACCGACGTCTCGCACTGCATCAAAGATTTTTGAATAATATTAATAGCCATCTTCTCGGACATGGGTTCATTGGATGTATAATTAGCCGAATTAATCTGCGGGGACATGGCGTCAAGCAATGTCTGAATATCATTAGCGTTCGTCATGACTGCATCTGGTACAATATCAATCACCTGATCCAAAATAATGGAAAGTAAGGGATCCGAACTCTGTTCAGTCCAAAGACTTTCGGTACTCATGGTGGCGAAGGTAACTTCCGCGTTATTATTATTAAACTGTCGATTATGATTTCGTTGTAAATTACTATCAGGCGAAAGCATTTGGTTGAGGTAGTTCGTGTTTGGCGGTCGGCCTGGCATGCGTGGCCTGGTGCTCATGCTCTGCGTCCTACTCTTATTCATACTCGCGTCATTGATCCTCGGAAGAATCTCTTGAGGCGTTGCAGAGATCACGCTGGCCGGGACTGGAGGAATTGGTTGGTGGTTTGAAGGCGTTTTGGCTAAAAGCGAAGCGAGCATCTTATTTTTCTCGCACAGCTTACTACCAGTTGAACCAGAAGAGGAGACCTGAGAACCGTCAGAGGATTTCTTCATCGAACCATCGTCTCGATCCTCACTTGGTCGTTTCCTGCCTCTGCTTGTCTCTCCACCAGGGGGCGATGGTGAACTATTAAAACCTAAACTTTGAAGTAAAGTGTCGCTGTGGTTTTGAGGCTGTTTTCGTTCTTCATCTTCCTTGAGGAGTTCTTGGAATAGTTCACTACGTTTCTTCAACCCCGCACGAGCTTCTACATCGTCGTCATCGCTTTTATCATTTAAAAGCTGAAATATAAAAGTTAGTCAATATTGGAAGAAAAGAGTTTAGTGTTTTGTAAAAGAAGGATACTTACTTGTAAAAGCATTCCACCACTGGCAGTAGAGGTTTTTGGTAACTCTGAAGTCCCTGGCGTTGGATTTCTAGAGTGCAATTTTTGCGACTCCCTAATATCACTCCTGGCCTCCTCATCATCAGATTGATTAAGCAAGCCCTTTAAAATGGTGTGCTTATTCTTATTATCACTCTCATTGCTCTCTGAGCTGGTAGGTTTCGTAAGTAAATTCCTTAACCTAGCAGAATCATTCTTAATCGTATTCTCTTCTATAATATTAACTTTGGTATCAGGCTTTTGATCAACGTCGACGGAGTAGTTGTTCTCCGCCATGGGACTGTATGAGAAGGAGTTACTGTATGGGGTAGATGGGTTTTGTATGGTGGGACTGGGCTGAGCGAACTGCTGGAGCGGGCTCTGGGCGATGCTGGTTGCTGGGCTGAAAGACGGCGCCGAAGGGGGACGTGTTGTCGGCGTTGGTACAGAGGTGATGCCCTGTCGCGAATCGGGTCTCACTTCGGTCCAGTTTGAGGAGTCCAGAGGATCCCAGGTCGATGAAGGGAAAATGTCGGGGAAGTTGAGATTTATCGAATCCTCGAGGTTGTAGGGGTTGAATGAGGACGAGTGAGCCGTATTTAAGTGGTTATTGGATGATGTATTTGAACTGTCGCTTCCAGAACTTGTCGGCGCCCCATTGCGCGTACCGTTCGCCACGCTAGTCATCAAAGGCCCACCTACGTTACCTCCAGGGTCAGACGGTACCGTACAGTCATCACTACTGTAAAGACATTTTTATTAATAAACATCAAATTAAATATTTAATCTTATATACTAGTCCAGGAGCCGACCGCACTAAAGGTTTTTTGTTGAATAGGTAGTTTTTTATGTACTCAAGAGTGTGCCATCTTTTTTATGTGCTGAAACCTGACCGAAAAATGACCACTTCCAGTACCTCTTTTTGAACTGTTTGTCCCTCATAAAACATAGCTCAACATTTGTGCCAGTCGATGAAGAGTGTTAAGCAAATTAATAAAAAAAATGTGCTGCCACCACCAAACCTGACAGAAACCGACGCATTCGAATGACTATAAGCGATTTCGAATGGCTTCGTTGGTTAGTTAGTGGTCAACCAAAAATTTGACAGCTTCTTCGGTTCTTTCTCCCCAATTCGAACCGATAGAAAGAGATGGGGCGAATAACCAATGATCGAACCGTGCTCCCGACCACGGTTAATATTTCGGTCAATTGGCCAGAATCAAACGATGTAAGATGTCATTCGAATGCGGTTGGTCCAAATGTGACAGATCAATCCAAGAACCAAACACAAATTAAAGCCATTCGAAATCGCTTTATTTTTTCACATCACAGATCCTTTAGTTCAAGCCAATTCAAGCTTGTTTAACCAAAATATGAACTATGGTCGGGAGCATTCATTCGCCCTATATTTTTCTATCGGTTCGAACGGAACAGAAGAAGTTAATGAACTGATGTCAAATTTTTGATTAACCACTTATTAACCAAAAAAGCCATTCGAAAGTGCTTATTGTAAATTTTTGACTTCAACTCAATTGAAAACAGAACTAGAACAATATCCTGCCCACTCTGTAGAATTAGAGTTTTCGATTTTTTAAGTTTAGTTTCTGTGTTTCGTGTTTTTTAATTTAAAGATAAAACACAAATTCGACTAGTCCGTTTGATGGAAAACAGGGATAATAAAAATAATGGTTTCGTGATTTGGACATTTAGGATGTTTTAAAATGTATGAATGAAATTTTAAGGAGTGAATGGTGATAACTAAAAACACATAAAAAGCCAACGAAACCGTATTCGATTTTCAAATGTCTCTAAGTTTTTTTTTATTTACCGAAACTGAAACTTTGTACAGGTAAACGTCGTTTTACACCGGCGTAAAATGAACACACATTTTTCGTGCTTTTTTTCGCACATTGTTTGGGTTCTGGGGTGCCATTATTGAAACTAGTCGACATATTCTCGCATGCGATATGAGTCGATTGCCAAATGTCGTGTACGAAATGTAAATGCTATTATTGAACACCATGCGAGATATACTTATAAACATGTCGACTACGCGTTTGGCAACGTAGTAATTTCATTTATGCCAATAGAAAATATAATTATTCTGACCATCTTAGGGCGCGTTCCACTAAAGACTCGCAATGCCCACAACGACCGCAAAGTCGTTCCACATAAGACCGCGGTTGTTTCTTTCGTGCATAAAAACGTCATCGATAGTGACCGAAAGAAGCTCACAACGACCGTATTTATTCGTGGGTTTCTGTGGTCGTTTGTTGAATGGTGACGTTTTGAGCTAGCGGAACGGGAAAATTTTGCGGTTGTGGTCGTGGGCTTTAGTGTTCATTAGTGGAACGCGCCCTTAAAAGGGCTTTTCAATCAAAATTGACGACCTATTTTCCTTTTTGTTTAGGAATTATGAATGAAAAGACGAAAAACAGAAGTACATAATTGGAATTTAGTACTTTTATTGTGCGTGGTAATTTCAGAAAATGTGTCCTCTAAAGGTACATTTATAAATGAAACGTTTTTCCAAATCATCTATTTGAACAATGGTTTATGGCTCCTTCTCCGCATTGCCCGTCTGAGTTTTTTTGCCCGACTCCAGTTTTGGAAAAATTTGAAATCCAAGAAAACAGTATGGGCTGTCATAAAATCTACTATTATTTCAATTCGAGCTCATTGTATTTCGTTCTGGATCTGAGGTGGAAGTCTGTAAGCTATACGATTTGTTTTCGTACAACGAAAAAATCGTTTGTTTACTAAGTTGCTTGGTGACAGATTTTCTATCACCCTTCCTTATGCACGTTTTGTATTTGTTGAAAGAAGACAAAATCCGTCACCTTAGCAACATATTCAACAAACGATTTTTTCGTTGTTCGAAAACAATCGTACAGCTTACAGACTTCCACCTCTGGAACGCCTCAATAAGTTTAAAAGCAGTATTAAAAAGCGGTCACATGTGTTAGTTCACCGTCAACCTTCACTTTTCGGGTAACAGCAGTTAAAAGTTGAACTCACAGGTTGAACTTTTGAGGATCCTACTTATTTAAGGTTCCAGTTCATTTATTGGTTCTCTTGGTACTTCTTTCGTCAATCTACAAATCTGCCTAGCATAAACTGATCATCTGATAGATTTACTAAGGGATCATTTATTCATAATGTCGTCTCACATTTTTTGCTTAAATTTTAGCATCTTTTCTGCCAAATATCAAATATAACTGATTCTCAATGTCCATTTTAATAGCAAAATACAAGGTAATTTCATATATTCACAACTTTTTCACAATGACAGTTTTAGGTTAAAATAGCCATTCGACAATCTTCTCAGGATCATCTGATCCTGCAGGCAGTCGAGACGTGTTGCTTACAATTTCTCGTAGGTGACATGATGTCACATGTTCAATGATACGGTTTTACGAAAAGTGATCGACATAAGCTGAAATGTCGCATGCGACACTGTGTCGAACGGTTCAATAATAGCACGCCCGAATCACTATTATAGGGCGCGTTCCAGTAATGAACACTAAAGCCCACGACGACCGCAAAGTCGTTCTACATAAGACCGCGATTTTTTCTTTCGTGCATCGATGGCGATCGCGAGAAGCGCACAACAACCGTATTTATTCGTGGGTTTCTGTGGTTGTTTGTTGAATGGTGACCTTTTGAGCTAGTGGAACGGGAAAATTTTGCAGTCGTGGTCTTTAGTGTTCATTACTGGAACGCGCCCATAGTCGCCCATAATGAAACTACAAATTAAGTATTCTTTTAATTTTATAATAAAATAAAAAATATAATCATATCTTTTTATTTTTCTTAAAAACAAAATGTAAGCTAACTCGGAAAATCCCACGCCGGCACTAATCAGCGTAAATCGAACCGGCGCAAAACGACGTTTACCTGCACATTGAGAGGTAACTAATTATGCTGTAACGACTGCTGCAAGCTGCAGAAAGTTAAAAAAAATGTTTCTCGGTGTTTATTATCCACCAAATTTACAAAAATGTTTTTTGTGAAAGTTGTAAATGTTAACCAATGTAATATATAAAAACATCAGTACCTATTATAATATAATATATGTATGAATATCTACAAATAGTGGTCGAGTAATTTTTAAAACAAAATATATGTGCAGGGTGGTAACTTTTATGGTTGGCATTAATATAAAAATTTATTTAAATTTCAAAATGTTCCAATTTTTGAAACGGCGGAACGGTTAAAAAATCTGCAAATATATTTTTGAAATACCTTAAAAAAAAGTATTATTAATTTTATTTGTTTTATCATTTTTTATCATTAGACGAATTTTGATGTATGATTATTCATTGAACTTTACTGCAGACTTTCCAGTTTATTGAAATAAAAATAATAAGATTTTTTTGTGTCAAAGCTACAATAATTAAAAAAATCTGCAGTCCTCGAATATAAAGTGATTATTAGCAAAAATCTTATTTTTCAAGAGGACCAACTTAATGCATGCAAAAATACAAATGGAGCTCTATTTTTGGAAAAGTCACCCACAGGCGTTCTAATTTTATAGACATTTTTGTCATTTGAAGTTTAATAGAAGACATTTTCTATTATACAGGGTGTCTCACTTTTTTTCTAGCAAAATTTTTTTTTAGATAGAAAATGTCATTCTGAACAAAAATTTTCCTATCAACTATTATGTTTTTTTCAAATGCTTTAAAATTTCAAAAATTTAATGATTTTTGTGGGACACCCGGTATAAATGTCATTTTATTTTAATTTTTTTTATTTAAATCAAGTATGCCTTGGATTTTGTAAATCTTTAAGCCAATAAGATGCTAAATTTTAGCTAGGGAAATTTAACCTCTCGTCGTTCCATTATTTTAAATACAGTCAATAATGTTCAAAAAAATCAATTTGGCAAAGAAATAATCCAAATAATAATTGATTTAAGTAAAAAAAAAAATTATTCTTTCTTATTATATTTGTATAATGTACAGGGTGTTCCACAAGATTCATAAACGTCGTTTTAGATTTTGACATTTAATTTTTTTTTGAAAATGCATTTCTACTAATATTTTCCTATAATCAAGAAAAGTATCAAAAGGCTCTGGTAAGTGAGTGAGATAGGATTTCAAATTTTTTTGTGGCTTGTAAAAAATAATAATTTAAAGAGGGTAAATACATAAAGTACTTCTGGCTAAAGACCTTTACTCAATTATTGCAAATTTAAATGTACAATCGCGCTCAATGATATCGAGGACACAAAAAATTATTCTAAACCAACAGCAAACATTAACAGACACGAGATCACACAACTTACGGCGTAATTCTCTAACTTTTTCGAACGAGAGAAAGTGTTCTGTCTTTATCTTACACTTTAATATTGATATTCTCTTACTCTTTTTTTCACAGATGAATTTCGATTTGTGTGGTTACAGAATAGGGGTACTAGAATATTTATTTGAGTCCTCGATATCTTTGAGTGTCATTGTATAATGTAAATTAATTACACGTGGTGTCATTTTTGTAAAGTTTTAACGGTTTTTGGTGAATTTTTAAAAAATATTATTAGAAAACTAAAACCATCGTTTTTCAATTATTGATAACAAGAGTAATACAGAAATCGTTGAAAAGTTTTTCTTGTGTTCTTTTCCTTAGATTGCATATAAAATGAACATAGATATAATACCTTATAATAGAATGGGTTGCCATAACGAATTCTTGCTCCCTGGAAGCGGAATTCAAAGTGGGTTTAAAAAGTCTAAAATTGGTCTGGACTTGAAGGGGTGTTTCCGGTATGACTCGCAACTTGTAAATTCCGCTGGTGCAAATGCTACCAGTAAAAGTCTCTTTTATGAGTTGCGTGAGTTTTTGGGCGTCGAGGGGTGTAACCAAGTCCTGCAAGAAACAACCCATAAGGTGTTCTTTGATGATGAGGGGCTTGTAGTTTTTCGTAAGATTCGACCCATCAACGCCGATGACCTTGCCGCTCGTGTCCAACTTGGTGGTGAAGGATTCGATATTGTGATCGCTCACTATTTTCTCCCGGTACGTGATTCTACTCGCGACGCACAATAAACACGGACCACTGTCCACGGAGAATTCCTCACTATTATGTCTCAGCTGAGTGCTGGAAATGTGCATAAGCTCGTACTCGGTCACTCGTTGCTGCTTCTCCTCGATGGATTCATCCTGGACGTCCGCTTTCACCAAGAGTCTACACCTGAAGGAACGCGATTTGTTGTGTGGCTCGTTGACCCACCCTACGGACATGGGCAGAAGGTTCGCGCTGAACCTGGCGTGGTCCCCATGGTGGATGAAGTTGTAGATGCTCTTCCCTAGGACTTCATCGCGCGTGTATTTGATGTAGGTCGCAACGTTGTCCGTCACGTGCACGATCTTGCCATCGGGGTTGACCACGAAGAGGAATCCTTCCAGCGCTTCAAGCAGCAACGGCCCGTAGATTTCGTTCGAGAGGATCGTCGGTCTGGAGGAGGACACTTCTCCCTGTTGCACTGGATCGCTGGGCTGAATCGAGTTCTCGTGATGCTTTATGTTCCGAATTTGATTGACGGTCTCTTGTAAAATCGCGCACTTATCCGGCTTGACAGATATCGAGCTCATGTCCGCGAAATTTGCGGATATCAGCTCGGCTAACTCCTCTATGTAGATGTTCTCTTGCTCGCGACGCCTCTTTTCATTTTGACATTTATTTCTGAAACGATAAACAAATATTAACAATTAACAACACCAAACAACAATATCCTACAATCTAAAACGAACACCAACCATCTTCTCAAGTAGAGGTACGACTTGGTTTTTTCAATTGCAAAAATTATGGCAAAATCGCTTCATTGGAAAATAAATTCACGACATTCACAAAAATTGTGAATCTAGGACTCTAATTTAGATCAATAATCAGTTGGATAACAAAGATAAAGGATAACTAAATAAATTTACTGACACCCTTTATAGGTAGTTTTTTTTTACTTTTTCAATTTCTAAGGTGAATGTAGTGCATAATTATACAGGGCCATTGATAACCAACGTTAAAAACGAGTCGTATTTCGTAAAAAAATGAATTATCAATCCAATAATAGTATATTATTCAACGAGCGAGTAATAATAGCCATTACTCACGAAGGCCGAAATTGCGACAAGAGCCGTCAGGCGAGTGTCGTAACAGGCCTAAGTGAGTAATGCCTATTTACTCGCAAGTAGAATACTATACTTTTTCTATGACTATTTGGCAAACGCAAAAATATTTTTCTAAAAAATTAGCTTATTTGACATAACGTCTGCATTCATTAAATAATAAAATAGCTTGTATAAATTTTGAGTCATCGGTAGCTCAGTTGATTGATACGCCGACTTGTGGATCCAAAGGTTCCGAGTTCGAATCCCTGATCACTGACGATTATTTTTACAAGTTATTTGAATTTGGGAACAGAGAATCACTAGTGAGTTTTGGTTACCGGTAACCAAAACTCACGGGTGAGAGTAATAGCTATCATTACTTATCTAGAAACGCGTTCATAAAGTACCCATTATACAATAGTCATAGAAAATAGCTATTTATGTACCAAGGGTGTAAAGTTATAGATTTAAGCGTGAGTGCTTAAATTAACTTTACACCAGTGGTACATACAAGATTTTTTGCACTTCCTACACTTATTATCTTTTTTTTAATTAAAATGTTGTCAAAATAAGTTGGCATACGTGATATTTTTAGCGATAATTTTTTTGTGCGACATCTATCGGAGCTTTTATGTATTATATTATAATTGTTTTGCGAAGTTCTCTTCTTTACCGACAATTTTAATGGCGTCATATTTGAAGTTTGAAATTTGATAATTTTAAACAAGTTAAGTGGAGTGTTGTAGTTTTTTGTTAAAACCAACTAATTTTGTGATGGAGGTGGACGTAGGTGTGTTTAAAACTTTATCTACGACTATTGAATAACATGTTAATTACGTACCCATTTCTTATTAATTAATGACAATCATTACAATTTAGCCGTGTGTTATATCTCCATTTAAATCAAATGTCTCTCCATAACACACTAGCTGGAACCAATCACGAGACAGCATTTTCAAAACATTTATCATAACAA
This sequence comes from Stenus bimaculatus, assembly GCA_963971135.1. Classification (NCBI taxonomy): domain Eukaryota; kingdom Metazoa; phylum Arthropoda; class Insecta; order Coleoptera; family Staphylinidae; genus Stenus; species Stenus bimaculatus. Next base: position 16,595,315 of record OZ020180.1, on the reverse strand, counting down.
ACGGGCTGAAGTTTGCTAAAAACCGACCGGTAACGAGGTTACACGAATAGAATGTGACGGCGCCATCTTCACTTGCGTGCGCCGCTGTCAAAATAATTTCAATTTGAAATATAATTTTTTTAAAGAAAGTGAATCAAAGTGAATTTACAATTACATTATATTAATAAAAGTAATTATTTATTGCAAATTAAAAACATATTTCTTAAAAAATATAATTACAAAAATAATAAAAAGCGTGAGTGGATTCAGAAAGTGAAAGTTGCACACCCCCAGAAATACTAGAAACTGCGCTAACAACAACCCAAAATTTATTACCAAATAAATCAAAAGACAGGTATAATATGGCATACAGAGCCTTTATGGATTGGAGAAACATTAAAAATATAATAAATATAATTAGGTGTCAGGTGATTTTAGAGGTTAAATTGGGCTGTCAATTTTACGCCATAGAACAAAAATCTAGAGTAAACATAGGTGTTTAATGAAAATAACGGCCAGCAAAATGACAATAATAGATAGGAATCTAAAAGTGAAAAATCGTCGTAGATAAAGTATAGTATTCTACTCGCGATTAAATAGCCATTACTCACTCAGACCTTTTACGATACTCGCCTGCCGGCTCGTGTCGCAATTTCGGTCTTCGTGAGTAATGGCTATCTTTACTCGCTCGTTGAATAATATACTATTACTGGATATTGGACGTTATAACGTTATTATTTATATATATATATAAAAATTTCACACTTGTTATAGTTTTTTTATTCTCTGGTTCTGAAATGACATTTACAATTGGGTGTTTTTAGGTTAATTAATGTTGGTTGCGTTATAACCTCCAATATCCAATAAAGTTTTAAACACACCTTCGTCCACCTCCATCACAAAATTAGTTGGTTTTAACAAAAAACTATAACACTCCACTAAACTTGTTTAAAATTATCAAATTTCAAACTTCAAATATGACGCCATTAAAATTGACGGCAAAAAAGAGAACTTGGCAAAACAATTATAATATAATACATAAAAGCTTTACAGCCTTGGTACATAAATAGCTATTATATTTTCTTAAATAATGTAAAAATCACGAAAAGATTTTTTTTATTTAATTACTTCAATTTCTGAGAAATTGCGTTATAATAAATCCATATATTTGATGTAAATGCCGTCGTGCGGTGAATTAACATGATTTTTAATTCACCATTAATATAGGGACCTTATCCGCTCCTTAAAATAAACCAATTTTAACTCAATATAAATAAAGTTTAGTGAGTTATACAACAAAATTGATAAATAATTAAATTTTGCATTTTTTCATGATATTTATTTACATTTCAACACAATAAACAAACAAAAAAAGTGCATTCTTAATTCCCAACATAAACATAATTTTAAGGTTATGTTAATAAAAACAAAAAAGTAAACTTTAAAATAATAAATGAAAAATCACGTATCATTAATCACCCACTTACTTACGAATGTAATAATTTATATAAAGCTAAACGCAATACTACTTTTAATAATAATTAATTATATAAGTTTAAAGCGAGGAGTGAAATGAAGACGAAAGTGAAGAGTGTGAAGTAAGCAACATAAGTTAAATTAAAACGTGTAGCACGTTGCCAGATTTATGTAAAATGCGCGTTTCATGAATTGAATGAATTAAATTGAAATTGTATGTTTTGTGTGCTTACATCTGAGCCTGAGGCTTGGTATCATTCTTTTTCCTCTTCTTTGTTGCACCAGTGGTCAAGGCACTGTTCATCTTGGCCCAGACCGGGTCTTGGAGCTCGCAGGAACCAAGGCTGGAACACAAAAAACAATTCAAACGCGCTGCTAAAATTATCAACAAACATTTTAACGGTTCATTTCCCCTTATCAAGCGCATGAATTATTTATTCAAAATTTCGCGGTTTTATGTGGCAAAAATTAACCCAAATTCGCTTTTTTGGCAGCAAGAAAAAATAATATGAAAAACAATGCGCAATTGTTAAGAAGGAGTATGTAAATGTCATTGAACTAAATTATTATTTTTAGATGTTCAGCAAGATTTGAGTTATTTGATACGACAAGTGGAGAATATGTGAGGCAAGGGAAAGATATGAGGAGATATCTCGTGTCAATGATTGTATTATATGGCAAATTGTGCACGAATGCAATCTCCTCGCTCGCCACTCGCCTCGACCGACTACTGATAAAAACGAACCTTGATTTCATACACTTATTAATTACACACTTCAAACGCAACTACAACACCTCATCACGACTCATCTCCTCATATTTTTCATTTTCAACAATCACTTCAAATAAACTTCTGGATAATTTAAGCTCCTTTTATTTCAAGGATTTTATTAAAATTTAATATCTACAGAAATTATACTTTCATTCTTGTCTATGACTCTGTATATAAAGTGAGGAAGAGTGGCATAAACAGAAGTAAGTCCTATTATAAAAACAACACCACTTTGATTTAAACACCACATCAAAAATTTCCTGCACCACTTTTCATTTAAAATCGTTTGGAACATTACTGAGTTTTAGTGGCAGTGGTGACGATGCTATTATAAGTAGAACAATATATTCTTAAAGGCCGGTTTACACGTAGCAAGTAAACAGCCAAGTAGGTTGCTCAAGTAACTTGATCCAACTAACTAGTCCTGTGTAAACACTCACTTGACGGTCGACTTGCCTAAAAAACCATGCAAGTACCTAAGTGTTTACACAAGGCAAGTTACTTGTTACGTGTATACCAGCCTTTAGGATTCTTTGTTTCATCACTTCCATTTTATGAACGATTTTAAAACTGTTTATATCATTGTATGTATCACTTTCATTTGTGCAGAGTGTCACCACCAAGTGTGCATTGTACATACATAGTTTTGTTTTAATAGAAGCGGTGCAAAGAACAAAAGAGGTAGTAAAAAGGACCTTAAATTTATAAAGTGGTACGAAAGTGTAATAAATAAACATATTAAAAGTTGATTGCACCATTTTGTATGCAAAGGCATTTGCAAACGTTATGAATTGTTAATGTTATGTTAGTTATCCTTAGTGCAACTGCACCACGCACCACACACATTTAAGCAAGTTTGCAGCTTTCGCCCAATATTTTTTGGAAGTGGTGCAAACAATAATTTCTTTAAGATGATAGTCGTCGAAATTTTGTGAGCGTAAAATGTGACTCTACGGAATACCATTTTTTAGACAAACCAGTAAATGAAATTCTGTTTTTTTTGTAGTAGTAGTTCATTAATACTTGGCATAACATGTCTATTATTTTGTTTTTGTATTTTTTATTGAACTTTTAGATTTATAGACAATCAAATCTGACCTAAAAATGAGCAAGTTTGCTTGCTGTTTTAAACCTTATACTCGATATAATCGGAAAAACAGAATAACACTTTTGTGAAGTTGTGTATTTAGATAAGAGAAAATTTTACAAATCTCAATTTGAAGGTCCCTTGTTAAAGAAAAATGGTATTTTCTAGGACCAGGTTTTTTTAAAAGTGCCAATTTTACTGCTGCCGTATGAGTATTTGGTGTGACTTACAAAAACAAAACCAAAAGAAATTGGTAGCCACAAGACTCTTCTGTGTACCAAAAAAAGAAATTTTAAAAAAGCTTCAATAGAAAAAAAATTATGAGCAAAACCCCAAATATCAAGCGAATTTCAAAATCAAGCGCTCGCATTTGTCGACTATCGCCTTAACATTTAATTATTATTAATTTACAAAAGTTTGCACCGCTTTGGAAATTTAATTTTTTTCTGGACGTTTTCACTACCTAGAATTTGACAAACTATTTTGGAGTGATGTAATTTGTAATTTAAGCCCTTAGATGGTTAATAACATTCAAAAAAAGAAGTGTGCGCCATTTTATCCCTATAAATTTGAAGACATATATTTCAAATGTTTGCACTACTATAATAATTCAGTTTATGACACAGTTATGCAAAAGAATTGAAAAAAAAATCATGGATTAAGGAAGTTTTCCTTTAATTACTAGGAGTTTCTGTTTGCTTTGCAACACTTTTAAGTTGCACTATTCCAGTGATAATGGTGCAAAATTGAACAGTGGAGTACAAACGACCTTAAATTATAGTAATTTAATTTAAAGCAAATCTGAATGAAAGTGGTGCAAACGAGCCCTAAATCAAATTCCGTTTGCACCACGGCTATTTAACTTTCATATAGCCCTATTGTACAGTTGGTTCCAGCTGGAAGTAGGAGTAAAGTAATCTTTGTCCTACTTCCAGCTGGGAGCAACTTTACATACCATGATTTACTTTTATTTAAAGACGATAAAACATTTTCAAGTAGTCTTTTTGCATCATCGTAACATTTAAAGTAATTTGCATTGACATTGTGATACATAAGCGGTGCAATTCAAAGTAGACAAGCATTTTTAACTAAAAACTAGTACAACCAAATCTTAAGGTTAGGGTCTACATTTTGCTTATAAAAAGAGATGCAACATATAAAATTTAATGTTTTTTCAACTATATAAGGAATTGTCATAAAAATTTTAGGATTACCATAATAAAGAATATTTTTTTTTTACTAAAATTAATATACTGATTACTGATGTTGATTTTTTAGCAATAATTTATACAATAATGTAACACTCCACAACATGTTAAACTTTTTACAAAGACATTTTTATTAATTTACAAACTTATGTACAATTTCTTATACAGGGTGTTCCGTTTGTGATTCACAAAACGTCAGCGTTAGAAACTAGACCTTTTTCAATTGTATTTCAGAAATAGTATTTTATTCAACGAGCGAGTAATGATAGCCATTACTCACGAAGGCCGAAATTGCGACAAGGGCCGTCAGGCGAGTGTCGTAACAGGCCTAAGTGAGTAATGGCTATTTACTCACGAATAGAATAATATACTTTTTCTATGACTATTTGGCAAATGCAAAAATATTTTTTTAAAAAATCGTAAAATATCATACCAGTACATACAATTCACCAAAAATGTGTTTTGTCAATTTAATTTAAAACACATAATAAGCATACAATTGATTATTCTGAAATACAATTTATAGTGTCTGAAATTGAATTGATTATTCTGAAATATAATTGAAGCTTTCTGAAATACAATTGGAAAAGGTGTAGAGCAAATTTAATCGACAAAAAACGAGAACTAGTTATGGCGCTATTTGAATGTTAGGTCACCAGTTTGTCAAAAATTACAAAACCTCTAATTATTTTTTACCAATTTACCAATATACGAAGAAAATTATCACTAGAAAGATGAAATCATCCTCTTTCAATTGGTAATAATAGTAATACAAAAACAGTTAACATAATGTTGAGTAAAAAATTACAAAGAAAAAAAAAATAAAATTTTTTTTTCAAAGATAAGACCCCTTAAGGTTGTACAGGTAATTCAAGTAGGATTGATACAGCAACTAAACATATTCTGTAGTGATTTTAGACTTGCTAGGTTGGTGTACTTGTTAAAATTCATTCAAATAATTTAAATCAAATCTGTCATTTTAACCAAAGCGCTGTCAAATTTTATTAAAAACTAAAAACGCCACAAAAGTATTGATATTTATTTTCAGCGTAGCCAACTATGAAAAACTTAGGTTTCCTATGATGTTAAATCACCAGTATCATTCATTTTGGAAGACCCAGATTTTTCTCAAAGTTAGATAATAAAAAAAACTGAAAAAAATGTATTTTTAATTTTTTTTTCTCTTTTTGATTTTTTTTGACGTTTAAATTTGGTCTAGTTTCTAATCCCGACGTTTGATGAACCATGAACGGAACACTGCATATCACAGATTTTTATGTGAAGTGTACTAATTCATGTAGTAAATACATTTGCAGTAAGCGAATCTTCTGTTTCAAAAGTTGAGTTCGGTTTGTACCACTTTCATTTTTAAAAAGTGCAATTATGCACCACTTCCAGATGATTTTGATTGGACATATACAGCATTCTCGTTTAAAGTCGTTTGCATCACTTGAATAAATCGTTATATGTACAGGGTGATGATAAAGTTTGGAACCTAATTTATAACTGGCGTATTTAATTTTTTTGAGAAAATCGCTCGGACAGGTCAAATTTAGTTTTTAAAATCCCATCTCTTGGTATAATGAAAATATTAATGACATCACTGGTGATTTAACAATGACGTCATAATCGATTTTTTTAAATGAAAACCCCCACTTTTTCACTTGTTTTTGATAGACATTTATTTCACTTAAGGTGATAGGGAGTCAAATGTTGAAAAAAAACGACATACTTATCTTTCATGAATTTTTTAAAGTGTTTCGAATTGGAAAGTCAAAAAAATAAAGAAATACCAAACTAAAGTAAGAATTTTACATTCATTTGCAATTTTTGTTATTTATGTATCTACAACTATATTTGTGTAATTTTGCAAGAAAAACTTCTATATTTATATTTTTATTTTTGCAAAACTACACTTATATAAATCTAGATACATGAAAAACAAAAATTGTATATAAAAGTATAAGTCTTACTTAAGTTCGGTATTTTAATATTTTTTTTTGTTTCCAATTCGAAACACTTTAAAAAAATTCGGGAAAGATAAAAACATCGGTTTTTCAATAAATGACCCCCTATCACCTTAAACGATGATATTAAAAAATAGTTGCAATTGTAAAAAAAATTTCGTTTAAAAATTTTTTTAATATAAACTTAAAATTAATAATTTGTACTATTAAATTTGAAAAATTTGAATGTTGTATAAGATTTATTTTGGCCGATTTCAATAAATGATAAATTTAAAATTTTATTTTTTGTAAATTTCCTTACATTTAAATGGAATTAAAAAATTAGTTTTTCAAGACTATTTATTAAATTTTGTAAAATACACTTAACATTTTACATTCGCATTAGAATGCGCATTATTTAAACATTTACTTTGTTTTGTTATTATTGGTAACTTCAAATTCATTTTAATTTATTTTTATAAAACCTTTTTCGTTAAAAAAAAATTTCTTTTTTTGAATTAAAAATATTTTTTATTCAAAAATTTGTTTAAAAATTTAATTGTTTTTTATATCATTGTTTAAGTGACATGAATGTCTATAAAAAACGAGTAAAAAAAGTGGGGGCTTCCATTTAAAAAAATTGCCTATGACGTCATTGCTAAAACACCGGTGACGTCATTAATATTTTTTTATATCAAGAGATGGTATTTTAAAAACTAAAATTGACCTGTCCGAGCGATTTTCTCAAAACAATTAAATACGGCAGTTATAAATTATATTTCAAACTTTATCATCACCCTGTATATTAATTTTGTACAGGTGGAACAATATCTCAATTTATTTCCAGTTTATTGTTGCATTTGTTTTTAATTTGAAGTAAGTTGTATTTGTATTGAAAAAGTGGTGAATAATATTAATTGGTGCAAATAAATTTTAGGTAATTGGAAGTGGTCCAAAAACGTCCTTGAATAAAACGTGGTGCAATTACGTGTAGTTCCTAAATAGTGCAAACTTTTCTAAAAGAAAAGTGGTAAAAACATTCTTAAATCCTCAATTAAAAGTGATGCCAACGATTCCAATATTTTGGTAGTAGAGTTTGCACCACTGTCATTGTATTGTTTGCACTTTGGACCACTTTAATTTAAGGTCGTTTGATTGAATAGAAAAATCATTTGCACCACTCTTATTTTTAAAATTATCTTCAAATTTAAGGAAATTTGATGTTAATGGTACAATTCAAAATCTGCAAGATTTTTTATATGGATTGTAATGGAGGGTCTCCATAGTTTTGCACAGAATCAACACTTTTTATTACTGCACCATTTTAATAGAAGTAATTCAATTTCCAGTGCAAATGATGTTCAAATCTATTTCTATTATGATTTTATATAAATTTCGAAATTGTAATTAATGTAAGTGGTGCCAATGTCATATAGTTGTTGGTGTGGTAATAGTGTATTTCGAAATAGATGTTGGTAAGTGTCGTACCCATCGGTATAAAAATCGGGGAAAACGTCCCCCTCATCGCACAGGGGTGGAGTGGTGCTGAAAAGACCACCAGGAGCCGAATGTTCGAGCATCATCATAGAAAATGCAGGCGCTCATTTAATAAACCGCACAAAAAACAAGCAACGAAACCAACAACAGCTAACAGCTCCAAGAAGCACGAAACGTTTTTACTTCTAAAAATAACACGCTAATACCGCTGGACACACTCGCATCAAGTTGGCAACACTGCACAAACAAAAAACTTTTCATTATTACAAGAAAGAATGATTGTTGAAGCAATTTTTTTTTTTGGTGAAAATTGTTAATAAATTGCGGTGATGTCGGGGGAAGTGCGGAGCGGAGCGGAGCGTCGCGCACTAACGCAATACCATAGAAGACTGACGCTGGACGCTGGCGTCACAAATGGGGTTAGTAGGTCGGAGTCGGTGACGTAGTCCGTCCGCCAACCGAACCGCCAAGACCGTTCTAACAGCGAACACGACGCGCGATTCGCAGCAATTCCAAAATGACAAGGTTGCCGCGGATTGGAAATAGATTTTTTCCTTTTTGTTTCAATAACGCAACTTAATTCAAGAACACACCGCACAACGCTGCACATTTCATCAAGCAAATTACATCAACTCTCTTTCAATTAATTTATTCCTACTATCACAATTTTATTCATTGCAAAAGTTTAACTAACATGCCTAACTGGTTGCCTACGTTTTACAACAACTACCACTTATTATTAGTTTATGATATTCATCGATTTTTATGCCGCACCACACGTCATCACGATAATTAACTAAAAAAATCATAAACATTATTTTAAACTAAATTTTATTTTTTTTTTCAAAATCGAACAAAATTTAATTGTCGTTTTTTGTAAAACTTTAATTATTATAAAATGGTTCCCAAAAATTGAAGAATTCTAAAATTAACCCTGAAACAGTTTTTATAAACAACCAAATTTTCGGTGCCTAAACAACTGGAAATGGAAGTCTAATAATAAATTTATTCAGTTATGATTTTTTTCTACCAATACGATCATAAGTGGCAGTAAGACAAAAAAACATCTCAACCACAACAACCAATCCTTTTCGGTACGTTACAGAGATGGCAGTGGCGGATACAGAGGGGAAGTCGATCACCCCCCCTAGACACCAAAAAATTTCCAATTTTTCTTCTCCAAGTTCTAGAATTTTTATCGGGGTTTTAAAATTCAAAGTTTTTAACTAACATAATTTTTTACGTTGTTGCTAATATTTCTAGTTTTTACGGCTTATTTGAAGAAAATCACTTCCATAGCCTCAAAAAATGTTTATCCAGCTTTCAGTAACATTTTCAAGAATCCAAAGACTTTTGGGATCAGCGCGTAATTTCAATTATTCATAAATTTAAGCGCCATTCATTTTTAAGCAACCACAGTACATTTTTAAAATTTATTATAAAAATTACTGATGAACTTTTTAATCAGGCTATGGGGGCGTTTTTCTAAATAAACCAGTAATATTAGGAAAAACGTAAAAAAGCCCCATAAATGTACTATGTACTAATTTTATATCATACAGAAGAATGCACAAAAAAAGGAAAACTATAATCTTCAGTTCATTTTTCATTTTCAGGGTCATTTTTACGTATGAAACCAAGACGGCCAAGTCCAAATGGCTGCATAAATAAAATTGAAATTTTGTGAAATAAATATAGCCTTGATACAAATATTTCAAGATGAAAAAAAAATTTTGACACGGTTGCCATCTTGAATTTTTTTAAATGATAACAAATGTCATGCAATTCATTGGAAAGTTAATTATTATTAGTACAGTCTATAAACTTATTATTTAAATCATAAAAAATAAACATTGATAACATTTTGTTTTACAACTTTAACTTTTTTGGACTGTCGAAACTTACAAAAAATAGCCTTTTTATTATTTTTCTCTCAAATAAAAATATTTTAGCCTTCAAAAAAAAGGCTAAAACATTATTTGACTGCTAAAACATTTTATTGTTTTATTTAAATAAAATGTTTTAGCCTTTTTCAAAATGGCTGCCGTGTCAAAAATTCAGGCGATAATTTTTTTTTCATCTTAAAATATTTGTATGAAGTCCCCATTTGATCGCACCAAATTCCAAAAAAAATTATCTAGTCATTTGAGAATGGTCGCTTTGGTACCATACATAAAAATCACCCTGTATATTCGAGAAATGATAGACAAACTTTTGTTTTTAAATGTAACATGAGTACAAAAAAAATACCACAGTATACCAGCCAATAAACATTATAAACAGGGTGGTGTAGTTATTAGGACTAGGGGTCCCTTTTTATCTTTAAAATAAAGTTTTTCAAAAAAAGTAGATGTCTGAACAAAAAAACTTCTTTGAACTAATTTTTTTTTCGGTTTTCAGACAAGTTACAGCAAGTATAAAATTTTTTATAGATTTTGTGGAGCACTCTATACAGGGTGTCCAATTTGACGTTGGGCTGTATGTATGGGTATCTTTGTTATTATAGATAGAAAGTCGATTAAATGATATATCAAATTACTCAGAAAAATACACCGACTCCGAATATGTATAAATCCAATATGGGCGCCATAAGAAAAAAATAAGTTAGGTTCATTTTCGGTCAAAAAATATTCATTTATCATACTGCATTGTACACAAAAAGTGCCAGTATAATGTCAAAAGACTTGTTTGGTACCACCGAAAATAAAGGAGCCATATTTCAAAAAACGCATTTTCTTGTTCTTTTTTCAAGATAGCGCAGGAACGACGCGATATTCAAATGTTTTGTCAACGAATTATTAATATATAAACAAATCTGTACTTCTTTGTCCATTCAACCGACTTTCTATCTCCAATAACAATAAATATACTCATACAATCCAACGTCAAATGAGACACCCTGTGTACTATCCTTTTTTTCGTTAATTTTTAAATTTAACTCAAGTATACTTTGGTTTTTCTTTTCACTTAATTTATTGGTTTTTTGATTGTTTTTAAATTTAACAGAGACCTTTTAAATCCCATCTTAAAATAAACGTGGATGAAACTTAAGAGCATCTTCCTAGACACCCGCAATAAATTTTCCGTTGGAGATAAACCGAGCTGAAGTTACATTTAAATGCATTCATTTATACATTCATATTTATTTTTTTATAAAAAAGGGCTCATTTTTTTTATATTTTGTTACAAATACAATCCTTAGTAAAACTACATAAAAAGTTTTTTCAAAATCAGACAAGGAGTCAAGAAATTAAAAAAAATTTTAACAAAATAGTCACTTTTCAGATTTTATTTTTTTTTAGCGAAAACAAAAAAATGTACGGGCTCATTTTTTTTATATTTTGTTACAGATACAGTCTTTAGTAAAACTCCATAAAAAGTTTTTTTTAAATCAGACTAGGAGTCAAAAAATTTAAAAAAGAATGAAAATAATTAGTCACTTTTTCAGATTTTATTTTTCTTTTATCGAAATCAAAAAAATGTTAGGGTTCAATGTTTTCATATTTTGTTACAGATACAGTCCTTAGTAAAACTACATAAAAAGTTTTTTCAAAATCAGACCATGAGTCAAAAAATTTAAAAAAATAGTCACTTTATCAGATTTTATTTTTTTTTATCGAAAACAAAAAAATGCAAGGGCTCAATTTTTTTTATATTTTGTTACACATACAGTCCTTAGTAAAACTGCATAAAATGTTTTTTTCAAAATAAGACCATAAGTCAAAAAATTAAAAAAATAGTCACTTTTTCAGATTTTATTTTTTTTATCGAAAACAAAAAATGTAAGGGCTCATTTTCTTTATACAGTTTTATGAAGGACTGTATGTGTAACAAAATATAAAAAAATTGAACCCTTAAATTTTTTTCCTTTCGATTAAAAAAATTAAATGTGAAAAAGTGACTTATTATTTTCATTCTTTTTTTAAATATTTTGAGGGCGCGCGAGGTTGGGAGGAAAAATTGTGAAAAATCATGAAATCGAGCATTAGTTCTGCAGCCATAACTCAAGTTTCCCTCGTTAGATTTTCAATTTTTTTTCAGATTTATAACTTAAATTGATTAGGCTACATCTTGAAAGAGAGTTACTTTCTGCCACCTAGCACAAAATTAATTAGAGAGGTCCAAAGTTAAGGTACTTTTATATCATTATATTTTTTTTGTACATTCTCCATTTTTTTACCTTCTGGCAAAAATTAAAGAAATGACTTCTAAATCAACTACAAAAAAATTACACCCTGTATAAATATCAATTGCCCCCCTCCAAAAAAAATTACTTTAGTTCCGCCACTAAGAGATGGTGATGGATTTCTCTCCTTTGATTAAATAATCAATTTTGTTATAAATAAAAGCGAGATAAAAAATCCATGCAACTTATATTATACAACAACCGATTTTTCTCGATTTGTTACACGTTTTAAAGTTTCAGCTCAGACTTTTACCCGAACGTAATTTTTTTAGTTAAGTCTAGCCCGGATGGAGCATTGTGAAAAATTTAAAACTGGGGAATTGTGCAAAAGAGAGGGAAACACAGCAACCGTTTAATATTTTAACGAGTATTTTAACATTTTTACACAGGGTGGTGATAAAGTTTAAAACAAAATTCATAACTGCCATATTTGATTTTTTTGAGAAAATTGCTCGGACAGGTCAATTTTTGTTTTTAAAATGCCATCTCTTGGAATAGAAAAAATATCACTGGTGATTTAGCATCGATTTTTTTAAAATGAAAACCTTTATTTTCTTTACTCGTTTTTGAAAGACATTCATGTGACTGAAACGATAATATAAAAAAAACGATGATATAAAAAAATTATAACATTTGTAAAAATTTTTAATAAAAAAGTTAAAGTCAACTTAAAATTAATTTGTGAAAAACTTCAATGTTGTATAAGATTTATTTTCATTGATTTAAATAAATGGTAAATAGTTTAATTTTGAAAGAAATTTAATTTTTTTTAATTATAGATTTTTTCTTTTTTCTAAATTATTTATTACCATATTAGAATAAAGAAATAAAATTATTTTTAAAGTTTTTGAACCACAATAAAAAATTTAAAGATCAAAAAACATCAGAATTGCCATTTAATTTTAATTAAAAAAAACTGGCGTTAAATTAAAAAATGTCATGAAACTTTTTTGAATTTTCAACAAGTCCGTTTAAAAAAAACTACAACTTTCTACAATAAAAAAAATGTTTAAAACATCTTAAAAATTAAAAAAATTAATAAAATAATTTATAAAAAAAAAACAATTTATTATTTTTTTAATTCTTTACATCTAAAAATAATCATTTGATTTTTGCTTTTAATAATTTGTGTTTACGCCATACTATAATATGTTTGCGTAATTTATGTCGATAGTAAATTTACATATTGAACTCAAATAGGGCACTCACCTGATAAAACTGAAAACTTGAAAAATTTAATAAAGAAAATTTGTAATTCCAAAACTGTGTTTTGTTGAAACAAAAGAGATTCATCGTGAGTATTGTCGTTTATCATTGCGCATGTTAGACTTAAGTCCACGAAATGTCACAATCCTCCTCAGGCACTAACATCCAAATACACCGAGATAATGTTGGTTGCTTGTTTGTGACTCATTGTCAGCTGATAATAAATCACCGTACAATAGCTTTTTAATCGATATTATTGTTCATTAATTTAACATTCCAAACTAAACTCAAAATGATATAAAAATTGTTTTTAAAGTTTCCATAATTAGACTAATATTATTTTCTAAGAGTGTGATAAATTTTATAGAAAATGTCCGATAAAAAATTAAGGGTACACTCAATTTAAAAAAAAATGTTGTATTGTTTAATTTAATATTAATACAAATATTAAAAAAATTTACAGGGTGTTTTGTTCAAAAAAGGTGGAATGGCCTACGTGTTTCAACTATGAAACACCCTGTGTAGACAAAAATAATTTCTGGTTATGTGCATCAATAAACCACACAATTTTTTAATGAAAGTTTTTTCCTATTTCTTAAAATAAAAAATTGGCAAACAATTTTTTTCTGTTTTTATTTTTGTATGTAAATAGTAGCAGGAATTTCAATATAATGTTTTTTTGTAAACATAGTCTTACTTTTTTTTTTTTAGAAAAAATATGGAATATCCCATTTAAGTGGATGATCAAACACAGTGAGCTAACAGAGGAGGTGATCAATTGTGTTCATGGATTAAGAGTAATTTTAGTTTTCGTATTTTTTTTTTAGAAATTTCATACTGCACCTAGTAAAAAATTATTAAGAAACTTCTCTTGTTGCTAATGTTGTTGTGATACTATCCTCGAAGTATACAAGGTGTCCCATTTGATGTTGGACTGTATGGGTATCTTTGTTATTATTGGAGATAGAAAGTCGGTTAAATGGACAAAGTAGTAGAGATTTTTTCCAATATTAATAATTCATTTACAAAAAATTTGAATATCGCATCATTCCAACGCTATCTTGAAAAAATAAGAAAATGCGATTTTCAAAATATGGCTATAACTTCGCTATGAATTTACACATATTCGGAATCAGTATTTTTTTCTGAGTAATTTGGTATACCATATGTCAAATAAAATTATTTGATTTTACAAACTAACATTGGACTTGAAGAGACGTAAATTGTCAAGAACATAAATGTAACTATTTAAAATATTAAATGTAAAATAAATCTTAACACATATGTATTGACAGTTTACATCTATTCAAGGCCATTTTTGGTTAGTAAAATAAAATTATTTCTATTTTTCTTAAAATATTACATATGATATATCAAATTACTCAGAAAAATACACTAATTACGAATATGTGTAAATTCAATATGGCTGCCATAAGAAAAATATAACTTTAGTTCATTTCCGGTCAATCCGTTGGTGAAAAAAATATTCATTTGTTTTACTGCATTGTTAACAAAAAATTGTTTGTATTATGTCTAAAAACTTTTTTTGTACCACAGAAAATAAAGAAGTTATAGCCATATTTTAAAAATCGCATTTTCTTGTTTTTTAAGATAGCGTTGGAACGATGCGATATTAAAATTTTTTGTAAATGAATTATTAATATTGGAAAAAATCTCTACTACTTTGTCCATTTAACCGACTTTCTATCTCCAATAATAACAAAAATACCCCATACAGTCCAACGTCAAATGGGACACCCTGTAGAGGAAATAAATAAAAAGTAAAACTAAAAAGAAATTTCAACACCCTGTATCTTAGTAACAGTTGAGTTTTGGACAAATGTTTATATGGACTTTTTATCTTATTTTTTAATTTTAGTATAAGCACACGAAGTCGAGACCACCATTTTAGAAACACCCTGTATTGATCACATCCTCTGTTAGCTCACTTTGTTTGATCATCCATCCTGTATTTTGTAGAATTTTGTTAATAGTTTAGAATTAAAAAATATACTCCCAATTATTAATTAATTAATTAATAAATATAATTATTTATGAATTTATTGCGTTTACTGATTAATAAATAATAAAATTAAACATTTAATAAACATTTATTGTTTACATTTATTGGTATTTAATCAGAGTTGCTTATTTAACATTCCTCTCTGTAAATATGTACATACATACTTGGATATTAATTAATTGTTAATTATTTTTAATCAACATTTTAGTTTATGTTTAAATTCTTCGTCTTATGTATTATTAGTAATTAAGTTAAGAAGAAATTTATAGAGCGAATATCGAATATTAATTCCATTTGCGCCTTTATTTCTTATCACTCTTTCTTATCACTTATCAACAATGAATTGTCAAGCAAGCTCATATCATTTTTGTTATTGTTATAAGAACAACTTTTCCAAGATAACGTTTTAATCTAATAATTTATTAAATACTAAAAATATTAATAACAATAATTGTGTTTTAAATTGATATAAATAATAAATGAAATAATGTATTTTAAAAAACATTTTAGAAATTTACAATTTAGGATAATTTTTAATAAAATTTCGTAATTAAAGAATAATAAGTGTATGTATTGTTTGTTTGTGTGAGTGCGTGCGTGTGTAATTTGGCATGATTTAATAATAATAAAGGCAGAAAAAAAGTGAAAATGGTTATTCAATCGTTGACGCAATGCAGCAGTGGCGATGTTTGAATTAGTTGGAAAAAAAAGTGAAAGGCTTTCTCGGTGAATTTTGGGATTTGGTTTGTTGTGGGTAGCGCAAGTCCCTCAGCTCCAGCTCTCAACCTCAACAGTGAATCAATTGAAAGTTGAAAGGGAAGGTAAAGTGGAGCGCGTGTCGCGTCGTGAGGGGCAGCGGCGGGAGGCGGCTGTATGCTCCATGTCTATGGGAAAAGAGGAAGCAAAGTATTTTGTAATGTTGGCTGCGGCTGTTTTAGGTGGAGCGCTCAGCGCAGCGCAGCGGCTCAACGTAGATGGATTGGGCGTAGTCCCCGTGGTGTCCTTGACCGTCACAGTCACCGTCACCGTCACCGAACCTGCCTCACGCCGTCGCTCGATAACTTCAAACTTCCAAATATTGATCGCGACTCTCCGGTCTCAGGCTGGCGCGCCGACCACCACTTCTGCCGCCTCCGACCATGCACATACATCCTCCAATTCTACTACTTTTAAATACTTTCTTCTCTTCTTTATTAAATTCTTCAAAACTTCCACCATTATGACGGACATTAATTACAACCCTAATTACGACTAATTAATCCCGGTCATTAATCAACAACAAACGTTTTTAAAAACCTCATTAATGTCTACACTAAAATTAATAGATTAAGTGTACAAAGCCAAAACAAAAACATGGAATTGTACATAAATTCTAAATATAGTAAAAACAAGCCTCAAAACTGCCCAAAAGGAAAAATCCAAAAAAATAGAATTAAAAGATTAGTAAAAATTTACCAAAAAAAATTAATTTCCGAAAAGCTGAAAATGAATGTAAAAAGAGTTTATTGAAGTTTGCACCAATTTTCTTGTAGTCTATGAGGGCTATCCCAAAATTATGGGGCCCAGTCATATACGACATCGTGTCGTGTGATTCGAGAATATGGCCGGGTCAAAACCTTTTTGGACTCTATTAGACAATTATGATTTCAATGACCCTTTAAAAAATGATCCATCAATTTTTTACCTTTTACATATTTCTTTTTCATGTCTATTCTTCCCCAAAACTTTTAAGGCTAGGGAATTTTGATTAGTTTATGATAGAAAAATTTTGACGTACAAAAATTTTATTATTTGCTCTGTTTATAGATATTATGTGGGTATGGAATTATATAATTTTTGAAAAAAAAATTATAAAAATAAAAAAGTAAAAAAAATTAAAAAAAAAATAAATAATTTTTTTTGAAGATATATGTAAATTAAAATCTAATTAAAACAGTATTACATGAATTTTACTTTTTATTTTAACTTTGTAAGCAAAAACATAAAAATTTTAATTTTTTTATTTTTATTTAAATTATATGATCGAATACTCACCTAATATCTACAAATAGGGCCAATAATAAAATTTTCACATGTCAAGATTTTCCTATCAAAACACTCCATGAACTAAAATTTTCCCGCATTCTCGACTCTGAATTTAAAAAAAACACTTATGTTGTTAACACTCCATAAAATGCGCCACAAGCTACATTTTTTTAATCTTCAGGTTTATTGGTTTTTTCCCCTAAATAAATTTTATATATGAAGATTTAACAATATTTAAATGTTAAAATTAAAATTTTTTTCATTAGAGATTATACAATGTCCTACAAATTCTTAAAATTTTAGAAAAAAACCTACATACAATCGAACTTCCATATAACGTTTTATCACGGGAACCTTGAAAAAAATCGTTATATAGAAAATTCGCTATATAGAAATTCGTAATTTTGATATAAAAAATTTGGAATTTACTTTATAGCTCTTTATTTTAACTAAAAATTTGAAAAGGCGTTGTTGTTAATGGGCATGTTTTACAAAAACTAAATTTGCTCCAAGTCGCAGGTATAACTTATAAATAGACCTTATAAAAAGACTCGACAAATTTCGGAATTTACGTTCATTTATAAAAATTCTAATTACCTATCTAATTTTCTATTATTCTTTACTCTGATCCAATATAAAATTCTCCGAAATTTTTAAAATTAGCCACCAATTAATTAAAATTTATGAAAGATTCTAATATTTATGTAAAAAAATTCGTTATACGGAAACTTTTCTTCGTTATAAATAGTTAAAAAATACATTAAAAACGACTTCAAGACTATCAGAAAAAATTAGTTATTTAGAGAAATTCGTTTTATGAAAGTTCGTTGTAGGGAGTAACTGTATATTGGACCATAGAAATAATTTAATGCTGAATGCCGAATATGAATATGTTTTATTTTAAATTTATGTTTTTGTAGCATATTTTTAAAAAATTTCTCATCATCAGATAAATTTTGGCGACTCATTCGCCATTAAATTGAAATTCTAATGTTTAGTGATTATAAATGAAGTTAACTTTTTTTACACTATGATAGGGTCCCAGACAGAATTTAGCAAGGGTCCCAATTTTGACGCTACACCACTGTTACGTCATCTAATCTTTCATTACTGCTGGTGAACCAAGAACCAATTTTAGTGATCAAGGGATTTGAAACTAAAAATGCACATTGTGATGTAAATATGCAATTAAAACGTAAAAAAATAGAAAAACCTTTGATGTAACGTTTGATGTGTTGGCAATTGACAAAACAAATGAAAAAAAATGAAAAAATACAAGGTTAATTGAATTTGCTGCGATTGGAAATAGAAGATGACTCTATCAATTGGTCCGATTGAAGGTCTTCTAATTCGTCATCATTGTTAGGTAGCATATCTTCACCGTCGTTCAAGTTTGGTACGTCATCAGTTTCATCTGGTGTATTGTGCATTAGTACAGGATGCTACTCTGCAATTATAACATATTGGGGAACATTTCATCCCATGTTTCCTGCAACCACAAACATTTCGGAAACCCTTCGAATTTTTGCATTTGCAGGCACTTCTGTTAATGGAAGTAACCCATGTTTAGAAACCTTCCAACCCAATTAAAACTTTAATAAATTTTCAAGTTTTAGAAGCGACGTGTTTTGGGAAAAGTGTTGGCAGATTCACAGTGATTCCTCTATGGTGATCATAAAACTAAAAATGATGAAAGCAGCAAAATTTCATAATATTTTGCCCACCCCTAGTCTACTCACCCAAATGTAAATAATTTTTATTACCGACTTTGTTTTATATTTTATTTAGTTTTCGAGTTTTTAAAGTTAAATTCTACTCCCTGTTATGTTGGCTTTATTAAAACATAGAAAGACAGAAGAAATGGTCCTTCCATCTATATTAGTTTTATGTAGTAAAAAAGAAAAAATGTTTTATTGAAGAATAAAACTTGAGTAAATCTTCATAAAAAATGCAAAAAATTCTAGAACAAAGAATCCTACATTGGTGTTTAATAGACTATTTGAGCAGTCTTTTGAGCCTAACATCTCCACAAGTTCGAATGATCCGTTCGTTCAAGAATATTATACACGATTAAAAGTAGATTTCATTTGAAGAAAACCTGAGGTGGGATTTTGTTTCTAGCTTGATATTCATCAAGCTTGATAAAACTCAATAGGGGGCTATTTTCGAATCACACAACACAACATCGTATACGACATGACAAGGACAAAAGTCGTATACGATATCGTGTCGTGTGATTCGAGAATAACCCCCTATTGAGTTTTATCAAGCTTGATGAATATCAAGATAGAAACAAAATCCCACTTCAGGAACAATTTTTTAACAAACTTAAGTTAGCATTGTTTATGATTAGTGCACGTGATGATGTACCAATCGTCTAATTTTAAAAATATGGTTCTTGAATTAATCTGAATTCGTGTAGATAAGGAAACACCATTTTCAGGTTAAATACCAATAGCGCAAGAAAGGTTCACTTTAACATCAAATGAAAGTCACTCTATCCTGCACCCAATAATTTTTTTGGATCATATCAAAGAGGACAGACCAGAATCACTTGGATTATTCCTAAGATTAACTATTCCCCCTAATAAATGCCGTGATGATAATAAAATCAAAACCTAAATTCAATCTATCGCCCACACAATTATTGGTGCTAGAATTAATTGAAAGATATACATCACAAGAAGGACAGAGGAAGATCTGTGATTTACAATGTTAAAACATTATTTACCTTGTTGATCATATGCAAATTAGTGATGTTTTCAAGTGTTTTAAGTTCAAAGTATACACTCCTATCCTTTCTTTTTTTACTACTGTCAAAGAAAGTTAGGATACCCTTTTTCTTTTACTGCCATCACATGTTTTTGCAAAATAACACCATGGATGAAATTCTGTGAATCCACCATCACTTTTCACAAAAATTCACTTCAATGCACATTGAACTTTTCAATTGGGTTGGTTACTCCCATTACCACCAACAGCAGAACAAGCCCACAGAACAGGATTACTATGAAGACTAATGAGGCTGTAGCCTCAGGCCCTCCAAAAATTCAGATTTCCTAAAAAATGTTAAAATTCATATTATACCCTTAAAAAATACATAGAGCTTTAGTAGAATTTGCATTTCTACTCCCAAGTCGTACGAAGTATACCCGATTTATGTCGAAAATGTACGAACACTAGTTACAGTCTGACAAACATCACAAAAGGCTTTACTTTATTAACATTTGAAGAAACTAACTTCATCAGGTTCTAATATAACTTCCACATCGTCTTCTTGTACAAAATAAAAAATATATTATAATATTTTGTACTGTACTTTTTAGTTTATTTATATTATAATTTAGTAATATATTAAAGTTGGGGTATCTAAACACATTATCCAGATTGGTTTATTTTATAATATTTAAGTTTGGATACAACCCCTGGAGTCATATTCTCATTTTGGGGAATAAAATATCTTATAGGAAAAAAGACATGGTCAATCAAAATATTCGTTACTTATTGATTGTTTTAAAAAATTTCCAGAGAAACTCATTATTTTTCCTATAGGATATTTTATCCCAAAAAATGAAGATTTTTACCAAGTTGAGAATTTTTTATTTGTTCAGTCGCCCATATTAATTTTTCTCTTTGTATTATTTTTACGTTCGGCTTTTATTTTCAGAATTTATTTAATTCATCTTTAAGATCTATTTTTACACACATGGTCATTTTGGATACAACTTTTTCTTCCAGCAAATTGTCCAAAGAGCTCATTCTATTTTCAATATTTTGGCTTTCTGAATTTTTTAATCCATTATTTTATTAGCTAGCACAGATAACGAAATGCTATGTTCAACAGCGTCAAATATCGTTCATCCGCCTTTAAAAAAATGCCCCCAAGTTAATTACTACAAAAATATAAAAATTGGAGCAAGTTATTTTTAAAGAGCATATTTATAAATGTACCTACCATAGGTTAATATACCTATCAACAAACGCTTTAAATCAATAAAAAATATTACCTACTTGGGATTTGATCCTTGGACCTGTCAAACTACAAACGAAATATTGATTGGCTTGAAAATAAATATTATGAAAAAGTAGATTTTTTTCCTATTGATACTTTAAGAATTTTGATAAGAAAATACAATAGTTGATAAAAGTGCTGCGTAGTAAATTTTGTAAAATGACGTAAAGTTGATACTTAGTAACGCGTTGGTTATAATTTCGAACTAATTAAAAAGAAATAAGGTAATCTAATGTGATTTTAATAATTGTTTAAAACGTCTTTGAAAGCAGGAATTCTTGCGCGAAAGAAATAATCGTGAGTGGCTGGCTAATGGAGGCCACCTCTTCCAGCAATTATCGTCAAACTCTTATCATTTCCTAAACTAAAGCAGCAACAGCAAGCACTCTGATATTTAGGTAATGCGATAGGACGATAGCTCGTGCGGAAGAATGTGTCATGCGATGACCATGGAGATCCAAAGGCAGAAGGTGTGCAATGATGGTTACACTCAGCTAAACATAGACGAGCTCTGGCAACGGTGGAGGCCTTGCCTTGCATTTACAGCTTCCTTCTGTTTTTGGTCTTGTCGCTACTTTTCACCAATTCTCTCAGCTCTTTTCATCATTCCTGCGTGAGGTCACATACACCATACACCTAACCTAACACGTAAACATTGACTGCTCAAAAAAGCAACGCATGAATTCATTACTATTCGATAAAAAGGTGCGACCACACATTTTTTAAATATTTTAATTGCGATAATTATACCGCGGCTCTTAAGAAAATAAATACAATTATAAATTTATCCAAAATTGCAACACCGCATAGCTTTAGCTCAATATTTACCATCCATTAAATAAGCGCAAATTTTTTGCATACAGTTTTAATGCATATGCAAAATTCCTTTTTTATTTCTGCATTTTTTATTTAATCAGAGCATATTTTGTGCATAAAATCCATACGTATGTAAAATTTTTTTTCTAAAACAAACTATATTGTATTATTTTATCAAATTTTTGCACAATATTTTAGCGAAAAGTATAAATTTAGCATGAATAATTTTTTGATTGTGTTATTTTGGTGTTTATTGTCGAAATAAGTGTGTGGAAGTGCGGCGTTCGGCACGAAATAAAATTATTTGTGTCAGCGCAACCTTGAATAATAATCACCTGTATTATTATTATATTCATTCGATGACACACTCATACACATGCATAGGCATAGAAAAAAAACGAAGAGGTGTCGAGTGCGTTCGCCGTTCAACGATTCCAATTCTTTGTTGCGAATTTCCAATTTCGAAAGGGAGGAAGGGAGGGGGTATCAAACTATTTTTGCGAAAAGCTGGGAACAATGCGTGCCGCGAGCCAAAACAATATCCTAACGAAAACATAATAAATGACTGCGATGACTAGGATTTGATTCAAGTTGCTCATTTTTTAATTAAGTAAAAAAAGAAGGGGAAACAATTGGCCGCTGTTAAATTAGCATAATTTTAACGCGCAGCGCGATCCTCCAAATTGTTAATTATCTTTTTTCGTTGTTGTTGTTTTATTAGATTATTCATGCTTTCAATTTTAGGTGAAGATAATTAATTAGCTGGAATTATTATGAAATTGAGAGTTTATAAATGTGGGTTTTTAATGTGGTGTGAAGAAAATAATAACGTATTTAATTTGAATCTATATTTTGTTATAATTATGACTCATTACTTACTATATTTAAAAAAATATATGCAAAGACACAATTTTATTTTTTGTAAAAAAAATTATGAGTTACAACGTTTATATCATATTTTTTGTCTTTTTCATCATCAAATAACATTTATTAGTCTTATAAAATACCACTCGTAAAATACAAAATTTTCGTATTTATTTAGTTTCAAAAATTATAAAATCTGTTCCCTCCGGCTAAAGAAAGGGTTCTATAGTAAATGTTTTGTTTTGGCAACCCAATCTTGTTAAAAAAATATTCGCCTACGCCGCTGGGTTAATAGGGGAGAGTTGAAATTTGAAGAGTTCACAAATAATAAAAAGAAAAAAAAGCTGTTTGATTTCATGCCTTTCATTTAAAACTTGTGGGCGCTGTTAATTTTACAAATTTGACAAGCTCCTTTCTTTTCTTAATTTTTTTCCAAAGTGTATTGGGTGCTTTAACAAAATAAAAGAAAAAATTGTATTTCTCTTTGTACAGGACGATTAATAAAATATGACTCAAGTGATTTTATAGATCAATAAATCAATTTAAATTATCTAATAGCCGTTAATTACATTTAATTAAGCAAAGACTATCAAATAATATTAATATACTGGATATTCCTTTAATTAAAGAAATCACTTATAAGTTTTGTCTTTCAAACGGAATTTCCAGCAATTATTTTTAAGTCTTAATTTTTTTACACAATTTATTGCCCATACTTTACTTAAGCTTGATTAAAAATCTGAAACTAGTTCCTAAATGTCAAAATTGTAACGAGCGAGCTAAATTGTTCAACATAACCTCAATAAACAAACTTGCAAACAAAATCCCAAACATTTCGCAACCAAAATGTATAAATATTGAAATTTTAGTTGTTCTTTTTTAGATAGTTATAGTAACTTTGCACATTTGGTAATATTAGGCATAAATTGTTTTGCATAAAATTAATGATCTAAAAATACTAAGTTCTTAAAATAAGAATAATGAACTACTGCTTTTTTTAGTTCAGTTTTTTGAAATAAAACAACCCTGTAGAATATGAAAAAAAAACTAATTGAGTAAAAATACAGATTTTTGTCCACTTTCACACACTAACCTAACTTTTTTAGTTTATATAGAGGGGTGCACAAAAAACAGCCAACAATATAGTTTTGTTATTTCTTATACGATTCTAATAAGTGATATGTCAAATTAAATGGTTTAAAGAATACTACTACCAGATAATAAAAGATTAATTTTATTTTTGAAAACATCAGAGGAGGAGGAGGAAACTTTTCTTTTTCAAATGACAACATATTTTTTTCGATTGAAAAAATCATTAACAAAAATAATCTAAACCAATTACATACACCAATATTTTTATTTATTTTTTTTCTTATTTTTTTTTAAATTTAATTCAATTGTTTTTTTTGTTTTTAAGTTTTTTATTTTTTTAATTATTATTTTTTAATTTATTAATAATACATAAATTAAAAAATAAAACTTTAAAAAATAAAAAAAAACAATCAAAAACAATTGAATTAAATTAAAAAAAAATAAAAAACAAAATAAGAAAAAAAAATTATTGGTATAATTGGTTTAAATTATTTTTATTAATGATATTTTTCAATCAAAAAAATATGTTGCCATTTGAAATAAAAAAGTTGCCTCCTCCTCCTCTGATGTTTTCAAAAATAAAATTAATCTTTTATTATCTTCAAACCATTTAATTTGACATATCACTTATTAAAATCGGATTAGAAATAACAAAGCTACATCGTTGGCCGTTTTTTGTGCACCCCTCTGTATTTAAAATGATAAAATACAATGGATTATGATTTATGTTTATTGTTGGAATTTTTAATCAATCTAAAGGAGCAATTTTGGAATTAAATCAATAAAACAAAATTGTTAACAAAATAAGTACTTAAACATTTTGATATTTAAAATTTTTAAAGGTCGAATCTACTTTAACAAAATTGATGATGTAGACACCTTAAAACACCATAAAGTACTCCCACGAGTAAAACTAATAAGTTATTTTTTTAAACAATTTTTTAATATAAAACATACATACTTTCTCTCAAAAGAGCTATTTCCCTCACAAAAACTAAATTGATTCCCAATTTTTTAGAACTTTAAAATTTTTATTTTATTCACGATTGGAATTATTTGATTAAAATTTGTGATACAAAAGATGTCTAATTTTAATATAACTTTGTGTTATTTCTCAGATAATTGAACACCTCTTAAAGCATTGAAAGTGCATTTTAATACAATACACCTACAACAATCGTACTAAAAAAACAGTTGTGATTTGGCAAAAAAATATATGATAGTGCAAATAAGCCTAGAAATGGTATAGATTTTCTGTCTCTAAATAATTGATTATTTTTAATTTTTTTAAATATTTCAAGATGTCAACTGGCGAAACTAACCTAAACTAACTTAATTTTCCAAATTTTTTATTTGCTTCCATGATTTATCTATACAGGGTGCGCCAAAACTCACGCATAAGCTCTCGTTACATTGCCAGGAACCCTTGGTACAGTGACGGATTTAGACTAATCGAAGCCCTTGGCGGTAGAAAAAATGAGACCCCCAGCCTACAACCAGTGGCGTGAGTATCGGACCCCAATACTTTTCTGAAGTCACTACAACAGAAATTTTATTGTTAACACTCAGTGACAGTGGCCACAGCTGGAATATCATTTAGCAAATTGAAGATATTAGGAATACAACGACGCAACAAAAATTTACCATCATTGGTCATTGGCAATTGAAGACAATGTTGTTAAAAATAGATATTTGTTGTTCTGATTTTTATTGATTTTAGAAACAGCATTATTATGTTTTAACTGCATTATGTATTTATAATTTATACCATTTTTGGTCACTGAGAAATTGATTTATAAGTAAGGTGGCCAGACATTTTTGTGTATTATTTATCAAATTTGGTTTTGTTTTTTGATGATAATGTTTTTTTTTTGTTTTTTGAACAATAAACGTGTTATAAGTCGCCATTCTAACACTCATGACGTTAAAATGTAACTTTCTCGCACTAGCGTTAAAAGTAAAATCCGAGGTAAAATCTTTACTGTTACTAAGAAAATATCTACTAATATTTTCATAAATTTAATTAATTTTATTCGCAATTCTTTCATTTCTACTTTCATACACGTGCCATATAAACATATTATGCATTTTTAACACTTAGATCATAATTAAATAGTTTTGTCTTATTTTTCTTGTAGTATACAAGGTGTCCAAAAAATGGCGGATAAGCTCTCCAGTACGTTGTTGGAGACCCTTCAGGTATCCCCTGAAAAATAATTAAAAAATCCTCTTTACCAATTTACCGCGATATGAAGGGTCAAAATTTGCAATGCAACTTTATTTTTATGAATTTTGAAAAACCACTAATTGTCATGTAAAATTGGGTTTCTTTCTCGTTTTTAAGTAATAAATTAAACTTTAATTGTTAATAACTTGAAAATTTATTTTTTTTAATTGAAATTTATGACGGGTAATTTTCAATTTTAAAAAATAAATTGTCAAGTTATTAAAAAACGATTTAAATTAAATTTATTATTTAACAACGAAAAAGAAGCCAACTTTTCATGACAACTAGTAGTTTTAATAAAAATAAAGAAGTAGAATTACAAACTTTCACCCTTCATATCTCGTTCAATTGACCAAGATGAATTTTCTGACTTATCTTCTGGGGATCCCTGAAGGGTCTCCAATAACGTACTGGACAGCTTATTCGCCATTATTTAGATACCCTGTATAATATCTTTAATTTTTGAATACCTAGTTTATTATTTTTATAAGTATAATATACATGAATAACTTATTTATTTCAAAAAAACAATATATTCAGAGCTTTTTTGAGTTTAAGGACCTACAATGATTTTTTACAGAATGCAGGGTGAAGACCACCAAACGAAGTTACGCCACTGCATATAAGTTTAAAAATAAACTATTTTATTTTATACCAACAAAGGCTTTATATGAAAATTCAATGAAATTTTTAAAATACCAGTATTTTTTTATGTTTTGGAAGTCCCCCCAAGCTACGAGGCCCCTGACTTTTGCCAGATAAGCCACCCGTTAAATCCGCAACTGCCTTAATATTTATAAAAATCTATTCACATTATTTATTAAACAAAGAAGTGACAACATCTAATAATACCCGCAGCACCTTCAAGAGATGCGGAGTGCATCAATTGTCATTTTTACTATGAAACCGTAATTATTCTACTCTTTTCAAACATTTCGCCGGCTATCTTCTTAATACCAATGTTCTTGACAATGTAGCGAAAGCTCATGTTCGAGTTTTGGGACACCTTTTAGAAGTACAGTCAAATATGTTGCACCCAAAATATATTTTGATTTTTGATAACAAAAATTTTAGCCGAATATAAAATAAGTTTGTTATTTTCTGGTCCTCATTTCCACTACCTGATTTATTTAAAAAATTTAAAACCGCATTTTTTTATAAGTATTCAGTTTTTAAATGAAAAGTTAAAAAATTGCTATGATAAATGAATATTTTCACGAAGAGACATTGCCAATTTGCGTTCATGGATATAAAAAAATCAATTTAAAAGCTCAAGTAAAAACTTTGTAAGTTGTCAACGTAAACTTTTTGTATTTATTACCATAAAATCAATAATTTAATATTTCGTGTTATGTTAAATACCAACCAGCAATTCTAAGGTTTAAAACATGGTGCAACACCGATTCAAGCATTAAAAACAAACACATTGTTTCTTATATTAAACGGGAACATGGTGCAGCACCGACTCCTGACTCAAGCAATGACTCTTGCACGCATAAGAAACAATATGTTCGTTTCTACTGTTTGAGTCGGTGCTTAGATCACTGCTTAAATCGGTGCTACTCTATGTTGTAACCCTAACAGAACTGTTTTATTAACTGAAACTCAATTAAACCCATTTTACTTAAACTAAACATAATAAACCGAACCATCATTTTAGATAACCGTAACCAAAACCATTTCTTAACAAATTTGTATCCGTTTATTAAATAGTTTTTAACCCTTTTACTATCGTGTTAATGTTCGCAGTGCACATGCAATGAATAATGCTGATACAAGATTCCTGATGTTTACAGTTTTAATACTTCCTAAAATTTTTACATATTTATTATAATAAACAAAAATAGTCAAAATTAAAAAAAATAGTTAAAATATGTACAGTTTTTAAACCGATTTCTTTCAATTAAGTAAAACAAAAATAGTTTTTTTAAATTTTTAAACGGATAGACTCGCTGATACCAACATTAACATATTTAGCTTAAAAAAAATTCCAAAACAAACTTTGCAATTTTTTTGAAAACTAATTAGGGACACATGATTGAAAAAATAAAACAATTATACTTGAATTTCGAATTTAACCTTCAACTAATTGAAAAAAAAAAGAACCAAAAGAAAAAGTTCATTACACTCCGAGTTACATTCACTTTAAAAAGATAAAAATTAAAGATTATTAATTATATTAAAAACAAATTAAGATTAATGAGGTGAAAAATTAATAATATATGTATACAGAGTGATGTGCTACGTTAAAATATTTTTTATTCCATTAATAAGAACCACACGAAGAGGTGGTTGAATTGATAATGCTTAAGCTTCGAGTAACACTTAAACTAAAAAAATTGAGATAATAAAGACAATTTTTTGTGTACAATGCAGTAAAACAAATGAATATTATTTTTCGCTAACGAATTGACCGGGAATGAACCAAACTTTTTTTTTCTTATGGCAGCCATATTGGATTTACACATATTTGGAATCAGTATTTTTTTTCTGATTAATTTGGTATACCATATCTCATATTTAAAAAAATTCCGTATATGTGTAAATTCAAAATGCCTGCCATAAGAAAAAAATAAGTTTGGTTCATTTCCGGTCAATCCATTAGCGAAAAAAATATTCATTTGTTTTACTGCATTGTACTCAAAAATTGTCTGTATTAAGTCAAAAAATTTTTTTGGTACCACCGAAAATAATGAAGTTATAGCCATATTTTGAAAATCGCATTGTTTTTTCAAGATAGCATTGGAACGATGCGATATTCAAATTTTTTGTAAATGAATTATTAATATTCGAAAAAATCTCTACTACTTTGTCTATTTAACCGACTTTCTATTTCCAATAATAACAAAGATACCCATACAGTCCAACGTCAAATGAGCACCCTGTAGTTAAACCACAGAACTGACAGAAGTATGAAATTTTAGGTTATGACTCTACTTATTACAGTATTACCATATTTACAAACATTTTCAGTACCAAAATATAGATTACTTAAGGCTTATTCGTTTGGCAATGGTAAATGGAGTAGTAAGTGAATTTCACATATTATTCATTTTCGCTTCAAGTGATAAGTGATCGTGGTATGTCAAACCACTAACCATGCTCCGTCTATATTAAGTGAGAATGGTATGAGATATCAGATGTCAAAAAAACACCATCGCTTATTCGTTTGAGCATAATATTATGTGAATGGTGGTATGATGGTTAGTAAATGGTAAGTGTTTTTGACAGATGACATTATCTCACATACCATTCCCACTTAATATTCGCGATTTCGGAATTCCTCTCGCCCTCTGGTGGAATTTTTTAAACTACTGAAGGGAGGTAACATCAAAAAGAAAATTACGTTGAAATTATACATTGACGCTTATAAAAAGCGAAAATTACCTGTTTTAATAGTTTCGTGAGCTTAAATCATGGGGTTTTATGTAAATTATAAACAAAATAAATAAATGTTTACCTCACTTGGATCATCTGTTTCTGTCAAAACAGCGCCCCCTACAGGTAATCGAAATACACGAAGCATGGTTAATGATTTGATATACCATGATCACTTACCATTTCAAGCAAAAATGAATGTGAAATCCACTTACTACTCCGCTTACCATTGCCAAACGAATAAGCCTTTTAAATTTTAGAAAGATGTAAAAGTAAATTTTCAGACAGCCAACCTGTTATTTATAATAGCATTAAATTCCCCAAAGCATGGTGTGTTTTATTATAGTAAATGCATCACTTTAACTTAAAATTTAAGTGACACTTAAATTAAAAAATTTACAGTTTCAAAAATAGAAAATCTGTCTCTTAAAAAGTTTAAGCAAAATTAGTGCAACGGCCATAAAAAATATTGAAAGATGTCAAAAAAATGTGTAAGAGTAGACAACTTAAGTACAATTTGCACTACATCTATCAAATGATTCGTTTTTTCATGGTTCTATAAATCTGCTGCACAGTGAAAATAAATTGTGCCGAAATACAATCACAATTTTATGTACTCCGATCCATCGTAAGAAAATAATCACTTAAAACAGAATCAAATTTCTTGGTGTTTCTTTTATCGTATCTTCTTGATATTAGAAACTTTATAGTTCTGTTTAAATTAAAATTAAAGCATGGATTGCTATAGTTGTATATAGGAATGTGGCAATCGGAAGGTAAACAAAAAGTGCTGAAGCATCATTCGAATCAAAACATAAAAGGGTGTTGTGAAATTGGAAGTCACAAGATTACTCACGTTAATTTCTAGATGTGTACGATAAGCAATTTGCGTGTTTTTCAGCATATGCATGTCCCCAAACACTTAATTAATCATTACCTAACCTAATAATAATCCCGCAGTGCGAATGCACACGAAGGGGGCGCCGTTGAAACCCTCAACAACCCAAATTCCCTTAAATTCAATAAATTCCTAAACGTTACCTGAATTAATAAAAGACATAATGAGCGTATCCAAAAACGAAACTCCGCTACGAGGCTAAACACTTATATTCAAGGTCCAACACCACAAGCCCGAATTTCCATAAAAGAACGCGTTGGGCCGGTCAACGGGACTTCACCGTGTGAAATCCGAAGGCGCGACACTTGATTAGCGATAAATTCAAACCCTGCGTCCCGGAAAAGCGACCGAAAATCTCAAAAAATAGCACACGTCGGAGTAAATGTTGTTTTCAACATGGCGGCGTCAGACTTTGCTATTTCATAAGGATTTGTTGACCCTGGCGCGCTCCCTCGTTCCTCATTGGTTGCCACATGGCGGCGCGCTCTCCCATTGGCCACCCTCAAGGTTACAGCCAAAAACATACACATGCACCTGTCAACACGCAACCAAAACCTAACACCAAAAATAACAAAATCAACACAATAAATATAAAACAATCAGAAAAACCATAAAATCACTAACCTTGCAACTAAAATCAACCAAAAAAACAAATTTTACGGTTTTCAAAAATGAAACGAAAAAGCGACATCTATGATTAAACAAAAAAAACATCACTAAAGAGGCCGCCACATTACAAACAAATAACAAATCAAAATCGTTTAAATTCTTTTAAAACAAATTCACTTACAAATTAATAATTACGACGTACCTTAAATTTTCATAATCGATTAAAGTAGTGTTTTTCAAAATATTCCTTTCTTTGAAAAAATTCATAACGTTTAATTAACTTGCACTCTCTCAGAAACAATAACATTTTCTATTATTTTTCAATAAACTAACACGAGTTTTAACAATGTAAGTGCGTAACAACAATCATTACTGATCCAAAACCACTTATTAGCAACTTGCATGCGCCGCGGCGCTTGACAACAATGTTACTAGGCAACCAAAAATGCGTCACACATTTTTATGCGCACATGCAACGTTGACAAGTTTACAAAAAACTTAAATATTACGACAAGTTTACAATTGGAAATTTCGACTACGTATAGATGGCGCTATTTTGACATAAATTTGCCAATTTTTGTTTTCACAATCAATCTGTCAGCTGTCAATTTACAAAAATATATTATAAAGTTTTTTTAAACTAATCGTGTATGAATTCTAGTTTTTGAGTTAAATCTGATCATAATATATCTGATTCAAGGTCTATTTATGCAGACAACTTTAACATTTAATTTAAAATTTAACACTAAAATCTAAAAAACGGAAATACGGGCTTCTTTCCTTAAATTTTAGTTTTTATGATTTATTTGTGTTTTAATAAGTTCTTATTTTGTTTGTGTTTAGATATGATAAATCAAAATTTAAAAGAAAAACAACGAATGTCAACTAAATTTATTTTAACGCATGCGCATTTCACGTTAAATTTAATATGTAAGACCGAAGATATGAATATTGAATATTACCAATTATTAATTCTTAAGTCTTAGTTCATAGTTCTTAAATCTGGTGCATCAACGGTCTCATTTAAACCATAGTTTAAGTACAGTTGCAAGTAATTTATCTCTTAAATCATAAGTCTTAAATCTGAAGTCCTAAACCTTAATTCTTAAATCTCTCTGCATAAATAGGCCTTTATTTTATAACCCGCTTTTATCTCATGTACAAGCTGCTTCACGATAATCTGGTACACAAAAGAAAGGCTAAGGCAGCCAACAAGCAGACGCTTTCGTGCGGCTTGGAACATCCCTTAATCTCGCCCCACCATTAGTTGGTGGTGAGATTACCCAGACACTCCCCAGCACCCCCCCCCCCCCCCCGACTTTGCGATTCAAACAACTTTACTTAGAATTCTACCTGAATAAGCTTTACTCACAATGCGATGCGTGTTGGAAACCCACAGCCAGGGATTGTCTGGCCATTCCCACTTAACTACTGATTAGTGATGGGCGAGACTAAGGGATAATCAAGCCGCACGTAAGCTTCTTATTGGCGCTAACATTTCTTTCGTGTACAAAATTATCGTGAAGCAGCTTGTACATTATTTCGTTATTGGTTAATGATGATAAGGCACAGACATTTAAAAAAAAATCATTCTGAAAAGTTTTTAGGATTTACGCAGTTAATTTTGTAACACAAAAACTCCCTTATTTTATTTTTAAATAGACTTACCGAAATAACACTCTGTATATAATAGTTGTGTTTTTTTTACATACTTTGCTTGAGCAAGTATGAGCAAATCATATTCTGTCTCATTTTCTCCCATAGAACTAAAAGGAGAAGGAAGTGATTTGCTCGAGCAAATCAGTCAAATTTTGGTAAAAGAAACACACCTAATAAAGCAGTGATTTTGTGTAAAATTAGCAACCAAAAAATTATACATGTCTCTTGGGTGTAAATTACTCTATGGCCATCTGTCATGTTTAAATCCCCACCACCAGTTTAACTTCTGTTAAATTTTAACAAATTTTATTCAAGTTTATTATTAATAGCCGTCAAACAAAGCATCACGTGCATTATAAATGAGCTGTGTATCGTGTATCCCATTTTAAAAATCGTGCGTTGTAATAAAACGAGTTGTGTAAAAACAAGTCATATTAATTTTGGCATAACCTTCAAATTAAAATCAACTTTTGAAATAAGCCGAAAATAATTTTTAAAAATGGATGCTGGAGGTGATAGGTAAGTAAATTCCGAGTTAAATCAAATAAATTACCAATATTTTGATTTAAATTTAGACCATCTTTCTCCCCAAAAGTAAGCGTAATCAAAGAAATCTACGACAGTGATTATCCACATCAAAAGTTTGCGATGAAATTGGAGAAAGCTCTTGAAGAAGAATGTAATGTGATTGTTATCGAGCCTACACAATTAGGGGATGAAACGGCTAGATGGATTAGTTTCGGCAATTGTTTGCATAAAACGGCAGTTATTACAGGCGCTGGATCTATTCTTACAAGTAATATCAATTTTAATAGTCCACTAAAGCTAGTTCCAACAAATTTTAAGTTTTTCCACTTTTAAAGTAACTTTTAATTTAATATTAATTAAGATCAGTCGGAACATCTGAGAGATTGAATTTTTTTTGATACTTTGGTCAATAGCTATGTTTGCAACCAGAGGGCAAGCAGAATTCTCTAATATCGCAAGTAAACTGTTTGATGGAACAGCTTTCATAAGTTTTATGTTGTTTAAAACTTGAAGTATAGGAAAATTTTGTGTTTAAGGTGTATTTTCGCCGGACCATCATTTTATTTGGATGCCTTTGGGTTCTTTTTCGTTAATTTGTACTGGATTGTATACAGCGTCTTGGCAGTTTGATAATTGTGTCAAATATCAGGTAATAATACTAAAAAAGAAATAGCATTTTTAACTTACTTTTACATCTGTGCACTGAGTGGTTTTTTATTTTTTTTACAAAGTTTTTAAAGGAGCCAACATCAAAATTTTTATAATAAACATTTTTTAATTCAATTCAAATAAACTATCTGCATGTTATTTAAGAGGATAGTCGGCAAATGTGAGCGCTTGATTTCAAAATTCGTTTGATATTTCGTTTTTTTTCTATTGAAGCTTTTTTAAAATTTCTTTTTTTGGTACACAGAAAAGTCTTGTGGCTACCAATTTCTTCTTATTTGATTTTGTAAGTCAAACCAAATACTCATATGGCAGCAGTAAAACTTTACAAATAACGTTCGCTTAGTGGCGTTTTCCCCAAAAATAAGAAACTAACTAAAATAATATTTTTTTCCAACGCTAGCAATAAGTTAAGGTATATACGAAGAGTTTGACGATTCACTGTTTGTTTTAAGTATATTTTTAAACTTTTTACTAAAAAATTTCTTAAAATTTTACTTAATTTTTGGGATGCTGTAAAAAGTAAAAAAAAACGAAACGTTTGTACCTTAACCTCTTGCTAGCGTTGGAAAAAAAATATTATTTCAATTAGTTTCTTATTTTTGGGGAAAACGACTCTAAGCGAACATTTTTTTGTATAGAGTCCATTTTACTGCTGCCGTATGAGTATTTGGTTTGACTTACTAAAACAAAAATAGAAGAAATTGGTAGCCAGAAAAGTCATCTATATATCAACAAATGAAATTTTAAAAAAGCTCCTCTGGAAAAAAAGTTATGACTAAAACCGCAAATATCAAGAGAATTTCAAAATTCTAACAAATATTCTGAACCAACCTTTTTGAATAAATATATTAATTAAACTAAAACTGGACAACTGCTTTTGTGTTGTAATTTTATGCAGAATTAATTATAAGCGAACAAAGTTAAGGTACTTTTGAGTAATTATATATTTTTTTATAGATTCTCCAATTTTTTTTCCAGTTGTCCATATTTAGATGAATGACTCTAGAATCTAAAATAAAAAAAGTATACAAAAATATTGTTTGCACTAGCATATCTAGTGCGGCCCGTAAACTGCTATTTTTGCCTATTATAAAATGACTCTTAATAACACTAAAAAATGTTGTTAACTTACTACAAATATTCATGACAAACAAGACAACTTAAGAGGATAGGCGGTGTAATTTCGGTATAGACGATTTCAATGTAAATTTTTGTCGATGTCAAAGACAAAGTACAGTCATACAAATCAAAAAAGCAAAATCAGTTTTCACATGTCTTTTCTAGACAATCAAGAGCATGCGAGATTCCCTTTTCTTTTGTATATTTTTGTTTTATATTTATTTAGGGTGATTTTTAAAAGTGCAAAAATTTTTCTAAATTTCTAAAACATTATTTATGTTTTAAATTTAATACAAAACATGGCTTGGGGTATCCTTTTCTAAATTAATTTGAAAAAAATCGAAAATTAGTTGTAGTTTTCTTGGGGTTTTAAAGAAAATAGTTAAATTTTTACTTCACAAAGACAAACATTATAAAAAAAATTTAAAAATATTTCAAAGAAACCTTTTTATGATCAAAAATACAAGACCCTACCAAATACACCGGCTATCCTCTTAACTAACTTTTATTAAATATTTTGCATTGGAATATTAAAAATTCTGGATATTATTACCAGTTTTCTCAAAACCAACAAAATGTCAAAATTAAAAATCAAAAATTAAACTAAATACTAAAGGTCTATGCACCCGCATTTATCATCTAATTGTAAGATGCCACAAAGGTTCAGGATCGCATTAAAATGGGGTGCGGTTATTTAATCGGTTGACAATGTAAATATTTTTTAGAAAGCCAAATTTTAGAAAGCGATACTACTATTAATTTTAAGAAAAAAAAAACTTTCTATCAACATACATATGTCCAATTTAGATACCTAGGGGAGCTACAGCCCTTAAAATATTATGTCTAATGGGGTGATTCTGAACAAAAATGTTAGCCGTAACATCGCTGTTAAATTTGACAGTCATCCCGATGTCAAAAAAATCGCTATTCTGTAAACTTTACTGTAACTTAACGGCGATGTAAAATAAAATTTTTATGGTTAAAATAACATCGATCAAAACACTAATATTATATTAATGTATAATCGATTAAAATAATAACATTACATTGACATAGAATGTATTTTAAGACCGAGAATGTTATTTTACATCGCCGTTAAGTTACAGAAAAGTTTACAGAATAGCGTTTTTTCTGACATCGGGGTGACTGTCAAATTTAACAGCGATGTTACGGCTAACATTTTTGTTCAGAATTACCCCATAAAACTAGTTTTTAAGTAATTTATTTTAAATCATAATACAGTTCAGATATAATTTTATTATATTACATACTGAAAAATTGAGAATCAGGCCCAGTTTTCAGCAAAGATATAACCGACTGAAAACTGTTCGTTTATTGTATTTTGGCAAATGTGAAAAATTTTCTTGTAAAAATGATTTATTAAGGCGATAGTTCAGAAAAGTTTAAAAATTTATTTATTTTTAAACTTTTTACAGCGTTCCAAAAATTAAGTAAAATTTTTAGAAATGTTTGCACCTAGTGCCATATTTTTTTATTGGGGCTTTGAAAAGCTTTTATGCACAAAATACAAAATTAAACAAGAAGTTTATAATTGATTGATAAATAGCCAGTTAAGCAAGAATTTCTTTTTTTTCACAAATTCTTACATTTTTCTCAAAAAAGGGGTTTAATACAGGGTGTCCAGAAATTAAGCGGCCAAACTTTAGGAGGCAATTCTACAACTAATTTTAGGAAAAAAACTTCCTATAAACATGTGTCCGATTTCGCTTTACTTTTTTACCTTTTTTTTTTAGCTTTCAAAAAATCTGAAAAAAAAAATGAGTAATTATATCTTAAACGTATTAGTCTTCACACCAAATTTCAAATCTTTATTACAAACCGTTTTCAAATAAATGACAAAAACCTAGTTTTAGTCACAATAGTTAAAGTGCTGTAGCTCCCTTAGCGAAATCGGACACATGTTCATAGGAAGTTTTTTTTCTTAAAATTAGTTGTAGAATCGCCTCCTAAAGTTTGGCCGCTTAATTTCTGGACACCCTGTATAATGTAATTTAAAAAAAATCCTTAATTAGAAGTTGAATTGCTATTAAAATCTTTTGTAAACGCAGGGAAAGCTCTGCTACTACAAAACAATTTAAATCGGTTGAAAAATATACACTCCAAGATCGGATTTTTAAATGTAGTAATTTTCAAAACAAATCTTTTAAGCTAATTTTAATGTACTTAGCTTTAAAACGATGCCAGATAAAAAAGTTTAAATTCAAAATTTGAATTTTCTGAATTTAAAAAATGTTGCCGCAAGAAATAAGTTATTTTGTTATTCAACATCCTTTGATTCAGATCGCTTCAGAAAGGGATTACAAAACTTGTGTTCTCAATAATGCTAATAACATTGTTATCAACAAGTCATTGAAAATAAATGGTGAAAACAATGTTATTGAAAAGGTTGGCAGCGAAATTTTACTTATCCCCATTTTCACCGATTTTGCCCAAACAAATACAGGAGTCGGAGTTCTTATTTTTGATTTTATTTCATAAAAATTCATATTTTCGTTATTTTGTTCAAATATTTCATATTTTTTTGAAAATCTTTCGAATTTTTTTATTTTTAATCATTAAAATCTAGTTACGCGCAAAAATGTAACAGAGCGCAGGCACCAAGATAGATGACCTATTGTATCAACTGATTACCCTATTACAGGGGTTCCCAACCTGTGGTAAGCGTACCGGTACACACATGTCAAGCTACCGGTACGCGATAAGTGAACAATATCCAGAACTTTCATGCCAAGCTCTGAAATTTTTAATGCCATTCAGTACAACATATTTATGCGAAACCGGGTTTTCAACTATGGCAGCAATGAAAAACAAATATAGATCATTGCTCAATATTGAGCCTGATCTTCGCCTGAATCTGACAAAAATTGATCCCGATATTTCTACGCTGGTAAAATGTAAACAGGCGCAACCTTCACATTAATTGCAATAATTATTATAATATCTTTACACATTACATACATTTATATTTAGTATAATAAAAGTATTTACGAATTGGTTTTATTGCATTTGGATACCACCATGCTAATGTAATGTCGTTTTTCTGTGCCCGCCTCGAAACAGATTTTAACTAAATTTAATTTTTCAAAGAAAAGAAAAATAAATGTTGTCGTTTAATTTTCAATTTACAAAGTCTGAACTAAAGATAAATACATTTATATATTTAATTTTGTTATTTATTTCGTTGAAATCTTTTTCAGGGTAGGCCCAGAAAATGACATTACTTTAGCATGGTGTACATATAGAGTTGCATTCTGTTTTTC
The DNA here is from genome assembly GCA_963971135.1 of Stenus bimaculatus. Lineage (NCBI taxonomy): Eukaryota > Metazoa > Arthropoda > Insecta > Coleoptera > Staphylinidae > Stenus > Stenus bimaculatus. Next base: position 16,556,758 of record OZ020180.1, on the reverse strand, counting down.
CAAAGTTTTTGCCAAAAAATGGATCTTCAATAAATTGAGCGTTAGGGATAATTTTTTTTTGTTCGACAAAGTTTTTGAGAAAAAAAAATAAGGCCATTACTTGAATTTGCGAAATATTTACACTGGTACGCGACCATATTGTCTATTACATACCGGTACAACATATTCAAAAGGTTGGGAACCTCTGCCCTATTAGATTGTAAATAATTATACAGGGTGTCCCTAAATAACTGTGACAAATTTTTTGTGGTGAAGTGAAACTAAGCATTTTTGACTTATAAAGTATTGTCCGGAAATGGTTCCTTAAAAAGATATCAGTTTCAAAAAAAATATTTTTTTATAAATAAAATAAATATTATAAAAGATATCAATTTGAAATATTGGCCACAGATTTTTCACATAAGGATACACATTTTCAGCCAATAAAAGTTTAAAAAATATTTTCAGGGGCGTTACATGTGGGGGGTCATCAACTTTTTTTGATCATATTTTTTGTTTCTTTACGTTTTTGATAATTTTAAAAATACTATTAAAAATCCTCGAGCATGTTCACATAATGGTATGAATTGACTGTAACAATCTGCTCATTATCCTCGAAAACCAGTTTCATTGAACATTATGACCCACAAAAGAATTGATTTCCGGACGTGGACAGGACCCAATGTCACAATATTGAAGCGATTTCAGACGGCGCACTGGGTTTTAACCACCGAACGGTTGTTGGAAAAATAGGCCTTGATGACTGAAACACAAGTTAACAAAACTTTAAGATCACCTGTCTCGAATGAGACCACGAAAACTCGCCTGAGACTCTCATCAGCTTCAGAGTGTTCATTTCAAATAAGGAAATTATCTTTCCGCACCCTGTACTAAGCAATGCCTTACTTTGGTAAAAACCAATTTTAAGTTAGGTAATACTTATCTCTGTTTAGGCAATGCTTAAGTTTTAAGTATCAATGGTGAAAACAGGAATTAGATTTCTTGATAGAATGTTGGCAATAAATTTTAAATTTGTCACTAAAATTGCTTGGAACATTTGCCTTAATATTTTGTTTTTGTAAAAAATACCAGTAAATAAATAAAACTTATATCTTAATTTTGTAAATGTTTTGAATTTTTAAGGTTGAGAAAGATCCTCGCAAGTTAGCAACACTTCTGGTTATGAGTGACATGCCTGCATCATCGCCAGTGGTATTGGTTCGTAAAGATGATACAAAGCGTAAAATTTTGCACTGGACAGTTTCATTAAGTGCAGCTGCTCTGTGTGCTTATAGGTTGTACAAAAATACCAAGTAAGTTAGTGAAAAAAGAATTCCAGAAAAAAAAAGTAAATTGAAGTATTGTTCAAACCTGTTATAAAGTTGTAAATATTAATTAGAAAAATAAATTATTGCATTTTAAACTAGTTTTTAATAAAGTACCTATGACCAGAATTGATACAATCAATTTATTTATTAACACTTAAAATAATAATAAAAACGTACCTATACGTCAACAATAAAACCTGTGTACAACCTGAATATTTGTGCATTACAATAACGTAATAATAAAAATTAAATCACAGTGTGCTTTTACCACTACCTTTTTTTGCCCGTAAAGCCATAATATAAAAATAAACAAAAGGAAAGTGTTTACGTAAGAATAAAGCGGTTTTAACAATGAAGCTTGCGACAATAATATCACTTTTTCCTTGAGTAACAGCATTTAAAATTCTTTGCGCCACATATTCTGGTTTATACCCATTCTCTGTATTTTTATCCAAAACTCCGTGCCTTTTACCAGTTGCAGTTAATGCATTCAGTGATAAATTAGTACGAATGTAACCAGGATGAACGATTGTCACTTTTATATTATATTCAGACAATTCTGATTTTAAACAATCATTAAAAGCTTGTAATGCATGCTTAGATGCACTGTAGGAAGAACGATCTGGTATTGCCATCAATCCTTGCACAGAACTAATATTCACGATATGTCCTTCAGCTCGCTTTATCATCGATGGCAAGAATGCTACAAAAAGTTTTATATAAAATCTAAACAAACGTCATCAAGTACTACCTTTTGTAAACGCAACAGTCCCAAAGTAATTAACGTTCATAACTTCCATATCAACATCAACTTTAGTGTCGAGTATTGAGCCACGATTAGAAATCCCACCATTATTAATTAAAATATCAATTTTACCAGTAATTGCGAGAATTTTATTAGCGCATTCGTTTAAAGTATTAATTTCTTTTAAATCTATTGGAACGATGATTGGGTGATGTACTTGACAAGTAGGATGAGTCTTTAATAAATCCTGCCGCACACGATCCAACTCCTGTCTTCTACGTGCACATAGAACCACTTGAGATCCATTTTTATAAAATTCATGCGCTAAAGCTTCGCCCAACCCAGAACTTGCACCAGTAATTACTACAATCTAATAAAAAATTGTAAAAATTGATTAAAAGTATTAGTATTTATTTACCTTTCCATTTAATGACCCGAACAACCGCTTTATGTACACAGCTTTTAATACTTTATAAATTATGTATGGGATTGTAAAAGCTACTCCAACCGAGCTTACAATGTTCCAAAATGTAAGCCTCCTTTCTTCACTCATTTTCGTTTGTTAGAAGAGTACGGTTTCATATTTTAAGTGCTAATCATTTTGTAACCTTTGAATTTCCTTTTGTGTAATTATTTGATTTTAAATGACAAGAATGACGTATCAGCGATCGATTTGTTTACATGAGGAGTGGGGAGAAAACAGAAAAGTTGATATTTTATTTTTATCAGAACTGTGTCAATTATTAAATGATAATTAATTTTAATTGTTTCGAAATAGGTACTTTAAACTTTCATATTTATTTATCATTTATCGTTGTATCAAATATTTAGAAACACTGTATTTGATTGGTTGTTTGAAAGAAGCCATCATGGTTTTTTTGACCAATTAAGTTGCTTGTTTTTAAAATTTTTAAATAATAAAAATCCCTAAACTTCTGAAAAAAGTAGGTTAAGAGTGATAATAGTGATACATAATAATAAGTATATTTGAAAAAATTCGTTTTTAAATTAAAGAAATTATTCCGTTACTGCTTATTGGGTTGCATAACAACAAATCACAGGTTATTAATTTTTTTGTAAATAATTAATGATTTCAACATTTAAAATACAACTTACAAGTTAAAACATTACTTCAGAGGTTATGCCTATAGGCAACCAAACATACTGTTCAAAAATTTTATTTTTTGGTAAAATAGTAAAAGTGTATTATGTATTATTTTATTGATTGTAAAGCAAGAGCAGGAACATAATAATCAGAATTTAAAAAATGTTTTGATATCCAAAAATGTATCCCTGAGCAGTTATAAAAGGCACCAAAGTTGATTTACTTAAGGAGTAAAGATTTTTTAGTGAAATTTTGTATACGTGCAATTTGAACGCTGAATCAGGGCCGCTTCTAGACCTTTTCGGGCCCTACGCACAAATTTTAATCATGGACCCCTTGCAGGGACGGATTTAATACTTGGTTGATTTGAATAAACTGAAGAATTCTGAAAAAAATTATCCCGAGTTTGTTGAAAAAATCCTAGGAAAACATTAAAAAAATTGAAATTTTCTAAAAATTGCACTATTTTACTTGTTGAAACGGTGAAATGTTTTTTAAAAATTTATAAAAAGTAACCCAGTGAGCTATAATTAATTTTGTGGTAGATTTGAGTAAATTAGAAAATTCTGCGAAAAAAAACTCGAGTTTGATGAAAAAGGGAAAATAAAAAAATTATATTTTGTAAAAATTGCAATATTTTACTTGTCGAAACAGTAAAATGAATTTTTAAATTTATAAAAAAATAACCAAGTGAACTAGAATCAATTTTGCGGTCGATTTGAATATATTTGAGAATTCTCCCCAGGGGCTGGATTCCTGAAATCTCACACGGTGAATGTTAAATTCACCTTCCTCGAGCGCATGCGCAAACTTTCACTCGTTTCAATTTGGATTCGCTGATGAGATTTTGACGCATGCGCTTCGAGGAAGGTGAATTTACATTCACTAGGTGAAAGTTCAGGAATCCAGATCCTGGGGCTGGATTCCTGAAATCTCACACTTATTTTTAGAGAAAAATTTTATATAATTTAATTCTACTTTTTTATAATAGGATCTGGGCAAAATGAACATAAACTATTTAATAAAAAATCTCAAATACGGGCCCCCTAAATTTTCGGGCCTTAGACAAGCCTAGTGGGAAACGCGGCCCTGGGCTTTATTAGTGATCATTAGTGGAACGTACCCAATGTAGCTTAAATAAGTTAAAAGTACATTCTTCTGTGACGTTTGACAGGCTTTAAAATGTCACTTTTTATGTTAGTTGATTCTATGGTCACTCTGCACTGCCTAGGAGTAGAAATTACTACTTTGCACTGACAAGGAATAAAAGGGCAGAATAGAAATGAATTTTAGGCAACCCAATATACACTAACATTGTATTGTGTGTTGTATGTAAATTAAATGTCAAATTTTAAAATTATTTATTAGATTACTATTTTAAAAATTTCGACGTTTGAAGAAAATATAGCATATTTCATTCGGAGTAAAAGAACTTTTTGTGGCGAGCATGTAGGTTTGCGGGACGAGCTATGCGAGTCCCGCGCCGCGGATACAGCGAGGCTTCTTTTACTCTTAATAAAACAATATAATAGTATACTAGAATCGCTTTGCAAACGTGATTTCTAACCTCCTTGACAATGAATCAAATCGGCCTCGCTGAATTTTTACACCGGTTGCGCGCGATCGTTGGAAAGTTGTGGTAGGGACTCTCGCCCTGCCTCCAACAGCACCACGCACGTGATGGAATCACCAACGCGCGAAACCAAGCAATTCACCGTTAGACTTTCGGTTTTCTTGTCGCGTTCGTGAATTTTTATTCAATAAATCATCATGCCATCAGGTGCCTATTTAGGCGAAAATTCTCAACAATTTGTTTTAAATTTAATGGAGTACTTCCAAATGGAAAAAGATAATGGTGGCCCAATTGACTCCCTTGAAGGTGTTCAGAAAAGAGTGGCACGCGCTTTAAAAATTAGCATAAAAACTGTATCAAAAATTAACCAAACCGGCGTAACACCTAAAAAGGAAATTGTTAGAAAAAGTCCCAAAAGTAATGTCGATCCTAACATACAATGCGCAATTAGGAATTGCATTTATGATATGTACTCAAAAAGGGAACACATTTCTATGGATATCCTTCTCCAAACATTAAAGGACAAAAAAATCATTGATTACGATTGCGGTATAACGACATTAAGAGGAATAATTAAATCAATTGGATTTTCATTTAAAAGAGATTGCAATCGCAGAGCCCTATGCGAGGTGCCAAATGTCATAAATTTGAGAACTATTTTTTTACGGAATTACATAAAAAATCTAGAATCTGAAAATCCAATGGATTTAGTTTTCCTAGATGAAACTTGGATTTTTTCCAAAGGAGGTATTAAACGTTCATGGTAGGATAGCTCAATCAAAAGCGTAAAGAGGACAACCGGGGAAGGAAATCGATTTATTGTTTTGGACGCAGGGGGTACACAGGGTTTCATTCAAAATTGTAGTTTGGTTTTTGAGGCGAAAACAAAAAGTTCCGACTATCATGACAACATGAATTCAGAAACATTTGAAAAATGGTTGGAAGAAGCGCTTTTGCCATCATTGGAGAACCCCACTATAATTATTTTGGATAACGCTAGCTATCATTCTAGATTGCTAAATAAAAATCCCACCAATGCCTGGAAGAAACAAGAAATCATTGATTGGCTAGTAAAATACAACATTGCACATGCAGATAATTTGCTCAAAACAGAATTATTGGCTCTGGCTATGTATCACAAAAAACCCAAAGAGTACGTGGTGGATAATTTAATTAGATCCCATGGACATGACGTATTGCGCCTTCCACCCTATCATTGCCAGTTTAATCCTATTGAACTCATTTGGGGAATTTGCAAAAATTATTATGATAAGTATATTGGACGTGATGGGTACGGAAAAGACAAAGACATATTAAATAGTTAGGTTTTCAAAAAATTATTGTTTTAGGAAATAAAAATTTTTGATCATACAAGCTTTTGTAATTTTATTTTTCTTCAAACGTCAGTAAAACATGTCATTATTTGCTTCAATACAAAAGGTTAAACACGTATTTTAATGCCTAGGCTGTTAAAGTACTTTATCTGCCGGCCGTGAGCGGCAGAAAAAGTAACTTTTTCTGCCGCTCAAATGTGTCAAATATTTATACCAAATGTCAAATCAATTGAATTCAAAATTTTCATTCTGTTGAATTTAAGCAAAATAATTTGAATTTGATTTGCAAAAAAACACCTTATTTTAATAAAAAAATAGAATTCTAAATTTATATTTCAAAATCGTGAATAAAAATAGAAATCATGTTTGCAAAATGAATTGCTGACAAAATGAGGTTATGTTGTTTCAACCATTATCATAGAAAATGTAAACATATTTAATGGAATTGTCAAGTACACACCAATAAATCGGAAATAATCGAACAAGATCGTCCTTTGACGTTTACGCTGCCTACCCTGATCTTTTAAATCATTTGAATCAAGCAAGCATGTAAAGTGAAAATATTAATTATTTTAATTTTAAATAGACGTTTGAAGAAAAAATAGCATGTTTTATTCGGAGCTAAAGTGCTTTTTAGTACCTCGTTCGCAAAATTGGAGGACTCGACGCTACGCGTCTCGTCCTCCAAACTTTCCGAACTCGCCACTGAAAAGTGTCACTTTAGCTCCTAATAAAACAATATACTATTTGTTTATAAAAATAATAATGATTAAAAGCAATAAAAAAAATTCTATTTAATTATACACTTTTTGAAATTACATGACATTTTTTTCAAAAATTACTTGCATGATTGGAAGAGACCTTTTTTTCTAATATCATTAAAGGTTTCTTCAATATCGTAATTTTTATAAAATTCAGCGTAGCTTTTCTTCACTTTATCACAGTAAAAAGTTTTGAATGAAAAACATACAGTGGCTGTCAGAGCAGTAGCCGTAATCAAATTTCGAATAATTTGTGCTTGCAGAAACCCTCGCATCTTCTTTGGTTTCGGAATTTTTGATATCATTATTACAATTTATCTCAGGATAAGATGTTATAGATTGGTCACACCTTGTTGACAACAAAAAATGACATTAAACTAATAATACCTAAAGCCAACTTTACTGTTTTATATTAAGATTAAAATCAAAGTTTTCTTCTTTTGTTGCTTTTGTCATTTATTTGTATCAAAAAAACATTTTAGTTAAAGTTTAAGATAATTTGGTACAAAACACGAAAAAACATTTGTCCTACAAAATTGATGGTTTAACTGAAGCCTTCCCCCACTCTTAACATGTTTGAATAATGCAGAATAATTTGTTCATAGAAATTATTACTAACCAGCTGATTTTTTTACTGTTGCTTGTTAAATATTTGAATAATTAAATGGCCACATTGTCCTACAAATTAAATGGTATGATTTTCCAGTCCTATGCTCGGAAGTTGTTAGTTCCACAGTAACACTTTTCTCATTACTAACACATGATAGGTTAGTGTATTCTCTGCCTAAATATAAGTGTCCTACAAAAAAATGAGTATGTGTCGCTAGTCTAATAAGAATTATTTAAAATAATGAATTATTGTATAATTGATGTTTTATTAATTTAATATACGGGAGAACCATAACATGTGGGGCCCACTTTTATGGGGGACATTGGAAAATACAAAAGCACAATTCTCTGTATGTGATCAAATCGTAAAAAAAACGTTATTTTATTTAAAAATTTTAATTGTTACTATAATCAAAATAAATTTTATTTTAAATATTTAACTGTAACATGTTGATGTTTAAAATGGTTATAAGTTTTTTTAAATTATTTAAAAAAAAATGCAAAAAATTAAATTAGAGATTTTATATGTATATTTAGCATAAAAAACAAAAATAAATAATGATTACAGCCATACTTAGTTTATTTCTACTTAAATAATTGATAATAAATTATTATTAATTATTACTATTTTAATCTATATTCTACATGAAGATTTCTTTTGATGAAAATTTTATCAATTCATGAAAAATTTTTAGCCTATATTCCTGTAGTACCAGTATTTTCAATTTTAACTTCTGAAAAATACTGTTCCCTAGTCTTCCTAATAATATCTTCAATGACCTTATTATTAATATGATCATTTACCTCTACTGATGTTTTACGAACAACACTCTTTTTATTCGAATGAGTCTTGATGTGATATTTTAACGCAGCACGTTGTCTAAATGCATTACCACAAATGTCACAAATATACGGTTTTTCACCAGTGTGAATCATCAAATGAACACGAAGGTCATTTTTTTGTGTAAACTTTTTATTGCAATATTTGCAATGGTGAGGTTTTTCTCCTGTATGCGTCCTTCGATGACGGGCAAGAATTCCAGATCTGGAAAACCTCATACAGCAGACCTCACATTCGTATGGTTTTTCACCTGAGTGGATTCGTTTGTGCTTCGTTAAAGAACTGGAAGTAGTAAAACCAGTCTTACAGACATCACATACGAATGGACGAGCACCTAAAAGTTAAGTTAATAATTTTTTTTATTATTTAAGGGATAAAATTACCAGTGTGTTTCCTAATGTGCGAGCTTAATTCCCCTTTACTAGCAAATCCACTACCACACATATTACAAAGGTGCGCTTTAACGCCTGAATGTCTCACAGTATGTTGTCTTAAATTCCCCAATTGATTGAACCCTTTTCCACAAGTGGAGCATAAAAACGGCCTTTCGCCATTGTGCGTCCTTAAATGATCACGTAAATTTGATCTCTGGTTGAAACCTAAAATTTAACCATTTAAATTAAATAAATTCCAACACTCCCAATTATTACCTTTATTGCAAATAGAACAAACGTGTGGTTTAATTCCTAAATGGGTTTTCATATGCTGCTCTAATGTTACCTGAAATTTATACGATTTCCCACAAGTATTACAAACGTGCGGTTTACTTTTATGTGATAATAAATGTCGTTCCAAATTTGCTAATTTTGAAAACTTTTTATTACAAACTTTACATTTGTTTTCCTCTGGCTCAATTTTAATAGTCTCCTCTAAAATTTTTACTTTCGCTTCATCTGCTTTATGCAATTTTTCATGTTCTAATAAACCAGTTTTACAATCGAAACCTTGAAAGCACACCTCACAAATAAAGTTTTCGTTTAAAAAATTTAGCCCTTCATTTTCCGATGCATATGAGTCTTCATACACTTCGATAACAGGTAAAGTTGGCTTAACATCGTCAAGTGTATTAATATTTAAACGATTAATTCGAGATCTTAATATTAAATCACTTTGCTCACACTTTAATTTAAACTTGTATAATTCTAGCACTTTCTTCGTGCACTCACAGCAAATTTGATCTGGCAAATCGTCACCGTAGATAATCTATGGAAATATATTTATTTTATTTAAATAATACAAGGAAATATTAATTAATTACGTTTATAGAAGAGTTGGACATTATCATTTCAGCGAAATTTATGTTTAGACCCAAATCCTTGTCTTGAGCAAAGAGAGACTCAAATGAACCTTCTTCGATTAAACATGTTCTGCATACTTTTCCTGTCGTTAAAATATTCATTCTTACATTTATAAATTAATAAAATTTTACGAAAAACCCAAATGTTAAAAAAATTTTGGTCTAGAAATTTGACAGATAAAATAAATAAACAACATGTGTATTTTAGCTCGCAAAAAGAACGTAGTTAAGATTTTTGTCTTGGTTAAGATTCTGCGGTTAAGATTTAAAAAAATTGTAAAATTAGTAAAAAGTAGCTTTAAATCATATAAAACAATAAATAAATAACTTATTGAAAAGAACTATTGTTGCAAATTTATTTATTATTTTGATTACCCTTTATGGTAATCACTTAATTGCTTCTTTGGTTGTCTACCTTAAAACAACTTTCTAGGGTGATTGACCCTGAACTCAACATGGCAACAGCGCATATCAAAATATTTTGACGTTACCTGTCAAAATCGCAGACAAAAAAATAATTCTTCTAAAATATTTCGTGCAAAAATAGTAATTGCAGTTTTAATTCAAGTATGTTTTGGACTAATTCCAAAAAATTTATTTAGTCACAGTAAAATAGTGCTAATAATAATTTCAACAAAATTTTCGAGCATCACAAATCACAAGTAACATGTCTTGGTTGCACTATATAATCTTGAAGCAATGAATGAGTGTGAGTGAATTAAAATAAAGTTATAGTTATGCCTGAGCAATTCATCAAAGTAAAACATAGTGATGTTCATTCGTCTACGATATTCTGCGATGTAAAGCGAGTCGATAACGATTTAAACGGTTCTAACTCCAACGTTTCGAATTCTAATGGGGATATCTGCAGGATATGCCACTGTGAGGCTGACTCCGGGAATCCGCTACTGTCACCTTGCTATTGCGCGGGTAGTCTTAAGTACGTCCACCAAGCGTGCCTACAACAATGGCTTGCTGCTTCCGATACACGCTCCTGCGAACTCTGCAAATTTCAATTCATCTTACACACTAAGATTAAACCAATTTCAGAAGTAAATGTTTAATTTAATTATTTATGATGTTTAATTATTTTGGTTTTAGTGGCGCCGATTGGAAATGAGTAGTTTAGAACGGAGGCGATTATTATGTGCTATTATGTTTCACTTTGTAGCAGCTGTCTGTGTTGTTTGGTCTCTTTTTGTACTTATTGATCGAGCGGCTGAGGAAGTTCAGAGAGGAATGATTGGTACATATTTTCACATTGCAAAATATTTAAGAAATTTTTAATAATTTGTTTTTCAGCTTGGCCATTTTGGACTAAATTAGTCGTTGTAGCTGTAGGATTTGCAGGAAGTGCCGTTTTCATGTACATACAATGCAAGCAATATTTACATTTATTCTCAAGATGGAAAGCTCATAATAGGTAATTTTTTTATTAAAATGCAAAGTGTCTTCATCTCTCTGATATAAATGCATTCAATTTTGTATTTATTTTGTTCTGTAAGACCAGAAAAATTTGGAAAAAGAAGCTGATTTCGTGGAAATCAGACCGTGGCTCAAAATATTAAGAGGATTGGGAGCCTAAGTAATAACGCACTCCGATAGTAAACGTATATTTTGAGCTTCTTCTTGAATTTGGGGAAGAAATCTTGACCCAAAGTACATACCATATAATTAGGCTGAAAGTACCCATGAAAATCTTCATTTCTGTTATATTTTAAAATTTTTATCACCTAGACTACGAAGGTATTGGCTGCTTTTATAGTTAAAATGTGCGTTTAAAATTTACGAAATATGCCTTGCAATTATTTCAAACTACAACCATATTTTCATATTTTGTAAATAACATTAAGTTTTATAATTGCATAGTTTAAATAACATTCATGGCTAGATTTCTATACGACTTTTTCAAAAATTAAATTATTAAGTCCAAGTTTACATTTAAAATAGGCCAAATTTTACGTATTTTTAATGATTTTTTTGGGTCATTTTGAATAAAAAATATTAAAAACTGTCCCAAACAAGTCTTAACCCTTCCGCGTGGGAGGTAAAAGTTTTAATTACTATGTGAGTTGCGGGAGGAAGAATTTGAACAAAACTTTTAAATGAGATTGACTTTTGCATGACGTACCGTGTCCGGCATTCCGCAGTAGAGATGACTTTAAGCATGACGTACACGTGTACGGCATCCCACGCGGAAGGGTTAAGCAGAGGTTCCACTTTCATATAATCTTATTTTCTATATAGCTCAATACATATTCGCGTAGTTTGATACATAAAAACAGAAAAAAACCCATATCTTAAGTAAATTTGAAAATAAATGACGGATTTTCTTGGGAGAACTCAAAACCCATTGCGACCGAATAACAAGCCAGATTTGTGGTATGTAACTTTTGCCAAACGTAGAAATAACGAGTCTCAGACGTGATAACTTGTTTAATTTTTGGTTGTTTTTCATTTTGTAAATTTTGGATTTAAAATGATTTAACATTAAATTTATTATTTTCTTACATTTCAACATTTTTATTTCAAAAATATTTTAAGTTTTGTGTATTTTTTTAAATAAATTTTGAAATATATTTTTTTCATTCTTATCTAATTAAAAATAAATACTGCATTTTGAAAAAATACTGTCTCAATGGGATAAGTAAATTTGTATATAAATAGCTGATTTTTCAGATTTTATTTTTCTTAAACATAAATAGTCAAATCTATGGACTTGATTTTTTTTGTCTTATTATTCAAACAGTTTTTAGTGTAAACATAGGTTTGTATTAATATTTTTAATCCCCAAGGGTCACAATATAAATTTCATAATTTGAAAAGAACCGAGTAATAGGTAATTAACAATATTCGTGAAATATTGTCACGATAGATAATTTTATCAAAAAACTGAATTACGTTGGAACCAAAATATGTATCTGTATTGTTCACTATAACGTATTTTGGATTGTAAGTAGAAAAAATTTTTGTCAGTAATTTGATTTTTTTTGTAGAATAATTTTGGTGCAAAATGCACCTGAAAAAGTGGCCCGCCCGCCGTCACCTACCTTAAAAATGACCATATTTCCTGAAAATACAGTTGATGCGGCACCAACATCAGAAGTGGTTGCGAATATAGAATGCAACATGGAGCCTCAGTATTCACAAGGCGAGCCTGTCGAGTCTTTTTATGTGTTCGAGGAGAAAATGGAGGAGTGCGGAAGTGAGAGCACCAACTCCAGCCTACAAAAGTCTGAGCGTAAAAGTGATTGGGGTGATAGAGTCAGTCTGGGGGCCAATTCCTGCGATGCACTTGAATTGAACATTCAAGAAATTTTAGCGTTGGATATCGAGTTTAGTAAAAGGTGCACCAAGAGTTCGGGCGAGAGTCACGATTCCAAGATTAAATCAAAGAGTGTTTTTAAGTCCCTGCCTAATTTAAGTGCCAGCAGTGAAAATTTGCTTGTGTAATTTATTTTATATAGTTATACATATATTCTTTATATTGATTGTTTTAACGTTTTTTGTTTTCTCCCTTAGTTTTTAATCACTTTGATGCTAAATACGTACTATCGTTATTGTATTATTTTTTATATGTTATTGTATCAAGAAAATATTATATTGGAAAATATATTCTTATTTGTTTATCTAAAATTATAACTTAATTTACCATGATTTAAAATAACAAAAATTACATAATTTTATTTTACAATATATTGTAAGATTTATATCCTACATTCATTTTGAAACAAAGGAAAATGTGTTATACTGTCAATTTCTGACATTAGAAAAAACATATAGCCTTGATTTTCTTGGTTACATTTTTTCATTGAAGAAAAAGAAAATGCCACAAAACGATTACATTGAAAGACATCAAAAACTTTATGGAAAACGGTTAGATTATGAAGAGCGTAAACGCAAGAAAGAAGCTCGTGTGCCAAAAAAACAGGCAAAAATATCACGTAAATTAAGAGGTATTAAAGCAAAAATTTTCAACAAAAATCGTCGCAATGAAAAAATACAAATAAAGAAAAAAATAAAAGCATATGAAGAGCAAAAAATAAAAAAAACAAGCGAAAAAGTCTCTGAAGGAGCCTTGCCTGTATACTTATTGGATCGCGATGTACAATCAAGTGCTAAAATCCTATCAAACACGATTAAACAAAAACGAAAAGAAAAAGCCTGTAAATGGGATGTACCAATCCCTAAAGTTAGAGCACAAGCCGATTCTGAAGTTTTCAAAATTGTAAAATCTGGAAAAACAAAACGAAAAGCCTGGAAACGAATGATAACCAAAGTAACATTTGTAGGTGAAAATTTTACAAGAAAACCTCCTAAATTTGAAAGGTTTATAAGACCAATGGGCTTGAGGTTTAAAAAAGCTCATGTGACACACCCAGAATTAAAAGCAACATTTTATTTACCCATAATTGGAGTCAAGAAAAATCCTAGCTCGCCAATGTTTACAAACTTAGGTGTTATTACGAAAGGAACAGTGATTGAAGTTAATGTTTCCGAGCTGGGTTTGGTAACGGAAAGTGGTAAAGTTGTTTGGGGCAAATATGCACAAGTTATAAATAATCCTGAAAATGATGGATGTATTAATACTGTTCTTATAGTCTAAGATATAAATAATACAGGGTAATAATACATACTTTATGGGATCTACGTCAACAGCGATTTTTGGAACGTTTCAAGATACAAAATGCAAAAATAAAATTATAATTCAATATAATAAAAATTAATACATAATATTATGATTGTTTTTGTAAAATTGTAAGTTTTATTAAAAAAATACAGATGACAATTATTCGAGTATAAAAACACGATTAATATTAAAAGTAAGACTTATTTAATAATTTTCCTTGATTAATTGACGCATTTAGGGTTTGATTATTTGAAAATTCATTTGTGCTTGCAGTGTATTCAATTGGAAAGTATTGAATGCGACCACTTGACCAACCAATTGTTAAACAAGCTCCAGCACTAAAGTTCGACTGAAACATCATCAAATTAGGGATTTCATCCTCTTGACCGCTAATGAAAAAGCTGAAATAAAATAATCCATAATGAATGTAATTAACAAGTCATTAAAGGCAAACCTATTGATTTTAAAGTTAATTCATGTTTTTGCATTCACAAAACCAGTTCATTTCTTTAATTTTTAGTGAATTTTCATTCATGTGTCTTAGAACGTTGTTTATAATTAATTCCAGTGAATTTCTAGTAAATTTTTATATTTTAAAATGCAGCCATTTCTTCAGTTTTGAGAAACTATCATTAAATTATAAAAATAGTGAATGCTTGCAATTCATTTTGGGTAAATTTCATTTTTAAATTTAAAGTATAAAAATTCTCGACTTTCAATAAATTTTCATCAAATTTCAAAATTTTTATAAAGTTAATATATTCCGATGGATTATAAATAAAATTTCTTAATATTTCTCGGTTTCTTTATCTTTAATTTCAAGTGTATTTCTGGTTAGATTTAAGAATATTAAAAATTTCTTTAATTTTAACTAATTTTTGAACATTTATTTGAAATTATAAGAAATAAAAAACTTGCAATTTTAGTTTTTATCTGAAGTATTTTAAATTAATAATACTCACCCAGGTGTTAAAACAACTCCATAATCACAAACGACTCTAAAAATAGCGATGCAATTGCACTCTTTAAAAAGTACTGCTAAATGGTGTCCTTTCGGTTCCCAATCCATGCTTTGAACAACTCCACCAAAAACACGTCCCCCAATTTCTATCTTGGAGACATCATAAATTGGAACTGCACAATTCTCAGAATCAACTCCTTTGGATGCATAAATCCTATCAGTAAGTCCAAACTTTAACATATAAATTATTGGTTCTTCAGTCGTTGCAAACAATAAATTATTACCGCAAGGCGACCAACAAGCTGTTTGTACTTTTCCTGAGACAGCGCTCCACCTCTCCGATTCCCATGTTAAACAATCCCATATTCTTTAGAAAAAAATAAAAATTATTCATTTTTCTATGAAAGTATTTTGGCAAAGCTGAAAATTTAATGAATTATAAAATAAAGATTTTGTGCTTCAGAAACATTTTAGTTGCTGTAAAAAAAGGTTTTAAAAATGTAAGCTAACAAAATAGAAAAATTATTTTAGAATTTTCCAAAAATGTACTAAAAATATGTATTTATTTTTTTTACTTACCTAAAAACGTAGCAAGTACTAGACGTAAATAATTTTTTTCCGTCAGGTGACCATTTTAAGAAACTATAACCAGTAACTCCTCCTCCTTTTAAAGATTCTGTTGAATCCATTTCAATGTTCCAGATCAATATCTTCGAATCACGACCAGCAGCTGATGCAAGAACATCCCCAAATGGACTCCACGTTAAACTTAAAACTGGTTTATGGCAAATTCTTTTCAATTTAATCGCATGAGTAGAAGAAGCTCTAACAACCTTAAAAATAGTACATGAACCAGGAATTCTTACTTAACTTAATTTAAAAAAAAATTCTTAAATGAGGCGTTGATTTTGAAAGTAAGACAAGTTCACTTTTTGATATTTCTATATATTTAATGTTTGCAAGATCAATGCAATTGAAATACTGTTGACAATACAGGGTGTTTCGTAAGTAGCGTATAAATATGAAACCCCATGTAGGAAATACTTTTTTAAGAAGAAAAGTTCATATGAATATGTCCAATATTGATTCATAAAAAAGTTATAAGCATTTGAAGAAAAATAAATGAAATCAATTTATTACTAAAAAAATATAATTTAGCATGCTTTGAAAAACGTCTTTTTTTAATTTTGGCATTTAAATAATAAAAATATGCCGATATAATTTTTATTTATGGATTTTGTAAAGGTAATAGTTTGCAAGCAAGTAGAGAATATCAACGCAGGTTTCCCAGTAGACGTCACCCTTCTTACCATGTTTTCTCCAGGACCTTTCAAAGATTAAGGGACACCGGAAACATACATTGTGCACCAAAAATTGGTGCCCCTGAAAAACATACATTTGAAGAAGAAGAAGCAGTGATAGACGCCTTTATTGAAAATCCTCGTACAAGTATATGCAGTGTTTCTTCAATGCAAGGTATTTCTCAATCATTTATTTGGAAGACGCTAAAGAGGGAAGTAATGCATCCATACTATTTTCAACAAGTACAACTTTTGTCAATGGTTGTTGGAAAAAATGGCAGCAGATCCAAACTTTTGCTCAAAAATTATTTAGACAGATGAAAGTCAATTTGGCAGAGGAACTACACCAAATTACCACAATGAACATGCGTGATCATTGGAAAATCCTAAGTTAATAAAAAGAAGAGGATTTCAGCAAAGATTCTCAATAAATGTCTGGGCAGGGATTTTTAATAATCAATTAATATCAATGCAAGTACTGCCTAATAAACTGACATCGAATGATTATTTGATTCTATTAAATACCAATGTACAAGATATTGTTGACAACGTAGCCTTAAATGTCTTAAATCAGGTTTGGTATCAACACGATGGAGCGCTACCTCATAGGGGAAGAAATGTGACTAATTGGTTGAATGATAATTTCAATAATAATTGGATAGGTTTTGGAGGACCAATATCGTGGCCACCGTGATCTCCAGACTTAAATCCGTTAGATTTTTATCTTTGGGGTACTCTCAAAACAAATGTGTATACGATTGAGATAAATACTCAAGCACAATTACTTGAGAGGGTAAACAATGCGGTTGCTGAAGTGCAAACTAATTTTAATTTCAATGTTAACGAAGAGATGTTAAGTCGATGCCCTGCCTGCATAACAGCAAGAGGAGGTTTATTCGAACAAAATTTATGGGGTGATTCTGAACAAAAATGTTAGCCGTAACAGCGCTGTTAAATTTGACAGTCACCCTGATGTCAAAAAAAACTATTTTGATCGATTATACATTAATATAATATTATTATTATGATTGATGTTATTTTAACACCGAAAATGTTATTTTACGTACCTGTAAAGTTACAGTAAAATTTATAGAATAGTGTTTTTTTGACATCAGGGTGATTGTCAAATTTAACATCGCTGTTACGGCTAACATTTTTTGTTCAGAATTACCCCATTAACGGTCATTTAAAATAACATTTTCGGTGTTAAAACAACATCGATCAAAATAATAATAATACATTAATGTATAATTTATCAAAATAATATATTCTGTAAATGTACAATGCATTTTAACACCGAAAATTATATTTTACATTGCCGTTAAGTTACAGTAAAATTTACAGAATAGCGTTTTTTTGACATCAGGGTGACTGTCAAATTTAACTTCGACGTTACGGCTAACATTTTTTGTTCAGAATTACCCCATTAATGTGTAACTTAACGACAATATAAAATAACATTTTCGGTATTAAAATGCATTGTACATTTATATAATGTATTATTTTGATCAAATATATATTAATGTATTATTATTACTTTGCTGTATGTTATTTTAACACCAAAAATTTTATTTTAAATAACCTTTAAGTTGCAGTAAAGTTTACAAAATTGTGATTTTTTTGACGTCAGGGTGACTGTCAAATTTAACATCGCTGTTACGGTTAACATTTTTGTTCAGAATCACCCCATAAATTAATTATGTAATTTTCAAAGCATGCTAAATTATATTTTTTTAGTAATAAATTGATTTAATTTTTTTTTTTCAAATTCTTATAACTTTTTTATGAATGAATATTGGACATGTTCATATGAAGTTTTCTTCTTAAAAAAGTATTTCCGACATGGGGTTTCAAATTTATACGCTACTTACGAAACACCCTATATAAAGCAACAGTAACAAATTTGTATTGATATTGAGTCGATTTTTATTGTAAATGATTAAAAACATCACAATTTGTAATAAGACGTAACATTAACTCAAAATGGACTTATCTCACTTTCAAAATCAACGGCTCAAATAACACAAACTTATAATTAAAAATTTGGAATATGAAAGATTTGAATTACAAAAATTAGTCATTTACTTACAACTGAAGCAGGATCAACATTCCAAATAATAATTCCATACTCGCATCCAACAGCCAAATCGGTATGAGACCCAGGTCTCCAAGATACACAAGAAATATTAACCTGCTCCCTGCAGCGAAAAACTGGTGCCGTTTGATTATCCCGCGAATAAATTCTAACACTATCGTCAATTAAAGCAACGGCTAATTTAAGCAAATCTTTATGCCAATCTATACACCTGATGTAACTTCCACTCCAATTTCTCGTTTGTGAATTTTGGTTGTTCATAATCTCATTGGAAATCCGGAAATTTGGATTCCAAATGTACCTAATTTCGTATAAATTATTTATGACTTTTAAAGCTACCTTTGAGACTAATGAAATAACGGGTTTCCCATGGTGCGAAACAACGGTAAGTACTTCATGTAAACCGTGCTCGTGATACGTTTGAATTAAATATTTAAATAAGGACATTTCCACTGGTATAAAAAGGTCTCGGCCTTCCTCATCACTTTTTTTTGGCAGGAACACTTCGTGGTTTATTTCTACTTCGGGAAATTTTTCTAACTAAAATTTTTAGCCATAAAAATAACCTCAAAAAAAGTTTTTATTATTACTTACAAGGTTTCTTAGGATGGTTAGGTTTAGATCGTATGAAGTGCCATTGTGCAAACGTCCTTCTTTTTCGCATAGAGAGATTTTACCTTCTTCAGGAACTTCGAATCTCGATAAATCATTCATTTTTGGTAAAAAGATTTGAACAAGCAGCGGTTATACTTAACCACAGAATTATTTAATACAAGAATGATGAAGGGACCACGGAATACTAAATATATAGAATCAAAAGAAAATCTTGTGCAACACATTTTTAATATACAGAGTAGCTAAATTTTAATATTTTGTCACGTGAACGTAAACACACGAAATTGCACGAAACAGCGAGTGACGTCACAACTTAGTAAACATAAAATACAGCCTCTCTTTAACGGTATTTTTTGGCGACTTTTCTGAGACTTTTGTGTAGTTTCTTAGAGTAAAAAAATCATTCTTGGGAATAAAAACTGATAAAAATAGGTAATATAAACCACAAAAATAGGTAGACGTTTTTTACACTAGTGTGATGTGACGTCATTAAACGGGCGTTTTAGCGGGAACATTTTAATTTAAATTTTAAACACGTATACGTAGCATTTAAACTACTTTTTAAAAAATGTCACTTACTCTATTTAAAATGGTAAGTAAAGTTGATCGTCCGCCATATTCGTGAATTCAATAATTTTTGATTAAATCACGGGTTAGGTTATGATAAATAAAAATGTGTTTGATTTATCATGATATGCACTATTTCGATGGAGTTGCACTGGAGATGCCCAGTGGTGTGCTGGGACTCTGATCAATCGAAAATTTTTAGTAGAATCGCTTGAAAACGATTCGATGAAAGCTGTAGAAACGCAAGTTTGGTACTCTCATGAATAGAGACAAGAAATCGAATCGTAATCGGAAGCGTTCGAGTTTTTGGTTACAATCGACAGATATTCTGTTACACTTTACGGAACGTAACGAGCAAATAATTATTTTCCTTTTTTAATTCAATGAGAGAAAGTGAGATAAACGAATAAAATAAAACCTAACCCAAAAGAGTTTAGCGTCAACAATCAACAACAGAAGAAATCAAATAACTCTTACCATTTCAAGGTAATTGTTAATTAAAAATAATAAATAAGCTTCATATTAATAAAGACGTGATTATTTATAATTATTTAATTTTAGGTTATCTATCTAGTTTGGGCGCGTTCCAGTAATGAACACTAAAGCCCACGACCACGACCACAAAATTTTGCCGTTCCACTAGCTCAAAAGGTCATCATTCAACAAACAACCACGGAAACCCACGAATAAATACGGTCGTTGTGAGCTTCTTGCGGTCGCCATCGATGCACGAAAGAAAAAATCGCGGTCTTATGTAGAACGATTTTGCGGTCGTTGTGGGAAATGTCACTCGTGAGTGAGACGTGTCTCACTCAACTTAAAATGTCTTTTTCTTACTTATATTAGTAAATGGAATACGACAACCTCAAATTCGCGTTTGGAAACGATTCGATTGCGGAAAGTGCAGTGAGGGGATTTCAGTAGAAAAGTGTATCAGAGTAATTCTAGTTATCAGAGTTCCACCACTGGATTATGAACAGGGGCAATGCTAGTACACGTTAAGTGTATCAGTTAAGCCGAAAACGCTATAAAACCAAAACCAATAAAAACTCAAAGCACAACAAATACTTTACTTGCCTTCCTCCATTTTGTTACAAAAGGACCTTATCGGGTTTTGGGAGCATTTTGTACAAGAATGAAACTTATGCCACATATAAATAAGAACAGGGGCGGACTGGCCATAAGACTAATCGGGGAAACCCCGGTGGGCCGCGGCCTACGTGGGGCCGCAGGCCATTTTGTTGGAAAAATTTACAATACATGGGGGAAATTTTGATTTTGTTTGTAAATTACATTTTTATATGTGTTTGTTTAATTCGCGCAAGTTAGGGCTGGTCATCCTGATCCTGTGATCACGCATGAGGCGCTGATCTTTATGGGCGCCAAAATCTTAACGTAATATCGGATATTTTTAGTAAGTCAAGGCTCCATAATTAAGCTATAGGAGCGCCAAATGTAAACTGATTTTAATGGTAAAAACCAAAAATACTTTTTGGTCTGTAAATAAAATGAAATTTTGATTTTCTGTACAGTAAAAAGCCATTTAATACGAAGAAAGATCTATCTGCCTTCTACAGCCTCCACTTGTGAAAATGCATGACCTTGAAAATTTCAAAAATTTTCGCCTGCGGCGCAACTTTTATCAGATTAACGGTACAGTGCACATATTTTTAACTAATTAAATATAGAAACCTGAGAATTCTGAGATAAAATCGATTTTTTTACATAGACAAAAATTATCTTTGCCTGCAAGAAATATTTTTTTAGCCCAGGGCACCAAAAAGTCTTTAAACTCCGCTGAAAATGAATGACCTTGAAAACCTTAAAAAAAATTCGTCTGCGGCGCTATTTCAGCTTCCGTACACACCCCCCATCGAAAATGATCAACTTTCATGTTTGTATAGTCGAAACAAAATTTACAATATAGTCTAACCTCAGGCGTCATCGAACCTAGATACGGTTCTGTGTGGCGCGTGGGGCCGTTAAATTGTGGGGCCGCTGAAATTTTCCCCGGTAACTTTTAATAAGCCAGTCCGCCCCTGAATAAGAAATAAATATACAATAGTGTAAAATATTTCGCTGGTTAAGAGACCGCTTTCGCCAAAAAACGCAATTGAAATTAATTAATTTTTGCACAATTAGACAACGATGCTAGTGTTTTCCTCGGTGTTTCTAACAAACAAAGTAGTTTGGTTGCCTATGCCATTTATTTACTATGATTTATTGACTTTAATAGTATAAAAATTATACAATTAAATACATATTTGATATGACTTGATTAGAAATTAATTTTTAAGTATTTATTTTATTCAAATAAACCTATAATTTAAGAATATATTTTTTACAATTAAACAATTTTTACACAGTTGTCGTTTTTTTGCAATTTTTAAAATATTTGATAAAAAATGACTTTTCCAGTTCCCTGGAGCTCTGAAACTTTTACTGTAAATTCAATGGCTATAGTTTTAATAGTTGTAATAAGATTTGTAATATTACGGCGTCAATTAAAAATAAAATATCTTTTACAGGTTATCGTAAGACTTTATTGCACAATCAGGCAACATTCAAATTTTTACCTATCAAACGAAATGTCTAAATTAAACGCACAATAATTATTAGTAAAAAGTAGAACCGATAGGGACCTCGGTGGCGGCAAAGGGCTTGTAAATTCCTTCTCTTTTTGTAGGACACACCCTCTGGCACTTCTAAGCACCTCCTATCAAGTAGGCAAGATACCATTTACGACATTCGGCAAGTTATTTCTCCTTTGCTAGAATGTTTCATTCCAGTATGTTACATGAGCGCGTACCGCATTTCTTTTTATGGGTACGCGCCGGTTTTAGCTATGTGCGCATGACAATAACACCCAATGTGGGAAACATTTCAATCCAGTGCGAGTCACAGTGAGTCAGTCGCCAGATACCTTTGTAAAGCGCGTACGAATTTGTAAGCCCGGGCATTACTTCTTGTTTGTAACAGTAACCATTGTTCTAAAGTGCCTTATAATAAAGGTCATTTGTATCTACCATCAGGTTAATCCTTTTGGCGATTGTATTCGATTATTAACATAGGTTCCACAAGGAAAACACCCTATTAGTTTTAACTGTCATTTGCTTTCAATTTAAACGTAAATGAAAGGTAATTAAAATTTATGTGACAGTACTTGTCAAAATTTGAATTTTAAAATCCGCTGTTGTCGTGTTAATAAATACTTTCTTAAATAATGTAAAATCTCATAAATGTATTTATAATTCATATTTATTGAAGAAATTGGAAATATAATTAATATTGGGGGTATTTTAGTTAATTTTTGTAGGTTTAAATTATTTTTCATGTTTGCCCAAAAACACCTAGGAAAACGATAAGGTCCTTTATGGCAACTATCACCATCTATACGACATAATCGAAATTAGTACTTGCATTTTTTAAATAATTAAAAAAAATTGAAAACCACCTTGTTTATAATTATCGTTCAAGTAACGCTCGGAGCAGCATAATAGAAAGACACGTCTATAAATTGCGTCTGTGGTTTTTTATACCGTTTATGACGTTTACTTCTGTGATTAGTGACGCCATGCACAGATAATATAACTATACAGAATGCAAACTCTATTGTATTTTTTGTTAACGCGCACTGCGCCATCTAGTGGTGTTGGGGCACAGTTTTTTCCAACACGCGGCAAATTTGAATGTACTATTTAATCTACTTTTAAGTATTGGTATTTTATTTCATTCACATAAAAATTAAATTACATACAAAAATGTTCCAAAAAATTTGTATGTAATTTAATTTTTATGTGAATGAAATAAAATACATGTATATTGGTTATTTGTTTAATTTAAAAATATATATCCAGATTAGTTTAGTACTTGGCAGGTAAATAAAAAATACAATTAAATATTTAGTTTAAAAATTTATTATAATAACACAAACATTTATTATAATAATCAATACATTATTTAAAAAAGAGGTGTATATGTACAAAAAAATATAAAATATTACTCCCTCCGTCCGAATATAAGTCCCATTTGAAAAATTAGGTTTATTTATTTATTACAACCATAAAAATAGAATAAAGTGAATAAAAATAGTAGAAAAGTATAAAAAATATCTTTTAAACAGCGAGTTTTTTATTGTAATATTAAATATTAATATTAGATGGATTTGTCACATAGTAATTATTTTTTGGTTTATCATTTGCATGATTGGTATAGTTGTACCCCAATAAACTATAAAAATACTCACTATCTGTGGTTGGCTGTTCGATATCAGAAAGACGAGTTGTAGAACGCATTGGTGTATTTAAATTCATAAGTTCAATGGGGTTAGCATCCAAATATTCTCCGGAACACGAAGGCTCAACAAAATCTAGATTGATTGGACGTGATTCAAAGGGTTCAATAATATTTGCTGGTGCGTTTCCTTCATCAATAATATTCTCATTCAATGGTGCAATTTCCATATTTAATGTAGGAATTGTATTATCCGAAAATTGTTGTTTTTTATTAGATGTAAAGTCAGAATCCAGAAAATGGGAATGATATATTCGATAATTTTTATAAATACTTGTCGGATTTAAACCCATCAACCGATTATAATGCCAGGTTAGTTTCTGGATTAGGAAACCTATGCCAAGGTGATTTCGGGGCAAGGCAAGAAAAGACTGAGCAATTCCGTTTACTCATAATTAATCTATAAAAAAGCAAAACAAACAAATTATGTAATTAAATAATAATGTTTATTGTAAATGAAATAACTTACCTAAACTTTCGAAGTTTAAAGAATATTTAATATATATATATATATTTTATAATTTATTTTAAAGGCGTTTTATGGTTAGGCCGTAATTCGTCATTAATATCTTGCCATAGAAATAGAATACTTGCGCCGATCGCCTTCGTTGGTATTCGTTCATCATCCGAATACATAGCCCGCCACCTGTTGGTGTTGGGGCACAGTAAATTCGTGTTAACTGGAATTTCTATAGAGTTAGCATTCTATATAATATATGTTATCTATGACGCCATGTTTGTTCTAAAAGTTTTTGGTTAGTTTTGTACTTTTGATAAAAACTTGAGGAAAACTTTAAAAGTAGGTCTAAAAAATACAAAAAACTACTAAAATGGATGACGATCTTGATCATGACGAGCAGTGGTTGTATGGAGACGGGCCAGAAATGCCAGAGGGCACCAGTCAAGAATCACCTAAAGAAGACGAACCGCTACCCCCCCGCGGCGAGGAAAATCAAACCTCAAACGAAGAACAACAAGAATCCGAAGTACAAGTAATTAAAACTATGATTGCAGTTTGTCATTATTTAGTTATTAATCGTGTTGTAAGTAGTACAAGCATGAGTTTTTAAACTTCAGTACACAGAAAAAACCGGCCAAGTCGTTTTTTGTTGAAATTGTGTTAAGACCAACATCATATGCGAAATCTTCCTCTCTCTAAAATGAGTTTAGTGGTCAGGGAAAAAACCTGTTGTGTTTAAATATGTAGTCTATTTAAAAGTATTCAATCTCAAAAACTATTATTTGCAACTGAGCCGTTTTTTTTTGTTCGACCTTGAATTATTGTGTATCATATGCCTTGGAAGATATACGCCAAAGTTAAGAAATTTACTAACCCGACTATGCTATGTATTGTCTTATATTCATTAATTCTGTTTAGGTTTGTTTCATTTAAATGGTGTTCCTAGCCATTATACAGTGGATTCCGATTAATTGGACCATCAGATAATCGGACCAGCTGGCTATTTGCACCAAATTATAAAGTCCAGATCCCAATCAATGAATATTAGGTAATTTTGGTTTTCCGGACCAGTAGTTTATTGGTTCAAAAGCCCCTGGTCCTGTTGTGATCTGATTAAGTGGAATCCACTATATTTCTTTATTAAACTCCAAACTCTTATTATTATTTAAATATAGGATGGTGTTGGTGGTGGTGGTGGTGGTGAAGTACAAACTTCAGAAAACATACCCGAATCTGAAGCGGTTGAAGGTGGTGAAGAAGATGTACTCCCACCTGGAGTTGATGATGTTGGTGAAAATGGTGAGGAACAACAAAATGGAGATGGTAGTGATAAAGAAGATTCTGAAGAAGACAGCGATGATGATATCAACGTAGTTATTGGTGATATTAAAACGAACCCTTCATACACGTCATTAAATATAAAACGAGGAGGTCTTTTAACAAGTTCGGTAGCTGATAAAAGCAAACAAACGCAGCCACAAACAATTGGGAAATTTACTGTGGAGGAGTTTGATCAAATGGGGATGATTAATGGAATCAATGCGGCAGATTATAATTTGGATAATTTAGAGGACAAACCTTGGAGGAAACCAGGTGCTGATATTACAGATTATTTTAATTATGGTTTTAATGAAGACACCTGGAAAGCTTATTGTGAAAGGCAGAAAAGGTAGAATTTTGTGCAAAGTTTTTAATTGGGGCGATTCTTAATTGAGAAAAAATTAACATTTTTTGAGTTAAAATATTTTAGTTAGTCCAAAAATGCAAACTGCGCTTTTTAAACATTTAAGTAGCAATTCTCTTAAAATTATAAACTTAATCGTTCATATTTATTTGTGTAAGAACTTAAAAATATGAAATGTGTAAATTGTAAATAGATTTTATTTCAGTTAATAGAATCCCCTTAATAAATTTTTTTGTTAGTACAGTTATTATAACTTTTAAATTAATTATCCTTATAATTTTTATTTAAGGTTGCGGTGTAATGAATCAGGTGTAGGTTTGATGCCTTTGAATGCGATTGGATTGCCCAGAGGACCAATTTCCATTTTAAACGATAATAGTAAGTATACCGGTAATTTTGCGGGAATACGTAAAGCTGGTCCACCTCCAGGTCGCCGCATGACGGGGCCCATTGATGTGATAGGAGGACCAACACAACCTGGGGGTAAAGATGCACCCAAAGAAAATGTTATTCAGGTAATTATATAAATTTATTTAAAAAATTCAAATAGGTAAAATAAAAGGTGTAATAAAAGTATCAAATTTTTAATTTGTTTTTGTCGTCCTTAGTTTTTTTGCTATAGTAGCAGATTAAATATCATAAAAGTTTGTATTTTCGTTAAAGTATTCATATATTTAATGTTTATATGCTAAATAGCAAAAGCGGTTGTTTTTAATGTAACATGCATTACCATGTAAATAAAATATTATTATAATAAGTAACACCATTTTACTATCACATTAGTAGGAATCTTTGATTTGAAGATAAAAATTCCATTCCCATTTAAATTGCAGAAATTAAGTCGTAATAAAAAATTATGAAGTGTTGAATTCGGGTTGCTGATTATCTTTACTGTCATAAAACATTTCTTATAAAATTCTTTCAAAGTCCAATAATTATTTATTATAGATAAATACTATGCTTTTTTTAAAATTGTACCCCAAATTTTTGTTAAAAAAGATGATGCTTTCTAATTTTGTATTTAACCGATTAATGCCCAAAATAAAAATAAAATTACAGAAATTGCTCAATTTTTTTCAAGAAAATCCAGAATTACAAATACATTAACCAAAATTTTTGTTTTTCACTAATTTCAAGTTTTAAGTACTAAAAAATAAGCTGATTCAAATAAAATGGAATTTCAATTTATTTTCTTGTTTTTAAGTACAAAAAAACCATTATCAAAAACAGAAGTGCTGTTTTTTGAAACTTTTGTCACACCTTCTGTAATTCGTTAAATCCTTGATATTTTATTTTTGAAATATATATATTATAAATATATATAAATTAAGTAAGATCATTTTTTTAGGTGATGACTGCTGATCGACGTGAATATAGCCGTAAACCTCCAGGTTTTCCAGACATGTCAATGCCTCCTCCAACTTCATTTGAAAGCTTCCCGCCACCCGAATTCGGATTTAATCCAGAACCAGATCCATTTTATGGGGGTTATGAACCTACACAGGACCTACAATGGGGTAAATTCATAATAGTAATTATAATCACCTTATAAATGGGCCTTTCTCATTTAAACCATATTTTAATCATTTTCCTGTTATTGACAATTCTTGAGCAGATAGCTGCTAGCTTAATTAGGAGGATAGTCGGCAAATTTGAGCACTTGATTTTGAAATTCTCTTGATATTTGCGGTTTTGGTCATAATTTTTTTTCTAGTGCAGCTTTTTTAAAATTTCTTTTTTTGGTATATAGAAGAGTCTTGTGGCTACCAATTTCTTCATTTTTTGTTTTTGTAGGTCAAACCAAATCGTCATAGCAATAAAACGGGATCTTTATGAAAAACCTTCGCCTAACGACTATAAACGAAGAGATCGCTGAATTGTTTTTTTAATTTAAAACTTTTTACTGCGCTCCAAAAATTTCTTAAAATTTTTCCTCGATTTTGGAGTGCTGTAAAAAGTTTTAAAAAATGTGTTTTTATCATTTTACTAAAAATATTCTATATGAAAACTAAATTCAATTTGAACGGAAATAAGCATCGTTTTTGTTATATTTTTGATTACAAATGCCCAAAAATCAATTTTTACAAGCGGAAAGTACGGTTTCCAAACATTTTGCCGACTATCTTCATCTTCATAGCTACCAGAAAATGTGTAATTTGAAATTTTCAATATCATGATGTCTCAAATTTTCCATAATTATATTTAGTGTGCCATTTTGGTAAAAACGTAATTTATTAGTCTGGTGAATAAAATAACGAGTAGATATTTTTAAATTGGCTTCAAAGTCTTTCTACAGGCGTAAGTGCATGGGGGCATTACCAAATTTTCAATTTTTTATAATCAAGCGTTTCTGTTTATCAAGTATCATTTTTGTAATGCTAAAGCGCTGTTTGGTCCAAAAAAATTTAACAAGCTTGAAATATTTTTTCAGTATTTTAAAATTCAGCACATTCAAATTTAATTTCTAGAAAATAGCAAATATAGCCAGATTGGGCTAAAATGATGTGACATCACAATTTAAATTTTTTCACAATTTAGAGATTTATCAAAAAAGTAATTAAGTAAAAATTCTCAATTAGTCTTTATTCTTATAATTAAATAAAAATCATAGAAAGGCCCATTCTTAACACATTTTAAGTGGGTCAGGTATTTGTACCCGTTTGGAAAGTACTTATATTAAAAGCAGGTACCAGTACTATTGTATTAAAGACTAGTCTTTACTTACGATGCTAGTGTTGAGGCCGTTAAACCACCCGCTTAAAATGTGTTAACATCATTGGTGTATTGGTAAAAAATTTTTTGCCGGCTCGCGTCAAAAGTAAAACAATTTTTTTTACTCTAAAGAAATAAAAATTACTCTCTAACATAAAAGCAGTGTAAAGAATTATACCGGTTCGCGAGCCGGCAGCATTACACCACTGGTTAACATGAATAGGGTAAATTAATATTTTAATTAAATCGTATTTACATTAGTCTATATTATGACTCCTGTAAATAATTCATAATTATTCGTATAAAGTTTGAGGTACAAACTAAATTCAAAAAAACTTGAGACAAAATTTTAGCTGGAGCTTAAACGAATGAGGCAACTTTCTTGGGTTCAAGGTAAAAGATGATAATATTCCAACTTCCAACAAACACTAAACCAAAAAAATATATATTTTTAACAAAAATCGTGAGTAAGTAGCTAAAATTTCTTTTTAAGTAATAGCAATATTTAAACTGCATTTTAAAACCAGTTTTGACTTGAAATTTGTTTTCAAAACCTCTATAGTCGAAATTTTAACTACTAATAGATGGCGCTGTTTTATAAATGTTTGATATAACATGTTATGTACAGAATTCAATCATTTTGATGGTGTTCTGACAAAAGAGCGTAAGCAACAAAAAATCGAAAAATGAGTTATTGACATCATTAAAAATCCCTCTTTAAGGCCCACAATATTAGCATTAAAACTATTTAAAAAAAATCTGTTAACGTTTAAAACTCATTTATTGATGCGTAAGCGACATGTTTTCATTGTCACTATATTAAGTTTCGAACATTTACATGTAAAGTTGGCGCTTACTACAACCACATGTTTTTACGCAAAATACAAATTTAAGAAATATTTTTTACTGTAATTACTTTTAACCTGCAAGATATTATTATAATCAACGTTAATAATAATCTAACATCCCTTTAAAGTACGTTAATTCACGTAAACAATTTTTAGTCGCTTACGTCTTTTCTTCATTTTATTTTTAATTGCTTAAGCGACGCAAACTGATCTAGAAAAAAGACGTAAGCACTAAAAACTAGTATCATTAGTTATTTAACAGAAAAAATGTTACTTTAATAACGTGGATAATTATAATAATAATAATACTTTATTAACGGGATATCCCCTTTGCATACATATTACAAAAATGTTAAATTAGTATAACAATATAAATTAGTACATTAATATAAGTGAATTTAGTATCTGAAAAAGAGTAAAAACGTAACAAACAGAGATGTAACTAAATAACACTTTATAGAATTCAAGGATTAGAAAAAAGAAAACATAATTATTTTCGTAACATAAATGACTAAAATAAAATTATAAAATATATTTTTGATTATGGGCAATATATTTTTTTATTACCACCAAAATTTTGTTTAAAACGTTTTTTGCCTCTCCTGTAAAATTATCTAAATGTCGCTTATGTTCTTTTGTCAGAACACCATCGATTTGCATAGTTTAATTTTAGGTTCAACTGAAGTTACAACCTACACTGGTGTACATAAATAAAACGGATGCATACATATGCTATTATAGTCAATACATTTGCAGGCTAGAGAGCGAGTGGAGTCTTAAAACTCCTGGCTTTAATAGTACAATATTTAGTTTTATAAAAAAGCAAAATTATATAGTAGAATATCGATATATTTCAAAATTAAAGCATGTGCAGAAAGAAATGTCAGCAATCCAACCCTGTAAAGTTCTTTTTAAGTCTTGTTGATGTGTGATCTATTTCCATGATAACAGCGCCCCCTAAATGTAGTTAAAATTCACAATTATCTTTTTTTAATAAAATTAAAATTATTTATTTCCATTTGGCAGGTCGTAATCCAAATTGGGCTCCTAGTGAAATAAAATCGCTAACCCCCGGACCCATGGTACCTACCCCAGTTCCTCCTATAAACATGGGCCCCATGGTTCCGATGGTAAAGGAAACCACGCCGCCATTAAGGAATCGGGATCGTGAAGCAAGCAGAAGTCGATCAGAAAAACCTAGAGATCGTGATAGAGAAAGGTCACATCGAAGGGAAAGATCAAGAAGTAGATCTCGCAGGCACAAGTCTAGATCTCGTAGCCCAAGCCATAGACATCGAAAGAAGAAGTCTAGGCGACACGAAGATAGTGATTAATTGTAATTAGTATTTAAAATAATAAAACGATGTTTAATATAGTGCCTGTATTCTTCGATTATGTGTTTATTTGTTTGTGTTAAAGTGATTATGGGCAATGATTTGAGGTAATTATTATCTTTTAAATTTCATGAAGAATCCGGTTAGATATTTTATCTACAAATAATACAGGTTTAATGAATTACACAAAATCTTCTGTTAAGGTGGATTTGTATCTCCACATAAAATTTTTATTTACCACGAAGTTTTTAGAAATATAGCATTATAAATGAAAGAATAGTTTATGTAAATATATATTCTGTTGTACAGGGTGTTTAAGGTTGGGTCGATTGACAAAAATCGGTGACTAGAAAAAAGCGCACACAGAAAAAAGCGCACACGGAAAAATGCGCACGGAAGAAAGCGCACATTTCTCATACAAATAATAATTATTATCATAAATCATAATACTTAAGAGTGTATCAGAAGTTCATATTCTTATTCTTAGATTAAATCTTATTTCAAATCGACTCATTGCACAGACACCTTATGAGTGGATTTATGGACATTTTTTTAACAAAACATGTCTATCTAAAACGCATTAGCATTTATTACTTTCTGTATATTATTTTAAATTTTGTTGACTTAAGGTTTACAGTGCCATTTGGTGCTTCCTATTCAACGAAGCGCTCGCGATGCAAGGATTCGATTTTATAATTACCGAAACGCATTTAATTTACATTAAAGAAATATAGTGAAATATAACAAATCTGGTGTAGCAATAATTTTACAAAGAAATACAAAAGGCGAGTTGCTTGAGTTTCACGTAATTCTCAAATTATCGAAAATATTTAAAATTTGGAATATACTTAAGATGAGTTCAGGAGTGCACCTTGCTGTTCCGTCACAATATTCTAGTTCAAATTAGAAAATGACAGTATTATTTACTGCTCATTAAATTATAATAATAGATTCAACATAAATCGTCAAAAAATTACTTATACAAGCATAAGTTTTATAGTCATTATTCCATGTGAAATGCACTGTTTTTCGTGTGAGCATTTTTCAATGTGGGCTTTTTTTTTCGGTGTGCGCTTTTATCCGTGTGGGCTATTTTCCGTGTGCGCATTTATGGCCGTGCGCTTTTTTCTGTGCGCATTTTTCGGGTGCGGTTTTTTTCATGGAACCACAAAAATCATCTTGGTAAAACTTAATACGTGACTTACAGCGCTTTTAAGGTATTGCCATAAAGTGAGTTTACGCATTTATTTCCAAACAGTTTACATTATACTTTTAATTTTGGTATAAATCTTTACAAACTTTAGAACTGTTTATATGATTTTTTTTAGTAGATTGTTTGATTTTTTCTAAGTGCCAATTTTGAAAGGAGATGAAGATAAAAGTTGTCTAAACTTTGCAAAGGTTAAATCTCGAAGCCGAAGCAGTTTTTGTAATAATATTATTTACTTAATTTTAAACACAAAAGATGCTCTCTTATTGACAAACCAAAATTTAAAATTATAAAAATTGGTTGATTTTGTCGGCTTATATTCACTTCTAGTATCGCCTCTTAAAAAGTTAACGGGTGATCCTTAAACACCCTGTATAGTAAGACTCGTCAAAATAATTTTAAAATCTGTAAATATATAATAGGGTAATAAAGTTTTAAGATGTTGTTTTATTACCCTATTATGGAACACCAACCGTTTAAGGATTTTCGCTTAGAAAAAAAAAACTGTAAATATGTGTTTGAAATGAGATTTCTACTTATTTTTTGTTAATTTAAAATAATTTGTCCCATATTTATGAATTTTAAACATCGTACTGTGTTGTTCTGGTTAATATATTTTTTTATTACAATTAATTAATTTATAATCCACTTAAATTAATAAATATTGGAGGAAATTTAATGATAAGTATGTATTATTAAAATTAATTTCAATTGCTTCGTTAATTTGTTTTTGTTGATAAAAAATATGAAATATTGAGTGGTTAAAAAATATGAAAAAATTTAGTACATCGCTCTTAGGCATGCTTTTTTGATTTTTAAAAATTAGTTTATCCATTCTCTTAAATAACTTCGCCATTATACAAAATTGATGTAACGATTTCAATTTTAGAGTTCACCCGATTCATACAGTTCAGATTACAAAAAATATTTTCAAAGATTGATGCTTCTAATAATTGCTTTTGTAGTGTTTTTACATCAACAGTCCTCTATTTTTTTTTTAATTTCCTGATCAATTAGATATTTTCAAAATACCAAAAAAAATAAATTGTCAGGGTATACAGGATACAGTCGAATATTTTTATAGTTACAGCATCGTAGATAATTGTCAAGTCAAAAATAGAATTTTGTGAGGATAGGTATACCGGGTGGAAATGAAACTAGGGCCACCCCTGGGATTTCTTTATTTATGAAAATAAAAAATTAGAATTTTAGTATCTTATATGATCTAAGAAAACAAATTTTATTGATCGAATAAATCTTTCATTTTACTTCCGGTTTATCAGGAAATGGCACCCACTTTCTTGTTTTAAATGTAACCCCCTGATTTTTTCTACGTAAAATCAAACATTGGTTAGTTTTAAGTATGTTTATGACAAAAAAATTTTTTTTTTCAAAACTAAGAAAAAATGTTGAATTTTTTTTTGTAAAAATTTTGAGTAAAACCTACAAAAACTATTTTTAAATAACACAAATACGTAAAATAAATTGTAATTTATAAAATTTATTTCACCGTTCTTGAGATACTATTTTTTTTAATTTTCAAGAAGCGTTTTTTGGAAATATCTTTACTTTTTTAAATGGGATGATATAAGGGCCACCCCCTAATTAAATAGAGGGTTTTTTTCCGGTTACTGTGATATCCCATATGTATGTATGTTTAAAAATAGTTTTTGTAGGTTTTACTCAAATTTTTTTCTTAAAGTTTTGAAAAAAAATATTTTTTTGTCATAAACATACTTAAAATTAACCAATGTTTGATTTTACGTAGAAAAAAATCAGGGGTTTAAAATAAGAAAGTGGATGCCATTTCCTGCTAAACTGGAAGTAAAATTAAAAATTTATTTGATCCATAAGATTTGTTTTCTTAGATCATATTATATACTAAAATTTTAATTTTTTAAATAAATTAAAGGACAACACAATTATTTGGACTGCTTCAATTAAATAGAAAAACTTGCTATTATTATTTTCTTTTAGTCCAACTTTATTATTTATACGTATTGTATAAATTAACTTAAAAACTATCGATTTAATTTATCGATTTAACATGTCACTATTATCTTGACAATAAAGATTCTTTAAAACCTGAAGATGGGATAAAATTATCCCGAAATCGATAGTTTTTAAGTTAATTTATACAATATGTATAAATAATAAAGTTGGACTAAAAGAAAATAATAATAGCAAGTTTTTCTATTTAATTTATTTTAATTTTTTATTTCCATAAATAAAGAAATGCCAGGGGTGGCCCTAGTTTCATTTCCACCCGGTATAAGTTTAATCTTTAGTGGGGCCAACTTTATGTTTTTGGTAATTTTTTTGACAACTTTTATTTCTTGAATCACTGATTCTGAAATAGTTTTCGTTGTACCACACTGTATTTTTATGAGTTAAAATAATGAAATTTTTAAATTCTAAATGCATTTTTTTATAGAGGAAGTTATGTTATAGGCAACTTTACAATCATTACATTGTGTAGTTCAACAGTCGTTAAATAGATGTCACTCCAATATAAAGTAATGTTCCTTATTTTAACGGTTTATTTGGAAATAATTATGCCTGTTTCAAAGCAAAAATATTGGAAATTGGTTTAAAAATTGATTTGTTTAATATAAACGCTTTAATTTTTCTATAGTTTAATGTACGTCAGATGTCAGCATTACTAATATTTTTTATTTTTGCGAAAAATGTTATTTGTCTATTTTTATGAATTATAACTTGTCACATATATTTTGAAATATTTAAAATTTTATTGTACAAAAATAAAATATGTGAGTGAATGTGGTTGCATAGTTTCTTATATGATTATTCTTTTATTTAAATTGGCAGTTATGCTATTCATTACAAGATGTCGCAAATATCGAATTGATTAAAATTAATGTAAATACAATTAGGGTTCTCCATCCCACTTCAAAAACGTTGTTGCACTTTACGACTTGTTCGATATTTTCTCTCCTCGTCCTTCAGTTTGGTTCGCAGTTCGGTGAGTTCGGTTAATGTCAGCGGAGATTAGCCGACTTTCGCTATCGCCCATTTCTAGTTGCGTTTACCGTTTACATTTTAAAAAATTAAACAAATAAAAACAAAAATTCCAGTCATTTTATGTGTAGTGTTTTTGTGTATTTAGAAAATCAAAATCGCATGTGAAATTCGTGAACCTTTTTTCAGATTATAACTGATAATATGGTGAGGCAAAAAAGGTTCGTTTGTTTTTTTTTTCTTCTGCTTTTACGCATTGTGCTTGCGTAAGAATGGAACGACATAATTCGTTTTTGGTGTCTTTTTAATTATAACATTACACGTTGATTATAACCATAAACGTTCACAACAATGTTGTTTTGTTTGTTATATTTATATCTATTTGTCGGATTGTTGGAATTAATTAAATTGTTTATTTTGTTTGTGCCAAGGTTACTTTGTTTTGTATCAAATTATAAGCGCACTTAAAAAATCATCCTTTTATTGATAAATGCTTTAGTGGTCATAAAAAATGAGA
This sequence comes from Stenus bimaculatus, assembly GCA_963971135.1. Lineage (NCBI taxonomy): Eukaryota > Metazoa > Arthropoda > Insecta > Coleoptera > Staphylinidae > Stenus > Stenus bimaculatus. Next base: position 16,520,980 of record OZ020180.1, on the reverse strand, counting down.
TTGTTTGTGTTTCATCTTTTCGATTTTACAACTGTAAGCGAAGTTGGGTACATTAAAACGTTAAAAATAATTGGAGGAAGAATGCGGAAATGCTTCCACTTCCAATTTTTATACTCACACGAGATATTTTCATAAATTACGCACTTTAAAATGGTAATTTTTAGATATAAATTATTAATTCTTGGAAATTCTGCTATCCTAAACAAACGCACACGCACCTGTCAATTAATGAATATTTTTGTTTGTTCTGTGGTTATATTTATGTGTAAGGGTTGCCAACGCTTAATAATAAAATTAACTTGTTGATTTATTAATTTAATTAAAAAAATAATTAGGGTAATTAAATTATAAAAAGATTAAAATGGTTTTGTTTTAATATTAATACTCGTATTAATATGTACATAATAAATAATTTTTAATAAAAGCTGCTTTCCGTTGTTGTTGCGTCATTTTGGGGTTAAAAAAGTGGCTGTCCATTGCGTCACTTTGGGGTTAAAAAAGTCACACCACGCTCCATTTCGAAATGTTTTATTAGTGTTCGTTTATTATGTATGATTTTGATATAAAATAAGCGTATCAATATTTAATATTTACTTAGTAAATAATATTTTTATGTAGTAAAATTATAGAAACATAAATGCAGTAATAAGCAACGCGTAAAATGTTAACGCGTCGTAAATTTGCATTAAAAATGTATTATTACTTTAAACTAGTTAAAAAGTTGTTTCTTAATATAATGTTTATAAAAGCTACTTGTTATCCTTGTCAATTTTTATTATTATTTTGCCAGCCAATTATTTTATATAATTGATTAAAATTTTAAAACCGAAAAATTCATTTTTTTGAATTTTAATAGTTAATTTTTCTAATGTATTTATTAGGTTTAAGTGGATAGAATGTTATGGAATTTTGTTCGCTAAAAAACACCTTCAATGCATATGATATCTTGTAAACAAGTTTACTTTAGCGTGTAAAACCGGTAATTAGGAATCGAAAGTGTATGAAGTGTGAAGTAATGAAATAATATTGTAAATAATAAATGTTTAACACAACACCGAAAAATTATGGAAAACTATTACAACTCTTTGAGGGGGGGGGATAAGACTAGAGCCCAAGTAAATTTTGGTTACATTAGTTTAAGTTAAAATTTTCCTCGAAAGTTTATTCTGGCTTCTTAAAAAAATGGATAAATACTTTTTTTCAACAAAAATCCTGAATAGAAGTGTTTCAATTTTATACAGGGTGTCCCATTTGACGTTGGAGTGTATGGGTATCTTTGTTATTATTGGAGATAGAAAGTCGGTTAGATGAACAAAGTAGTAGAGATTTTTTCTAATATTAATAATTCATTTACAAAAAATTTGAATATCGCATCCTTCCAACGCTATCTTGAAAAAACAAGAAAATGCGATTTTCAAAATATGGCTATAACTTCGTTATTTTCGGTGGTACCAAAAAATTTTTTTGACTTAATACAGACAATTTTTGTGTACAATGCAGTAAAACAAATGAATATTTTTTTTCGCCAACGGATTGACCGGAAATGAACCAAACTTAATTTTTTTCTTATGGCAGCCATATTGGATTTACACATATTCGGAATTAGTGTATTTTTCTGAGTAATTTGATATATCATATGTAATATTTTAAGGAAAATAGAAATAATTTTATTTTACTAACCAAAAAATGGCCTTAAATAGATGTAAACTGTCAATACATGTGTTAAGATTTATTTTACATTTAATATTTTAAATAGTTACATTTATGTTATTGACAATTTACATCTCTTAAAGTTAGTTTGTAAAATCAAATAATTTTATTTTTTTTTTAAATATGACATATGATATACCGAATTACTCAGAAAAAAATACTGATTCCGAATATGTGTAAATCCCATATGGCTGCCATAAGAAAAAAATAAGTTTGGTTTATTTCCGGTCAATCCGTTGGCGAAAAAAAATATTCATTTGTTTTACTGCATTGTATACAAAAAATTGTCTGTATTATGTCAAAAAACTTTTTTGGTACCACAGAAAATAAAGAAGTTATAGCCATATTTTAAAAATCGCATTTTCTTGTTTTTTGAAGATAGCGTTGGAACGATGCGATATTCAAATTTTTTGTAAATGAATTATTAATATTCGAAAAAATCTCTACTACTTTGTCCATTTAAACGATTTTCTATCTCCAATAATAACAAAGATACCCATACAGTCCAACGTCAAATGGGACACCCTGTATATTTTCATGTTCTTTTGCTAAATTTTTTTGATTTGTAACATGTACTGTTAATCCCGCCTATAGAAGAATTTATTATCTACTTCTCAGTTGTCAATTTGAACACTGTAATCAACTGAAATAAACATTTTTATACAGGGTGCTAAAAAAGTCGCGAACATGCTACTACACGGTAAGTTGTTCGGGAGAAATCATTAAACTGGGTAAAATAATTAAAAAAATATTTGGTTAAAAACTCAGTAGTTTTTGATATCTTTTAATGAAATAAACTTGACAAAATTTTTTTCGAAGTATTCTATCAAGATACTATTAACTCTTAATATTTAACTCAAATTATTGATAAGTTATGATTACAATTAACATAGTTATACTTTAAAAAAATATATTTTGTATTCTGATATTTTCAAGTAATAAAAGTATTTGAAGTACTTTTTAGATTCAATCTTTAGCAGTCTAAAGAAACAAAAGAGATTGCATTAATAATATTTTACAGGTTTTAAAATATTAATTTTACAGGAGCATTCGCAAATAAGTCTGAATCCATCAAAGGACATTTTAAAAATTAAATTAAATACTTATAACCGGGGATTCTAACCCAACCGTTTTATTAACCGAAATTCGGTTAAAACCGTTTTATTTGAACCGAAACCGTTTTTGGAAATTTTTTAAAACCAAAACCAGTTCTTAACCGATTTCTAACCGGTTTTTAAGAGGATAGTCGCAAATTTGAGCGCTTGATTTTGAAATTCGTTTGATATTTTTGGTTTTGGTCATATTTTTTTCCATTGAAGCTTTTTTAAATTTTTTTTTTTTGGTACACAGAAGAGTCTTGTGGCTACCAATTTCTTCTTTTTTTGTTTTGGTAAGTCAAACCAAATAATCATACGGCAGCAGTAAAACGGGCACTTTACAAAAAAATGTTCACTTCTAAAAAACTAATTGAAATAATATTTTTTTTCCAACGCTAGAAATAAATTAAGATATAAACGAAGACTTTGATGTTGCGTTTTTTGTTTTAAATATATTTTAAAACTATTTACAGCATCCCAAAAATTTAGTAAAATTTTAAGAAATTTTTGGGATGCTGTAAAAAATTTAAAAATATATTTAAAACAAAAAAACGCAACATCAAAGTCTTCGTTTATAACGGATTTGAAATTAATTAATTTTTGCACAATTAGACAACGATGTCATTGTTTTCTAACAAATGGTTGCCTATGTCATATTTTTACTTTGAATTATCAACAATAATACAATATCAATTATACAATTAAATACATATTTATAAAGATTTCATTGTATACCGGGTGGAAATGAAAACCGGGTCACCTCTATAACTTTTTTATTTATGAATAGAAAAATTTGAAATTTGGCTATGTTCTATGGTTCAAAAAAACAAATTTTATGTGCATTTTTTATTTTCGAAATCACTTCCGGTTTCACCGGAAACACCATGAACTTTGTTTTTTTAAATGTAACATCCCATATTTTTATTCATGGCTTAAAATACTTTTAAAAAAGAAGTATTTTTGAGATATTAGTTTTTATTTTTTGCGAAAAAAAAAAAGGTTTTCGAAGTCGGTGAAAATTACCAAAACTAATTCTAAATAATTCAAATACATAAAATAAATAATCGTTATAAAATCCTCTTTTTAAAAAGTCGAATGACCCGGCATCATTGCATTTAAAAAAAGTGAGATATTTTATAAAATCTTCATTAACTAAGTTTAAAAATTAATAGTTCAAAAACCACTTAAATTTTTTTTCAAATTACAATTTTATTTAGGTATTTGAATTATTTAGAATTAGTTTTGGTACTTTTCACCGACTTCAAAAACTTTTTTTTTTTTTTGAAAAAATTTTTTTTTTACAAAAAAAATAAAAACTAATATCTCAAAAATAATTCTTTTTTAAAAGTATTTTAAGCCATGAATAAAAATATGAGATGTTACATTTAAAAAAACAAAGTTCATGGTGTTTCCGGTGAAACCGGAAGTGATTTCGAAAATAAAAAATGCACATAAAATTTGTTTTTTTGAACCATAGAACATAGCCAAATTTCAAATTTTTTTATTCATAAATAAAAAAGTTATCGAGGTGACCTGGTTTTCATTTCCACCCGGTATTTATTTTTAAGTACATATTTTTATCAAATATACGCATATTTTAATAATTTATTTTTTTAAATTAAACAATTATTCTGATGTTGCCGCTTGTTTGCAATTTTTAAATTTTTTAATAATTAAAGACTTTTCCAGTTTCCTGGAGCTCTAATATTTTTACTGTAAATTAAGTTGTAACGGTCCTAATAGTTGTAATAAGATTTGTAATAATACGGGGCCAAATAAAAATAAAATAATTTTTACAGCAAATCTTAAGACTTTCTTGCACAATCAGGCAACATTTTATCTGTTGAAATTAAACGATAGAATTAAAATTTAAAATCGCATTTATTAATAGAATTAAAAACCGATATTTTAAAATTATTACCTTTCATTTGATTTAAACGTAAGTAAAAATAGAGATTATTTATCTGACAGTAGTTTTGTCAAACATGTCAAAATTTGAATTTTAGCGTCCCCTGTTGCAGATATAAAAATATTTTTTTTAAATAATGTAAAATCTAATAAAACTGTTTATAAGGTATATTTTTTACAGAAATTAAGTACAAAATTAATATTAGGAGTATATTAGTTCATTTTGTTAGGTTTAGTGTATTTTTATTTTTACCCAAAAACCCATATGAAAACGACAACGTTCTTTTTATTAAAATCAATTTTAATCTTTAAAAACCCAACTGAAAATTTGATATTTCAATTCAGAATTGCAAAATACCCCAGGTAGTGCTAAAGTTTGGAAACGAGTTAATATTTTTTCGGGTTTAATATAACCGAGAATATAATTATTAACATAGATTTTAGAAAATCGTTTGGAAAGATCGACTTCTTTTTTTTTTAAGATTTTTATCTTTTGTTGTCAAAGCTATATTGATGATAACATTAATATTGGAATAGTGTTGTCATCATTTAATTTTTCAAAGGAGAAACTAAAAATATTAAACAACTGTAAAACATTTCTATAATTTAAATCGAGATTTAAATGTTTTGTAAAATTGACAATAAGTAACAATGATTTATCAAAATTATGCAGAAACTAAAAAAATAAAAAAACACCTTATTTTTTGGGAAAAGACAACATAATTTGAATATTATCAAACAAACAAAGGGGGGTGCCATTTAAAATAAAATGGTGATGAGGTCACTATGGCGACGTTCATGACGTCATCAATAAAGTTTTGACATCAAAAGATGCCATTTTTAAAATAAAAATCGACCTGTGATTTTCTAAAAAAAAACATTAAACACGAAAGATGTTACCAAACTTTAACACCACCCTGAATACTTATAACAGATTAAAAAAAAATTATTTGACATCGACTAATTTAATTTAAGACCAATCCTTTTTTCGTGACGTCACAGGAATCGCAAAAACCGATTATTTGCATTCAAATTTCAATATTCTGTTAGTAAAAGTAATTCATATAAGTTTGGGACTTTATCAACCACTATTCCACTAAGGCACACCCCCCACTCTCTTTGCAGGAGCGCTCAAATAGCTCCCAGCCGAAAGCCGAAAGACAAACTTAGTTTGCTTGCGTAGTCCTGGACGCGTTATTTTTAAATATTTTTTCATTTTCTTTTTTTTATAATAAAGTAGATTCATCAGCCTTTCGAACGGACAGACTCCTTTTTTGATATTTTGATTTATACTCTCGTAATTCACTCTTTAATTATGTTTAAAATTAACACTTTTTGATGAAACATATCTAACATAATTTTAACTTTTTTTTAAATCGAGTCTGTCCGTTCGAAAGGTCGATGAATGTACTTTATTATAAAAAAAAAATGAATAAATATTAAAAAATAACGCGTCCACGACTACGCAAGCAAAAGTCTAAAAATGCACCGGGATGATTGCTCTTAAGGTGACAGTGAGTCAAATGTTGAAAAACCGATGTTTTTATATTTCCTGAATTTTATTTAAGTGTTTCAAATTGGAAACTAATAAAATAATTAAATACCGAACTTAAGTAAGAATTGCACTTTTATATGCAATTTTTATTTTTCATTTATCTAGATTTATATCAGCGTAGTATTGCAAAAATATAAATATAGAAGTTTTTCTTGCAAAATTACACAAATCTAATTGTAAATACATAAATAACAAAAATTATATGTGAAAGTAAAATTCTTAATTTAGTTTGGTATTTTTTTATTCTTTTGATTTTCCAATTCGAAAAACTTTGAAAAAATGATGAAAGGTAAAAACGTCGGTTTTTCAACATTTGACTCCCTATAACCTTAAGCGTCAAAATTCAATATTTTAATTTAAGGTATTAACCGAGGTATTACCCATAACTTAAATTAAGTAAAGGAAAAAAGTAGGACTACTTTTAATTTTATTTAAATTCAAGCATCAAGATTTAAAAAAAACTGAGGTAAAAATAGAGCAACTTTATATGTTAATACAGTAAAACATAAAATGACTTCTTAATAATATTTAATTAGTGCATACTAACCATTTGTTATTGCATTCCGAGCCCGCATTGTTTTATATTTTATTAATACATATAACGATAAACAATGTAAACTAGCATACATTTTTGATAAATTGGAAAAATGGATTATAATTTTTTTGGCAATTCACAAAATTCATGTTCCAAAAATTTTTTGTTCTAAACCATTTTTTTTAAGAGGGTAGTAAACGTATATTTTGAGTTTCTTGAATTTAGGGAACAAATCTTGACCCACAGTACACCCCACATCATCAGGCTGAAAGTCCCAATAAAAATCTTCATTTCTGTTATATTTTAAAATTTGTATATTTTACAGTTAAAAGGTTCGTTGAAAGTTTACGCAATGTGCCTTGATTTTTTTAAATACAGCCATATTTTGTAAATAACATTCGGTATTATAATTGCATAGTTTAAATAACATTCAAGGCTAGACTTCTAAAGGACGATTTTTTCAAGAATTAAATTTTTAAGTCCAAAAATTAGTTTAAAATAGGCCATGTTTTACGTATTTTTATTAATTTTTTTGGTCTCGAGTTAAATAAATCATCCTGTATAAGTATGAAGAAAATATAAAAATATGGCGGTAAATATTTTTTAGATATGATTTTTTCAGTTTTTTTATGTTAGACGCTACTTTATTATTACTTACAGAGTGTCACAATTTGATTTGCATTACATGGGTATACTTTTTGTGTTAATGAATTTATAGATTCGGTCAAATGGGCAATGTTTTGCAGTTTTTTTTACTCGTTTAGATACCATCTAAAATAATTAAGAATTCTGTGGTTAACCGTCATCTTTTTATGACAACGCTTTCAAATTACCCATAATTCATTGTTCAGTACCTAATAGGTTGTCCATTAAATAATGAAATACTGCTTTCTGATTGGTCCAAAATGAAGTGTGAGAAAGCAAAACCGTCGCAGAAATTTCTTAATTGAGCCCCCAAAAAAGCTAAATTTTAACTTTAAAAATAAGTGCTAATGTTGCGGAATGATACCAGTTTTGTAGTATCCAAGGGCCGCCAAAGCAATTTTTACTCATGGCCACTCAAAGGCTAAATCCGCCCCTGGATATGTTGATAATGAATAGCATTACTTTTCGCAAAACAAACACATAATATATACAGGGTGATGATACACTTTGGAACCTTATTCATAACTGCCGTATTTAATTGTTTTGAGAAAATCGCTCGGAATTTTAGTTTTTAAAATCCCATCTCTTGATATAAAAAAATATTAATGACATCACTGGTGCTTTAATAATGACCTCATCAGCGATTTTTTTAAATGTAAGCCCCCACTTTTTTTACTCATTATCGATAGAAATTCATGTCACTTAAACATTGATATAAAAAACAATTAAATTTTTGAATAAAAAATCTTTTTAATTCAAAAAAGGAAATTTTTATTTTAACGAAAGAAGTTTTATAAAAATAAATTAAAATGAATTTGAAGTTACTTACAATAACAAAAGAAAGTAAATGTTAAATGTATTTAACAAAATTTAATAAATAGTCTTGAAAAACTAATTTTTTGATTCCATTTAAATGAAGGAAATTTACAAAAAATAAAATTTTAAATTTACCATTTATTGAAATCGGCTAAAATAAATCTTATACAACATTCAAATTTTTCAAATTTAATAGTACAAATTAATTTTAAGTTTAGATTAAAAAATTTTTAAACGAAAATTTGTTTACAAATGCAACATTTTTTTTATATCATCGTTTAAGTGACATAAATGTCTATCAAAAACCAGTGAAAAAAGTGGGGGTTTCCATTTAAAAAAATCGACGATGACGTCATTGCTAAATCACCAGTGACGTCATTAGTATTTTTATTATACCGACCAAGAGATGGGATTTTAAAAATTAAAATTGGCCGGTCCGAGTGATTTTCTCAAAAAAATTAAGTACGGTAGTTATGAATTATGTTCCAAACTTTATCATCACCCTGTATATTTTTAATTGCACATAAAAAGTACAATCAAAATATTAAAAAAACGTATTTAAAAATGTTTTAAACAAAGTTAAGTATAATATTATCAATTGTTCTAGAAAAAATATACAGGGTTTTATAATTTTATAAGCAAAAGTTAAATTTTGATGACTTTTGAAACAGTTGTATTATTAAATAATAACAAAAATGAAGGCGCACCTCAATTGTAACTAACTATGCTTAGAATCAATTATCATAGAAGTAAGTTTAGAAGGCTCTAGTGAGTGCATAAAAAGAGTTAGGGTTTCAAAATTTTTCATAATTTCTAGAGAATTTAACGAATTTTTAGAAAATTTAAAAAAACCACAGCCTTAATAGGTTATATCTTGGAAAAAATCTTCAAAAACTGCTAAAAAACAATTTTTTCTGGATTTTTTCTTCTTTTCGATTTTTTTTAATACTTGATAAACGAATTGTGTTTTATCATTATTACTAATGGAAAGAGGATACTTTCAGCTTTAAAATTATATTTTTTTAAAATCTTTTTACTAAGTTTTTAAGCAGCTATTGATCATTTACTGATTTCTGGTATGCCAAATTCAAACCCCTGTAACTTTCAAACCATAAAAGATAAACCCCTACTTTTTTGGTTTTTTTCCTAATAAAATGTGCTCTACTTTCTAACCTTGACGTTTGGTGAACCACGAACGGGACACCATGTAGAACACATTGAATCTTTTTTTAAGTGATTTACTGTAAAGTTTTAGATACGGAAAAAGTGGTACGTGGTACCTTATTTCAATGATATGATCGAAAATATCAAGAATAAGTAAATTTTCACTTAGTTTTTGAAAGTATATATATATATTTTTTTCCATAAAATTTTTTTTTGATGTATCACAACTTTAAGCCAAATTAGCTTTACTGTACAATTTTTTCATTTTAATTAACCGAATTCTTTATTATTAAGAACGCAATTTTGAATTAACGACATTTTCTCTAGGAATAAAAATCTAGAAAAAAAACTGGGCTGTTCTGTCTCAGACTAATTGGTTTTTTTTATCGATCGAATCTCGTCTACTTTCTTCGATTGTCTTCTGATCTTTTTGGGACACCCTGTATAATACAACCGACTAAGGTTTACTGGCCGAGTGGTACGTTTTCATGTTTTCAAAATGTTAGGCTCGATTTACATAATCGTATAAATTCTAAATGAAGTACAAAAATAATTTTGTAAAAGAATAGATTAAAGGTTAATAAAACAATTATAGTAAAGTTTAATTAATCCAAAAATAGTTAATGAAATCGTGTGATATAATACACATGAAACGTTCAAAATATAGGGTTAATTTAGAATTTGAATTTTCTAAATATTCTTGAGGTGCAAGAAATAATTTTAAATAGGCAAACAATTTTTGTTTTAAATTATTCAATTAAAATTTTAACTATATTTGGCCTTTTGTAATTTTTTGGGATGATCCTGGAAATACAGTATTAATTATGTTGTACTTACATTGATTATAAGTACTTTTATTTTACAAATCACAATATTATTTTTATAAAACTTTTTTTAAGTTGTTGAAAATAATAACCATATCAATAAATACAATCATTCTGATTTTTTGCTTCTTCTAAAAAAATTAAATTTTGTAATTCCCCATGTATAGCAAGTTAAGCAATTTTAGATTTATATACCGGGTGTCCCACAATTCAGTTTACAAATCAAAAAACAATTAAATCGTTTTTGACGTTTTGAAGCTTGTATATAATGTGCAGGAGCAAATTTTGAACATTTATTATTATTTTAGTAGGTACTTAGTTTTATTATAAAAAAAGAATAAATTTTCTACAATTTTTTAATAGAGTATTCAAAATAAAGTGAGATCCTAAGTAACTTTTTTAATAGGTGTAATTAAATTTTTTTAACTTTTATAATTTATAATAAATTTTGGAAAATTATTGCGGATTTTTTAAGAATATACAGGGTGTTCCATTTGACGTTGAACTGTATGGGTATCTTTGTTATTATTGAGATAGAAAGTCAGTTAAATGGACGAAGTAGTAGAGATTTTTTCGAATATTAATAATTTATTTACAAAAAATTTGAATATCGCATCGTTCCAACCTCGGTTCCAACGCTATCTTGAAAAAACAAGAAAATGCGATTTTCAAAATGTGGCTATAACTTCTTTATTTTCTGTAGTACCAAAATAGTTTTTTAACATAATACAGACAATTTTTTGTGTACAATGCAGTAAAACAAATGAATATTTTTTTTTCGCTAACGGATTGACTGGAAATGAACCAAACTTATTTTTTTCTTATGGCAGCCATATTGGATTTACACATATTCGGAATCAGTATTTTTTTCTGAGTAATTTGGTATCCCATATGTCATATTTAAAAAAAAAATAAAATTATTTGATTTTGCAAACTAACATTGGACTTTAAGTGTTAATTGTCAATAACATAAATGTAACTATTTAAAATATTAAATGTAAAATAAATCTTAACGCATATGTATTGACAGTTTACATGTATTCAAGGCCATTTTTGGTTAGTAAAATAAAATTATTTCTATTTTTCTAAAAATATTACATATGATATATCAAATTACTCAGAAAAATACACTAATTCCGAATATGTGTAAATCCAATATGGTTGCCATAAGAAAAGAATAAGTTTGGTTCATTTCCGGTCAATCCGTTGGCGAAAAAAAATATTTATTTGTTTTACTGTATTGTACATAAAAATAGCCTGTATTATGATAAAAAAATTTCTTTGGTACCACCGAAAATAACGAAGTTATAGCCATATTTTGAAAATCGCATTTTCTTGTTTTTTCAAGATAGCATTGGAACGATGCCATATTCAAATTTTTTGTAAATGAATTATTAATATTGGAAAAAATCTCTACTACTTTGTCCAGTTAACCGACTTTCTATCTCCAATAATAACAAAGATACCCATACAGTCCAACGTCAAATGGGACACCTTGTATATTGATAAAAACTCGAATAATAATTATTTTTTAAATTTAGTATTATAAATTAAATCATAAATTCGAGGATTTTTTTAGTTTTGTTTAAAAATAACCACGTCGTGAAATACTTTTTTATTAGTGCAAAGAATTAATTTGGTAACTTTCTCTAAAAAAATTGTTTGCAATATAAACCAAAAGTAGAGTAAAATCGCGTTTAATTTAATTATAATTTATTATCATTCGCAATACTAGTTCATTTTTTAATTGCGCGATTTATTTAATCATAAAAAAATTTCTTGATTAGTGTTATTTTCATTCGTGTATTTTATTATTTTCTCCTTTCGGTAGTAAAAATTCCGAGAAGCAAGTTCTCATCTAATTTGTACTAATCTAAACGACCCGAGGATATTCATTGTTTTATAACCAAACGAACAAACTTAATAAATATTTAATAAATTTTAATCAAAGTTTCCCGTTTACAATTTTCTTAATTAAAAAACTTAAAAGTGAATAATTTATTTAACATGATACAATTTGGCTACTTTTAGTGTTTACTTATTTGATTAACATAATTAGTAAAAGTAGTCAGTAATATTTTTTTAATTAATTTGAATTTTGCAAGAATTTTGATTATTAATGATACATTTTAGGGGTTAAAATATTTTTAATGTGGTAATTATTTATACATATTGGTTAATTTTGAAAATATGTATACAGGGTGTTCATTTTAAAAGGAGCCACCTTAAATAACTGTCGCAAAAATAATTTTATATAAAAATGCCGTGATAGGTCGGTTTTTATTTTCAGGTTGACATCTATTTACAATGAAATTTAAAGTTGTCTTTGCAACCCCCTACCCTGGACTGTCCCTTTGATTATTTTAAATGGGAATGGGGGCCGAGTGACTCATCATTTTAAAAGTCTCTTTATCCTGAAAATAAAAATATGATTTGTTTTGGCCCTATTTTATTTTAATTTAGTCATTTACAGGACACAATGAAAGAGAAAAGTAAAAAGTAATTTATCACAAAAAAATATTTTAAAAAATATGCTAACTGGTTTATTTTTCAATAAATATAAATATTTAGCTTTTGTTAAGTTGTAGCAGTTGTTTTATGGTCAAAACTTAAATATTTATCCAAAAGTGATTTAAAAGTAGATAAATAATAGCATTATTAAGTACTTTTTTAAATTTTTAGGTAGGTTAGGAATCAAAAAGTTTGGAAAAAAATTATGGCTTCCATTATCAGGGTATAAAATGCTTTTAAATGATGTATCACTCGACCCCTATTCTCATTTAAAAAAATTTAAAATGTGGTTACGTAGGGAAGGGGGTTGCAATTACCATTTTTATTTTATCGTTAAAAGATGTCCCCCCTGAAGGTAAAAATCGACCTGTAACGGCATTTTTACAATAAATTATTTTTTTGAGAATTATTTAAGGTGGCTCCTTTTAAAATGAAGACCCTGTATGTATATTTTAATTTTGTGTTATTAATTCATAAATCAATAAAGGGTTTATAAATATTAGTAATAAAAAATTAGTTTGTATTGGTAAAGGAAACGATACAAAAATAAGTAAATAATTTAAAATCGATTTGATGCTTACATTTTTAAAAATTTGCGTTTAAATTAAAGTTTTTAATTGGAGCTATAAAATTTGATAATGATAATGATAATTATATTAAATTAATTAATTCTAATTAGAAATTAATTTTTGTTTATAAATTTATTCGAATAATTTTAATTCGTGTTATGTTAATGCAAAAGTCTTTTAATCAAATACAAAAAAAAAATGTAATTTTTTTATATTTTATTAAACATAAAATCCTTGGTAAAAATGCATAAAAAAATTTTACAAAATCAGAAAAAAAAATTAATTTTACTTAGGACAGTTTGTGTAATAAATTATAAAAAAATGCACCTGTACATTTTTTCATTTTCGATAAAAAAAAAATAAATCTGAAAAAGTGACTGATGTGTAACAAAATATAAATAAATTGAACCCTTACATTTTTTATTAAAAAATTACATTTTTTATTAAAAAATAAAATCTGAAAACATGACTGATTATTTTATTTTTTTTTAATTTTTTGATTCCTATTGAAAAAAAAATATAAAATTTTACCTAGGACTGCATGTCTAATAAAATATAAACAAATTATAGCCCTTACATTTTGTTTTGGATTAAAAAAAAATAAAATCTGAAAACATGACTGATTTTTTAATTTTTATTTTAATATTTGATTCCTGAGGCCGGATTTTGTAGTTTTATGAACTCGCTAAAACGTCATAATTTTCCGCCATTTCGTCATTATTTACATTGTTCTCTTCGTCCAAATGATGACGTTTTGGGGGGTTTTAGAATCTGTCTCAGAAACAAAATCCAACCTCTGGTCTGATTTTGAAAAACTTTTTATGTAGTTTTACCAAGGACTACATGTGTAACAAAAAATAAAAAAATAGGCCCTTGCATTTTTTTGTTTTCGATTTAAAAAAAAAATCTGAAAAAGTGACGGATTTTTTCTTTGATTTTCAGACTCCTAGTCAGATTTTGAAACAACTTTTTATGTAATTTTACATAGGACTGTATGTGTAATAAAATATAAAAAAAATTAAACTCTTAAATTGTTTTGTTTTCGATAAAAAAAAATAAAATCTGAAAAAGTGCTTGATTTTTTTCATTTTTTGTTTAATTTTTTAACTCCTGGTCTCATTTGAAAAAAAAAATATGTAATTTTACTTGGGAGTGTATGTGTAACAAAATATCAAAAAATGAACCCTTGCATTTTTTTGTTTTCGACTATAAAATATGAATGTAAAAATGAATGCATTTAAATGAAACTTCAGCCCTGTAAAAAATATCTACAAGACAGTACTACTGAAAAAACTTGCCTCATAATCAGTGTCAGACTGGCGCAAGCATGTGCCCTATCTGGACCTATTATTTATTATATACAGGGTGTTCCATTTTTAATTAATCCAGCTGATAAATATCGTGAAAACTAACTGATTTCCTTAAAAATGGGTACGTATTTATGGGGTTTCAATGGGCATTTGTGGGAAATAGGATCAAGATCGTTCACTTTTCGAAAATCAGGAAAAAAATTTTTTGGTATAATGCAGAATATGGATAATGAATGCACTTAGAAAGCCTATCTTTAACATATCACTAAATTTTAACATAATAAAGTTCTTCCAAAATAATTTAAGATTTAATTGATTTTTTTATGAATTTCGGTGCAAAAAACGACATGGTACGCCACTGAGTAACTACAAAGTATTGAAAAATGTGATTTTAATCACCTATATTGAATTCAAGATGCATAAAGAATTTTTGAAAAATCTTGTACCGTTCTAGAGTTATTAAAGTTTTTCCAAAATAATTAATTTTTTATGAATTTCGGTGCAACTAAAAACGACATAGTACGTCACTGAGTAACTACAAAATATAGAAAAAATGTGATTTTAATTATCTATTGAATTGCAGATTGAGATGGATAAAAAAATTTTGAAAAATTTTACATCGTTCTTAAGTTATCTAAGTTTTTCCCAAATAATTTAGGATTAACATTGATATTTTATGAATTTCGGTGCAAAAAACGACCTGGCACGCCACTGTAATTCTAAAAAAATTATAAACGTAATTTTAATTACCTATTGAATTGCAGCTCATAAAATGCATAAAAATTTTTGAAAAATCTTGCACCGTTCTAACGTTATTAAAGTGTTTCCAAAATAATTTAAGATTAAAATTGACTTTTAATGAGTTTCGGTGTAAAAAACGACATAGTACGCCACGAGTAACTACAAAAAATTTAAAAATATGTTTTTAATTACATTAAGCAGTTAGTGCTGTTATGCGTTACTTTTGTTACACCCTGTATATTTTTTAACCGTTTGATAGGTAATCGCGTCTAAATGCATTAATTTTTGATTTTTAATGGAAATACTTTTGGTTAAATCTTCCTATTTTTTAGAAGTATATGATGACATTTGTGCAGTCACATATACCGGGTGGAAATGAAAACCGGGTCACCTCGATAACTTTTTTATTTATGAATAGAAAAATTAAATTTGGCTATGTTCTATGGTTCAAAAAAACAAATTTTATGTGCATTTTTTATTTTCGAAAGCACTTCCGGTATCACCGGAAACACCATCAACTTTGTTTTTTTAAATGTAACATCCCATATTTTTATTCATGGCTTAAAATACTTTTAAAAAAGAAGTATTTTTGAGATATTAGTTTTTATTTTTTTTGTAAATAAATTTTTTTTTCAAAAAAAAAAGGTTTTCGAAGTCGGTGAAAAGTACCAAAACTAATTCTAAATAATTCAAATACCTAAATAAAATTGTAATTTGAAAAAAAATTGAAGTGGTTTTTGAACTATTAATTTTTAAACTTAGTTAATGAAGATTTTATCAAATATCTCACTTTTTTTAAATGCAATGATGCCGGGTCATTCGACTTTTTAAAAAGAGGATTTTATAACGATTATTTATTTGAATTATTTAGAATTAGTTTTGGTAATTTTCACCGACTTCGAAAACCTTTTTTTTTTTGAAAAAAAATTTTTTTTCGCAAAAAATAAAAACTAATATCTCAAAAATACTTCTTTTTTAAAAGTATTTTAAGCCATGAATAAAAATATGGGATGTTACATTTAAAAAAACAAAGTTCATGGTTTTTCCGGTGAAACCGGAAGTGATTTCGAAAATAAAAAATGCACATAAAATTTGTTTTTTTGAACCATAGAACATAGCCAAATTTCAAATTTTTCTATTCATAAATAAAAAAGTTATCGAGGTGACCCGGTTTTCATTTCCACCCGGTATAATTTAAAAAATTAAGAACAAATTGAAATAGAAAATTAAACTAAAATTCAAACATTTTGCAAAATTTTAAATGTTAAATCTGTATTAAATTAAAAAAATTATTAAATTCAAATAGATTAGATTTTTTTTTGAGTCACTGACAGGGAAGTATTAGGGGCCACCGGGCATTTGTCCGATTGGCCGGTGGGCCAGTCCGACACTGCTCATAATAATTAATCCGCAAATTGGAATTAATGAGATGACTAACTTAAAATATTATAAACCATTAAATGCGTGCAACTTTTATTTAAATAAACTTACATCCAAAATAAATGAATTAGTGGAATTTTAAAAAAATAGCATTTTTCAGTTTTTTTTTTCGTTTTTTGGAATGGCTCGGATTTTTTGGTTATTATAGATAACATCTGCAACAAAGATGGTCGTGTTCATGTAATACAATTCGAATTGGGACACCCTGTATATGCAGGTTTCAAAACGTATAAATCGTGGAGATTGTATGTTTTCATTAATAAAGTTGGTGATATTATAGTCGCAAGGAAGTGGAACTAATAAATCTTCTTTTAATTAAAAACGAGAATGCAAAACATGTCTAGTATGTGAGGAATGAAGATTTTGAAAGTGTAGAAGTTGGCATTAGTACAATCAGCGATGAGGATGAAGCACGTAGCTCGAAGAGTTACAAAGTAACAATTCGTAACACGCGCCAACCAATAAATACATCGCTAATTAAATTTGGAAGCTTCTTTATTTAAAATCGGCTTGTTTACATAAAAACTTATTTTTAACGCGGCCTTCTCACGAAGTCGAACATAAAACGTCTGCCGGATCTATTATCTAGGTCATAGCATTTTTACAAAAACAAACCCACACTTTTCAAAATGCGCATTATCTTCAAAAATACCAACTTATTTTACTAAAAAAATTAAACGTAGTAGTAGGCGATTTAATTACAATCTTTTATTATTAATCTACTTACTTTTTTGATAAAACTATTAATTAATGAAAACTTTAATTTTATGACAAGCACAATAATTTAGGATGACGATTATAATTTTTAAAACAAATATTTTCAGGTTATTACGTGGAATATAAAAGCAAACACTCAAATGTTTATATAAGATAAGATTAAATAAGAGTAAAAAAATTTACTACGAAACGAAAAAACGAAATAGTTCCCTCCATTCTTGAAATTTTTCTTACTTTGGTACTGATTGGGTAAAACCTTGACACAATGTGACACTCTTACTCGTTATCAATCACTACCAACATGTTTATGCCAACTTCGCAAATTAAAAACAATTAAATTAATCTTTCCAACTTTACAGTTTGATAGACTTATTTTATTCCCGATCTAAATTTAGAATTAGTAAAATGCTTTAACGATAACCTTATAAAAATAGGTACATGTAGGATGTTCCAGAGTTACGTCTTAGGTTATCAGGTTGCAAATATTTTAATTACAATTTACTAAAAATAATAATTTAAACTCCTATAAATAAAAATAACTAAGTAATGTATTTAGAAAGTTTAACATGCAAAAATTGTGCAAAAATTTAAAAATAGTCAGGGCAGGATTTAGGTTAGAGGGCTAAATTTTTTTGGAGGTCCCCGAGTACATCATGGTTTTATCCCGAAATATTAACACTTATTTTTTAAATTTTTCCAAAGTTCATTTTTTTATGTTAAATCCTTATTTTAAATTAGCATTTTGGCCGTTACAACGCTTACAGCAAAATGATGCGGAAAAAAATGTAAGCGAAGCATAAGTGGCAATAAAAAAAAAAGATTTTCTTCATCAGAAGTTGATAAAAACTACCAAAAGTCATCCTGAATATTACAAATACCTAATTAAAATATTGTAATTTGACAAATTATTCAAGTAGTTTTTGAGGTAAAGTTTTTAGAAAGGAGTAGATTTTCTAACGATTATTTTGGTACCCCATTTGTAGGCTCAAATCAATTTGTATGGACTTGTTTTTCAAATTGTTATTTTTTAATATTAGAAATATAAAAATAGGCAAAGGCAAATTCGTCGAAAAAGTTCATAAATTAATATCTCAAAAACTATTTGAATAATTTTACAAAATACAATTTAATTTAGGTATTTTTATTATTTAAAACGTGATTTGGTAGTTTGTATTAACATCAGATGAAGAAATTTTTTTTATTTGTTTTGATTAAAAACAAGACCAAGAGGAAAATTATAGAGGCGACGCTTATTTCGTCTACACCCAGTATACCGGGTGGAAATGAAAACCGGGTCACCTCGATAACTTTTTTATTTATGAATAAAATAATTTGAAATTTGGCTATGTTCTATGGTTCAAAAAAACAAATTTTATGTGCATTTTTTATGTTCGAAATCACTTCCGGTTTCACCGGAAACACCATGAACTTTGTTTTTTTAAATGTAACATCCCATATTTTTATTCATGGCTTAAAGTACTTTTAAAAAAGAAGTATTTTTGAGATATTAGTTTTTATTTTTTTTCTAAAAAAAAAAAAAGGTTTTCGAAGTCGGTGAAAAGTACCAAAACTAATTCTAAATAATTCAAATACCTAAATAAAATTGTAATTTGAAAAAAAATTTAAGTGGTTTTTGAACTATTAATTTTTAAACTTAGTTAATGAAGATTTTATCAAATATCTCACTTTTTTTAAATGCAATGATGCCGGGTCATTCGACTTTTTAAAAAGAGGATTTTATAACGATTATTTATTTTATGTATTTGAATTATTTAGAATTAGTTTTGGTAATTTTCACCGACTTCGAAAACCTTTTTTTTTTTTTGAAAAAATTTTTTTTTCGCAAAAAATAAAAACTAATATCTCAAAAATACTTCTTTTTTAAAAGTATTTTAAGCCATGAATAAAAATATGGGATGTTACATTTAAAAAAACAAAGTTCATGGTGTTTCCGGTGAAACCGGAAGTGATTTCGAAAATAAAAAATGCACATAAAATTTGTTTTTTTGAACCATAGAACATAGCCAAATTTCAAATTTTTCTATTCATAAATAAAAAGGTTATAGAGGTGACCCGGTTTTCATTTCCACCCGGTATAATATATAATTTTTATGTAAAATCCTTACAATTATAACTAATAAACAAAACGAGCAATAAAATATATTTTTGGTATTTTTTTGCTGTTACAACGCTTCAAACTTAAAAAGACTTGAATATGCAGCAAAAAAACGCAAAAAAATCATAGAAATTAAAAAACGTGTATAAACTTTTTTTATAAACTGTTTAAAAAAAAAGTTTTAAATTTATTAGTGGAAGCCCTTCGTGCAGTAATATTAGAATTTGACCGTATATAAATTAGGCCCTGGATGTTTTCAAATTGTTTTAAAATGAATTACTTTTTGTTTGTTTTTCATTTTAAAAATTTAAATCTATTTTTAGTTCGTCAAACTCCTTTAAATTAAAATAACCTCGAAAATAACTAAACTGTGTTTAAAACATTTTTAAATACGTTTTTTTATTATTTTGATTGTACTTTTGATGTTTAATTGAAAATATACAGGGTGGTGATAAAGTTTGGAACATATTCATAACTGCCAAATTTATTTTTTTTTGAGGAAATCGCTCGGACAGGTCAATTTTAGTTTTTAAAATCCCATCTCTTGGTATAATAAAAATATAAATGACGTCACTGGTAATTTAGCAATGACGTCATCAGCGATTTTTTTAAATGGAAACCCCCACTTTTTTCACTGGTTTTTGATAGACATTTATGTCACTTAAACGATGATTTAAAAAAAATATTGCATTTGTAAACAAATTTTCGTTTAAAATTTTTTAAAATTAATTTGTACTATTAAATTTAAAAAATTTGAATGTTGTATAAGATTTATTTTGGTTGATTTCAATAATGGTAAATTTAAAATTTTATTTTTTTGTAAATTTCCTTACATTTAAATGGAATCAAAAAATTAGTTTTTCAAGGCTATTTATTAAATTTTGTTAAATACATTTAACATTTTACATTTGCATTAGAATGCGCATTATTTAAATATTTACTTTCTTTTGTTATTATTGGTAACTTCAAATTCATTTTAACTTATTTTAATAAAACCCTTTTCGTTATAATAAAAATTTCCTTTTTTGAATTAAAAAAAATTTTTGTGCAAAAATTTGTTTAAAAATTTTATTGTTTTTTATATCATCGTTTAAGTGACATGAATTTCTATAAAAAATGAGTCTTCCATTTAAAAAAATCTCCGATGACGTCATTGCTAAAGCACCGGTGACGTCATTAATATTTTTTTATACCAAGAGATGGCATTTTAAAAACTAAAATTGACCTGTCCGAGTGATTTTCTCAAAATAATTCTCTAGTCTTAATTTTTAAAAATGATTTTTTGCATTAACATAACACGAATTTAAATTAAAACAAAAAAAATTCAATTCCACATTAGGATTAATTTAAATTAATTAACATCATTAATTTTTTTAATGGTATCTCATTAATAACTTTAATCACAATTTTTTAAAAATAAATTAAGCATCAGGTAGATCTAAATATTTATTGTAAAGAAAAATATTTACTTATTTTTACAACAAAATTAATTACATAAAATTAAAATAACCATTTACAAAAATACATTTTTTAATCCTTAAAAATACTATCCCTCGCATTATTCGTAATCAAAATTTTCGTAACATCAAAATTTAGATAGGATTACAATCCATTACTTTTATTTATTATTAGATTAATAAATAAATGCGTTTTTCTTAATAAACCGAAATTTTGCTTCTTAAATAAATTAATACCTTAATTGTAGAAAATATTCCACAAGTTTTATAATAATTAACTAAACCGCAAATTATAGAGTTTGATTAAAATTTATTATTTACTTATTAACTTCATTCATTTGTTTATAAAACAATGAATATCCCCAGGTCGTTTAGATTAGTACAAATTTGATGAGAACGATGAACTTGCTTCTTGGAATTTTTACTACCGAAATAATAAAAAAACATGGATGAAAATAACTCGAATCAAGAATTTTTTTGATTAAATAAATCGTGCAATTTAAAAATTATATTACAATTAAATTTAACGCGACTTTACTTTAGTTAGAACTTGCATAATTTTTTAGAGAAAGTTGCCAAATTAATTTGCACCAATTTCACGATGTGGTCGAATTCATGGTTTAATTCATAATAGTATTAATTTTTAAATAATTATTAATCGCTAATTTGTATTTAAATTAAACCCGGTTTTAAGCAATTCGCAATTTTGACATAAATTTTTATATTTAATTATCAATACTTCTTTAAAAATCCGCTATAATTTTACAACCATCAACTAAATACGCGTTTTGTAAATATAAAAAAACACATCAAGAAACGTGTAGCAATAAAATTTATTTTAAATTTTTGTAAGTTATGTAAAAAAATTCTAATTATTAAAATAGTTACTTATGCAAATGTAATTAGAATTTTTAGAAATTTTTGGTAAGATAATTTAAACAACAACTAATTAAGCTAAAATGGCTTAAATTATCATGCATGGAAAATTACAAAATTTCAATTGCAAAATTTTTTTGATTTGTAAAATAAATTTAAAGAATATTTTTTTTTTATTAATTTTATATTTCAATGATTTTTTTAGCCCAATAAATTTAAGTAACATTTTATATTAACCAAAACTCAAATTTCAGATTAAAACTTTAAAAAATCAGTAAGAAAACAGAACAGGATAATCTCATTTTTTTAAATTTAAAAGTTTATACTTTTTAAATATCATAATATTCCGTTTATTTTGAAGTAAATATTGCTTTTACTCTTTTATAATATTTTAGGAAAATACAATTTTTACATTGAAAAGCAATAAAAATATTATGTTGTCAGTAAAATTCTTTTGTTTTTATTATTTTTCTTAGAAACACGTTTGAAACGTTGAAATTTTATTAAATAGTAACTTGAAACGTTGGGTTTTTACTTTTTCACTTACGAAACAGAAACGTTTTTGCATAAGTGAGAATGTTACTAACATAGAAACGAAGTGTTATTTGCTTGTTTTTTTTTTCTTTAAATTTCTTGGAATTTTAATTTAAATTAAACACATTTTTATGAAATTATTACATAACAGCTGTTGTCAGTTGCGTATCCAGAAATTTTCTTTGGGGGGTGTAGGACAAAAAAAAATTTCCAGCACCGAGAAACCTAACCTAACTACATTTTTTATTTTTTTATGACGCTTTCCTTCAAATTATACCTTTAATTGATTCACAATAATCACTTTTTTATATAAAAAATAACTTTAAAAAGACCCAGACTTACGCCACTGGCTGTTCTGAGGGAAGAAGCAGGAATAATAAAGTAAACTCAACAAACAGATTGCGCTTTTATAAAAAAAAATGTCGAAATATGTATAAATATCTCTTAAGATTGATAAAAATTAAATTTAACTTACTTAATTAAATTTCCTGCATTTTGATGCTAAAAACGTTAAAATTCGCTCGATATTTGTGGAAAATTCACTTGATAATGAAAGAAATTCAAATAACATTTTGGTTAGACATGAAAACAGTTAAGAATTTTAATAAATTTCACTTAAAATTATTGGAAGTTTTGCTTGTTTTAGTAAACAAGTTTTGAAATTGATGAAAATTTATTTAAAATCAAAACAAATTCCTTTATTTATATGCTTAAAACTTAAAAATTCAATATAAATTTATCTAAAATACAAAAACATTATTCAGTCAATTCATGTCAGGGGAATTCTTTAAAAATTGAGTAACTCACTTAAAGTAAAAAAAAATATTTGAAATTTTTAGCAAATAAAATGGAAATAATATGGAATAAAAAAATCTTGAAATATTAAGTAAAAGAAATTGAAAATTCATTAGAAATTTATCCAAATTAAATGCCAACATGAAAACTCACCACAAATTAAAACAATTTTCATTTTTATGCCTAAAACACACTCACTCAAACTACATATACAGAGTGTATCTAAAATGGTGGTCACGTTACGTGTGCTTATACTACAAGTAAAAATAAGACAAAATGTCCTTTCAAACATTTGTCCAAAACGCAACTGTTACCGAGATACAGGGTGTTGAAATTTCTTTTTATTTTTACTTTTTCTTTATTTTTTCTGGATCGGCTAAGGGAAAATTTTGGGGTGATTACTTCTCATTGGTAGCCGTATCTTTTGTCATAATTTAACAATCCAGTTGCCTAGAAACGTGTCAATGTGCCACTGTTTTGAATTTATTTGATACGATACGACACTGTAAAATTTTACAATTTTATTTGGATTTTTAAAATCTTCATTTAATTTACCACAAAATTATTACCTACTAGATTTTGATGGGATTAGAATTAGAAATATTTCTGTAATTTCAAGTTTTATGGTCCAGTGAACTTGCTAAAATCAAACTAATTTTCAGAATTTTAAACAAATTTAAATTAAATAATAAAAAATGAATCCCATTTTGAACATATTTTTGATTTTAATTTTCCTTATTTGAATTTAATTGATTTCAAATTTTAAAAGTTAGTTTGATTTTAACGAAGATACTGGATTATAAAACTCAAAATTACTGAAGTACCTACCACTAATCCTATCAAAATTCAATAAGTGTATTTTTTGTGGTAAAAAAAAGATTTTAAAAATTCAAAAACAAAAATAAAATTTTGCAGTGGCAACAATCTCTGACCAAAATTATTTCAAAGGTTTTATAATGATTATTTATTGGTAGAGAAATAGGTTTTTTAATACACATTAAAAAAAAAAGATTATTTTTACAGAAATAAACTCAGGTCTTATAGAAAGGAAAGCGAGTCTAATATACTTATAGTAATTTAAAATATCAATTTTTTGGCCTTGGGTAAAGAAAATATTTTTTGAAATTTGCGCCCTAGAAACCGAATAAATTTTATTTAAAACTTTTTTCCCCAAAAACGCGTAATTTTGAACTTTTTATTTGCTATTTAGTGGCTTTTACGTACATAATTCAAATATAAGAAAAAAAATCGTTATTAAATTCTCTAAAATGAATAAATTTTTATGTTCTTGTTTAAATTGAAGTAGAAATTTGTTAAAAGCGAGGTTAAAAGTGACCCTCTTTAAAAATTTTTGGTACGCCACTGAGAACTCTAAAGAAATGTAAACATCACAATCGACGTTTTTTGAACATTTGACTCCCTCTATCCATTTATTTTCATATAGCCCTGTTTAAGTTTACACAGAGGGAATAGAAGGGCAACATTTTTTCACTTGGTCATTAATTAGAATGAATAATAAATATAATTTAAGATGAATTATGAAAAACAGGAAAAAATTAAAAATCCCAACTGTATACAAAACTTTATTAATCAGTTATTGTACATGTTTCTCCCCCGGTTTCTCCTTGATTGGGGCATCATCAGGCACAAAAAGTGAATTATATAAAAAGCAGTAAAGTTGTAGCATTGACACTTTTTAAAATGTTAACTATAACATATACGATAAGTAATTGGTAAAAATTGCTAAGTTATAACAGTTAAAATTGAAAAATACCGTGATCATGATTAAAATAATAAAATACTGTGCCAATAAACACATAAAAATATTAGTTTTTGTAAACGATTAACTAGATTTACATATATCACATATAGCATAGTTATCAAAATTTTTTAGAAGAATTGTCGCGTAAATAATTGTAAATTTAAACTTTCAGATGTGTGTCATCTTTTTTGGTTATGTCAACTTCAAATTGCCATGATTGCCATGAGATAAATACATCAAAACTTATGATTAAAAATTTTTCGCTAGAGATCAAAACACCAACTTTACTTATTAAATTTAGTTTAAAAAAGTTATCTTTTTAATTACAAAAATATAAAAAAAATATTTTTGACAAAGTTCATCTAGCTCTAGTCTGGTGTATCAAATAAATACAAAAAAGCACACAAACCCGTAACCAACATTTTAGAAACACCAAATATACAGGGCGCCTCATTTAACCTGAAGAGTGGAAATATCTCTAAAAGTAAAAGTTTTAGAAATAAAAATTGTTCAGTTTGAAAGGAACCTTAAACTGGTCATAGTTATTTTTACCGGGCTGAAGTTACATTTAAATGCATTCATTTTTGCATTCATATTTTTTTTTAGAAAAAAAGGGCTATTTTTTTTATATTTTTTTTCAAATATAGTCCTTAGTAAAACTACATAAAAAGTTTTTTCAAAATCAGACCATGAGTCAAAAAATTTAAAAAATAGTCACTTTTTCAGATTTTATTTTTTTAGTGAAAACAAAAAAATGCAAGGGCTCAATTTTTTTATATATTGTTACAGATACAGTCTTTAGTAAAACTGCATAAAAAGTTTTTTCATAATCAGATCAGGAGTCAATAAATTAAAAAAAATAGTCACTTTTTGAAATTTTATTTTTTTTATTGAAAACAAAAAAATGTAAGGGCTCATTTTTTTTATATTTTGTTACAGATACAGTCCTTAGTAAAACTATATAAAAAGTTGTTTCAAAATCAGACCAGGAGTCAAGAAATTAAAAAAAAATTAAGAAAATAGTCACTTTTTCAGATTTTATTTTTTTTTATCGAAAACAAAAAATGTAAAGGCTCAATTTTTTTATATTTTATTACAGATACAGTCTTTAGTAAAACTGCATAAAAGTTTTTTTTAAATCAGACCAAGAGTCAAAATATTTAAAAACAGAATGAAAATAATCAGTCACTTTCTCACATTTTATTTTTTTATCGAAAACAAAAAAAAATGTAAGGGCTCAATTTTTTTATATTTTGTTACAAATACAGTCCTTGGTAAAACTACATAAAAAGTTTTTTCAAAATCAGACCATGAGTCAAAAAATTTAAAAAAAAATTTAAAAAAATAGTCACTTTTTCAGATTTTATTTTTTTTATCGAAAACAAAAAAATTTAAGGGCTCAATTTTTTTATATTTTGTTACAGATACAGTCTTCAGTAAAACTGCATAAAAAGTTTTTTCAAAATCAGACCATGAGTCAAAAAATTTAAAAAAGAATGAAAATAATCAGTCACTCTTTTACATTTAATTTTATTTAATCGAAAACAAAATAATGCAAGGACTGAATTTTTTTATATTTTGTTACAGATACAGTTTTTAGTAAAACTGCATAAAATGTTTTTTCAAAATCAGACCAGGAGTCAAGAAATTAAAAAAAAAATTAAGAAAATAGTCACTTTTTCAGATTTTATTTTTTTATCGAAAACAAAAAAATGTAAGGGCTCAATTTTTTTATATTTTATTACAGATACAGTCTTTAGTAAAACTGCATAAAAGTTTTTTTTAAATCAGACCAGGAGTCAAGAAATTAAAAAAAAATTAAGGAAATAGTCACTTTTTCAGATTTTATTTTTTTTTTATCGAAAACAAAAAATGTAAAGGCTCACTTTTTTTATATTTTATTACAGATACAGTCTTTAGTAAAACTGCATAAAAGTTTTTTTTTAAATCAGACCAGGAGTCAAAATATTTAAAAACAGAATGAAAATAATCAGTCACTTTCTCACATTTTATTTTTTTAATGGAAAACAAAACAATGTAAGGGCTCAATTTTTTTATATTTTGTTACGCATACAGTCCTTAGTAAAACTACATAAAAACTTTTTTTCAAAATCAGACCATGAATCAAAAAATTAAAAAAATAGTCACTTTTTCAGATTTTATTTTTTTTATCGAAAAAAAAAATTTATGGGCTCAATTTTTTTATATTTTGTTACAGATACAGTCTTTAGTAAAACTGTATAAAAAGTTTTTTCAAAATCAGATCATGAGTCAAAAAATTTAAAAAAGAATGAAAATAATCAGTCACTCTTTTACATTTAATTTTTTTTAATCGAAAACAAAATAATGCAAGGGCTGAATTTTTTTATATTTTGTTACAGATACAGTTTTTAGTAAAACTACATAAAAAGTTTTTTCAAAATCAGACCAGGAGTCAAGAAATTAAAAAAAAATTAAGGAAATAGTCCCTTTTTCAGATTTTATTTTTTTTTATCGAAAACAAAAAATGTAAAGGCTCAATTTTTTTATATTTTATTACAGATACAGTCTTTAGTAAAACTGCATAAAAGTTTTTTTTTAAATCAGACCAGGAGTCAAAATATTTAAAAACAGAATGAAAATAATCAGTCACTTTCTCACATTTTATTTTTTTAATGGAAAACAAAACAATGTAAGGGCTCAATTTTTTTATATTTTGTTATGCATACAGTCCTTAGTAAAACTACATAAAAACTTTTTTTCAAAATCAGACCATGAATCAAAAAATTAAAAAAATAGTCACTTTTTCAGATTTTATTTTTTTTATCGAAAAAAAAAATTTATGGGCTCAATTTTTTTATATTTTGTTACAGATACAGTCTTTAGTAAAACTGTATAAAAAGTTTTTTCAAAATCAGATCATGAGTCAAAAAATTTAAAAAAGAATGAAAATAATCAGTCACTCTTTTACATTTAATTTTTTTTAATCGAAAACAAAATAATGCAAGGGCTGAATTTTTTTATATTTTGTTACAGATACAGTTTTTAGTAAAACTACATAAAAAGTTTTTTCAAAATCAGACCATGAGTCAAAAAATTTAAAAAAGAATGAAAATAATCAGTCACTCTTTTACATTTAATTTTTTTTAATCGAAAACAAAATAATGCAAGGGCTGAATTTTTTTATATTTTGTTACAGATACAGTTTTTAGTAAAACTACATAAAAAGTTTTTTCAAAATCAGACCAGGAGTCAAGAAATTAAAAAAAAAATAAGGAAATAGTCACTTTTTCAGATTTTATTTTTTTTTATCGAAAACAAAAAATGTAAAGGCTCAATTTTTTTATATTTTATTACAGATACAGTCTTTAGTAAAACTGCATAAAAGTTTTTTTTAAATCAGACCAGGAGTCAAAATATTTAAAAACAGAATGAAAATAATCAGTCACTTTCTCACATTTTATTTTTTTAATGGAAAACAAAACAATGTAAGGGCTCAATTTTTTTATATTTTGTTACGCATACAGTCCTTAGTAAAACTACATAAAAAGTTTTTTCAAAATCAGACCATGAGTCAAAATATTAAAAAAAAAATTTAAAAAAATAGTCACTTTTTCAGATTTTATTTTTTTTATCGAAAACAAAAAAATTTAAGGGCTCAATTTTTTTATATTTTGTTACAGATACAGTCTTTAGTAAAACTACATAAAAAGTTTTTTCAAAATCAGACCATGAGTCAAAAAATTTAAAAAAGAATGAAAATAATCAGTCACTCTTTTACATTTAATTTTTTTTAATCGGAAACAAAATAATGCAACGGCTGAATTTTTTTTTATTTTGTTACAGATACAGTTTTTAGTAAAACTGCATAAAAAGTTTTTTCAAAATCAGACCAGGAGTCAAGAAATTAAAAAAAAATTAAGAAAATAGTCACTTTTTCAGATTATATTTTTTTTTTTATCGAAAACAAAAAATGTATAGGCTCAATTTTTTTATATTTTATTACAGATACAGTCTTTAGTAAAACTGCATAAAAGTTTTTTTTAAATCAGACCATGAGTCAAAAAATTTAAAAAAGAATGAAAATAATCAGTCACTCTTTTACATTTAATTTTTTTTAATCGAGAACAAAATAATGTAAGGGCGCAATTTTTTATATTTTGTTACACATACAGTCCTTAGTAAAACTGCATTAAAAGTTTTTTCAAAATCAGACCATGAGTCAAAAAACTAAAAAAAAAAATTTAAAAAAGTAGTCACTTTTTCAGATTTTATTTTTTTTATCGAAAAAAAAAATTTAAGGGCTCAATTTTTTTATATTTTGTTACAGATACAGTCTTTAGTAAAACTGTATAAAAAGTTTTTTCAAAATCAGACCATGAGTCAAAAAATTTAAAAAAAGAATGAAAATAATCATTTTATGTGATTTGGATTAGAGTTGTAATACTTACTACTTACATACTTAAACATAATAACAAAAATCAGAAGGTAAATAAGAATAAGTTGTAATTTTGATATTGCCCAGTTGTTATTTATTTTCCGCAAATACTTACATTACTTAATATTTTATGTGATATTATCTGAGTGGGGAAGTATTTTGGATTTAGTATTTCAAATATTTTTTTAAAAAGTATTTTCATATTTTTAAGTTTGATATACTTTAACTAGTCATTAATACTTTTTAGATTCAATCTTTACAAATCGAAAGAAATAAACAAAATAGATTTTGGGTTCAGATGGGGATTGGGTCTCAGTTGAACTTTTTCAAATAAAAAAAGTATTTGAAATACTTTTTATATTTCAAATACTTTTTTTGGTGTAATATTTTATAGAATGTATTTCAAAGTTTAGTAAAAAAAGTATTTCAAATAAAACAAAAAAGTATTTTACCCCACTCTGGATATTGACTAGAAAGTTACTGTATCTGATGTCTTGAAATAATGATTTGTAGAACACCCTGTATGGTGCATAATAAAAAGTTAGTGTTATTGACGTAACGAGATTAATTGTGATGAAAATTGTTGTGATGGTAATAAAGTAAATACAATAATACAATGAATAGACTTTGGTCGTAAAAATGAAACAGTTAACATTGTTTTGAAGAAATGACGTAAGTAATAAATGAGTGTAATGGATTTAAATTGTCCACCAATGTTGATGATAATAACAAATCTCGTGAATCGCTTAACCTGACGGTTCGTTTTTTTTATACTTTCTACTAACTTAATAAATTCCAGTTAATTAATTTAAATTTTCTTTTTCAGTTTATAAATTGATTGGTTGAAGATTTTTTGTGCGAGCAATCGTTTATTATAAATTGGTAGCAAGATTTATTCATTCATTCATAATTCGAGTCGTCTGATTGAATTCATTCATAAAATCAAAAGTGGATCGATGGTGAGGATCGAGGATGCGCGTGGCTCAGCGCGCTATTGCCATTGACCAGCAACTAGCAACAACCGAGGCAACAACAACAACGAGATCAGCAACATCAGCATCCCGTTGGCGTTGGATTTTACTACTGAGCCAACTTGAACTTGAAGGCTAATACTACTAATACCGTAATGTAAGTCAAGCGCGGATTTACGATTTAACCATTTAGAATTTACGATTTACGATTTCCACGCTCCACGTGCCGCTTTTCTACATACCACTACAACAATTATTATTAATAGTTTATAGTCACGTCTCATTTCCCGAGAACAACATCATTTTTTCCAATGACGCGCTTTTTTTATCGTGTTTGTATTAAATTCGAGAAACGTGTGAATCAGTGCTTTTATCAACAAATTATAGAATTATTCATAAATTGTAGTGTAAACAAATTACTAACAATTACTAGAAATTTGAGCAAAAATAACTTCTTTAAATTTTATTTATCTATAAATAAACATGAGAAAATAGTTGTCGCATAACATCCATTTTTACAGTTTACAGTGGTGTAACAAAAACATTTTTTGGTATACTTGCATGAAAAAATACGTTAATCAACATTATCAAAAAAAAATCAAGAAATAAGAAAAAATAAAAAAAACACGTAAGTAAAAAGTGGTCTCATAATTTGTGATTCAAGCTAAAAGCTAAGCGATCTAATGAATGACGTCACAAGCGTGACAGCGTTTAACGTCTGCTCTACTCAGTGGCGTAACTACCTATAAGCAAGATTAAGCAATACTTACGCACGGTTTCTCCAACATGTCTTTAGACGCAACTTCACCAAGCTCAGCCTCAAAACAGATG
This sequence comes from Stenus bimaculatus, assembly GCA_963971135.1. Classification (NCBI taxonomy): domain Eukaryota; kingdom Metazoa; phylum Arthropoda; class Insecta; order Coleoptera; family Staphylinidae; genus Stenus; species Stenus bimaculatus. Next base: position 16,489,679 of record OZ020180.1, on the reverse strand, counting down.
CTACGCTCCATGTTCTCTTCTAATTGGCTGTTTCTAAAATCACGTGGGTCTGATACGCAACTTAAGATTTAGTTTGGTCTTAAGATATGGTGGAGAAAACGGGCGTTGAGGGCCGGCGAGACTAAGGTCCAAAATTGCGCGATAGAAAGAAATATGAAAAGGACCTTATCGGGTTTTGGGAGCATTTTGTACAAGAATGAAACTTATGCCACATATAAATAAGAAATAAATATACAATAGTGTAAAATATTTCGCTCGTTAAGAGACCGCTTTCGCCAAAAAACGCAATTGAAATTAATTAATTTTTGCACAATTAGACAACGATGCTGGTGTTTTCCTCGGTGTTTCTAACAAACAAAGTAGTTTGGTTGCCTATGCCATTTATTTACTATGATTTATTGACTTTAATAGTATAAAAATTATACATTTAAGTACATATTTGTTATGTCTTGATTAGAAATTAATTTTTAAGTATTTATTTTATTCAAATAAACTTATAATTTAAGAATATATTTTTTACAATTAAACAATTTTTACACAGTTGTCGTTTTTTGCAATTTTTAAAATATTTGATAAAAAATGACTTTTCCAGTTCCCCGGAACTCTGAAACTTTGACTGTAAATTCAATGGCTATAGTTTTAATAGTTGTAATAAAATTTGTAATATTACGGCGTCAATTAAAAATAAAATATCTTTTACAGGTTATCGTAAGACTTTATTGCACAATCAGGCAACATTGAAATTATTACCTCTCAAACGAAACGTCCAAATTAAATGCAGAATAATTATTAGTAAAAAGAAAAACCGATAAGGGACCTCGGTGGCGGTTAAGGGCTTGTAAATTCCTTCTATTTTTGTAGGGCACACCCTCTGGCTCATCTTATCACCTCGTGTCAAGTAGGCAAGATACTATTTAGGACATTCGGCTAGTTATTTCTTCTTTGCTAGAATGTTTCATTGCAGTATGTTACATGAGCGCGTACCGGATTTCTTTTTATGTGTATGCGCCGGTTTTAGCTGTTTTTATAAATAAACGTACAAACGCAAGCAATGTGTGCGCATGACAATAACACCCAATATGGGAAACATTTCAATCCAGTGTGAGTCACAGTGAGTCAGTCGCCAGATACCTTTGTAAAGCGCGTACGAATTTGTTAGCCCGGACATTACTTCTTGTTTGTAACAGTAACCATTGTTCTAAAGTGCCTTATAATAAAGGTCATTTGTATCTACCATCAGGTTAATCCTTTTGGCGATTGTATTCGATTATTAACATAGGTTCCACAAGAAAAACACCCTATTATTTTTAACTTTCATTTGCTTTCAATTTAAACGTAAATGAAAGGTAATTAAAATTTATCTGACAGTACTTGTCAAAATTTGAATTTTAAAATCCGCTGTTGTCGTGTTAATAAATATTTTTTTAAATAATGTAAAATCTCATAAATGTATTTATAATTCATATTTATTGAAGAAATTGGAAATATAATTAATAGTGGGGATATTTTAGTTAATTTTTGTAGGTTTAACTTATTTTTCATGTTTGCCCAAAAACACCTAGGAAAACGATAAGGTCCTTTGTGACATAAAAAACAAAACTTACATTAAAATATCATTCATTGAACACAATTATTTTTTTTATTTTACCATTATAAGTTTCTACGTTCTTTCTCTTTCATAATTTAAAATCGCTACTGTGAATTTTGGAAGCGAGACAAAAGACCGAAAAACAAAAGGCCGAAATAATGACCGAAAGAAAAAATCCGAATGATAATAGGCCAATGTGGGTAAATGGTCGAAAGAAACAAAAACCGAACTACAGGGTGAGCCTCTATGTAGGCAACCAAATACGCAGGCTGGTACAACTGAAATCCTAAAAAGAAAATCCTCTAGTAATCCAATGGCGTAGCAAATTTTTTTTTTCCAAAATCTCTAATTTAACGGCAAATGTGAAATATTGAAAATGTTTTTCTTCATTTTCGAGGCAGGTGCTAACATAAAATAAAGATTTACGCAAATTGGTCTTGATAAAAACTGACGTTTATGAAATAGAAGGCACAATAACGAAATTCAAAAATCCGAAGTTTTGACACAACCGTAAAAATTACACCTGCGCCTCTGTTTTTGTGAAGTCTAGTTACTTTGTTTTGATTTTGACATGATTTCGTGTTACTATGAACTCGAAGCAAACAAATTCCCCAGATTTTTAGGCGGGAAATTTGAATTGACCACAATCATTTTAGCTCACCTTGTATTAAAGGCCGATACGGACAGTAGGCCTAATGTGAAAAAGGTCGAACATTACATAGCCGAATTGGACAAAAAGCACTATGATAAAATGCCGAAATGAACAAAATGTGGATGCAAATAATTATTTAATACAGTGCAGTTTTCGAAATATTTTTAACTTTCTGGTTGGGTTGGGTTTGTTTGGTTATTTTTACCAACGTCGGAGTTTTGTCAATCGCTCATTTTCTTTCGGCCTTTTGAAGTCGGGTTTTTGTTTAATTTCGTCTTTTGTCTATTTCTCCAATTCGTGAATTTATCATTCGTCCTCGTTTCTTTCGGATTTTTTTGTAGGGTAACCATTCGTCCCGGCTTTTCCGGGACAGTCCTGGAATCGAATTCTGAGTCCTGCACAATTATTAAGATGATTTTAAATTTAGACCGTTTGTTTTTAATTTTTTCACAGGCCCTCTGACTCTACTCTAGTATATTACGACAATTTATCTAATTTACTTTGAATTATTACACATGTTTGATTATTTATTTACAAGTGTAATTTTTCATTTATTTTGTCACGTCTGTGACGTCACCAGAGTATGCAATCAAACATACACATAATTGCGTATTTTCATAATTTGAATTATACAAAGGTCCCAAAAAATTATCTAATTTGTCATGCATTTATTAAGAATTTAAGAAAAAAAACAACGTTTATAATTATAAATTTGCTAATTTAAAAAAAATGTTTAATTGGTATCACTTAGCATTAATCCTAATCCAAAATGTTATTTTTTTAATTTTTGCAGTTTTTATTTTTATCATTTGTAAACGGAATTTTGGTATTTTACTACTACTGATCCAACTTAATTTTTATAGAAGAATTTCCAACTCTTTAGAAATTTCTTATAAGACAATATTTTTTATACGGAGTGATTCAAACCATAAATATAATATAATATAAAAAATAGGGTGTCTCATTATGAAGAAAAAAATGATGATGGCGTCTTAAGACTGGTAAATACCAATAAGTTTTTTGGAATGAAATTATGAGGTATAAGTGTTGCCGTTCAAAGCACTTTTTGATTTATATTATTATAAGTGAGATATTTCATGTGAAGTAAAATCTGGGCCACCTTGTATTATTTGCGTATTTACAATTTTATACAGGGTGATGATGAACTTCGGAAAAAAATATCATATCTTTTTTCAATCGTTTGGATAGGCATTTTTGTCATTTAAATGTGTTTAAATGGTGAAAATTATATTATATTTTTTTTAGTATTTCTGAGACGCAATTATTGAATTTTTGGAATGTTTATACATATTCGAGGGGTACGACACGGTATAAAATTTTGTACGAGGACTTCCTTCTATAAAGGACTTCCCCGAACTTCCCGGGACTTCCCCGAACTTCCCGGGACTTCCTCGTACTTCCCGGGACTTCCTCAGACTTCCTAGGACTTCCCGGGACTTCCTCGGACTTCCCGGGACTTCTCAGGACTTCCCGGGACTTCCTCGTACTTCTCAGTTTATATTTTTTGGCATTTTATTGCTTAAGTAGGTGCATAATTCTTAAAATGTTTTTAATAAATATAAATTATTATTTGATATAAAAATTAATATTTTATATTATATTTATTAAATAATTTAGTTTTATTTTTTCATGTAAAAAAATATTGTTTTTCCTGTACCATCTAATAAACAAATAATGTGGATTTTTTAAAATTTAACGAAGATCTAATAATTTATACTATATTAAATTTTTTACACTGTCAATAGTTAAAAAAAAAACAGAATTGGAACAGGTCAAGTTTATTGCCGCCATAATCACAGTTTTTGGAATCTAAATGTAAAAAAAAGTTGTTTCTGTACTATGTAATAAAATATTTACCAGGCATTAAAGAATATTCCAGATTCAATATGGTCGACGACAAATATATCAATAGATGGTTAGAAATGTATGATTTAAATTTAAGGAGAAACTAGACTAGTATAAGAAAATGCCGATTAAGAATTGAGAAAGACTAGCCGCGGAAATCTTTTGAAATCTGCAAACCACAAATTCTAACTGTTTAAAATTTTAAAACGGTTTCGGTTTCAGTTAATAATTTTTTCTAAAAACGGTTTCGGTTTTTAAAAATTTCAAAAAATGGTTTAGGTTACTTTCTTTAAAAATTTCAAAAAACGGTTTCAGTTTTGGTTTGGGTTTAAAAAAAGGTGTTTTGCCTATTATTTTTTTTTAATTTTAATTGTAAAACCAATAGATAAACGATTAAAAACTGTTTAGTAAAATGGTTAAAAATCGGTTAGTAAAACGGTTAAAAACCGCTTAGAAATCGCTTAAAAATTAATTAAGAACTGGTTTCGGTTACTGTTTTTAAAAATTTCTAAAAACGGTTTCGGTTAGTTCAAATGAAACGGTTTTAACCGAATTTCGGTTAAGAAAACGGTTCAGTTAGAATCTCTGCGGCAAACACCAATTGCGTTCGAAATACACACAAAATTTTTCTACCAATTCAAAAAAAATCACCGAAATCAATAATGAACTTTGCCGATGGTCTCTAATCTCCAATAGCAGCGAGTAACAGAACTCTTTGACGCTCGTTCACGGCAGTTCATTGGAAAAGGTCAATTTTGCGTATTGAAATGAAAGCGAGAAACGTCACTTTACATAGATATTGTAGAAAATAGTTATGTAGTTTATGCAATAAGTGTAAAAAGTGGATTAGTTAAGTCATGCTTTTTGCACCAAGTAATGGTTCTGATCATAAAAGGCCAAGTTTTTGAACGATCGTAGAAAAATATTTTGTTCTGCAATAAAGTACAGCATTCTGAAACGCTTGACAGACTTTAACAAGTCATTTTGCTGTTCGTTGAGTCTAGCGACGTTTTGCTAGCTACAGAAATTTTGAGTCGCGGACGACGGAAAATGTCGAGCGGAAAACTTTTCGCAAAGCTCGTCGACGCAAACCTACATACTCGATACAAAAAGTGAAAAAGAACTTCTTTTACTCCTAATAAAAAAAATATACAATTCGCGATTCAAGCTAAGTGATCTCCCTTTTGCGGCCGGGCGCGAAACCATGAAATGACGTCACAAACGTGATAGTTGTACAGACGAATTTAGCTCGAAATTTATTTTACCCTATATTTTTAATATCCGAAAATTGTCAAACTTGTGCTTAACCAACGATACAAATAAATGAATGACGCATTATTTTTGATGCACATGCATGTTTCGCAAAAGTTCGGAAAGGTTCGGAAATCATCGGCTTTCCAAAATTATTTGGGACTTCCTCAGACTTCCTGAGGACTTCTCGAAGACTTCCCGGGACTTCTAATTTTGACATAGAAATTAGTAATTTAAAAAAAACTAATTTCTTATTTATACAGGGTGTATCCAAAAAAACGGGGCATGCATAACTTATTATTCCTTACCTTACCTACTACCTACTGTAGTAATGAGTAAAACAAGTAGCAAATTAAAAAAATATAACAAGACAGACCCATCAAGTCTAATATTTTTTAATACGCATTTTTTTATGAATTTTTGATAGTTGTGGCGTTACTGAACGTATTTGAAATATTTGAAACGAAATCTTAAATAGAATAATTACTCAAATACCTATTAATTTGTGCAATTAATAAATTAATATAGAGTTTTCCACCTTCAGAATGTTGTTTTTTTTTTAATATTTAATAATTTTTCTCGTAATCCTCTGAAGCAAGAATTCGTACAAGAATACCTTTATTATTTGATTTTGATTGCCAAATATTATTTTGAAAAAAAGTCTTATAAATTGAACTCCTAAAAAGTTATCATTGTTTTATTATCAACCCTCTTCAAAATTGCCCTTAAAAATTGCCTTTGTAGGGATGTACATAGCTTCTTTAGGAAGCAAAATTGGAAATAAAATATTTATCTTACAATTGTTTGGTTTTACAAAATTGACTTCTTAATTTCAACTCTTATTTATTTGAGAGAAAAAAACGAGGAAAAATTGTTTTGAATGCAATTTCCCAAACGGCTTGAAATTTATACAATATTTTAATTTAATTTTTGATTTTTTTTTCTTAAATCATTGGGTTTTCTGATTGTTTTAAGCGAAATTTTTGAATGTTGACGCTTTCATTTTTTATTTTGACTTCTATGAATTTCCTTAGAATTTTTTTCAAACTTTGGGAGTGCAATTTTAGATTTTTTTTCAGACTTTTTGTAATTCAGTTTGTAAAAATATTTTTCTCCCTCCGTCCAAAATTCATTTCTTGTCTGAAAATAAGATATACAGGGTGTTCCACTTTTTTCCAGCAAAAATAAATAAAATAAATTAAAATAAAATGAAATTTATAAAGGGTGTCCCAAAAAGATCATTAAATTTTTGAAATTTTGAAACTGTTGCAACTTTTTAAGGAGTCAAAAAACATAATAGTTCATAGAAAAAATTTTTACATTCATTACCTAAAAAAAATTTTTGCTGGAAAAAAAGTGGGACACCCTGTATAGGCCAATTCATTAGTACATCACCTTTTCAGGGGACATTTCAACTTAAATATAGATAGTTCTTTTTTCTTTTAGTTGCGTCTGCTTTTAACAATACTAAAAGCATTAAGTTATTTGGTTATACTATAAATAAATCAATAAATGCTAGTATTTTTAGACAAAGATACTTTTGAAAGAACTGTCTATATTTCCGGCTGAAAAAGGTGATCTACTAATGAAATGGACTATACATATACAGGGTGTCCCATTTGACGTTGGATTGTATCGGTATCTTTGTTATTATTGGAGATAGAAAGTCGGTTAAATGGACAAAGTAGTAGAGATTTTTTCCAATATTAATAAATCATTTACAAAAAATTTGAATATCGCATCGTTCCAACGCTATCTTGAAAAAACAAGAAAATGCGATTTTTAAAATGTGACTATAACTTGTTTATTTTCTGTGGAACCAAAAAGGTTTTTTGACATAATATAGACAATTTTTTGTGTACAATGCAGTAAAACAAATAAATATTTTTTTCGCTAACGGATTGATCAGAAATTTCGGTGAAAACAAATGAATATTTTTTTTCGCCAACGGATTGACCGGAAATAAACCAAACTTATTTTATTCTTATCTCATCCATATTGGATTTACTCATATTCGGAATCAGTATATTTTTCTGAGTAATTTGATATATTAAAAAAAAATAAATTATTTGGTTTTACAAATTAATATTGGACTTTAAGAGATGTAAATTGTCAATAACATAAATGTAACTATTTAAAATATTAAATGTAAAATAAATCTTAACACATATGTATTGACAGTTTACATCTATTCAAGGCCATTTTTTGTTAGTAAAATAAAATTATTTCTATTTTTCTTAAAATTTGACATGATATATCAAATTACTCAGAAAAATACACTAATTCCGAATATGTGTAAATCCAATATGGCTGCCATAAGAAAAAAATAAGTTTGGTTTATTTCCGGTCAATCCGTTGGCAAAAAAAAACATTCATTTGTTTTACTGCATTGTACACAAAAATTGTCTGTATTATGGCAAAAAAATTTTTTGGTACCACCGAAAATATCGAAGTTATAGCCATATTTTAAAAATCGCATTTTTCTTATTTTTTCAAGATAGCGTTGGAAGGATGCGATATTAAATTTTTTTATAAATGAATTACTAATATTGGAAAAAATCTCTACTACTTTGTCCACTTAAAACCGACTTTCTATCTCCAATAATAAAAAAGATATCCATACAGTCCAACGTCAAATGGGACACCCTGTATAATGGACAATTTTTGCAGTATATTACCATTACGCAGGTTTAGGGTCAATTGCTTCGATTTGGAACTTCATTTGTTCATTTACATACATCTCTGAGCAAAATTTGGCATTTTGTAACCGACTTTTAAAACTGTGAATAATTTTTAACTTTGGCAGAATATTTGTACTCAATTTATTTATTTATTGCCTCCCAATCACATATTTTGAAATAAGAATATAATTTAGCAAAACAAAATTTACTTTCGTTAATAATCCCAATATTTTTTTAAAATGTGTACCATATTTTCGGACGGAGGGAGTAGGTATTATTTATTTATTGGAATTTTTAAATTTTAAATATTTTTGTGTCATTAAAGGAAAATATTTTTGAAATATTTTTTTACATAAGTATATCATAATATTAATAGTTTAAAAAAATCTCGAATATTTAGTAACTAATGGACATTGAATTTTTATTGGGTATTTATTCCTGAAAATATGAAATATTGAGTAAAATTCTACTAAAATTTCCCGAAAGTATTTTTGTAATTCATATTATTTCATCTTGATAATGCGAAAATATTAACTAAAATTTTAGACAAAAATATTTTCGTGAATTTTATTATTTAAAAAAAAATTATAAAAATAATTAGAATTTGGGCTAAAATTTACCAAAATATAGAAAATGTATTCAACGCAAAATAGAAACAATAACAATAAAAAATATTTTAAAGTTACAAATAAAAAAAAACAAGATGCAAGATCCCAGGGTTAATTCGTTTAAAAAAATATGCGATGTAATTTATTTCAGTAAATTAATACTAAGTATAATTGATTTAAATTGTGTTGATGATTAATTAACTTTTTGGCCTTAGATTATTACAATCGTAATTACGCAGATTTTTTTTATTGTAAACTCAGGGATACTGTTTAATGGTAAGGGCAATCTTTCGTCAAATTTTTAATTACTATTGTTCATTTTTCTGATCTTAAAATAAGGAGTTGTACAAAAGGTCGACTTCGACAAAAGGCCATAAGAAAAAAAGGTCGAAAGAAAAAACCTAACTAGGACAAAAGACCGAAGGAGAAATGGCCGAACGATAAAAGGCTGACTTGCATAAAAGGACGAACGATAAAAGCCCGACTTGGATAAAAGGCCGCGAGGGACAAAAGACCGAATGGCAAAGATCAAAGCGGACAAAAGGCCAATAATAAAAGTTAATGAGCATAAAATTTAAAAAAATGTTCATTTTGTTTCTCCTTTGATAACAAATGATAATTTGAAATATTTTTTCATAAAATCTTTAGTTTCGAAAGTATTTTCATCTTTCAGGTTGTGTGAGTCACTTCGTTCGGCCATTTGTCCGTGTCGGCCTTTTTTCTTTTGGCCTTTTGTCCTATTCGGTCTTTTGTCCCTTTCGGCCTTTTGGGGTAGACCCAATAAAATGTTATGCTCGTGTTACAGCCGATTAATTTCCAAGAAAATATTGTACTACTTGAAGAAACCGAAACTGAGCATATTGGATTCAGCTTTTTGTTCATTGACAACCAATTATAGGAAATGTACAAGGTGTTAAGTATCCAAAATAAAGTCCACCTCAATTTAAAACCTTCACAAATTCCTTCATATCTCCCAATTTGATAAGCAAAGGTGGAAATATGATTTTCTTTATCTCAACTTTGGCTTTTGTTTTCCTTGATTCATGACATATCTTAAAGTCCAATTTCTGATAACGCAATGCCTTTACAGTTACATACAAAACAATGAATTTTTGTTTATCTACTTAGCTTTGCAAGGAATAATTTGACCATTTTTAGATTAGAACTAAAAACAATTGGCCTGCAACGAAAAAGAGCCAGGTATTTTTCAGTTCTTTCTTTTCTGGCACCAAGACAAAAATTTAATATTTTTGGGCTGTGTTATCGATACAGGGTCGTCGAAAATGAATGTTTTTGGTGACTTGCGAGGCAGGAAACCTAACAATTGGGATCTGTGAAAATAAAATTTATTACTTGAGTGGCGTTTTTTTAGTAAAACCCTAAAACAAAGTAGGGTCGAAATGAATGCAAGCTTTTTACTGTATTTGGCTGTTTTTTAGTTTTAAAAAAATACACGTAGAAAAACTGATTTTAATTTAAATGAATGTCAACAAGTATAGAAACTTACAATTTATGATCTATACTTTATCTCAACCCTGTATAAAACACTGCAATTTTTATAAAATATAAAATTCGTACCTTTATGTATTAAATATTAAATAATATATTATAATATACCTACTCGATGTTGATAATAAATACATGATTATCTAAAATGGCAAAAAAACGTAATCTAATCGAAATTAAATAAATAGGTAAATAAATCTATGAAATTAATTAAAAATATAATTAAGCTAGCGCCATCTATTGAGTCTCTTTTGAATCATGTGTTAATAAATTAGGGTTGAAGTCAGGTGAAGTTGTAAAATTTCATCAGGCCACTATAACCTGTCAAAAAAAATTTTTCATTAAAATTTTATAAAAAAAAATCATTGTTTTACTGAAGATTGTTTTAATTTTAACTGAAAACAAAACAGGTATATTGATTTACTTTTGAGTTTTTAAAAACAATTAAAATGTTAAAACTAAGTTAGTTGTTCTTGATAAGAAAACTAGTTAATTCTTACAAATTTATGAAAATGGGCTTTTAAACTAGTAAATTAAGGCGATGTTTTGTAAAAAAGAGCAATCGATTATACGGCCATTTGAAAATCGTTGCGAAAATAATGGCTGGGGTAAAATTAATCAGCAAAAAACCGATAAATCGCGTCCATGTAACGAAACGGGTGCAGACAATTCGCGCCATGAAAGTAAATGTTAAAAAAATAAAAGCGATAAGAAAAACAGTTAATTATAACATGATTCGAGTTATGTAAATCAGGCCAGAAATTTCCATTCGAAACACAAAAATAACTTTGTTTTCGACAATAAATTTTTATACACAAATTTATTTGAATAAACAATTCGAGGACACGCAAATTTATTAATAAAATTGTGCGTTTTAGCACGCGTGCGTCACGTGCACGTTGCTCCGACCGTTGCCCTCACACGCAGCCCCATTAAAACCAAAACCAAGAAGAAGGGCGGAAAGAGAGGGTCGACCCAACAAACGAAACACGTACCACCACAAATAAACGAACACACAACCCCAACGCGTACTACGAGTGGCGTGCCCTGGCCTCACCGAAAATTTTAAATAATTATTATTATAACTTTCCTTTCCATAATTACGCCCGTTTTATTTTTTATTAAAGTTAAGTGAGTGTGCTTAATCCAATTTCTTAAATTTCGTTACCACTTATTACCAACGTAAAAAAAAATAATTAATTCACATCGGAACGAATTATAAGTGTAAGTATTATTTATTGATAAAAGCAATTCATGCGTCAATCGTCCACGCGTGAGAAAATTTAAAAATTTGACTCGAGTCAAATGATTTAATGAAAGTATCAATCGGAATTGACATTTGACATGGTAATAAAATTTAAATTGTATCATTGCGACAATGTGGGTGGGTGGGTGTATGTAAATTGTGAGTGTGAGTGAGGGCAACGCAAAACGCAATCGTAGAACGTAGAGAAAGAGAAAGAGTGCAATCGTGAAGTAGCTTTCGTTTTGAGTGCAGATATCATAAATCGAGCCAACTATTTCGCCCCAGCTGCCCCAACTATTAATTAATCTAGGCAGGTCTACATACTTTGCGTCTTATTTACAAAGTGTTGGATGTTAAATTTAAACCTTTTAATTATTATCATTACGAGCACATTTTATTTAATTACAGTTTACGATAAAAGATCTCAATGTGCGTACTAAAATGAAAGTTATTGCTCGAAACGGAATTTCACCTATTTAACTGCTCGTTGATTGTTTGTTTAATAACGCGCTGTAAAATTGAATTACAACCATTACAGCTTGGATAAAACTTTGACGCAAATAGTTTGTGAAATTTATTATTTTTTGCCTTTGCTTACGTACTTTCGCGCGCTTTATTAACGAAAAACTATCATTCGTAATTCGTTACATCATTAAAATCCCCCATTTACATACTTTTTAAATATATTCCTAATTGCTCGCTCTTTTTTAAATATCATTAAAATATTTCTACCTATTTTGTAGCAGCAATTGCTTATCCAACTATTTAAATTCTTGCATTCAATAACATAAAATCACATTTTTTATTTACTAATTACCTACCTACTTAAATAAAGAAGTTGTACAAAAATAAAAACATAGTATATTGTTTTATTAGGAGTACAAGTACTTTTTGTGGTGACCATGTAGGTTTGCACGACGAGCCATAAATAGTTTTTTTACTCCGAATAAAGCATGCTTATAAAATAATAATGTAAAAAATATTTTTTTCATTAAAGTGCAAGCTTATGTAACGCATGACAGGTCTTAACAAGTCATTTTTATGTTTGTCGACTCTATGATCATGTTCGTGCATTTCCGTAGTAAATCGGATATCTTCCAAGTACTAGAAAAACAGAGTAGAAATTCATTTTAGATAGCTCAATATACATTAACATGACGTATGTAAATTAAATATAAAAAAATAGCATGTTTTATTCGAAGTAAAAGAACTTTTTGTGGCTCGTCCCGCAAACCTACATGCTCGCCACTAAAACTACTTGTTTCACTCCTAATAAAAAATATACTATTAAAATTTGACATTTAATTAACAAATATCATGTTAATGTATATTGGGTTGCTTAAAATTCGTTTCTACTCCGCCTTTCTAATGCTTGAACGTACAAAGTATACCCGATTTACTTCAGAAATGCACGAACACAGTATAGACAACTACCAGTAGCGACACTTGATATAAAAACGGGATGCGTTGTTGGTGACCTTGAAAATGTCTACGTATCTGTTACCATTGAGTTTTGAACTGCAATGGAGACTATGGTAAAATAAATTTCATATTTTAATTTAAATACCTTTATTTCAACTATTAATTGTTTTTATTTAAAATTGTAAACATTATCTATGAACTTACATATAAATAAAATACCGTATCTCCAAAAAATTAAATTGACAATTTATTGTCAGCTACAGAATGAGTCTGTAAACCATTTCTTTTTATAATTTTATATAAAAGAGTACCTTTTAACTTGAATTTTGCAATTTGAATTTTTGGTCTAGCACTTAAAATGGCTTCGCAATTAATTAACAAAGTTTATGAAATCGCGCGGCGCTACATTTTTTCCTTGCGAGCTGAGTGACGTCATTATTTCCTAGTCACCTCGCACAGGTTATACGGTCGGCAAAAGTGCTAAAAGATCGGCAGGTGAAAAAAAATCGCGGTTTCTTGATTTGTCATCTACATACCGCGCTACATCAGGAAACGAGCGCTTTTTTTGATATCTTCATTTTTTCTGTACTTTTGGCGCCCTCGAATTTGTAGTTTGAAATTAGTGCTTTTTCAACGCCGACTTTGAAAATTCGTAACTTATGATCCCGACCGTGTATAATATTCCAATGTTTTTTATTTCCCTTCTTTCTTTATTATTTATGCGAGAAAAAATCAGCACGATTATATTTTACCCCTGGACTTGAAAAAAAAATCCCAAGTGAAATGTTAATAAAATAGCTCTAACGCGCGCTTTGGTCAGCCCCCTCTGCAGCCTTCAATTTTTAAAATTTTCTCAATTTTACATCAGATTATCAAAGAACAACAATATTTGTGGTGTAATGAGCATAGTGCATTTTTAAAATTTACGCGGTTAAAAAGTTATGGCGTAAAAATTTAAAAATGTTGAATTTAGGGGTCGGCGGCTCCCGTCGCCCTATTTTTTAACGGATTTTCATTTTTAAAAATTCTGATAAATCCACTCTTAGTATTAAAACCGCCCACGCATAGGGTTTTTTAAATTTTGAAAAAACAACGAAATCTTAAATTTTTTAAGATCGCATTTAAAAAAGTCGCATTTTTATTCGAGTTTCGGTTTAATCAGTCCCTCAAATTTTATTCTACCCTAATGCAATGCACATTTTCTGAAAGCTTTCATGGTCCACTTTACGACAAAAAAAGAATCACTTCGCTATCTCCTTTCGTTATCGAGTTTTGGCCGAAAATGTAGCAAAAATATGCAAAATCTCCGTTTGGAACCAAAATTGCGGTCTGAAATTTTTCACTTTTCACAAAATAATTAATATCTTCTAATCTATTAGAACCGCCGGGACGAGTAATAGCTTAAAATTCGCACCGTTACCTCCCCCACCAAATTCCCTGAAATTTTAATTTTCGGTATAAAATTACGTCGCCAAGGCCCGTATTTGTACCAAAATTTTGCCAAAACTTTGCCAATTTTTTCCAAAAAAACTGTTTAACCGATTTGTACCAAATATTTTTTAAAACGCGCCTATCCATGGTGTTTACCTTTGGTAAAAATTTGAAATCGCTAACTTTTATAGTTTTCGAGAAAAACAATAAAAATCGATTTCCATGAAAAATTTTAAGCCTTAAAAATATTTCAAAAAATATTTTTTCGAATCTTTTCAAAATCGACCCCGCAAATGAAAGATAATAAAAAATAGATGAAATGTAGGGGGTCACTTGCCCTCTACACCCCCCAAAAAAATTTTACACCCCAAAAACTCAAACAAAACAAAATTTTTCTAGGTAATGTACCTTAAAAAATAATTAAATTTTAAAAAATTTAATAAGATAATATCGATAATTTTTACAAACTTATCTGTACGAATTTTCGTTTTTTAATTTTAGTTATTAAGCGAAATATGAATTTTTTACAATACACCTTTACTCATTTGTTAGAAAGCCATATTTTATATAAAAATTCATATCTTTTGAATAAAAAGTCGTACTGCCTTGAATTTTTTTTATTTTTTTCTTATTTCTTTATACTACAACCTAAAATAATTAACTTTCAAATTTTTAATTTGAAACGCTACACACTTGTAAAAACCACACTAAAGTTGTATAACATTTAAGTGAAATTTCACAAGTAAAAAATTATAAAGAAGTAAATTTTAAAATAATAAATAATTCTCCTACTTTAATTAATAACTAATAGTAATATTAAAAGATAATAACTATAAAAACGTCTAGAAAGAATAAAGTGCACTAACGGACAGCGTTCGGAAGAAATGACGTCAGAATACATAGCGCAGTTGAAATGGAGGGGCTAATTTTCTTAAAATTCAAACGCTTATATTTACGTTAATATTTGCCGTATCGAATTGAAACAAAAAACAACTTATTTATAATTATGATTTCTAAAATATAAGATATAAAAATATCAATTATTTTTTTCGTTTTTCTTCCTCATTAAAAAAATCAATTTGCCGTTCTAAACTCAATAGTACCAGAGGCCGGATTTTGTTTGTTGGCGAGTTTTATGAACTCGCCAAAACGTCATCATTTTCCGCCAATTCGTCATTATTTACATTGTTCTCTTCGCCTGAATGATGACGTTTTGGCGAGTTTTAGAATCCGCTGTGGAAACAAAATCCCACCTCAGATACGCAGATACAGAGTGAGCTAAAATAATTGTGGTTTGATATGTAGGCAACCAAATATGCAGGTTGGTACAACTATTTTAAAAAGAAAACCCCCTAGTAATCCAATGGCGTAGCAAATTTTTTTTTCGAAACGAATATAATGATCGTAACAAATCAAGAATTTAGAACAAATATACAAGTTTAAGTTATTTATTAAGATTTTGTGTTTTTGAAAATAAAAACGTAGAATTAGTTCTCGAATTTTATGACAAATGTTGAAAATTATGACCTTCGTTTTTGAAGCAGATGCTAACACAAAACAAAGATTTAAGCAAATTAGTCCTGATAAAAACTGACGTTTATGAAACAGAAGTGCCAATAACTGAATACAAAAATCCGAAGTACTAACACAACGGTAAAAATTCGACCTACACCTCTGTTTTTGTGTAGTCTAGTTACTTTGTTATAATTTTGACATGATTTTGTGTTGCTATGAACTTGAAGCAAACAAATTCCCCAGATTTTTAGGCGGGAAATTTGAATTGACCACAATCATTTTAGCTCACCCTGTATTTTCAAGGTCACCAAAACGCATTCCGTTTTTTATACAGGGTGAGCTAAAATGATTGTGGTTTGATAAGTAGGCAACCAAATATACAGGTTGGTACAACTACAAATTTAAAAAGAAAACCCCCTAGTAAACCAATGGCGTAGCAAATATTTTTTCAAAATGATTATAATGATCATAACAAATCAAGAATTCTAGACAAATATACAAATTTAAGTTATTTATTATGGTTTTCTGTTTTTGAAAACAAAAAACGTAGAATTAGCTCTCAAATTTTATGACAAATGTCAAATGTTGAAAATTATGACCTCAATTTCGAGGTAAATGCTAACACAAAACAAAGATTTACGAAAATTAATTTTGATAAAAAGTGACGTTTATGAAATAGAAGGCACAATAATATGTAATTTGCATGAAGTGTCGCTACTGGTAGTTGCCTATACTGTACATAGACCGGACACGCTTGACATAACCTTAAAATAGGTAATATTATTTGACTATTCAACTCACAAGTGATTATTTTTTGTGACAAGTAAAACGTCAAAGATATCAGCGATTATTTTATGACGTTAATGTCAAATTTCAAAAAGTTTGAAGTTAACTGGCAATTTTTGCACAAAAAAGTGGAAAATGTTCGTTAAATAGTCCCTTAAATATGCACTCTTGTTCAAATTATAAGTCGAATATTTTTCATACATTACCACTCATGTCATTTGGGGTAAAAAATTAAAACTTAACCCCAAATGACATTCGTGGTAATGACAGTTAAAAATATTCGACTTAAATTTGACTACTCGTGATATTACATATAAAAATTTTATCTGCTAATGAGCTAACTTTGGACATATAACTTTTACCATTCAATTAAGTAATAACCGATAGTATCGTAGTCCATCGCATTAGTTGTATGTTGTATCTGATAAGTTTGTAAAATAAGGAAAAACACAGGTCAACTTTAAAATGGCCGCCAGTGATACACAAAAAATGACCGATTGTCCGGTCTATGTATAACAATAGAAAACATAGAAGTCTTTGGTATAATATTTATGCAACAGAAGTGCCAATAACTAAATACAAAAATCCGAAGTATCGACATAACGGTAAAAATTCGACCTACACCTCTTACGTTAATAATTTAGCCCGAGATTTAGCCCAAAAATTTTGTCGGACCCCCGTACTTATAAAGTAAGGTGACAAACAACCCCCCCCCCGGTCTCCGTCGCCCCCCCCCCCCAAAATAAAATAAATCCTGGGTGCGCCACCGAGATTATCCTATTTTACAATATAAAAGTAAAAAATAGGAATACACAGAGAGTGGATGCCCACAAAAAAACTTCATGTTGAAATTTTTTTGAATATTACATTTTATCTACAAACTACTGCAAAAATCGAGGCCAAAACTAAGCTTCTACCAAAATTTGAGCAAAATATCATTAAAACTGTAGGTACATGTTATGTTAAAAAAAATTAAACAAAAATTAGTTAACTTTAATATTATCATGTATGTATTTCAAAAACAGGGAGCTTTTTAAAAAATAAATGTACATATTCTTGTTTTTTTCTTTTGTAGTTGGTCAATAATCAATTCCCAAAGTTACTAACCTTTGGGGGCTCATTTTTGAAATTGTCGCATTCGACATTAGAAGGACATACTCTTATTTTTTCATGTAAATGACAAAGACATAATGATGAAACTCGCATGCGACATCTTGTGGGGTGATTCAAAAATAATCCCCTTGGTTAGAAACAGTGTTGGGTCAGTATAATACACGATGTATTTAAATGTACAGGGTGAGCTAAAATGATTGTGGTCAATTCAAATTTCCCGCCCAAAAATCTGGAGAATTTGTTTACTTCAAGTTCATAGTAACACAAAATCATGTCAAAATAAATCAAAGTAACTAGACTTCACAAAAGCAGAGGCGTAGGTGTAATTTTTACCGTTGTGTCAAAACTTCAGATTTTTGAATTTCGTTATTGTGCCTTCTATTTCATAAACGTCAGTTTTTATCAAAATTAATTTGCACAAATCTGTTTTGTGTAAGCAACTGCCTCGAAAATGAAGAAAAAAATTTTCAATATTTGACATTTGCTGTTAAAATCAAGATTTTGGAAAAAAAATAATGTATACTACAGTATAAAAGACTGGTGACGTAAAATACAGTATTATACGTTTTATACAAGCGTATAATACGTGTAGAGTATAAAACCTTTTATAGAGTGAATTCAAAAAAGACTGAAACCGCAACTATGCAACCAAACATGCTCTGTAGTAATTTTAGACTTGCTAAGTTGGTGTACCTGTTAAATTTCATTCAAATTTAAATCTGATCTGTCACTTTAACCAAAGCATCTCTCAGCAGTTTTTCTTCGGGTTTTTTTTTTCAAGTCATTTCTCAGTGTGTAGCAAATTTTATAAAAAACTGCTATTCAAAACTAAAATTATTACAGTTAAAATATTTGCGATGGGTTTTTCACCGAAGCACAACTCATTCATTTCAGTGTAGTCAACAGTAGGAAACTTAGGTTTCCTACCCTTCAATGTTAATGGTTTCATTCTTATTTGAATATGTAGCAGGTAAAGAATGTTCATGCAATAAATAGGTGGTGTCGTGTAGACAAGCAACCTGTTTCGCAGGGCAACTTTCTCACGAAGGGAGTGGAACTAAGAAAAATGATACGCTCTCGGTTGTGGTATGTAGATAAAACATCCGACTTCCCTGTGAGTGAGTGAATGAGTATGAAAATAGCAAATTGCATTCTCACTAACCTAGAAAGAGGCGTGGCTTAAGCCAAATTTTATCAGTCGTAGTACGGCGGGCGAGTCGTCCACTTTATTTAGATTACATTATCAGCTGCTCGTTGGAGAATCTAGTGAGGGCAAGTAGGGGTCCCTTCTACAACTCTCCAGCAGTAGTGGAACTTGATTCAGTTCATGTTAGGTTGGAAATCCTATTTTTTAGCCGAATGTCCTATAAATACATTTTCACGGTTAAAATGATTAACGATTATAACGAGCAAAATTTGCCGTCCCTTGTCCCTTGATGCTCATTATAACCGAGTTCGACTGTATTTTGGACGTTTAGGTTTTAAAAAATTATTTTCATTAATTTTTTTAATTCTGCATCTAAACATTAAATTTATATTACTTCATAAGACGCCTCAATACCAAATTTTTCCGATGTAAACAAACCATTCTTTTCTTTATAATTTTTTTGTTTGCAAATAAATTGCAAAAAACTGAACATACTTGCAAAGCTATTAATGTGATTAATATGATATGATAAAAAATTGTTTCTATTTTTTTTGTAAAAATCACAAAAAATTGAAAACAAAAGATTACTTGTTTTTGTTTTATTTTTCAAATTTTTAAACATTCATTGAAAACTATTGCTCATATTATTTATGTTTGTCTGTTTACTTGGTCGTTGCTTTTAAATTGACGCCATTTTAGGGGTATATTTTTTAAACCGCCCTGGCAAGATATCTTCTTTATTTCTTAATATTTTTATATTCAATAAAATGGAATCAAATCTAAAAAATATCTAAATAATAGCTGTGACAAATATTTAAATTTAGTTGTATTTTGTTACTTTTCAACCAAATATTTCCTTAAAAATAAATTAGAAAACAAAATAATCCAGCTATTTTTTAAACAACAATTTTATGATTATATTTCATTATATTGCACTTAAAAATATTAAAAATAAAGAAGATATTTTGGCAGGACGATTCGACTGTAAATTACGCAAATTAATATAAATAATATGTAGAATAGTTTTCAATTGGTATGCAAAAATTTGCCATCATTGCCATTTTTTATTTAAAGTTAGCGTTTACACGTTAAAATCAGCGCGCGATGTAAGAAATGACTCTAAGGGATTCTCCAGCATAAAAAAATCTCTTTTATGACTGAAAATGTCAAAATCCTGTTTCGAGTCAAAATTTTGCTCTGAAATTTTTCACTTTTTACAAAATAATTATATCTTCGAAACTGTTACACCTAACGGAACGTTTTATAGCTTAAAATTTTTAAGTTAAAAAAATTACTATTTAAAACCAGAGCCTGATTTAAATCAAAATTTTGCGATTTTTCCTATCTAGTGTATTTCATTTGAGTAAAACAGTAAAAATTTCAAATTACTAACTTAACTTCTACAATTTTGAAAAAAAAAATAAAAGCCAATTGGAGAGAAAACTTTATAAAAAAGTATTTTTTAGAATTTTTTGTAAATCCAGCCCGAAAATAAAAGATAATAAAAAATGTATGAAATGTGCATGGTATCTTATCTTTAACACCTACATATTTTTTATCCCCAAAAACTCAAAATTTCACAGAAAAATACCTTAAAAAATTATTAATTCATTATAATTTACGAACAAAAAAATTATAAAGGAAATAACGGTTTTTGAGGCGCCTTAAGAGTAATAATCTTTAAGTATTTTTCTATACGAATTTGTTTATTAATTTTTATTAGCAAAAAAAGTATGAATTTTCAAAAATATATACATTTAACAATCTCATATTTTATTTAACAATTAATAATTTTTAAACGAAACGTGGGCGTGACTTTGGACTAGATTTTTACTTTTTCAATTTTTCCTAAACAACAACATAAAAATTAGTCCTACAACTTTAAAATTTAAATATATAAACACTTCAAAAATAGTTTATTTCTAAATCCGATGTGCATAAATAAAATCTTAATGAAATTAAAACTTCAGATACCTACTTTGAAGTACGTACAAAACAAAATTCCTAGCATCACTTTTCATACGCAAAAATTAATTACTGAGCTATTAAATCACCTTGTATAATGTTTCTTATTCTTAAATCAACAATATAATTATTATTATAAGAATGTGATAACTGCAACTCCAGTAATTATAGTATTAATTAATTTGATATTATTGTTTCCTTACTAAGTTATCATTTTATTTCCAGATGATCCAGCAACACAATGCTTGGAATACATACAAGAGACAAAGAAAAATTAATAAAGTGCCTTTTATGTGTAACAATATACGTACTTCTTACCTCACTGATAGTTCAAGCAGAAGAATGGCCACAATGTTTACACCTCAAAGAAGGTAAAAGAAACTGCATGAAAAAAAAAATAATTTAAAAAAAATATTTTTATTGATAGATATCCCTCACAAACGCCATCTACGAGCCAGGCCCAATTTGGACATAACTTTGGAAATGTCCTCGAGAATAACCCACCAATTAACAACCCACATCTATCGCATACTGCTTCAAGAAAAACTTGGATACGCGCGGGTCAAAATCGTCGTAAGAGATGACTATAATGTTGAAACAATATCTGAAAGATTAAATTGCTTAAAAGAGGATAATACTAATTTAAATGACCCGTAATTACTTCCTTTACCACCAACAGAACAATACTCATTGTCTTAATTTTTAGGATCAAATCTGTTATTCCCGAAAGTATGATTAATTTAGAAGTTCCAGTACCCATCGACTACAACATACCGGCTTTAGAAAACTCCTGCGTCCACGAATTGGGCACCTTATCACCCCCCGGACACTTCGGTTGGTTCATCCCATTAGAGCTTACGAAAGGGAGTAATCGTTATCAAGAGTGGATTGATGAATCTGAAAGCTTACAATGGACAAGTTTTAAAAATGTTAAGTTTGTTAAAAACTTCGAAGTTACAGATAGTGTAAAATCATTGATAGATAATAACACCATATACACGATTAATGGCTCAAAAACATATTATTGCCACGATAATCACTGCTTGAATGGTTGGTTTATTCCTGAGCAATGCAAAAACAACCCTTGCGCACTGCTTCTGGCACCCAGTTATGAAAATACAAAAGAAATAATCGCTCATATTAAAAAAATGAATGTTTTAATTAAAGTTGCTTGGGTGGGTGATAACTTACAACAAGTTGTGAAGACTTTAATTAAACTTTATACGCAGAATAAAATCTACAAAAATTTTATCATATTAAGTTGGACACCGAGTGAAGTAATTTTTAATACCAAAGATTTTATAACTGTAAATATGCCACGTTGCGATCATCCTAATTATCATAATACCACTGATGGTTGTTTTTATGAAATTCGAAGGTCAGTAAAATTCGCTTGGTCTGAAATTAAAAGCGATAATCAAGTTTATGAACTGTTAAAAGAAATGAGTTTCTTGGATATGAAGCATTATAATAGCTTGCTGGATATGTATGATAAAGCCGGGAATAAATCAATGTCTGAAATTGCTTGCGATTGGTTGAAGGAAAATAAAAATTATTGGACGCAGGATTGGTTGCCGGATGTGAAGAAAACAATTTACATCGGTGGAATCTTTCCAATAACCGGCTCTACTTATACTGGCCGTGGTATTATTGCAGGCGCCACGATGGCTACTTTAGCAATAAACAAAAATTCAACAATCTTACCTAAATACGATTTAAAACTGCTTGTAGCTGATGGTCAATGCAGGGCAGATAAAGTAATGAAAGCTTTTATAGATTATATAACGCGAGACTTCTACGCAAATTTAATTGGTGTATTAGGCCCTGCCTGCTCGGAAACTGTAGAACCTTTAGCAGGACTTTCCAAGTATTATAAAACAATAACAATTTCTTACAGCGCTGAAGGTGCGTTTTTTTCGGACCGCGATAAATATCCGTATTTTTTTCGAACAATTGGTGAAAATAAACACTATAAATATGTTTACCTTGAAATGCTCAAGAAATTGGGGTGGTCTCGTGTTGCTGCTTTAACCGAAGACGGGCAAAAATACACCGAGTATATTTCACATATGCAAGAATTGCTCGCTGAAAATTCTATTAATTTTATTGCTAACACCAAATTTCCTAGACAACGAGGTGAAATGCGAAGGGTATTATTATTGGTGATTTTGTGGGTTATTTTTTTATCATTTTCTTTTTAGTATTTAGAGGATTTAAAAACGAAACATGCACGTATTATTATAGCAGATGTTTTTGATGAAATTGCCAGGAATGTTATGTGCGAGGCTTTTAAATTAGAAATGACGTCTAAACAAGGGTACGTTTGGTTTCTCCCTACATGGCTGAATAATACGTGGTACGATACTAATTACTTTAATCAACAATTTAATGAAAGTGTTAATTGCTCAACTAGCAACATGGTGGAAGTAAGTGGAAATAGTAATTTATTTAAAGTTATAATCGATTGTTTTAAATTTTTTAGGCAGTAAATGGTTATTTTTCAATGACACATGCTTATTTCGGCGAAGATGATGCAATAATGCAAGAAAACATCACAGTGGCACAATGGAAAAAATATTATTATAAGAATAGCACTAGCTCTAGGTCCAATTTTGCAGCGTATGCTTATGATGCCGTTTGGACTTATGCTCTAGCTTTAGACACTTTAATGAAAAAAGATCCTGAAGCTGTTTATGAATTGCATTCCACCAACGTCACAAAGTAAGGATTATTTTGAATTAACTGAAGTTCAAACTAGTTTCAAATTAAAATTTTTACTTTTTTTACTTCAAAAAAAATATAAAACTTAAGAATAAAGTGCAATTACGAATAATATAGTCCGGTCAAATGATGGTTTGTCAGGAAAAAATTTCACATGTTCTAGCTAAATAAATTAGTTAGTTTTTTATTTCTGATTTATCACATATTAGTATTTTTTTCTCACCGATTCTATGTTTTTTGGGGTACTATATTCGAATTATATGTTTACCCTAAAAGTTTTGCACTGTTTTTACCACCACAAAAAAGATTCGTGGATCAAGCACTTTATTGACCGGACTAATATGATTAATAGAAGTATTAACAATTGTAATTTTTTTTAGTAAATTAACCCAAATAATCAAAGATATAGACTTTGAAGGAGCATCAGGAAGAATTAAATTCCGAGGTGGTGTAACCCGATTTTCCGTGATAAACATAATGCAATGGTACAAAAACGAATCACACATCATCGGTCGTTTCCACCCAAACATTTCAAATGATGCTCCTGAAATAATTGGAGGGCATTTGGATTTAAATACAACTGCAATCGTTTGGTTAAATAAGGATAGAAAAAAACCTGATGATGGTACTCTACCTCCAGTGGAATGCACTTTAAATTCATTAGCTAAATTTTTAAACGTCCCATGTGAAATGGCGATTATTATCCTAAATGTTGTTATTATTTTATTTTTACTAATATCGTTGGGGAGTGTCATTTTTGTAATCAAAACTCGATATGATAAAAAGTTTATGTCAACGAAGAAATACATGCATTCCCTTGGATTAGATCACTTGCTAATGGATGATTATGCTGGTTTGGATCAATGGGAGATTGAAAGAGAGTGTTTGGTTTTGAATCGAAAATTAGGTGAAGGGGCATTCGGTACGGTTTATGGAGGTGAGGTGAGGATTAATGGAGTTGAAGGTTGGACCGGTGTAGCTGTTAAAACGTTAAAGGTTGGTTCAACGACAGAAGAGAAGCTCGATTTTCTTTCTGAAGCAGAGATTATGAAACGGTTTGATCATAAGAATATTGTTAAATTGATAGGGGTGTGCACAAAAATTGAGCCCGTTTACACAGTTATGGAATTTATGTTGTATGGGGATTTAAAAACATACCTTCTTGCGCGAAGACATTTAGTTAAACCAAACTGTGAGGAGTCGTCAGAAGAGTTTTCTAGTAAAAAATTAACATCGATGGCTATTGATGTTGCACGTGGTTTAGGTTATTTAGCTGAATTGAGGTATGTGCATCGTGATATAGCCTGCCGTAATTGTTTATTGAGTAGTCAGCGTGTTGTTAAAATTGGTGATTTTGGTATGACGCGTCCGGTTCTTGATAATGATTACTATAAGTTTAATCGAAGAGGTATGTTACCTGTGAGATGGATGGCGCCTGAAAGTTTAGCGTTAGGTGTTTTTACACCAGCTTCGGATATTTGGAGCTTCGGGGTACTTCTTTACGAAATTATTACTTTTGGTGGCTTTCCTTTTCAAGGATTAAGCAATATTGAAGTTTTGGACTATGTTAAGGCTGGAAATTCCCTTACAATACCTCAAGGTGTTAAAACACCCCTGTAAGTATTAAATAATTTATTTTTATAGTCTTTTAATTTATTTAATTTTGCAGAGATTGTTTGTTGAAAAATTGTTGGAATTTGGATCCTCATAAGCGTCCTACTGCAAGTGAGTTGGTGGATTATTTAGCGAATAACACACGTTTAGTCCATCCGTGCATAGACATTCCAATTTCTTCGGTCCAGATGGAGGACACTGGACAATTAGACATGCAATTACCAGAACAATTTCGTAAATGTTCCTCATCGCTTAGTTTTAAGAATCTTCCCATGTCGAACGGCATTTCTTCAGCATCAATCCATTCACCCCTAAAGAAGCAACAATCGTTACAAGAAGGCGCTGATTTTAGTAATCAAATCGAGAGTTGTAACCCCAAAGACCCTTTATTACGTTCCAGCTCTGTAAGTGGATGCAGCAAACCGATACCGCTTCAATCACTAAGCGATTGTCACGAAGATGATGACGAATACTACTTTAATGAAGTCACCGAAGGCAGTGCTATGTCTAAAGTGTAATTTTAAATCATTTTAGTTTAATATATACGTGCCAAATTTTATTATTATTATAAAACGAAGTTTTAAAACTATAAAAATATACATACAAGCATACATCACTTTAATATTCTTATAAGTAAATCAATTAATATATGCACAAATCAGACTGATTAAATTAATAAGTTAATTAGAATGCATTTTAAGTCTAGTCTAATTTTTTCTGCGTTCACTCACGCTCGAGTACCAAAAATAATTTAATAAAATAATAATCTGAATGCAGAATATTTATTAAATATCTTTTTTGTAAGTATTATTCACCAATTTGTAAATATATTGTAATAATTAAGTTATTTTAGACTATAATATGTAGAAAATTTGTATAAAAATGCATCACATTAAGTGATCGATCCATGACTTTTTGGTAACGTTCCTTATTATTTATTAAATATTTTATTTAAACACTTTGTTTTATTTAATGAACTTACCCGTTTTTCTCTTGCTTTAAATTAATTATTAATATATTAATTTACATTTCGAATATTATTTCACATTGTTTTTATAAATTATAGTATAGGAAAAGGTTCATGAATTTTTGAACTTGTAATAATACAAATTATTCATTCATATTTTTATTATTTCTCTTTAAAAATGCAGACTTATAATTTTATTTAATGAGAGGACACTTGTATGGTTCATTGTTTTTGCAGCAGTAATCCCTACCAGCAGACATGTTGCTATTCACCCACTTAGTTTCATAGTTTTTCGTGAAGAGATATGCTTTTTCTTTATAGCAATCTCTATCGATAGTTGCACAAATTAAGTCTGCACTCTTCGGTAAATGCTTGATTATCTAAAAATCGAAAATTTTACAAATTTATTAAATCAATAAAAATTTGCATACCACATATTTTAAGACGAGTTTTTGCATATTAATAAAAACTTTAGTGTCTGTTTGATTTTTTAATATTATAGGCATAAAATAATTAAATTTTACTTACAGATTCAATGCATTTATTAGCACATTGCCTTTGCCCAAGTAAATTATTAGGGAAATGGGTTTCCAATTCTTGAGTTAAAACAGGTGATTCCTTAGGTGCGCTTCCCTTCTTAAATTGTCCAGTCAGAAAAATTCCACAAGTGCAAGGTGTTGGTTCAAGTTTTTGTTTTTTAGTTTTTTCATGCTTATTTTTATCACTGGCAGAAACTAGCGTTGCCAGAACCATGAAAAGTATGCCATGTACAAGTATTTTGGACATTTTTTGAATCAACTTCTTTCTTCGATGAATAAAAAGCTAATGCAATTCTTGAGAAATTATTTCATTGTCTTGCTCAGCGAAAAATTGCTTTGCTTGTAATTTTAAAGTAATTAGTTTGCAGTTTTTTGTTTTATTAATTAACAACTGCTGAGCACTAAATTTGAAACAAATATTATTTTAATTAAACGCTTCTAAAATTGCTATTTTAATAAATTTATATCAAACTTTTTACTTTTTAATTTTGGTTAGGATAAAAAATTACTTTTAAAAATAATTTTTCCAGCTACTTCTTAAATTTGGGGAAGAAATCATGACCCAAAGTACATCCCACATAATTAGGCTGAAAGTACCAATAAAAATCATCATTTCTGTTATATTTTAAAATTTGTATCACCTAGACTACGAAGGTTTTAGCTGCTTTTACAGTTAAAATGCTCGTACAAAATTTATGATACGAGTATATGCCTTGCAATTATTTCAAACTACAACCATATTTTGTAAATAACTTTAAGGCGATAGAGAAGCAAATGTGACGAGAAATATTAGTTTCTAATCCCCGCATGTTAGCAGACTTTATTTACTCCTAAAATGATGTCTCAAACAATGGAAAAAAGAATCTATTATTAATAAACAAATTCCTTAAACTTTGAAGCGAATATCAGTAATTTTTACTGTAAAAATCATTTTACACAAATTACATCCGCATCTTTGATATTTTTTTAAGTTTTCTTTTTGCATTAGTTAAATAATAGTATATTCTAGGGCCCTTGAAGAAGAAAATTTTAAAATCATAACATTTTCGCTGTGAGAATGGAACGTTAAAATCTCAATTATTTTGCATTATTGGAGAATTTATTTTGGGGTGTTTAAAGTTAAGCGTGTCAATGTTCGCCCGTGTGTGGGGAAATTTTTTCAAAAAAGTTCGTTATACATGTTTTCTGTTCTCAAAACCTACATTTTTCCAGAGACTTGCGACATTGCAGTGTCATCAAAAATTAATTTTAAAATAAGAGTGGAAAATTAACGAACTTAAGGTTAAACATAATTTTGTTTAAATTTAATGTTATTAACTTAATTGCAAAAGAAAATCATTTAAAATAAGGAAGTTGGGCAAGTTGGCTCCAACTTCCGGTGTAAATGAAGTTGCATAAACACCGGAAGTTCCACAAAATCAAAAATACCTTTATTAGAAAGTTCGCAATTAAGTACTTTAGTGGACAAATTTTAAGAATCGAAAACATAACCGTTCAAAAGTTAGCAGGGGGGGATTTTCTTTATGTCCGCACTGTATAGCTCAATACTTATTCGCGTAGTTTGAAACTTAAAAACAAGGAAAAACCCATATAATTTTGTAGACACCATATCCTCTTAACACTTGCCTGACTAAAATAATTAAAAAACTTTACTTACTGAAACAGGGTCAACAAAGACCCACCATTCTTTATTTTTTTTTAATCACATATAAAATATAATGAAAAATGCATATTTTAGTGCTATTATAATATATTATGAATTTTTAAATAAAACAATGAGTTTACTAATTTATTTTAATATTGTTTATGGAATAATTATTATTAATATAACTAAAATCACAAAAAAAATTGTTTTGGTTATTATGGATTTTAATTTAATAGAATATTTTAGGAGAATTCACAAAAAGAAAATAATACAAAAATTGATTTACCAAGTTACAAAGAAAAAACTAAAGTTTGGGTCAATGTTGACCCGGTTTCAGTAACGCAAGGGTTAAAAGTTAGTTTAATTATTAAAATAATTGTGTAATAGAAGATAAAATTAATTAAATAATCAATTGAATTGAATTGAATAATTATTGTCAACATAATTATAATTTCTGCGATTTGAGGATAAATGTTCAAATATTGAATCAAATCAAAATCCTTTTTAATCTAATTTTTTTTTAATTAAAAATTATAAAAAGGAAATTACATTTTTTTTTTTCAAATTTTTAGAATAAAGAAATTAAATAATTTGATTGGCTTTGAACATTAATAGAAAATATAATTAAATAAATATATTTTAGATCCCAAAAATTGGATTAACTTATTAAAAAAAAAAATGGGTTAAGATTGAAAAAAGTATGGCAACATCTAAACCTAAATTTTTAAATATAGCTCACAATATTTAATAATAAATAAATTTAATATTGCATTTTTAAGTATTCAAATATGTATTTAATAAATATTTTCCTTTTTTTTATTTAAAAAAAAAAACATCACAAACGCTAATTTCCTAAAATTGTTTAAAAAAAATGAAATAAAAAAAATGGGGTGATGTATTTAAAAAATATGTTATTTTCAGTAAAACCAGAAGTGATATTGAAAAAAATTTAGTGCCTAAAATGTGTTTTCTTGAGCCACACACAGTTAAATTACAAATTTTATTTTCATAAATGAAATTATAGAGATGACCCATATTTCATTTACACCCAGTATCTGTAATTGTTCAGAAACGTTTTAAAATTATAGTTAGAAATTATAAAAAAGACTGTCCTAAAGTAAGAAATCTATTTGTCTTAATTTTTGTTTTTCATTATTCAAATAATCGAGTATACTTTTTAAAAAATGTGTTTTTCAAATTCTTCAATCTTTTATAGGACACCCTGATTATTCCATTGAGATTTTTATTAATATCATAAGTGATAATTAAATTGTAAATAAATATAATTTTTATTGAATAAAATATAAAAGGAAAAAAAAATGTTACAAAATAAAACCAATATTACATGAATTTAATAATTAATCTCTTGTAAGCGAAATTTTAAGTCTCATAATAAAAAACATTAAAGATTTCACCTTATCATCCTGCAAAGCTTAAAAATTAAATAACCTTACGTAGCTATAATACACATTGTGGCTTTACTCTATTCGGTTTGCCTTAAACGTGCCAAACGTTGTGTTAACTCATCCTGCTCATTTGAAACAATTGAAGGAGTCCCCATGCTTGCTGCAGAGCTTGGCACACCTTCGGGTAACTCCATATTTAATTCTAAACCAGCTTCGTCAGCTACTTGTTGCATTAGTGTTTCAACGTCATTTTGTGGAACCATGGTCGTTACATTTTGCGACATTGCATTTTCCATTACTCCACTCTGCACATCCAAATCTTCAAATTGTTGCTCAAACTTATCCATTAAATTTGATATTTTTTCTAAGTTCATGCTCTTCATAGCAGCGTCCATAGCCTTAACAACTCCTTCAAAATAAAAAGAGTAAAAAAATAGAATTTTGTTGTACATTTTCTATATTTAATGTGTTCGATAAAAATTTTTAGTGCACATTACTTCAGTACTGTCAAACCAAAAAAGCTATTATGTATCAAAAAGACAACATTAAACATGATGGACAAAAACTAACCTGCCATTGAGTTAGTAACTTTTCGTGTTGTAAGTGCAGATTGTACTCTACTGGAGACGGCATCAACACGAGCAGACATTCTCAAATAATTAATTGCTTGATTTTTCTGCCTTATTGCATTTTCTGCATGAATTCTAGCTACTTCCATATTTCCTTTTTGAATTGCTGTCTTAGTTTTCGCCTTTTCCAACTTCTCCTCCTTCTCGCATCGTTTTGAATTTCTTTCTAACTCTTTCACCGCAAATTTTAAATTAAATAAATGCTCTAAGATTTTAGAATTAAGGAAAATTTTTAATAAGGTACATAAATTATAGAAATACCAATAATAATTTAATAGTAATGATTCTTTGTCAAAATATAAGCAATTAATTTCAAGGAGGTTTCGTCAAGGACAAATAATTTACAAAAATTCCCAAATCTAATAAATACACAATTTTATTGAAGTAAGATATAGTCGCTGAACTCATATCCTTATTTTAAATAAAATTTTCAGCATTTATTGACTAAAAATTTGCATAAATAACAAAAATACTTGTGCAATTTTAAAAATACCAGAAAGCAGTTTTCTTCGTACCGTATTAACAAAGAATTTGACCTTAAGATAAAAATTTATTAAAGGATAATTAAAAATTTAGTAAAGTAATAAGCTAACTAAAATCCTGATAATTAAAATTGTAGTATAAAGTATGAGTCATGTAAAACAAGGATACTTTCCATCACTGAAGATGACATTTCGTTTCCCATTGTTTATAAATAAATTATCACTTTCTTCTTAATTTTATTAAGGTAGTATTGACAAAAATTATTCCATTATTTTTATATTTACACCTTAAAATTGTATATAAAAAATAAATTTTTCGTTTTCAACACAGGCTTGATTGACAGTTAACTTGACACCACTTGACACTTATTTGACAATTGACTCAGGTTCTGTTTACACTTTCTTAGTTCTATGATCGGTCACTTTAAAAGTTATACAGGGTTTAAAAAAAGTAATGCAACAAACATTGAAATTATTGGTTGTGTTTTTTATCAACTTTGCTCGAGCAAATCTGAGAAAATCATACTCTGTCTCATTTTATATCTAATCACGAGTCTAATCATTATTTTGGTATAGTTTAAATTTTCAACTTTAAGTTATAAATGAAAGTAAAAACAAAAAAATGCAATTTTTGAAATAGTCGATTATTTCATTAACTAGGAAAGTTAGAAAAAAATGTTTCGGATAAAAGTTCTTTGTTTCATAAAGACTAATCTAAATATGTTTTTTTTCAAACATATAACAAACTCGGTTTTCAAGGTAAGAATAGCAACATTCTAATTTTAAATGGGGATCATATTGGATTTTCCATAAATAAATCGCATTTTTTTCTGCTTTCAACAATGTATTACAATCCATAATCCATGTTGGAATAAGTAACAGATACTATGAAATATTTGACATTATTTGAATTAAATTAAGTAAGCCATGACTTTTTGACAGGTCTTCTTTAAACAAATGACGATTCAAGCTGTCACTTTAGATTATTATATCGGTTTATTGTACATCAGTTAGAATTAATAAGTTTTATAGGGTGTCACCCTGATGTCAAAAAACGTTATTCTGTAAACGTTACTATAACTTAACGGTTATTTAGAATAATATTTTCGGTGTTAAAATAACATCGATCAAAATAATAATAATACATTAATGTATGTACAATTGATCAAAATAATGCATTGTATTGATGTATAATGTATTTTAACACCGAAAATGTTATTTTACATTGCCGTTGAGTTTCAGTAAAATTTACAGAATAGCCCCAGTAAACCAAAAGAGGTATTATATATGTAAAATATATATAACATATAAGAAAACTTATGTAAAATCTAGAGAGAAATTAGGGATAAATCATGTAAGGATGTCAGCCATATTTGGGGATAGGTTATTATGTGTAAATTATGTAAATTTTTATGTACAAAATATATATCAGATATAAGTAAATAAAAACAAAAAATATCATTTTTTTGCTTGGACGGTACAATGGTAATTAGCAGCAACCAGGCCATTTCTAGTAAGTAATCACAAGTATAATAAATTAATATTATCTTAACTTAAACCATGTTAAACTTAAAGTGGGATTTGCGGGATTCGAACCCACGCCGTTGCAGTCGCAAATTGTCGAATCAAGCCACCTAACCGTTGGACCATCGAGGCTTCATGAAATGAAGACACAAAAACATTGTTTTAAAGCAATTCATCCACATTAAATAAATATTATATTTGTTTTAATACAATAAAAAAAAATTAAAAATAAATTAGTGAAGTTAAAAGAAGTTCAATTATATATAAAAATTAAGTAGTTAAAATTATTTTTAACGAAATAAATAAATTATAAATTATAACTCAACTTTTTTCTAATAATGTCGGTGTTGAATGTTGGATTTCTTTGGTAAGCGCAATTTTACAGAAAAAATTAAGAAAAAATTCTAAACTTTAAAAATATTCAAAATAAAGACATTAAATATAAAAATTAAGTAGTTAAAATTATTTATAACAAAATAAATAAATTCTAACCCAACTTCCATACATTTTTCTAATAAGTTATTTTATTTTATATTTTATGTATGAATTATTTGCATAAAGAATATAAGTAAATAATTTATGTAGGTATATTTTAAATTAAATGT
Source organism: Stenus bimaculatus (assembly GCA_963971135.1). Lineage (NCBI taxonomy): Eukaryota > Metazoa > Arthropoda > Insecta > Coleoptera > Staphylinidae > Stenus > Stenus bimaculatus. Next base: position 16,456,770 of record OZ020180.1, on the reverse strand, counting down.
CTAATGTAAATAACACAGGCGATATTTTACATTAATAATAAATAATTATTTATATATAAAATATACAGTATACGAACTTATGAATTGTATATGTAAATAATTCTATATAAATAACACATTATAAATTTTACTTATTACTTACATAGAGAAAATAATATAATATTATATATGTAAAATATACATATATTTTACGTTAAATTAGCTACATAGGAGAATTTACCAGCTATCTATGTGTATTTTATATATAAGTTACAAATTGGTTTACTGGGGCGTTTTTCTGACATCAGGTTAACAGTCAAATTTAACATCGCTGTTACGGCTAACATTTTTTTCTACCCCACTAGTGATTGATTAATCATTTACAAATGGCAATATTTCCACTAAAACGAATTTGGACTTATATCATATACAACAATCTAAAATGACAGCTCGAATTGTCATTTGTTTAAAGAAGTCCTGTCAGAAATTCATAGCTTACTTAATTTAATTCAAATAATATCAGTATTCCGTAGTGTATTACTTCGAACATGGATTGTAATTTAACTGTTGAAAAATTCAATATGGCGTTCATTTAAAATAATAAGTTGCTATTGATATCTTGAAAACCGAGTTTGCGATATTTTTGTAATAAACATATTTACATTCGTCATTACGAATCGAATAACTTTTATCCAAACCTTTTTTTTGTAACTATTATGGTTAACGAAATAATCGACTTTTTAAAAAAATGCATTTTTCGGCTTTTTCCGATTATCTCCAGAATGGCTCGGAAATTTTCATTTTCTTAATGGTATCTGTATAAGTATCCAAAACTCCTAAACATTTCTCATTTATAGGAATCTGTAACTTTATTAATAACAAAGATACCCATGTAATGCAACTCGAATTGGGACACCCTGTATATTAATTGTTTTTCAAATGAAGTTATATTAATTATTAGATGCTTAATGGGGTGATTCTGAAAAAAATGTTAGCCGTAACAGCGATGTTAAATTTGACAGTCACCCTAATGTCAAAAAACGCTATTTTGTAAACTTTACTGCAACTTAAGGTTGTTTAAAATAATATTTTCGGTGTTAAAATAACATACAGCAAAGTAATAATAATACATTAATGTATAATTGATTAAAATTATACATTATATAAATGTACAATGCATTTTAATATCGAAAATGTTGTTTTACATTGCCCTTAAGTTACAGTAAAGTTTACAGAATATCGTTTTTTTGACATCGGGGTCACTGTCAAATTAAACATCGCGGTTACGGCTAACATTTTTTGTTCAGAATTACCCCATAAAATTGGTTTTTGTTTTTATTTTAAATAAAAAAAAAATAAATAAATACAAAAACCAACTTTAAACAACTTAGAATTAATGTAACTTAATTTTCGACAGAAAAAGTAAATTAATATATTTAAAAATAAATTTAAAAAGTGAGAAGTTGTTCTTCAATTTTTAGGCAACCAAATTGACACGTAAATGCTTTTAATGATTGCTTTACTTTTGTTACACCCTGTATATTTCATACTTACGTTTAGGCGTTGGTTTAGGGGAGGGAATAGTTACCAATAGTTACTGTTGGTTATGTAGTTTCACACCAGATTTAAATTTTGTTCTTTGTTTCTTTTTAAAATTTGAATATAAATAACAGAAAATTCTACAATTTTAAAAAATTAATCAACGTTTTAAAACAAAACAAAACTGTTAAACATGACATAAATTTATTAACCTATAAATCATAAATCATAACAAAAATTTAATTTCGAAATTCCTCATTTGCATTAAACAATTTTTTATAAAAATGAGTATAATGATGTATATGCTAAGAAACGTTATAAGACAAAGCCCTTATTCACCAGTAGCAACAGGTAAATAAATAAAAAGAAATTATTACATAAATAAAAAACATAACCTAAAAAATTTATTAACGTTACAAATAATTTTTAATTATTAATTGCTAGGTTTAAGAGCATCATCATCAAATGAAAATATTAAGCCTTTAAGTCCACGTATGAAGGAATTTAAAGAAAAGCTCCGCCAGAAGACGCCGATTGCTTCATTAGAAGAACTAGAAGGAAAACATCCAAACGAAGAAAAAGAACCTTTGCAACCATGGCCTGATAACAAAAATCCCAATACAGGTGAGGTGAATGGGCCTAAAGGGCCCGAGCCCACTCGTTTCGGAGATTGGGAGCGCAAAGGCAGAGTTACTGATTTTTAAACAATCACTTTTTTGTAGGTGCTATTGTGAGTCGATTTTTAGCACGTTTTGTATCCAATCGTTATAACAGATCACCTTAAATAAATTGTTTATATTTGTTAACGAGTATTTTTTATAAGATGAACATTAATATAGGCAATTGTGATTAAAAAAATGTGACGATTATGTGCAAACTTAATGTGAGAAATTACAGTTTTGCACAAAATCTGTCCTTATGCTTAGGGCAGTGATGTTTGTAATTTACCTTGGTATAAATTCCTGGGTAGTTTTCTTGGGCACAACCGATCCCCCAGCTAACAATTCCACAAATGTATAACTCATCTGAATTTGATTTTTTGCACATTAATGGTCCACCAGAATCGCCCTTTAAAACGAGGAATTGTATTTGATAAGTGCTTAATTTCATAATAAATAAATATAGAAAATAATTGCATTTTTAAGTGTGAATATTTTTTTACCATATTTTTTTTTTAAACTAGTCTGGGTATTAATAGATTAATATTATAAATTTTTAGATAAAAATAAAAATTTCTTTACCTGACAAGAGTCTTTGTAGCTGGATAAATCACCAGCGCAAATTTGGCATTGATTTAAGTATCGAGAAAAGCCAACACGTTTATAATTATTGTCGCAGACATTTTTGTTATATATGTTTACATGAGTGTATTTTAAAGTATCTGGATAATCACCAAATGTACCAACACGTCCCCATCCTGCTATTATAGCTGAGTTTTCAAAATGATCATCAATATTTGGAAGGCAAATCGGGTATAAATTATCATTAAAAATTAGAGCAGTTGATAATTTTAGTAGTGCAATATCGTTTTCATAATTTGTGATATCGAAGTATGATATTTTTATTTCTATGATTTTCACTCTTCTTTGAGAATTTCCTAAAAATTAAAAATGTTAATTAGTTTTTTTAATTATTTAAAATTGTTAGTAGATAATTAATATAATGATAATTTGGTGATAAATTTATTACCATAATTCTTGTATAAATTATGTACGTTGTGAGCTATTGATAAATCTTCTGGGTTAAGATCGGAAGCACAATGAGCTGCTGTAATTAACCATCTATCACTGATAATTGCTCCACCACATATGTGACGATGAGCATTTTTGTAAAGTCTCAATTGAATTGATACAATCCATGGAAATTCACCTACAACATTTACAAATATTTATCATATTACACAATTTTTGTTTTTCATAAGCATTTTAAAATATAATAACAAGTATAAATACATGAAAAACAAAAATCGTATATTAAAATAGAATTTTTACTTAAATTTGATTTAGAGTGATTTTATGTTAAATCAAAATCCTTTAAAAACAATTCCCAACTATTCAAACGAAGGTTTGTTTTATTTTGGTGTTTAAAAAATATTCGACATTTCTTAACTTTGCATTTTCAAATTTATTAAAAAAAGCTTTTAATTTAATAAAATATATTCTTACCTGGTGTTGCATCATGTCCTCCTACAATTCTATTAAAGTAATAACTTTTCCTTAACCCGCAAGAGGTGTGTGATTCTAAAATTATCTTGATTGAATTATTTTAAATAAAAATTAATTGCCCGTTACCAATATTTGATAATAGAAATATGAAGATTGTTATTATTAAAAACATTTTGTGGAGAAAAGTATTGTGTTTTGGACGCATCAAAAGTTGTAATAAAGAATTAGTTGATTATTAATTGATTGGATTTTTATCTTAATTGGGTTTTAGAATTTTATTTTTAATTGTTGGAAGAAACCTGTTATTTTATGTAGATTATAAATCCATTTATTATTTATTTCGTGATTTTTGTACATATTTTATACAATTGAAATTTAGATAAATTTGTTGTTCAACAACAAAGAAATAAAAAAACCATAGATTTTAAAGAAGGTAATAGCCTATTATTTTAAAAATTAAATCATACAAACTTTGTGAGTAAAAATTATTGTTGGTTAGGCAACCAAGTATACTTGTTTGGTGCTAGTTTTTTTAGATACAGTTGGTACGCGTGATACAGTCACGAGGTGCGCTGCGCAGAAGGGGGCGGAGTGTTACTTTAAAGAGTGGTGGGGGCTTTGGTTGCTTATACAGGGGGAAATGTAAAAAAGGTAGCGCATTTGTTTATCAGATTTGAATGTACTAAAGAGTTATTTAATATAAGATTTGCTATTATTTAATAGAAGTAATATTTTAATATACACGAAACTCGATACTTCAATACCAGGTTTGGCACCCCTTCCGGTAAATCATTTTTTGTAAATGGGTTTTTTTTGTATTTCACCCTGTACATTAAAAAAATGACAAAAAATGAACATTTACAGTACACTGTCCTCATTGTAAAGTGAAATATTTTAAAATTAACATCTTTTAATAATAAAAAGCTTCTTCTTTACTCCTTTCAAGAAATATTTTACCACTCCTGTGCAGTTAAAAAATAATATTGCAATAAAGAGAATAAGAATAATTTAAAAATACAAATAAAATCATGTGATAAAAATGTTTATTTTTTTACAGTATTGTTTTCACAGCTTATATTTTTTGCATTTTAAAGAATGTATCTTTAATAAACAAAGGTAAAAAACATTACATTTGTTTAAATAAATATGTAGTTTTAAACAATAAAATCATAGAAAATTATAGTGAAACCACAAAACCAGACAACTTTAGGTTGTAAGTTTCTTTACAACTTATGAAATAATAAATCGGGGCAAATTATTTGAAATTTCAAAAGATTGAAGTAAATTAAACACCATAAAGTGCGTATTTGTAGAGGTAAAGTGATAATGAATTCTGTAAGGTTGCTTGTATTCATGGTCTTACCATAACTAAATTTAAGGCAATAAAAATTAATGGTACATTTTCTTATAATTTTTGGTACACTACGGATCTTTTAATGTGTCAACAAATTTGATTTGTCCTGTGTGTATGGCTAAGGAAAAACTTATATTGTTGAAACTCCTAGCTTTCTCGAACTCTATCCCAATTTCTAAGATTAAAAGTTATTGAAAAAAAATTTAAGAAAATTTTATTGATGCAAAACCAATGGAAAATTAGTATTTTGTATAAACACAAAAATTATAGCTTTGAAGCATAATCCACATTTTTAGGAAAGAAAATGAAATTTTCTATTGGTTCTTTTAAAATCTTTTACAAAAAATTCATCAATTATAAATAAAGATAGAGCACTGAATGATTTAAAACTAAAAGAAAATACATCTGTACAAGGTTATCGATAAAAATCACTTAAAACCTATTCAACTTTAATGATAATTATTCTTAGATAAATACAGGGGTTCTATTTAAAATAAAGTTAAATCTGGTCAAATACAACTTTCAAAAACACTAAATGCCCTGTTTATCAGTTAAAAATAATGAAAACATCAAGTTTTAATGAAGAGAATGGATTTTTATTGACCACCTGATATATGATTGTTAATATTTATATACATTTTTATAATAACTATTTACTACACGGTTTTAGATTATACTTTGCACTTGAACAGTATGAACAGTTTCTCCAGTCCTAAAAATAAAAAAAAATTACTAGATTTAAATTCAAATTGTAAAATTCAAAAACTTACAGTAAGTCAGCGATCTCCACAGTTTCCACTTTTGATTCCTTATTCTTTATATTTAACTCATGGAAATTCATATGCAGTTGTAATGACGTTGTACTTGCATACGTTTTACCACAAACTTTACACATAAATGGTTTATCAATAGAATGTGATCTCATATGCACCTTCAAATTACTCGATGCTGAAAATCTAAAAAGACAATGTTAATTTTAGGTATACTACTAATGAAATAAATAGATGTAGGAAAATAACAAAATTTTATTAAAAAATTGAAAATATAATACGCTAAAGATGATTGAAGACTAAAGATTATTCCATTGTGTTGTAATGGTAATAAGAACTGTTTTTTTTTGTTTGGAGTCTGAACAAAACTATAAACTTTCTAAAACAAACAGCCAAAAAAAATATTTAAATAGCAATTTTGTATATGAATATGTTAATTAATACATTAAGGGTTAGGCCACTCTAGGATTTAAAAAAAAAATCAATTTTTTTTCTTGTTTAAAATGTGCCTTATTATCTCAAAAATGACTTGACAAAAGGTTATTGTTGAACAACATTTCTAATGTGGAAGGCCAATTGTATGGTACATGCATCGCAGATTGAAAGTAGGTATACAAAAAAAATTTGAAGGCTTTTTTTTCGAAACCACATTTCTCTCCTAACTCATTCAATTCTTGACCGATTGACTTCAAAATTTAACTGTATATTCAAAATTACATTCTCTATAGAAGTACATAGGATTTTTTCATTATATTGAATAGTTCTTTTGTTATAGGTAATTTTATAGCGATTTTTTATGGCATTTTTTATTTCAGAATGGCGCCATTTTTGCAAAAATCAATATATCAAAAAAATCCTACGTACTTCTATAGCTATTTTCATAAATTATCGAAAAAAATTTAGTTTTTCGTAGTAACTTAAAATTTACAGGAGCTGCTGGTTTTCCCACCAGAAATGAAGGCGTCTTGGTAAAGATTCTGCACACTCGCCATCTTTAAGTGTATGGCTTCAAAAATATTACATTTTATAGTTTTTTATTTGTTTAATCAAGACCTCTTCTTAGAATTTCGATTTATTTCATTGATCCTCTGAAGTAAATTTCCATAATACGTCTATTATTTCTGCCACTAGAGTGGCCTAACCCCTAACCCCTTAAATATGTAGGGAAGATTCCATAAAACTGTTTCATTTAATTTATGCAAATTGCTATTTAAATTCTTTTTTTAAAAAAGTAAAGAACTTGCATGATTTGTATACCTTTTAAAACAAGTGGGACATTCATGTGGTTTTTCACCTGTATGCGTCCTCATGTGACCATTTAAATGACTGGAAGATGAAAAGCCTTTATTGCAAATTGTGCACACGTGTGGTTTTACACCCGTATGAGATCTTGTATGTATTACAAGTGTTTCATGACGACTAAACTTTTTACCACAAATTTCACAAGGATACGGTTTTTCACCTGTGTGTATTCGCTGATGAATTTGCAAAGTATTTGAACCAGCAAATGCTTTACCGCAGGTTGAACAAACGTAAGGTTTTTCACCGGTGTGGGTTCTCATATGAATACCAACGTAACCTGATTGTGTAAAACTAGAAACATACAAAAATATTAAATAGAAAAATATACATTCATAGTATACAATTAATTGTTTTTTATATTTTTTAATCTTACCCTTTTCCACATATAGGGCATAAAAATGGTTTTTCTCCAGTGTGAACCCTCATATGTTTCTCGAGATTACAAATTTGTGTAAAACCTTTTTCGCAAATTTTGCAAACATGTGGCCTTTCTCCAGTATGTGAACGTAAATGTATCCTCAAACTTCGTGCCTAAAATAAAAACACAAAATAAGGTTTAAAATAATTTCAATATCGAGGGTATATTAAACGCCTCGGATCAGCACTGTAAATTTTGAAATTCATAATTTTTATTATCCAAAAAAATCTGGAAATTCTCTAAAAATTCAATCAAAAACAGCTTTAAATATTCACACCTGATTTTTTGAAACAATAAAGAAATTAAAATATTTTCTTACCTCAACATATTTTTTATTACAATAATGACACGATAGCAATTTATGCCCGGTATGATACTTCATATGCTTAGACAAGCTACTAGACCATTTAAACGACCTCCCGCAAACCGAGCATAAATGTGGTTTCCCTTTAATATTCCTAAGTTCCCCGGTATGCTTCTTCTTATGCTTATTTAAATTCGAGCTTTCAGCGAAAGACATATCACACTGGTCGCACTGATGTGGTTTTTTTTCGAGATGAATCTTCGCATGTCGTTTTAAAATTCGCTGCTCTGTAAAAGCTTTATTGCAAACTGTGCAAAGAAACTCCAAATCTTTAGGATGGCTCATCATATGCACTTTCAAATCAACTTTTAAGGGAAATGTTTTATCACATTTCGTGCATGTGTATTTCTGTTTTGAGCCTGATTTTGTTTCCAAAATTGGAGATATTGATGGTGTTGGTTCTGGTTCAGGTTCCACCGTGATGTTTGATACTGATTCGATGTTGTAAAATTCACCTTTTACCTAAAAAATAATAAAATTATCCATAAATAATAAATTTATTTGAGTAATATACAGGGTGTTCCAAAACTCCTGGGACGGTACTACAAGTTTTAAATGGGTGAATATGTTTTTTTCATAATTTGGAGATACCAAAATAAAAAAAATATAAATCAAGATGGTTTAAAGGTTCTTCAAGAGTGCCTTCTGAGAGAATAATACGGTCTTCCCTTCTTATTTGGTATTAAAAATGAAATTTAAATAAAAAATAGTATTGAATCACTTTTTTGATGTTTTTTATTAGTATTTTATAGCAAATATTAAATTTTCGTGATGTTGCTAAAAGCCCAATAAGCAATTTAAACATTGAATAGACCCTGAAGTGCCTTAATAAAAAAATTTCTTACCTCAATACCACATTCATTTGTGTAATTCACATTAACAAAGTCTGGCGGAAGCTCCTCTTCTATCACAACAGCTGTAATGTCTTCGGTAAACTTAAAGTCTTGTTCTAATTGCGCCTTTTCTTGCGCTTCAATACTTGCTTGCAATTTTTCCTTGAAATGTAAAGTTTTTATTTAAATGAAAAATTTCAAAAATATTTAAATAAACAAAAAAAAGTTGGAAGTGATTGAGCGCATAGGCAACTTAATTTGCAATTGTTCACACAAATTGCAGCCAACTTCACTTAACTAGGCAACCCAATTCACAAGGTATGCATTTTATTTACCAAAAAACTCCTAAAAGTTGTCTAAATTTAAAAATACATATTCGAGGTGTCATTTGATTACTTTAACCTAAGTTTACTATAGATAATGTGTAACTTCATTTACAAGGAAATGATAGCAAACTTCACTTGAAAACGAGAATTTTAGGTTTATGCAATTAAAGATTTAAAAAAACTAACTTGAAATTCTTTGCTCGTGTATTGGCGTAAAATATTTTCCGATTTTTCACATTGTTGTTTAAAAGTATAAGCCCTACTGCATTGTAAAACGCATTGAACACACATCAGGTTAGGCAACCCATCTCCTTCTTGCACCTAAAATTGGAAATGAGTTCAAATTAAAAACAAACTCACTTAAAAATAAGTAAACAAATAATAATAAAGATGTAATTTGTATTTAGTAAATAAATTTATCACTAAAACTTTTGTAATTATTTTTACCTGTATCGAGGCGAATGAAAGGAGCATTTCGTCGAGACAAGCCCCAAAAAGCGGCCTCATATCTCCTTTTTCAGTGAGGCACGCCCTGCAAATTCTATCAAGCTGCAGAGGGGCTGTTAATAACGAATTTTCATCCATTTCTTTTGTAAACTTGGGGCATTAAAGTTGAAACAAGTAAAACACAAACGTTTCACTAAACGTAAGTCTTGTAGCGACGCGAATGTTTATTAGCGAAACGACGGATGTTCAACAAAATGGACGCACGCAGAAAGAAAGCATCACGCAGACGTAGGAGATTACTTGTACCGCGCATTGCCTAAAAAGCGCCAAATTTTAAAATATAACAATTTGCAACAATAATAACAACGAAAAAATAAAAAAAAACTTGGTAATACTATAAAAACTAATTATAATATTGATTGTTTAATGATTTTTCAAAATTATTTATTTTGATAATTGATAATAAAAAGAACTGAAAGTATTAAAATTATTAAAACGACTTTAATTTATTTATAAACTAATCGAATTTATGATTTAACCAATTATTTAAATCAATTAAATTTATTATAATTAATGTTGTGGTTTGTTTTTATTTACATGGAGCTAGTTTTTTTTCCTTCAGTTGGTACGCATGATTAGCTCTTGCTCATTTTTTGCCTAACCAATAATTTAATGATTTTTCGTCCAAAAAATAAAATAACAGTTTTAACATATTTTTTTAATAAATATAATTTATATTGAATAATTAAATATGAGATTTTTTAGTAAATATAAATTTCCTTTGTGTATTACGGGTTGCCGCTTTGAAACCTACTTGTTGGTGTTTTTATTAGAGATTGGTACCTCTTGTTGGCGACACTGTTTACGTATAAAAATTGGCGCGATTTAATTATGTATTATTATTTATTAAGGTTTAATTTATGCAGTTCGCAGATAATGAATGAAGTGATTATGTTAAAAATTTCAATCGCACTATATCTTGTATTTTCGAAGACTCTAAAGTGAGTTAACTTATGATGAGAATTAAATATAACCTATAAAGTGAGTACTGTCAATTTTAACTTTTAGGTTAGGTTAATGTCATTTTTTAGGAACAAAAAAGAAAAGTGTTGAAAATGAGAGGGTTAAATAAATAAGGAACATTTGATCACATTTGATTAAATTATAAATTGAAATTGCATTAATTTTTTGCGCATGCGCATGATCAGCAACCACCTTATGGCGGTAAATTTAAATTTTTAAATTATAAATTAAAAAATATAATTTTTTAATAGGGTTCGTTGAATAATTAGGTTAAAATAATACGATTTTCAAGGTTAAATTAACAATGCGTATCAATTATTTACCGGTAAAACTTTTAATTATTAGTTTGCTAATTTCACACACAAGTAATTTTAAGAGTTTATTTTAAATAACTTACCTACATTTCTTATCACTTTTCTGAGTACGTATTAAAAAGAGAAAAAGTGGTGTTTGTTTTAAAAAGAGCCACGCCCACTTGTCGCGATGAAATCACAACAAACAAGATGGCGGTAGCTCGATCAGCTGATCGAATATTTAGATGTTAAAAATAAGATGTAATAATAAGATTTTTACGCCGGTAATGCTTTATTTATTAAATTAATAACGCTAATATTTAAAATCCAGCTAAAAACGTCTCCAAATTGCGTGGATTTTTATTAAATCACAAAACCAGTCATACCAACTGTGGGAAGGACAACGAAAAACAAGATAAAAATTCATTATTTGGTACTTATAAACAAAATTATCACAATTACGATGCTTTATATGCGTATTACTCGTAAAATACCTTATTTTATTTAATAAGAATTACTTAATAACAATTTTTTATTGTAAATATTTTTTTTAGCTACAGTTGGTGCCCATGATTTGTAGCTAGAATTGCTAGCTAGCTCCATGAAACGAGAGCTAGATTTTAGTAACTTTATTTCTTACTATATTGGTCATCTTTGCGAAAGTTAATTTTCAAAATTTTAAGATCTACGGAAGATTTTTTGGATAATTTACGCCTTTTTAATAATTTGCAATGAGGTACGTATGAAAGTTTAACGTTAGATGTCGTCCGGTTGAAGGCGCTTCCGCTAAAATGCGTAAACGCCATTTTATATCGAGAAAGGTTGTAATTTGCACGTTCACTCGGCCAACTCCCAGGGTTTAAAACTGTTACAAACTCGTTTAAATATCGTAAATCAGATATTATTAATGTGGATAAGTGTTTTACGTGCAATTTAAATGCATTAATCGTCGCCTAACTATATTCAACTGGTCTTAACCTTTAAACAGTGAGTACTAGCTTATTTCTTAATATTATGGAAAATTCGTCAGGAATTCGTTATGTTGTAAACTCTGATAACTCCGAGCAAGTAATTGCTGGTCCTAATCAACAATTTATAGTAGCCGGAGATCAATTCATGGTCGTAGACAATGTGATTGACCAACAAGGCATTGCCTTTCAGGATCAGCAATTTGAGATACAAAACCAGCCTCAACACGTTTTCTACATGGATACTGAAGACAACACACAAGAAATAGTGGCAACACAAACCCCAATAGTCCTTAACCAGATCGGCGGAAGTTCCGGGACACAAAAACTTATAATGCTTCAAGCTCCATCTCAAAGTGTCGTCTTGCAACCGCAAGTCCTTACCATGCCACAAAAACAAGGAAGATTCCTGATTAATCAAGCTAATCAACCACAACATCGGGCGTTGCTTGCAAATAGGGTTAATTTGGTTAATAACAAAAGTCCAGTGATACGTCAAGTTACAACCCAAAGAACGCCTCAAGTCCTTAACAATAACCGGCAAATTGCGCCTGCTAGAAGTGCAGCACAACGACCCTTGCGACTTCCTATAATGCGACAACAAGTTCCTAAAACCAATCAAAAGGGTTTATATCAAAAAAATAACTCGCACGGGGTGCTTGTTAAAAACGAGGTAAATTAGCGCTTCATTTGTCTAGTTTTGATTTTAATTTATTACAATTTCTCGTTATTGTTAGTCCGTTTGAATACTTTAAGCGCTAAGAATAATTTAAAACCCAATTTGAAAATTACCGCTGTGGCTTTTAAACGTTAAGCTCCACTGTCCGGTTGGTAATTTTATATTAATTATACTTTTAAATCATTACCATTTATTTTATAAAATTACATAGTTTGCTCAGGTTTTGTTTTAAATTAAATTTTCAAAAATATGTTTTTAATTTTTTTTCGAAATTTTGCATGGGTCTTAAGCAAGGATTCTAAGCGAACTGTTTTATTAACCTAAATTCGGTTAAAACAGTTTTATTTGAACTAACCCTAACCAAAACCGTTTTTAGAAATTTTTAAAAACCGAAACCAGTTCTTAACTGATTTTTTAAACAGTAACCTAAACCGTTTTTAGAAAAAATTATTAACCGAAACCGTTTCGAAATTTTAAACGGTTAGAATACCTGGTCTTAAGAGATTACCCTGCAATATGTTTGAAAAGCCTACTTTTCGATAATAAAAATTGATTTGTAATACAAAATTTAAGAAAAACGTTTCTTATTGACCTGTAAATTGGATTTATTTTTCTTATACAATTATTAGGCTAAGGTGTCGTACCCATTATTTTTATTTATATTGTTTTTTAATTCCGATTACCATTTTTGAAGCATTATGGAAATTCAAACTTTTTCAACATATTTAAACACTAATGAAATTGGTAAAATATCGAATATGGTCTGATTTTAGGGGATAGAAGCAGTTGCTTTGGAGGATGGGAGGGTGATATCACGTGCTGATTATAATAGGCTATTACAGGAGCAGAAAAAAAACGAAACAAGGTAACTATTGGGAATTTTAAAATTCCGATTGCCCTCTAGTGGCAAACACATTGTACATGTTTTTTGAGCTTTACTGAAGCTTTAAATAATAATCTATTTGTGTTTTGTTGTGTACTTATATGTGTATTTATAAGGTACCAGAATGCATTTTTTTAACACAATTTTTGACTCTGACAAGTACCGAATATCCACCATTTGATAGTAAAAACATGTTTTACTATAAAAATGAGAATGAAAAGCACAACGGATATTTTTTTAGCTTCAATCAAAGGGTGGGTTGTTCGACAAAGTTAGTTAAAAGAGTTTAAACTCAGTTTTAGCTAAAACCAAGCTCAAACTGACAAGAATGTTGTTTTTTGCAGGTTTTTTCTGTCACACTTGTCAATTTAAAATTAGTTTTAACTAAAACTTATTTATGCAACCCACCCTTAAACTATCAAGGTTAAACTCAGTTTTAGCTTAAACAGAGGCTTAAACTAACAAATACAACACTTTTTGCATGTTTTCTGCCATACTTGTCAGTTTAAACTTTTTCATGTAATTCACCCTAAAATAAGTAGCACTAAACCAAAATCATGCTAATTTTTGAATTTAAGGATCATTTAAATTTTAATTTGAAGTGGTGCAATAGGCAACAAAGTTAAGTTTTGTAATTTTAAGGATTTTTCTGATATTAAAAAATATTTGAAGAAAAATTAAAGAATGCACATTTGGAAACAATGTTCTGTTAAAAAATTAACAGAGTTTAAAAAATTAAGTTTTTTCAAGTTTATTGGCGATTTCTAAGTTCAGATACGCCCTCTGGTGTGAATTTATGAACTAAAAGATACAGTAATCCTAACCAATCATAACCTGATAAAATTTGACAATTACTCTATCTTTTAGTTCAAAAACTGACATAGAGGGCCAAACAGCGCCATCTCTTGGTAATCGAAATTCCCAATAGTTTAATTTTTTTTTAGTAATTACCTCACCCTGTATAAAGAATTTGAAATTTAATGACTTAAGAATAGTGACATATAAGTAACTGAAAGTTTACTAAACTACTAATGTGATCATTCTGAACAAACATGTTAGCTGTAACAGCGCTGTTAAATTTTACAGTCATCTGATGTCAAAAAAAAAAACGCATGCTGTAAACTTTACTGTACCTTAATGGCGATGGAAAATAAGATTGATCAAAATAATAGTATTACATTGATGTACAATGTATTTTAACACCGAAAATGCTATCTTACTTCGCTGTTAAGTTACAGTAAAGTTTACAAAGGGCGCGTTCCAGTAATGAACACTAAAGCCCACGACGACCGCAAAGTCGTTCTACATAAGACCGTGATTTTTTCTTTCGTGCATCGATGGCGACCGCAAGAAGCTCACAACGACCGTATTTATTCGTGGATTTATGTGGTTGTTTGTTGAATGGTGACCTTTTGAGCTAGTGGAACGGGAAAATTTTGCGGTTGTGGTCGTGGGCCTTAGTGTTCATTACTGGAACGCGCCCAAAGTAGCATTTTTTTTACTTTAGGGTTACTGTCAAATTTAACAGTGCTGTTGTGGCTAACATTTTTGTTCAGAATGACTCCATAAAACCCCTCTTATGAACTTCGCTGAATCTTTAAATATATTTATAAATTTCAAAATAAATTGTTTAAATAATACATAAATCTAGGCACGTATAGAAATAGAAATTACAAAGATAAAATATTAACACCGAAAATAATGGAGCATATTTTTACAAACTTTGGTATTTTGAGACAAAGTTAAGATGAAATGGCTTCCATACAGGCTTGGTAAACATAATAAATTTCATTGTAGTTAAAGACTGATTATTATGAACATGACTAAAACATCTCTAATAATAATTTTTTGTTTGTTTTCAGTTTAAATAAAGTTATGCCGAAGGAGCGATTGATAAATCCACGTCCACCAATTCGGCCTAATTTCAATCAACCAAACTCAAATGCAAACATGATTCAAAGGCCACCATCCCCAAGGGGTCGTATAACTTATTCGAATCCACCGAAACTTCCTTACATTATCAGAAATTTTTCTTTACCGAAGGAAATCAAGGATATTGCTTGCAATACACAGGACTTCCAAAATTCTGTACGCATGTTTGTTTTATTAGCAAATGGTGAACAACGGTTAATTACTTTTACTGTACCAAAAGAAGATTGTCATATCCACGAAATTTTAGAACAGGTAAACTTATTAAATACAGTAAATTCTTAAAATTAACAACTGAAACAATAATTAGTTGATAGAGAAAGCAACAATTTTTATCGTTCATATCAAACAGCTTAATTTTAAATTTACTAGCTAATGTTTAATTTTTAGGTCGGTGTTGATATTAAACCTTCAACTACTGTTGCCGTTAAGGAATTGAAAACTGAGGGGATTGATATTGTTGTTGCTGTGGATTTTAACGAGGACGATGAGGTAATGTATTAATCGGTAACAATATTAATTATCAGTACATTTTTATTCTCTTGCAAATTATTGATTAAAAAAAGAATTTTTATTAAATGTTTAATTTGTTGTATTTTTTAGAATCAAACCGAATCTGACAATTCTTCTTGTAAAGACGGAGGGTGGACTGTCGATGAAGATGAGCCAATTTACATAGCAGGAAAAGTAGCTGTGTGTACTAACTGTGGTGTTTTGTCTGATGATTTTAATAAATGTGTGCGATGTCGATGCAAACTTCCACCAGGAATTAAAGCAGTCGACGATCCAAGCAAAGTTAATAAATTGCCAGTTAAAAAACCAACAATTGCCTTGAATTTAAAAAATAATGGTAAAATTTAGATAAATTAAAGCAAACTACAGATTTTATTAATACAAATTTTCTTGTAGGTGTCGGCAAATCTCCTAAACGTGTCAAACCTAAGGGCAATGAGCAACCTATTGTTGTTACTTTAAGTTCAGATGAAGAGGATAATGACAAGGAAGAAAAAAATGTAAGGATTTGTATTGAATATTGAATATTTAATTTTTTTTTAATTTAAATTTATTATCAGTAATTCAAAAAGCATGAATACTATTTACCAAAAAATAGTAAATCTTTTAAACAATAATAAACTTCCAAAAAAAGCAATTTGGTAAATGTATAATAATGGATTTAAAAAAAAATTTAAAGGATCAGCTTTATTTAGATAATTTGTCTAACCTACCCTAAAATACTAAACACAAATTGACTGATTCAGTTTGACAAGTTTTTTGATTTAAATAATGTAAAAAAGTTTTGATTTTAAATTCTTTGTTTTATAATAATTATACTGAATTCTTTACAGATTCTTAACCAGATAACGCAAAATTCTGTAGCTGTTAGTAAAGAACCTTCAATAAATGAGATTAAATTAAAATCAAGCAGAGGTAAGTAAAGTAAATTTGTAAATTTTAGGGTTAAGTTCAGTTTTTTTAAATTAGAGATGCATTTTGGTAGTTAGGAATTTATGATATCATCAACCGTAACTATTAAATTATCACGAGAACGTTGTTGTTACTTGTTTATTACTTCAAGTATTGAAACTCCTTTTACCTTTTATACAACAGCAAATTATAAAACAATTGAATAAAAAGTGTCGTCAGCATGGAGGCCCAAAAATGCAAAGTGAATTAGGTATAACACTGACACTGACAAGTATGGATATACATACTATTCTCCCCCCTACAGTGGTTATGAATTTCGTAACTACTGTCTACTCTTATGAGTATCATGTCACTGTTTACATTACTACAAGTCAATTTTTCAGGCGAGAACGTGATACTTACTGTCATTTCATAACTACTCTTAAAATTTGGAAGTCTGTAAGCTATACGAATGTTTTCTTACAACGAAAAAATCGTTTGTTGAATATGTTGCTATTGTGACGGATTTTATGTTTTTTCAACAAATACAAAACGTGCATAAGGAAGAGATATAGAAAATCTATCACCAAGCAACTTAGTCAACTAACAATTTTTTCGTTGTACGAAAACTATCGTATAGCTTACAGACTTCCACCTCTGAGACCAAAATAAGAAGATTTAACCAAACCTATCTCTATCCAAAAGTACTTCGTTAAAGTCTACAGACCATTAAAGTTCTTAAAACTATTTTGTTTTTTTTTTAAATTACTAAAAATTGGTTCATATGATCATAACAAAATTTGGTATGTGGGTATGTAATGAAAATAGTATATTAAAAAACGAGTTTCATAAGTCGCATATTGTAGCACGCGTTCAATTTTAAAATACGAGTCGCGTAGCGACGAGTATTTTATTGAACAAGGGGTATATAATGAAAATAGTATATTAAAAAACGAGTTTCATAAGTCGCATATTGTAGCACGCGTTCAATTTTAAAATACGAGTCGCGTAGCGACGAGTATTTTATTGAACAAGTGCTACTATCGACTTATGAAACGAGTTTTTTATACTATTTTTTCTATTTTGCGCCTTTTTATCTATTTAAAATAAAATATTATAGTTTTCAATTTTAGTAACTTTTCTGGTAGTTGGCAACTCTAATGTCAGGTTTGTCAAATCATCAAATAACCTGTAAATCGCTTGGCAACTGCCACTTTAAAATCAATAAACTTCAGTGCTACCAATTTGGAAAAATAAAATTTACTACTCAGTAACTCACCGATAGCAGTGCGGTACTGGCTAGTAACGCACTGCTGTCAGTGTGTTACTAGCGACTAGTAACGCACCAAAATAGAAAAAAGGTATTTGTAGACAATTTGTTTTTACTTTTTCACGTTATGTAAGTGGTCAAAAATAGGTCATCGACATGCAAATTTTCTTGTAAATTTTTAATGGCTGAATAAAAATTCATAAAACTACTTGTAGCTAAACAGTGTAATTGTAAACTTTTTTTGTCTCTTATACATTATACAATTTTTCTAACTTCTTTAACTTAGGCAGAAAAAAATATTTTCATTTGGTGCATAACCCACCTTTAGAAAAATATTTAAATTTTTCGCCAAAAGGTCTGTACAAAGTAACACCACATATTCTTGAGACCAAAATAAAATGATTTAACCAAACTTCTTTTACTTGAAAAGTGCTTCCTTAAGTGTCTAGCGACCTTGAAAAATCTTATCTTTTTAAATAACTTTCATGGTCAATAGAGGCTTAAGGAAGCACTTTTGGATAAAGATAAAATTGGTTAATTCGTTCCATTTTGGTCTCAGGAATATACAGTGTTAATTTGTACAGACCTTTTAGCGAAAAATTTAAATATTTTTCCAAAGTTAGGTTATGTACCACATGGAAATTAAAAAGTTATAAGAATTTTTGCATGTCGATGACCTATTTTTGACCACTTACATAACGTGAAAAAGTAAAATCAAATTGTCTAGAAATAACTTTTTTCATTACATAGCCACATACCAAATTATGTTATGATCGTATGAACCAATTTTTAGTAATTTATAAAATACAAAATAGCTTTAATAATTGTGTAATAATTATTTATATTTTTGCAGTTCTTCAAATTAAACCACTACCTAGTACTTTAAAAGCAGTTTCTGTACCCTGTCGAACCATACGTATTGGCTCTTATAGCTTCACACCTGCTGAAACCGTAAGTTATCAAACTTTATCTAAAGAAATAAATCACATATGAAATTTTTTTAAAGATAACATTAAGGAGCAATGAAATTATATTAAAAGTTCCACACCAACGAGAACCATTACTAGTAAAAACAATACAAATCGATCGTTCTAGCATAGTAAAAATTCTAATCAATTTCCAAAAAATTTTACCTTCAATATTTATATACGTCGTGGAATCCTTGGGGGAAAAAATTAGAGATGCTCTTGATATGAAGGAGGGAGAGGATAATTACTTCAATCCCATTTCTCCAGAAGAATCACATAGGAGAATCGCTATTTTACCTGAAGTGCTTGATGAAGAAAGTAGTTTAACTTTAAAACTAATGTTTGGAGGACATGGTAATATACTTTCGGAATTAAATTCCAAGGAAGCTAATAATATTCTTATAAGGACATGCCCAATAGAAGTAAAAAATGCACAAACACTGTAAGTTTTTATGTAGATGGTTCATGGATTTGAGCAACGATATTAAAAGCAAAATATTTGTTAATGCCACTCATAGAACCTTGTAGTGTTGCCCAAATCCTTGGATATAAGATTCAATATTTTTAATTAATAAAAAGTAGGAACGCTTATTTATTTTATTAAATTATTTTTTTGTTTTTTCAGGCAAAGTAGTACAGATATCCAAAACCTCTTCATTTATCCACCCGGTAAGGGAGGTTTACAATTATCCACAGAGGATTATGCATGTTTAGCAAAAAATCAATTTCTTAATGACATTATAATTGATTTTTACCTTACTTACCTTGTAAATACGTTACCCATAGAACTTCAAGAAAAAGTACATTTATTTTCAACTTTTTTCTATAAAAGATTAACGAGTAATCATTCAAAAGCTGCAAAGTAAGTGAAATAAATTGGTTTAAACCAGGTTCAATAACAATTTAATATGTTTTAGGCAAATTTTAGAAACAGAACCTTTAAAAAACGAAGAGTTGCGTCATGCTCGTGTACGAAAATGGACGAAAAACATCAACATTTTTGATAAACACTTTATTATCATTCCAATCAATGAAAACTCTCATTGGTTTTTAGCTATTATTTGTTTTCCTGGCATGGATGGTCCACATAATTTACAAGGCAAACCAGTTAAGGTCGAAACATTACCAAAAAGTAAGTTATTCTTCTTTAAAGTCTTTTGAGCTTTTTCAAACAAGCTGTTTATTTGGAATCCTTACCATTAAGATTTAATAAGTAAACAAAAAATTTAAAAAAATGCTAATTTGTTAACAAAAATTTCAGAGAAAAGCAACACAAAAGTTATTGGTACAGCGACTATTTCTCCAGTTAAAATAGAAAAAAAAGTTGTAATTGAAGACGAAAGTGATAAAGATGAAGCTGAAGGTGATGAAAGTGAATTTGATTCAGGAGAAGAACCTGAAGAACCAGTAACATCAACAATTGACCCTAATGGACGGCCGCCAATACAACAGTAATTTTTTTATGCACAAAAGCAACAATTTTATTAAATTTTTCTTATTTTAGACCATGCATTTTGGTGTTTGATTCACTAGCGGGATCAAGCCGAGCTCGAGTGGTTGCTACTCTTCGTGATTATTTAATGTGTGAATACCATGTAAAAACAGGAATTAAAAAGAAATTTGATAAAATGGTTATCAGAGGTGCATGTCCTAAAGTACCACAGCAAACTAATTATACCGATTGTGGGTTGTATTTGCTGCAATATGTGGAAAGCTTTTTTAATGTAAGTACAATAATCAGACAATTTTTACAAAAAAGCCATATGTTGGTGTTCTTCAAACCTATTCCTGTTTTGGACATTTATATTTTTCCTATTGTTTTCAAATTTTCTTTTTTTAGAAACCAATTATAGACTATCGTATTCCTATTATGCACCTAAAAGATTGGTTTCCTGAAATTGAAGCTACGAAAAAGCGAGAAGATATAGCAGAATTAATAAAAAAACTAATGGTTGAATACAAGAAGGACGTAAATATTCTACCGGAAATATGTTTACCAACGTATAATGGTATGTTTATTTATTTATTTTAGAGTAATGTGATATGATAAAATATTGTTTCTATTTTCTTGTAAAAATCACAAAAAATTGAAAACAATAGAATACTTTGTTTTTGTTTTATTTTTCAACTTTTTATGATTTGTGCAAAAAAATAGAAACAATTTTTTATCACATCATATTACTCATTACTCACATTAATGCTTTGTAAGTATGGTCAGTTTTTTGGAATTTATTTGCAAACAAAAAAATTATAAAGAAAAGAACGGTTTGTTTACATCAAAGAACCGTATTTGGTATTGAGGCGTCTTAAATGAGAAAATAATCGAGACTGTAACAGGTTATTTAATTTTTTTTATGCTGTACTTTCCTTTTTGTTATCTTGATTCAAATGGTATGTCTTTTTTCCTTAAACAGGGTCGATTTTCACCCCTATTTTGAAATGTGCCGCTATTGGATGATAATTATTTATGTATAAGGTTCATAACGTAGATCATTATGGCACAAGTCGTGAATATTTGCAGGCAAGGTGAAGAAGATATTACATACATTTTAATGCAGTTATTTACTGAAAAAAACTTAAAACTATCCCCTAAAATTTTGGTATTACTTTGAATTATATTTAAAATATTTTTACCAAAATGAAGTAAATTCTTAAAAACTTTTAGAAATAAATACTGTTTTTATTGCTGAACTTTTAAAAGTTTTATTGTGTTATAGACTTTTTTAATTGCATTCATTTTCAGTAAATATTTCAACCCTTCATATTTTTTTTTGAAATCGGTATCATCTATCATCTGTGTATAGCCTTGTTTTAACTGAAATTCACAAAACGTAACGATAACGAATTTGAAGCTCTAGTGCACCCTTCCCTTAAATTCATACTATCATATTCAATATCTTTCAGAAGTTTTTGTAAAATAATTGATCCAGATGATTTTTCTCAACTCGAAATATTGGAAGTAAAACTTTTTCATTTGGTACTTTTCTTGAAGATTGGACATGTTCTATATTTTCTCTTTGGGAGATGTCATGGACCAAATCAAAAGTGTTACTAATAATAATACAAAAATTCTATACAAAAAACAGTGTATTTTTTGTCAATGCCTTAGGCATACTGAGTTGTGCCTTTATTGTTGCTGTGCGTTTCTGTGTATTAACAATAAACCAAAAAATGCATTACCTGATGGAATGCCACATATTTTATAACAGCTTCACGCCAGCCCACCTGCCGATGGTAACTGACTGTGCTCAGAATACTTTTTCTAGGAGTAACTTAAAAAGGCTATTATAAGTGAAGGAAAAGAGTTCCAAATTTTTCCCTGATTTGTTGTAAATATGGAGAACTTTCAGAAAATTAAAAAAAAATACAAGCTTGCTGCGTCTGGGAAAAAAATTTTAAAAACTGAAAAAAAATATTTATTTTTTCTTTGTGATTTTTTATTTGACATTATATCAACCATTTCTCTATTACTGTTGAATGAGGATGGTATCGGCTTACTAAGCATAATTTTCTTTTAATTCTTCGTGTATTGGTTAAAAACTAATTAGTGACTTTGTGATTTTTGACAAAAATTGGTGACCTAAAATTAAAAATGCTGTAGCTCCATAACTAAAAAAGATAGACCCCTATTTTTTTGTTTTTTGCCGATTAAATTTACCCTAGTTTCTAACACTGATGTTTTGTGAACCATAAACGAAACACCCTGTATTATGCCTCTAGAGAACCAGCTAAAATCGCGTTCGTAATATTTTTAATATTAAAAATCAAATCATTTAATTTTTTTAAAGGTGAACTTGTGGATTATGAAGATGAAGAAGAGGAGGAGGAAGGAGAAGAAGAAATGGAAGCTGAACATGAGATGCCTGTTTCTAATGTAAGTAATTCAGAGATGAATTCTTCGGATAGTATAGGCAATAATACAACAATGGAATTAGATGATTCGATGCCGAATGAAAGTGTGTGTCCTAAATTGACTAGGAAAGAAGCTCTAAGTTACCTAAAATCAAAACGTATTATTAAGCCACAGCGCATGGAAACAGATGACTTAAATAGTAAAAAATTTAAGGTTTCGAATGATTAAGTGAAAAATATTTTTATATGCTTATTATGCAAATAATGTAAATAGTTAATGTTGTATACTATTAATTACTAATTTGAAAATAAATAGATTATGACGATTTTATATTAATTTTTAAAATTAAGTTGGCTAATAGTAAAATACTTGAAGACTGTTATTTTAAGTTATTGTAGTTTTAATTTTTAATTAAACATTTTTTTGTTTAATTTTGTTTAATAAAAATCCAATTTTTCTAATTTCTTTAAAATCGTTTCAACGAGATATACCGAATGTCGGCGCCATACAAGATTTTTAAAAGTACAAAATCAGAGTTTTGCCATCAATTTTTCCATAATTTGCTTATAGTCCAGGAGCCGACCGCGCTATGAGGGACATAAACAGATACGTTTTTTGTTGAATCCGTAGTTTTTTATGTACTCAAGAGTGTGCCATCTTTTTTATGTGCTGAAACTGACCGAAATTGACCACTTCTGGTACCTCTTTTTGAACTGTTTGTCCCTCATAAAACATAGCTCAACATTTGTGCCAGTCGATGAAGTGTTAAGCAAATTGATCAAAAAGGTCCTGCCACCCTCAAACCTGACAGGAACTCATTTTTCGCTTCATTTATTAAAAATAATCAACTTTTTGATTAATACTTGAAGAAAGATACGTTCGGCTTTTGTTCTTTTAGGGTTTTGTCCATGTCAGCTTTTTGTCGCTGGGCTCATTTTCTTTCGGCCATTTATACAGGGTGTCCCAGCGCTGCGAGAAAGTACCTTTACTCTGAAATGAAAAAGATATCTGCATGCGGTTTTCGATAGAATATACAATACCTTTAAGAGCACATTGGCGCACATGGCGGACCAAAGTTATGTTTTTTTAAATGGAACACCCAGTATATATTATGACATTTTTGGATTCCTTATAAAAAAATAATTATACTTTGTATAAACTTTTGTGGGTCTATCATCACTCGTTTTGGTGATATTTGCCATTTAAGCCAAAAAAAGATCCATTTTTAAAAAATCACTGCTCTAAAACAAATGAACATTTTGGGTTGAAATTTTCTCAAAAATTTTGCAACATCGTCTAGTCTTCAACTGTCATGTCAAATTTAAGTTTGTGATAATTTTTTATCAGGCTGCCTTGGGCGCGTTCCAGTAATGAACACTAAAGCCCACGACGACCGCAAAATCGTTCTACATAAGACCGCGATTTTTTCTTTCGTGCATCGATGGCGACCGCAAGAAGCTCACAAAGACCGTATTTATTCGTGGGTTTTCGTTTGTTGAATGGTGACCTCACAGAATAATAATACTCTTTTGAGCTAGTGGAACGGGAAAATTTTGTGGTCGTGGGCTTTAGTGTTCATTACTGGTACGCGCCCCTTATGAAACGCAAATTGAACAATTAAACGAATTTTTTAAATGGAACACCCTGTATATTTTAACATCATTCGATGGCATTTTTAACAAACTTTCTACTGATATAATGGTTGTATGGTCGAATGTCTATGGTTTAGGAGATATAAATATTCAAACTGAGAAACATTGAAAAATACACAAAATAGCCCTCTTGATGAATTTTGTTGAGAATTTTTTTGTTAATTTGCCTAATATTTTTTTCTGTTTTTCTCTATTTTTCTTTTTTATAATGTTGTTTTATTAGAATAGTAGTTTTTCTTCTTTTACAACAAAAATAAAATCGAAACTTGCAATTATCAATTTTGGTTTTCTAAGTCTCAGTATGTTTTAAAAATTTAGCAACTGATGTTACCAAGGAAACCCTTATTTTGTGGAATTTTGTTTTAACGCCTTTTTCTGTACTTTTGATAATAACTAAACCGAAATAATGAACTCTTCTAAATAAGAAATGAAAAATATGCTGTAAGCGCTTGATGAAGCTAAAAGAAATCCGCTTCTGGTTATCAGAAAAAAGCTTAAAACGATATTCAACAAAATAAGGGATTTCTTGGTAACATTAATTGTTAAAATTTCAAAATATACTGAGATTTAGAAAACCAAAATTGATATAATTGCAAGTTTCGATTTTATTTGTGTTGTAAAACAACAAAAACTGTTACTATAATATAAAAACATTATTAAAAAAGCAAAATAGAGAAAGACACAAATAAGTATTAGGCAAATTTAAAAAAAAAACTTAAAAAAATTCATGAAGAGTGCAATTTTTTGTATTTTTCACTGTTTCTCAGTTTGGATATTAATATCTCCCAACCTAAACCATTGATAAGCGACCATACAAAAATAATATCAATAGAAAGCTTGTAAAAAATGATATCGATTGATGTTAAAACATACAGGGTGTTCCATTTGAAAATTTCGTTTAATTGTTCAATTTGTGTTTCATAAGGCACTCTGATGAAAAATTTGACATGATAGACTACACGATGTTGAAACATTTTTGAGAAAATTTCAACCCAAAATATTCATCTGTTTTAGTGCAGTGATCTTTCAAAAATGGATCTTTTTATGGCTTAAATAGCAAATATCAGTAAAACGAGTGATAATAGACCCATAAAAGTTTATACAAAGTATAATTAAAGGTATATTGTTTATTCTAAGGAAAACCGCATGTCGATATCTCTTTTCATTTTAGAGTAATGTTACTTCCTCGCAGCGCTGGGACACCCTGTATCTCAGCATAATAAAAAATAAGGGCTAAAATAAATAATCCCAATTTTTCTTTTATACAGGGTGGGACGAAAATGGTGCAATTGCTCTATTTAAAAAAAATTTGTGAATTCAACTTCTTTTGAAAACCCGCGCGCTTCAAATAATGATAAAAATATGCTGTATGTAAAGTGATATTAATTTAGCTCGTAAATTAACAGCAAATTCCATTCTCGACATTACAGTAATTAGGAAATCTTGTATTTGAATATGCCAGCAACATGTCAGGAAAGTGACATTTATGCACATATTTGGAAGATTTGAAAATCGATTTTGGGTCCAGTATCTGACATGGAGGGTTATTCTCGAATAACTTGGCACGATATCGTATACGACATGACAAGGACAGACTATTATTTTTTTGCATTTGAATGACAAGGATAAAATGATAAAAGTCGTCATTGTCCAAGATTTCTAACCTTTACTATCTAGATACACGAAGCGCATTCAAGCGCTACTCAAAGGTCGGTCATAAAAGGACCTTATCGTTCTCTGGGTGGATCGTTAAGCAACGTTGATATTCATACCTCATGTATAGAAAGGTAAAATATTTAATTTTGTAAAATATTGGGTCATGAAAGTTTGCGCGGGCTTCAGAAAAGGTTTTTGAAGTTGAGAATTTTTAACACCATTTTGCACAATTAGGCAACGTTGCCGATATTTTTTAACACCTATGCAATGTTAGTTGCCGACATCATCTAAATATTCTAATTTTATAACGTTAATAATGTATTAATTATGTAGTTGTTTATATATTTATAAATATTTTATTTTATTTATATTATTTGGCATATAGTTTTGTCATATAAATAAGTATATACACAATTAATTTTTAAAATTATTTAATTATTGCAAAGTTGCCGTTTTTTCAATTTTTTTACAAAATCTTGAATAAAACATCAGAGCAATCGCATAACATTATGATATTTGTATTACGTGATAAAATGGTATTAGTATTATAGTTTACCAAAGTTTTATCGGTTTCCATTCACTAGAACATCGTGAAATAAAGGTATTAAGATTTTTACAGTATGTTTCGGGTTTTCAAAAACATTGGCAACATTGGACTACTTTTTCACCTGCGTGTCACAAATAAATCCATTAATTTCCAAACGTTTTTATTGAGATTATGTATTATACATTTACATTGTATTATATTGTATTAGTGTGTTAGGCTTAGTAAGGTGCGCGTGCGTAGTGTGCTAAAAGTAGTGAGTGCAAGTAAGATGAAAAGGGGATGCTCTCCCTGTAGATCCGGGAAGATCCGCGTACCCAAATGTAGCTTTAAGATGCTTTAAGTTAGTTTATGTATTATTAGAAATAAAGTCTTTAGTTAAGTATAATAAAACTCGTCATATTTATTCCACCCTCTCAACATGGTAGCAGAGGTCTGTGGTTAAGGAAAAGTAATTATATTAGTGTTGGCGTAAATTGTTAACGCGCGAAGAAAAAAAAACAAGTGGAAAAATGGCGGGTAAAAATGAAATCGGAATACCAGTATTTGATGGTG
Organism: Stenus bimaculatus; assembly: GCA_963971135.1. Classification (NCBI taxonomy): domain Eukaryota; kingdom Metazoa; phylum Arthropoda; class Insecta; order Coleoptera; family Staphylinidae; genus Stenus; species Stenus bimaculatus. The sequence continues at coordinate 16,429,596 of OZ020180.1, read as the reverse complement.
AGGACTACAGCATGTGGAAAAAGCGTATTATTATGTTTTTAAAAATGAAAAAGTGTGTAACGGTTATAGAAAGACAAAAAGAAGCTACAGATAAAGAAGAAGATTGGGTTGAAAAAGATTTAAAAGCGATTAACTTTATTTACAGTGCGATATCAAATAAACAGTTAGAATTTATTTGTGACAAAGAAACGGCGTACGATATCATAAAAAAACTTGATAGTTTGTATTTAAAAGAATCTACAGCGTTACAGATTGTGTGTAGAAATAAACTAGAGAAATTGAGATTAAAAGACTATAATGATTCGGCAATATTTTTTAGTGACTTTGAAAGAGCTGTGAATGATTTAAAAAACGCGGGTGCAAGTGTAACAGAAAAGGAAAAGTTAAATTATATATTAAATACTTTGCCGGAATCTTACAGTTATATAGGGGATTTAATTGATACATTAAAAGACACGGATCAAACAGCTGATTACGTGAAAAATAAAATTCAAATGGCCGAATTGAAAAATAAAAGAGATGAAAATGGTGGAAGAAACTCGAGTGCATTTATGGTCAACAAGGAAAGAAAATGTTTTAGTTGTGGTGAAATGGGTCACATACAAAGAGACTGCAAATATGGCAACCAAGGGTACTCCAGCAGAGGAACATGGCATTCATCTAGAGGCCGAAGTTCTAGAAGGAATTATGGAAGGAATTATGGCAGAGGCGGATACAGAAGATCAGCTGCAACGCCAGCAACAAACGTAGAACAAGGACAGAAGAGGGATGAACGGAATTGCGCGTGGGTCACAACCACAGTTGCGGCGCTAAACTCGGAGATAAGTAATGAAGATTTAAATGAAATCAAATGGATTTTAGATAGCGGGTGTACGGATCATATAATTAATGACGATAAATATTTTGAAAATTATAAGTTACTTAAAGAACCCGTAAATGTTTATTTGGGTGACAATAGAATTGTTAAAGCTACCAAGATAGGAACTGTTTTAAGTTTTTTTAATGCGTTTGGTAAACAAAATCGAGTTGAAATGAAAAGTGTATTTTATGTTAAAGATATGAAGTCAAATTTAATCAGTTACAGTAAAATAACAGAGAATAATAAAATAGTTTCAAAAGGTAACATGACAAAAATTATTGATAATTATGGTAAAACGACTGCGCTAGCCATTAAGCAGAATGGTTTATATTTAATGAAAAGTAAATTAAAAATTGTTAATTCTTTTGTAAATATAGCAAATAAAAGCACTGAAAACATGAGTCAAAAAGAAAAATGGCATCGTTTATTGGGTCACGTAAATTTTAAATATTTAGATGTTTTGTGTAAAAATCAATTATTAAATGGTATACCAACAGAACTTGAAACGGAATTTATGAAATGTAAAAATTGTATAGAAAGTAAAATGCATAATATTCCTTTTAAAAATAATAGAGAGAGAGCTAAAGAGATTTTGGAAATTATACATACTGACGTTTGTGGTCCTTTTAAAACAACAGGTTTTAAAGGTGAAAAATATTTTGTGTCATTCATTGACGATTATAGTAAAATGGCTAGGGTATATACTATGAAATTCAAAACAGAAGTTTTTGATTGCTTTGTTGAATACGTGAATGAATGTGAAAATTTAACTGGAAAAAGGGTAAAATTTATGAGATGTGATAATGGTAAAGAATATTTGAACAGTAATATTTATAGATTTGCAAAGGAACGGGGTATCGTTATTAATAATTGCCCACCATATGTACACGAATTAAATGGAACCGCGGAACGGTTTAATAGAACCATTATGAATTCATCACGGTGTTTATTAGCTGAAGCAAATGTAGAGAGAAAATATTGGCCTGAAATAGTTTGTGCGGCAACTTATTTGAAAAATCGTACTTTATCTAATACTATTGAGAAAAAGACTCCGTATGAAATATTTTTTAGAAAAAAACCGGATGTTTCTAACTTACGTTTATACGGGAGTAGTGTTTTTGTAAGAGTACCTGAACAGAAAAGAACTTCAAAATGGGATAGAAAGGCTGATATGGGAATTTTAATCGGTTATAGTGACGTAGGGTATCGAGTACTTTTAAATAATAAAGTCATAGTTGCAAGACATGTTGATATTGTTGAGGAAAATGTAAAATGTATTGGTTTAAATGAGGATGAATCTGAACGAAAGATTAATCAAGATAATGATTTAAATAATGAGAATGATGAAATTTATGTTAATAACTCATCGGGTGAAGAAGATGAATGTATGAATGAAAATTTGAATGATAGGGTTGAAAGGTCAGAATTTCAAGAAAATTCCGAAATTAGGTTAAATCAGAGAACTAGAAAGGCTCCACAAAAATTAAATGATTATGTTGTATACAATAGTAGTATTTTTGTAAATCTTTGCAAAACTAACGTACCTGATACATTTGAGGAGGCGATTGCAAATAATGAAAGTAAATTTTGGATTAATGCTATGGATAAAGAGATCGATTGTTTAAATAAAAATGAAACGTGGAAGCTGATTGAAAATGTAAATAATAAAAAGGTTTTGGATGTAAAATGGGTATATTCAAAAAAGGCGGATGATACTTATAAAGCTAGGTTAGTTGTAAGAGGTTTTCAGCAGACTGATGAAATTGAAGATATATATTCTCCTGTAGCTAAGATGCAAACTTTAAAAATGTTGTTATCATTTTGTTGTCAAATGGGCCTAGAAATTGAGCAAATGGATGTAGAAACCGCATTTTTAAATGGTAGGGTAAATTCTGAAGTTTATGTAAAACAACCAATGGGGTATGAAGACGGTACAAATAGGGTTTGTAAATTAATAAAAGCGTTATATGGGCTGAAAGAAAGTCCAAGAGCATGGTATGAATGTCTTGAAAAATTTTTGCAAAGTTTAGGTTTTGAAAGAAGTAATATGGATTCTTGTTTATTTATTCTCAGAAACAAGGGAAATATTATTTATTTATTAATATTTGTTGATGATTTGTTAATTTGTGCAAAAAATGAAAAGGAAACCAAAAGAATTAAAAGTCTGTTATCCGAAAAATTTAAGATGAAAGATATTGGTAAAATTAAAGATTATTTGGGAATTACTGTAGAATATGAACCTTGTAAACATGAAATGAATTTAAGTCAAACTAAGTATATTGAGTTGTTAGTTAAGGGATACAATTTGGAAAATAGTAAATTATATAATACACCTATGGAGGCAAATTTAAAGATTGAAAAGTCTGATAATTGTGAAAAAAATATTAAATATAGAAATTTAATTGGCGCGCTATTATATATAAGTTCGGCTACAAGGCCTGATATTAGTTTTAGTGTTAATTATTTAAGTAGATTTCAAAATTGTTATAATGAAACACATTTTAAATATGCTTTAAGAATTTTGAAATATTTATATTTGACAAAGGATTTGAAATTGATGTATAATAAAATAGACCATGAAAATATTATTGAGTGTCATGTAGATGCTGACTGGGCAGGCGACAATTTAGATAGAAAATCTACAACTGGCTATGTAATAAATGTATTTGGAAATGTAATATATTGGAAATCTAGAAAGCAAAAATCAGTAACAAAAGCTTCAACATTTGCGGAATATGTAGCTTTGTCAGAAGCAGTAAGCGAGTTAAAATTTGTAACAGAATTATTGAAAGAGTTTAATGTAAAATTAATAAAACCAATTCATGTATATGAAGATAATTCGGGTGCCATTGATATAGCTAAGAATGGAAATTTTACTAAAAATTCTAAACATATTGAAGTTCACTATCATTATGTACATGAGTGGGTAAAAGAAAAATTTATAGATTTAATTAAAATTAATACTGAAGAAAATGTCGCTGATATATTTACAAAAGCCCTAGGTAGAGAAAAATTTGAAAAATTTCGAGATAAGTTAAGTTTATTGTAATGTAATGTAATAATGTAAATGTAAGGAGGCGTATTGAGATTATGTATTATACATTTACATTGTATTATATTGTATTAGTGTGTTAGGCTTAGTAAGGTGCGCGTGCGTAGTGTGCTAAAAGTAGTGAGTGCAAGTAAGATGAAAAGGGGATGCTCTCCCTGTAGATCCGGGAAGATCCGCGTACCCAAATGTAGCTTTAAGATGCTTTAAGTTAGTTTATGTATTATTAGAAATAAAGTCTTTAGTTAAGTATAATAAAACTCGTCATATTTATTCCACCCTCTCAACAGTTTTATTTTATTGTAAACAATACAAACAAAACAACATGCTTGCCAAATACCATTTATAATTACTAAGATTATTAAAATAAGATAGAGACATTTTAGATGGCTTCGGATCTGCATATAACAAATTGTAAAAGATTTATAGTTTAGAATTACCGTAACTTGTTAAATTCTGTTTAGGAAAAAATAAAAAGAAACATCTAAATAATAGCTAAACTTGATTTAATATAAGTAACAAAAGTATTATTAATTAAATCACAAACAAATAAAATTCCATTTTTTATTTCTTACAAATAAATACAATAATTAAAAAAAAGTTTGCATGACAAGGTACAATTCGTTTAATATTGGATATTTTTATTATGTATATGTAATTCATACACAAGTTCACGGTCTTGTTTGTGGCATTAATTTACCTACACAGATATGTTTTATCGGTCATTCTTAATACGTACAAAATCAAGACCGTAAAAAACTGACAAAAAGTATGTGTTAGCTTGGCTAATTAAGGCCCAAGTACAAGCAAGACCGCGTATATGTTCATGGTCTTAGTCGGCGTTCTTCACAGTGTGTCTATAGGGGGGCACAATATCGCTTATAAGTTCCGATGACTATCAAAAATGCTCTTTCCCGCTCTTTGGCATTCATTCCTAATTGCACTTAGTAGCAAACACCGGGTTAGAATAATTCTTTTGAGTCCTCGGAACGTATGAGCGATATGGTACCGCCAGTATTAGCATTACCCAATGCGCACCACGAGGAGGTTACTGGACGGAATTTGCGCATCATGTGTAATGTATGTGGTATGTGTTAGTGAATAGAGAGAGGTGAGTGTTTGTGTTTTAATGTAAATAATTTTTTATAGCGAAAACTATGGCGAAAACCAGTAATTGTTCGAAAGTTTTCTTAAACCCCATAAGTTCTACAAAAAGAAAAAGAAAAATTATTTAAAAATTATTACTGTAAACTTTTCACATACACCGTATACATTAGCTTTAATTTTCTGCTACGTTAATTAGATTTTCAGCAATGTCTTTTGAAGGGTATTTTATGTTTTCTTGATGCCGAGCATATCCCAAAAACCAAATAACGGAGGCAACATGGCCACACATACCTAAAACCCTGGCACCCGATTTACAAAGGCAAGCCCAACCAGTTATGGCGTCTGTCCCATTTAGTTCGGTACTGTATGAAACAAAACATCGTCTTTCCTCCCTGCCTTGAAACCTGGATTTAATAGGTCACGTCAAAAATATCTTTAAATACATATTGCAAAAATATAACCTTGAAGGAATTGATGCTCTAATTAACTTTTCACCATCATTTTGATTTGCAGGATCTTGATGCAACCTTATTAGATAACGACCATGATCTAAATGAGAGGAAGTGTATGCATATGCCAACTTTAATTGATATGTTCCCAAAGTGATATCTTGAATTTGGTTTTCACTCAAAACAGGAAAATCTTGAAGCCCTTCCAATGCGTTTACAATTGGCCAATTTAAGCGCACCCTTGTCAGATTTTCCTCCAATACTTTTTCTAAAAGAGTATTTGGACGATTTAATCGTTCCAATACTACATCGCAAAATCTATCATCTTCGGGACCGTTTGAACTTATAGGTGAAAAAAATGCATTCGAAATTGCACACAAAACCTTGTAAAAATTAGCGAAAGGTGGTAATTTAGGAGTCATATTTTATTTATTAATCTACCTTGTAAATATTGCCCAGCGCTTCTGCACTATAGGAATTTGGAACAACATTTCTTAGAAATCTGAATTTGTTCTGAAGTCGACCAAAAACAGCTTCAATTACCCATCGCAACATTGTAACAATTCTATTATAAGAAACAATAAATTAAAATAATGATCATAACATTTAAAATAATACATATCTTGGGGAGTTTTTGATTATTGTATAGCACTAGAAAGAATTCCTTTATCCCATTTATTTTAAATATGACGAATAAAGTAATTCTGTCTATTTACTTCATAAAATATTTAAACACTCTTGAAATTCTACCTAGACTCATTCGAATGTTGACATGTAAGCTGACGCTGTCCTGGTGGTACAAAATGGGGCATAAAAACTTGCAATCCAAATTGATTACATATTTCCCTTGAGTCGCGATAGCCTCGGTCTAAGACAATAATGTCATCTTCTCTATAGAAGTTGAAAAATCCATCCTATTATAAATAAATATCTATCTTTTCTAAATAATCTAAGTTATTTTATTATTTACCTCTTCTACTGCCATGGCATTGAATATATTTGAGTCATTATTTTTACCGTCGGTAGCATGTGGACCTGTAACCGCTACAATGTAACCATCAGGAGCAGTCACAACTGAAAATTTTACCAGGTTACTTTTCTTGGGAGTAGAATAGGTTAATCTTTGGGAATTGTGGTCTCTAGACCTTTGAATAAATAGGTAAGTAGCATCTACTAGAGCAACCAAAGAATTAGCATTTGCTCTGCAAAGACGGTTTGATACAGTATTACTATGAACAGTACGTAATTGATCTCTGGTCATGTGATCAAACCCAAGAAAACGAGGAACCAAGTTTCGGTTTAATGCATCCAGAACCTAAGGAAAATGTTGCCTGCATTTTTGTTTATTTCTAAACCAAAAAATATAAGACTTACTTGATGAATAATTTCACTTATCCGCGGCTGTTGATTTGCCCTCATTCCAAAGATCATGGCTAATAAAGATTGCGGTGGATCAGACCTCATTTTAACTAAAAAAACTCCAACACAGTTTCTTTTGGACAATAACGTACTAGTTGTATTATCACAATAATCGACTATTGTATTAAACTCTTCCCTCTTAAGACCAGTTAAGCAAATATAGTCGGTATCGTCTAAATTGGGAGAATCAAAATCAACAGAGGACTTTTTATTTAGTTCATCCACTTGATCCGTTAATAAATCTATAAGATTTTCTTGCTCGTCGAGGTTCATTACATAAGGAATTGCAAGTTGTCGCAACTGTATTTTCGCATTTTGATTAAAAACAGTGCCTTCAAGGTGCTCTGGACATGAGCGATTGTTAATATTACAATAAATTCGGTCTCGCATCCAAAGATCTAGAATTGCAGAACGGGGAATTCTGTTTCTATTTAAAATACGACAAACACAACACAAATTCTCGCTATTTTGTAGTTTTTGTTTGTTTTGAGGGCCATTTTGATGTTGTTCTCGTAGTTGCTCTTCAGCTTCATTCACTCTCACTCTGTGTCTTTGTTGACCTTAGAATAATAGATGTACCTAATTGCATAACTTATATCTGATAGTCTAATGCTTACCTTGAAATCTATTATAGCAAGGTTTACAAATCCTAGACTCATTTGCAGGTGGAATCCACTGTACGCCCCTTTCTTCAAAAGTACGCACAAAAAAATCAAACAACTCTTGATTATTTGCTAGGCGCGATTTGTACCGATCTTTAATGTATAACCCGCAGCAAAAACAACTAATAGGTGGCATGTTTGAAATAGATCGCAAATTAAAGGTGCTAATTAGCATGCGTCTTTTTCTGACAACAGTTGTCACATTTGTCAAAATTAAAAATTTATAAACCGCAGTTGCCAGATTAAAGATATATTTTTCGCGATACAGTTTAATCATTTAAAATCGTCTTTTGTATAAAATTAAAGTAGAAAATATGTATTCAAAACATATTAGATCGTTTTGTTAAGATAGTTTTTAATTTTACTTCTACCCAAAATCCCATATGAAAACGATAAGGTCCTTTGCGCCTACTGGGAACAACCGACCGCCTTATAATTCGGAATGATTTTGTTATTAAAATATTTTGAGGTTATTGTAATAAATTCTAAATGCAACATTGGATGCCTATATCCATTTTGCTCTTAATGAGGCCATAGATAGAGAGAAGAGGAGATTGAGAGAGTTAGATCTATTGTTATTGGGAATTTTACCTATCTGACGGAAACAGCTGATCGAAAGGAGTAAAAAAAATCCAATTTTATTTATATTATAAACAAAAGGCCATTATTTAATTATTTTAGCTCCTAATAGTATATTGTTTTATTAGGAGTAAAAGAAGTACGTTTTGTGGCGAGCATGTAGGTTTGCGCGACGAGCTTTGCGAGTCCCGCGGATACATGCGAGCCACAAAAAGTTCTTTTACTCCGAATGTCCGAATAAAACATATACAATGTTAGTGTATATTGTGTTGCCTAAAATTCATTTCTACTTTTTTAAAATTATAATTTATTACTAAAGGTAAAGGTGAATTACTTTCCCAAATCATCGTCAAGTTCTCATCTTATAATTTATTATTAATTATAATTAACATTGTTTAATTTTAATACGACATGTATATTGGGTTGCGGAATAAAAATTTAATTTCTACTCCTAGGAGTAGGCAGTACAAAGTGACTATAGAATCAACGAATATAAAAACTGACATTTTAAAGCCTGTCAAACGTCACAGAAGACTGTACTTTAATGACGTTTGAAGAAAAATAATTTTAAAATTTGACATTTAATTTACATACAACACACAATACAATGTTAGTGTATATTGGGTTGCCTAAAATTAATTTCTACTTTTTTAAAATTATAATTTAAAGTTAATTATAATTAACATTGTTTAATTTCAATACGACATGTATATTGGGTTTCGGAATAAGCGGAGTAGAAATATAATTTCTACTCCTTTGCAGTGCAAAGTGACAATAGAATCAACGAACATAAAAAGTGACATTTTAAAGCCTGTCAAGCGTCACAGAAGACTGAACTTTAATGACGTTTGAAGAAAAAACATATTAAACAGGAGTTGTATTTTCCATCTCGTTCGAACTTCGTTCGCATGCGAACAAGTTCGATGGGTAAGTTCGATTGACAAACAGTTTTCGTATTTTCGTAACGTCATCGAAGTGAAGTTCGTACACGGAATCAAACTACGAACAGTCATACTAGACAACGTTGCAATTAATCAGTACCAACCGTGGATATACGAGTAACCCTACATTAAAACCAACTTCAAATTGTGTTGTTTTGTGTTTAACCTATAATAGTTGTAAACAGTTTCTACAAAATGGAAAAGCAACTTCGATGTGGGCAGATTACTTGCAATCAAAAAGAATCATATACATAATAAATACAAAATGTATAAATAAATGTTTTTATTTTATCTCCTTAGAATATGTTTTTTTTTATAATTATACATATATTGTGATTTGTTTTAAATTCTTATATTTAAAATTTTTCTTTATTTATATTTTTTTGGGGAAATAAAATATAAAAATATTTAGTTTTAATCAAAAAATTTTTAATAACAATCCCTACTATAACATTAGTAAACAAAATCGAACTTTTTTTCTGTTGCATGAGGTTTTTTAACTGATTCCTACTAATTTTACGTTGCCGATTTCGAATTTAACCTCAGTTTTTATCTAACAGCACAAGTCTTTGTATAATATCGTTGATTGACATATTATATAGATAGCCCACCTTACGGGCATTTTCGTACGGGGACGATGTATTGGCCGCTTTGCAGCGCTGCGATCGTTTTTCTAGCTTGATGTGTACATTGTTAGATGGCGCTAAATGCACATTTTTATTAAACGGCAACGTTGATCATTGATTTAATGATGCAACCAATGCCAAACACCAAACCTGTGTTGGCTGTCCAACCATTTTTTTTGTACCCTACAAATTTTGCGTAGGAAGTGCAGTTTCTGAGTAACATTAAAATTTTCGTCGGCGTCAACTTTGAAAAATCGCACCCCCGTTCGGTTTTACAGGGGAGCGACGAAATTTTTCCCCTTTTATTCTCACATCCTGGGGATGAACCCAGGCCATTTTTAGGTCTCCAGGCGCAACCGTGTGGCGCCCCGGCGTCGAGACGCCAAGCGTACAAATTTAACGTTCTTTCGGGCGGCAAAAGTACTCAAACTGTACCCCTTTTATATTTGAGCATCGGTACGTGCAAAAAAAATAGCGGGTTTTCGATTTACAAACTAGATACACGTTATTATGGCGATCCGAGCCCTTTTTTGATATCTCGATTTTTTATATTAATTTGGGATGTTTAAATTTGCATTTCGTTTTTCTTGTTTTTTCGACGCGGAATTTGAAAATTCGTAACTTTTGATAGGGGTTGGATATTACGGTGCGATATTTTTTATTTTGCTTATTGCATTAATATTTATAAGGTAAAAAATCGACACCTCTAAATTTTCTTCCTTTGCTTTAGAAAAAAATCGAACGTAAAATGTTAAAAAAATCGCACAAACGCGGTAAAACGGTTGTACCACTTGCCCCCACAGTTTTTAAAAAATTTCAAATTTTACTTCATTTCCCTTAAAAATAGTAATAGCTAATAGGCTATTTTTTGTTTTTATACTCGAAGGGGTTGGGAAGATAAAGAAGAATTTTGGAATTTAAGGGTGGACGGCTCCCGTCCGCCCATTTTTTAACGGATTTTCAGTTTTAAAAACTCTGCTGAATTTACTCTTAGAACGAAAACCGCCCACGCATAGGGATTTTTGAATTTTAAAAAAATAGCGAAAAAATAATTTTTTTAAAGTTTCATTTAAAAAAGTCGCAATTTTTGACACTTTACGGTCTAATCAACCCCCCAAATTCACCCCCATGTGATATACCTTTTCTGAAAGCTTTCAGCGTCCGCTTTACGACAAAAAAAGAATCACTTCGCTATCTCTGTTTGTTATCGAGTTATGGCCGAAAATGTAGCAAAAATATGCAAAATCTCTGTTTGGAAATTGCGGTTTGAAATTTTTCACTTTTCACAAAATAATTAATATCTTCAAAACTATTAGAACCACCAGGACGATTAATAGCTTAAAATTCGCCCTGTCATGTCCCCCACTAAATTCCCTGACAATTCCAGGGCCGTCTTTGTACCAAAATTTTGCCAAAACTTTGCGAATTTTTTCCAAAAAAACTGTTTAGCCGATTTTAATCAAACATTTTTTAAAACGCGTCTATCCACGGTGTTTACCTTTGGTAAAAATTTAAAATCGCTAACTTTTATAGTTTTCGAGAAAAACAATAAAAATCAATTTCCATGAAAAATTTCAAGCCGTAGCCTTAAAAATATCTCAAAATTTTTTTTTTCGAATTTTGTCTTTATCGACCCCGCAAATGAAAGATACTAGAAAATGGATGAAATGTAGAGGGTTAGTTGCCCTCTACACCCTCCCAAAAAAATTTTTCACCCTAAAAACTCAAAAAAATCAAAAGTTCCTTAGGTAATGTACCTTAAAAAATAATTAAATTTTAAAAAATTTAATAAGATAATATCGATAATTTTTACAAACTTATCTGTACAAATTTTTATTTCTAAATTTTAATTATTAAGCGAAATATGAATTTTTCAAAATACATATTTACTCATTTATCAGAATGCCATATTTTATATAAAAATTCATATCTTTTGGACAAAAAGTCGTAGAACCTTGAAATTTTTTTTTATTCTTTTCTTATTTCTTTATACTACAACCTAAAATTATTAACTTTCAAATTTTAATTTGAAACTGTGCACCCTTGTACCATCTAAGACCATTTCCGGTAATCAAGGATTGGTAAAATTTTTACCAAATGAGCGATTTTTATAAAAATGCATGCATACAAAAGGTCATCATAAAATTTTTATTACTTTGGCAGCAATTAAAAAAAATATTTTTTTTAAATGAACTTCAGAAGCTTATAACTTCTTAGGGGTGCATTTTTGGATATAGATAAATAGGGTCAAATCGACTTATTTTCACGTCTACTATCACCAGTAAAGCGTTGTCGGTGTAGTTACAGGACACCTTGTAATCTTATAATTAGGGTGACGAGATTTTGAAAATGCCAAACCGGGACAAGCTCCTTTTTGGTTTTTATTTTTTACCTAACCTAACGAAGTTTCAGTGAATTATGGACTAACGCTTTTCAGGAATCAGTAGTTTAGTATTAAATTTTAAATCTCTAATAAAAATTTTAAATCTATAAAAAAAAACGATAGACAAAAACAAAAGCACAATAAAAGTTAAAAAACTGCACAAAAATCGCGAATTATAATTAACGAGAAGTCTATTTCAGAAATTAATCGCAAATAAATTGTAAATCACAAAAAAATAATTTAGAATAGTCAATTGTATTTCAGAAAGCATCAATTGTATTTCAGAATAATCAGTTCAATTTCAAAAAGTATCAATTGTATTTCAGAATAGTCAATTGTATTTCAGAAAGCATCAATTGTATTTCAGAAAATCAATTTAATTTCAGAAAGGACCAATTATAAAAAAAAATGAGGAAGTCGCGAGTATTTGGCGGTGATTGTGCACGTGAACCACAACAGCACAAACATATTTCATCAAAAATGTGCTTTCGAAATTTAACATTACACCAGTCCTTATTCACCAATGTTGAACCCAATTGAAATAATATGCAAAAAAACCCTTGGCTTCCTCCATATTTTACAAAAGGTATTTTCTTAAATTTGATTAATTTTCCTCAAATACAATTGATGCTTTTTTAAATGCAATCGATCTTTTCTGAATTACAATTGATGATTTCTGAAATTGAATTGACTATTCTGAAATACAATTGATGTTTTCTGAAATAAAGTTGACTATTTTCTGAATTGCAATTGATCATTTCTAAAATTGAATTGATCTTTTCTGAAATACAATTATTGGAAAAGTTGTAGCCTAGCTGGTAGTCTACAGTCTACTCTAGTATTAAATCTGAAACTTCCAATAAAAATTAAATTTTTTTTTAAAACCGGGACAAAAGAGGCCACGCTCGGGACGCCGCGCCGGGACAAACGCTTAGGAATCGGTACTGTCCCGGGCAAACCGGGACGTCTGGTCACCTTACTTATAATATATTTCAATCAACTTTTACTGTTGCTCTTACAATAATTTTATGAAATATGACAACACTGTCGAGCATTTTAAATATATTCTGCTAGGCGGCAGCACGTACCAGAGCGCGAATAGCTGTCATTGCGATTTCAAGGACGAACGAAAAACCACATAGAGTGGGCTATCTATATAATATATCAATCAACGATAATATTCTGTAATAAACCTTAACCTTACTACATATTTATATACAACGTCAAACGAGAGAATCGCTTTGCGCACGCCTAAAAGCCAAGTTCGTGATCGAACTGGAAGTTCGAGTGGATTCTACCCACTCGGATTGCTTCGAACGAAAAAGTCCGCATACGACCCGAGTCCGATTGCATGAAAATACACTTTTTACATTTCAGTCGAACTTTTGACGCACCTTTTGTCAGTGCAAGTATATAAATTAAAAGTATTTTTTTTACTTTTCCTTTCCTTTCAGGTAGTTATATAAAATTCCACCAGAGGGAGTCTAGAATCTAAAAATAGGCAATAAGGTGGCAATCGTTTTGCAACTAGCGCCCTCGAATTGTTCTGTGCAACTAAAATGACATAGACAGAGAAAGCGATATTTTAAAATATTGGGAATTTTTAGATTCCGTTCGCCCATAACGTTCGCCCTCTGGTGGCAAAATATGAACTTAGATATTCGGTACTTACGTTTTTGATTTAACACATTGGTTCATGTTTTTTGAGTTTTACTGAAGCTTTAAATGATAAATCTATTTCTGTTTTGTTGAAGTTATAAGGTAAAGTTGCTCCCAGCTCGAAGTAGGACAAACAATACACGCACGTGATTACTTTTGTCCTACTTCCACATGGGACCAACTGTACAAGAATGCATTTTAAACACAATTTTTGACAATGACAAGTACCGAATATCCTCCATTTATAGCGCCACCTATCCGTAGTTTAAATTCCCAATTTTAGGGATCTTCCATTTCACACTAGACGCGTCGAGTGATCATAGAATAAAGGAGGGTTGTTCTATAGTTGGCGGGAAAGAATTTATTTCTTGTCTCGGATAATCCTAAATCCTAACCTCACTTTTAACGACTCAACACTTATTAAATATAGTAAGTACCATTCTTATTTAATAATTTTGTGTAGATAATTTAAAATTGTTAAATCTCTTGGATAAACCTTTATTATACAGCTATATTATAAACCTATCTTAAACATTTTATAACTTATAGGAAAGTTGGTAAATTCGCAGTCAGCATAATCTAAAATGGCAGATGATTCATCTTCACGAGGTTGTATTACTTACACCAACCCCTCAAAACTTCCGTCTTTCCTTGAAAACTACACTTTGCCAAGGCGTATCAAGGAAATTTTAAAGTTCGATCGTCATATGAAGCATCCAGACTATATCCGCTTGTTTCTTTTGCTACCGAATGGTGATCGATTAATTAATGTCAAGGCCCCCAAGGAGGATTGCAATTTAAAGGATCTTTTGGTTCAGGCAAGTATTTATAGTAGTTGCTTAAACACATGACTTAAATGTTGTATTACCTGCCATGGTAAATAACTTAAAAAATAACTTCTGTTTTCTCTGGTGTGTTGGTGTCTGTTTATTTTATTAAACCATATTGGGTTCAATAAAGTGGCTGGTCCGAAAATTTATATTTAAAAAAAAATGAAAACGTAAAATAAAAGAGACATTTATATTTAAAATAACATAATAATCAATTCTGAACATAACATAAAATAAATTCGAACATGATAACAAAATATGTACAATTATTAGATGATTATTTTTAAAATATGTATGTTTTTTATTCGTTTGGCAGTGGTAAGTGGAGTAGTAAGTGAATTTCACATACTATTCATTTTCGCTTGACGTGGTATGTGGTGGTATGTCAAACCACTAACCATGCTCCGTGTATATTAAGTGGGAATGGTAAGTGAGATGATCTCAGATGTCAAATTACACTTACCATCCACTAACCATCATACCACGATTCACATAATATTATGCTGAAATGAATAAGCCTTCTATTTAGGTTCCTATTCTAAAAAGTTGGAAAGAACTATTTTGAACATTAAAATGATGGCACAATAATAATTTGAATATCATGTGAATTCGCATTTGTTTCAAAATTAAAAATGTTAAATTTTTACTTTTAAAACATTTAAATTGGTGCACTAACATTTGCCTTTTTGATCAATTTTTTATGAAAAATTAGTCCATTTAAATGGCATTTTGGACCAAACAAGCAGCCCAATTTTACCTTATAGTCATAGATTGTGACCGGGACTATACAGGGTGTCTCAGGAGGAATCGAAAAAAAATTAGGAGGTGATAGTATGAAATATTTTAATTAAAAAAGTTTATATAAACATCTGTCCGATTCTCAATGGTTACGGAGATACACTTGTTTGAATGTAAAAGACTTATTTAACTATTAAATGTTCATAATAGATTTTTGAAAATGCCACCACCTGCTTCAACACACTTTCTAGCTCTCTTAATAAAAAAAAGTATGCAACATTTTTAAAATTTATTAAGAACTTTTGGGTGACTTACTTGCGATATGAAAAATTCAAAACTAACTAACTTTATTTCTAAATATTTCTTAAAAATGCCTTCGTTTTTGTTTTGTTGTGTAATTAAATAAAATTTATTATACAGGGTGTCTCACTTAAAACATTCTTATTTAAAAAACGAAGGAGTTTTGAAAAAATATTTAGGAATAAAGTTTAATTTCGATTCACCCCGCTGTTTCTATACACCCTGTTTAAATAATAAATAAATGGAATAAATAAGTCTTTTATGTTTTCTCTGAATAAAAAGATTCAAACAAGTGTATCTCCGTAACCATTGAGAATCGGACACATGTTTATTTAAACGTTTTTACTTAAAATATTTCATACTATCACCTCCTAAATTTTTTTCGATTCCTCCTGGGACACCCTGTACATATAGTTTGGTCCAAATAGTCTGGCTGGTTCGATTATCCGGTGGAATCTACTGTACTACAGTTTTCTTTAATTTTAATATTTTTAGGTTGGTGTTGATTTAACTGCTGAAACCACTATTGCTGTTAAAGAGATGAAAAATGAAGGAATTGAATTTCTTGTTGCTATAAATTTGAGCGTGGATTAAGAGGAGACTTCAAATTATGAATAATACCATCAATTTTATATACGCTTATTATGTTCATTCTGTGTTTACCTCAACGTTTATACATAAAGGCTGTTTTTTGTATAACAAATTGTATCAGAATCGACTTGGTGGTTTTTTGCATAAAGTCTTTAGACTTTAGACACAATTTTTAAATGCAAAATGGGACCGTCCAAGAAAGCCTTAACCATTTTTTTTTCATATATTCATATTAAATCAGTAAGTTTTCGTCAATAAAACCAAACACGGTTACTTTCAGCTCGTCTATTATAAATTTTTTATTAACCTGACAGTCCTGGCGAGGGTTTTATAAGACGCATTTCTTATGGCAGTTTCTATGTCATATAATAGTTTGCCTGTACTAACGGGTTTAATTTAATCTCGTGATTTATAGACAGTAATTTTATCTCACTCCATTTATTCTCAGGGACCAAAAAACCATATAGAATGGTTCATTAACCCAATAAGTTATTACGGAATATACAGGGGTTTGCACTATTGAGGTTTAAGATTTGATAAAAAATGAGTTGATTCATTGGGGAATGAGTATTTTTATATGTGTTTTTGTTGTGTGTAATACAGCCAGAAGTATTTTCTGAATTGTAAAATAGGTGAAAATAAGTAAGGAGATAGTTGACAGAAAATATAGAAGTGAACAATCAAGAGTCACTGTGCCCTCCGTGAGGTACACCTATGTATACATTCAACTGTTTGTGTTAGTTTAAAAAAAAATTATAAGATTTTATTTAAAGTAGATAATTTAAAAATAAGATGTTATTTTCAGTTGTTTAGGAATTTATGTTTTGTTTTTTGTATTTAATATAAAATTAACAGTTAAATAAAAATCTACATTTATAAAATTTTTCTTTGAATACCTTTTGTAGAACTAAAAAATAGTATAAGAATGAGAGTTTTTGAGATGAAAATTCTCTCATTTTTTCTTTTTATATTTTTATATTTTAGCCAATTAATGTAAATGCAAGAAATTATACATTTTTTTAAATTTTATTTTTCCACAGCCATTGAATAATACCTAATACCATGGATAATACATACAGGGTGTTTTGTAAGTAATGCATAATAATTAAAGGGGTTGTTCAGGACACCAAAACAAGCAACTTTTGTTAATAAACCCATATTCGGAAATTAACCATTAAGCCAGGGTAAATAAAAAAGATTTAAGTTAATTATTTAATAAAATTTACAAAAATTGTGTCCTGTTTTTTTAAAAATCTGTTGTGCACGGTCCATTGTAAAGACATGACAATAAATAGCAAACATTTATTTACAAAAAAAAAGAAAATAAAGCTATTTTTGTAAATTAAATTTAAAAATTTTTGTCTCAACCTAGTGACTTAATGGTTAATTTCCGGATATGGGTTTATTAACAAAAGTTGCTTGTTTTGATGTCCTGAACAACCCCTTTCATTATTATGCATTACTTACGGAACACCCTGTATATTATTTGTTTGTTCTTATGAAAAGTAATGCTATATATTATCAGCATACCCCATCTTTCCTCCACGGTTTTGCTTTTCCATACGCATTTTGGACCAATCCGAAAGCTGCATTTTAATTCCAACAAGGTATTTTAGTTAACCTTGCAATATAGAGGTGACGCTGCGAATAAAGATATGTAAAGCCTCATTTTCACAATGATAGTACTATCATGAAAGCACTGTCATGATAGTCAGCCGAAAGTGTTATCATAAGATACTATAGCGACTTTCAAGTTGTCTACACTGCAACAGCTTTCGTGATAGTTCTCATCATGATAGGAACTATCACACCAACTATAACCGTTAAATCGAGGCTTTAGAAATACGAAAATAACCTGACAAATTTTCATAAAAGCGCTGTAAAATGAAAAAGTATAGTATTCTAATCACGAGAAAATGGCCATTATTTCTCGCTCGTTGAATAATATACTATTAAATAAATTAATATTTCATTATCATTTTTGAATTGTGATTTTTTTAGAAGTAAGTAGTTCTTGATATTCAAGCAAAATTAACTTTCAAGATTAAAACTATTTAATTAAAAACTATTCAAATCAAAAGAAAGTTCTTAATTTTCTCACCAAAAACATGAAAAATGGAATAAATTTAACTAACATGAAATAGCTTAATGAGCCACTGACTGAAAAAGCTTAAAATAAAAACTTAGCATAAAAGCCAAAATTAAAAAACCTCAGCAGAAAATAGCATTGGATTATAAGAGAAAGTTTGAGCAAAAAATATGGAAAATTTCACTCAAATTTTAAGCCAATTCTAGTGAATTTCTAGTACATTAAAATATTAAAATTTCAGTTGATTTTGTGGAAAGTCATTTCATTTTAATTCTTTTCATTACTTACTGAATTTTACCCAAATATCAAACGAATTTCTGCGTTTTTATTAAAAAAAAAGCAGGAATTATATGAAGTTAAATTGAATTTTTAGAGAATTTCGAATTTCAGCATTTTTTTGATAATTACAAAACTTTTGAAGTAACAACTGAGAAACTTGAAAGAGTGCAAATTTTCATTATATAAAATTTTGATTAAAAAGCAAAGATGTTGGTAAAACATGTTAAAATTCGTCAGTTTTTTCAATTTACTATTCCAGATGGTATAATTAACCCTATCCACAAAGTTTCAGTAGTAAAATGTAGCTACTTTTAACGTTTTATAACTGCAAATCTTGGAATATTGCAAGAAAATTCATTAAATGTACAAAATTATATGGGGTTTTACCTGTTTTTATTAACCAAACTACGGGATACGGGCAGAGGCGTAACTAGTAATTTTTGGCCCTTAGGGCATTTTATCATAGTGTCGTTTGTCGAAGGCCATTTTTTCGGTCTTTTTTATATTCGGCCTATTGTCCTTAGCGGCCTTTTATAGTTCGGTTTTTTCCTTTCGTCCATTTACCCACTTCGGCCTTTTATCGTTTGGCTTTTTTCTTTCGGTCATTTTAGGTCTATTTGGTTTCGGCCTTTTCGAAGAACCATAACATAGAAAGGCAACTTATAACGGTAAAATATAAAAAAAATGTATTAAATTAAAGTTTTGTTTTTTATGGTATTTTATACCGCGTGATATTGGGCCCCTTGGTTTCATCGGCCCTTAAGCATTGCTTAAACTTGCTTATAGAAACTCTATTTGAAACCTGTTTTTTTATAACCAAAATGGCCAAAAAAATGGTTGAAAATGCATAAAATATGGCCTATTTTATACTTATTTTTTGGAGATAATAATTTAATTTTTTGAAAAAATCGTCCAATAGAAGACTATCCTTGAATATTATTTAAACGATAAAACAATAAAACCGAATGTTATTTACAAAATGTGGTTGTAGTTTGAAAAAAATGCAAGGGATATTTCATAAATTTTGAACGCGCATTTTAATTGCGTAATGCCCTCGACTACACTTGTACACGATAGAAATTTTAAGGTATAATAGAAATGAAAATTTTAATTAGAACTTTCAGTTTGATTATGCGGGGTGTACTTAGATCTCCGGGTCCTCTTAAAAATAAAAGATGTTTGAAAAAAAATTAAAACTTACAATTGTAATTACTAAACTTGTAAAACTACAAATGTTTTATTAAAACGCTATTAAAAAAGTTGTATCTAAAAGTTTGGGCGACTAAAGTTTTCAGTTGTAAAAGGAATAATGGTACAAAAAAAGAAAAGAAAATAGATATAGATATATAATATATTTATAAATTAAATAGTATTCACAAGACAGACACATATGGTATTTCTTATTACTAACTAAAAAGTCTAAAAACTAGAACGTATAAAAATGACAAATCATGGATGTCCTGTGGTATCGATTAATATGATATGAAAGTTGATAAAAATATATCATCTAATATTGCTAAAGAAACATATGAAGGAAAGTTTTTTTAGAATTGATGATCGATACCGTTAATTAGTTTGGATTGCGCTTTTTTCATTCGTATAAATCATATACTATACTAAAAAAAAGTAGTCGAAAATATATACAGTTTTTCTAGAGCTATATTTGGTTTATACGAGTAATAAAAATGGGGTTGGTTGATGATTTTCTTTGGTATTTTAAAGAAATGACGCGCCGAAAGTGTCGGTCTGGAAGATTTAATTTTGAGTAAATATATAAAAATGATTTTTGTGTGAAAAATATTTGGCATCATATTTTTAATTATTAACATTATTATATAATCCTCGTTTTATTACCAAGGAGTCTACTCGAATACTATAATACAATTTGATAGGCATATAATAAGAACACTATATATATTCATATATTATATATATATTTATTTCGCTTTGTCAAAAATATATATATTTCTAATCACTACACTTGGGTGGTGGGGCTTTTTTGTTTAAGATACACCGATTTACTTCTATACATGTAATTCAAAATAAATACAACACACACCTTCTTTATTATTATTCTTACTCATAATTAATTATTAAATACTTAAAAATTTTATGGAATGATATAATTATTTATAACATAAACTGTTGTTACTTTAATTAGTTTAGTAATTTAAAATAGAATTATTCAAATTTCAACAGATTATTCTTTCACACTGCAGAAGCACCAAGTTCACGTGGAAAATATATTCATTTGAACGTGAAGCAGGGTTACAAAAGGCAAACTGTGTAACACGTTTTATTTATATAAAAATGCTTTTTATACACCTTTCGAATAATCAAAATTATTTAAATCAATCAAAAAGAAACACCCTGTGCTTGTGTATTTAATAAAAATATATTTAAAAAAGGGGGATATTCAAATTATTTATAACGACTAATTATTTCCTACATTAACCGATTTTATTTTTTTTAGTCATCAATTCAAGAAGGTGTTATAAATTAATTTTTAGATTTTTTAAAATAATTTGAATGCCCCTAAGCTAGCCTCTTCAATAAAATGTGTTTAATAGTTTTCAAGGCGAAATAAAAATATTAAAATGCCTAAACGAGGATGGTAAAATAAACGGTAACTAAAAAAGTTGATTTAAAAAACATGGATGCGCATTATTAAATTTAATTCAAATAAAACAAAAAAATAAATAAATAATTTATAACGAACGAATTTTTTGTAATAAAAAAATGCGCATCCAAATTATTTAATTCTTTAAAAATAAATTACTATAAACAAGTAGTAATAAATGTGTTATTAGTTAATAATAAAAATGGCAGTCAACTTATTAAAATTAATAATACACTAAAATTCGATAGTTTAAACCTAAACATAAATTAATGTTTATAATAAATACCTTAGATATTAATTATGCTACAACTAAAATCTACATGACTCGCGACCCTTTCCTGGTCATTATAATTAATTGAAAAAATCTTTCATATTATATAGAGGGTTAGTAAATTGTGGAATATTTTAGTTTGTACTGTATGTCCTGTTAATTTTTGTTTTTAATCATTTTATACATTTTGAGATCATAGAGGCACTATTGTTTTAATACAAATCTAACTATGGATAATACTGCAACGACAGCATTTTATTCACTCTAGCATCTATAAAAATTGAGCAAATTACTTTTTCGAATTAATCAATCAAAATATCAATAAATTATTGCTAATTTTTTATAGATTGTTTTACTTCATCCGTATCTTTGTGTTGTTTGGTACGGGCCAGTGATAATACAAGGCTGCATGGGGAACAAGGTGGTAAAAGACATGGTGGTTAATGTAGGAGACCGCAACAATAATTCCTTATCGTAATTACCAATACTGCCAAGACTCAGCTTTTTCATCCGAACTTTCTTTTCGTACTCATCCCAACCATGCCTGGACTTATTTAGATTACGATGTTGATAAAAGACTAAACTTATACGCGTGGGGTTTAAGCGGTCAGGATTTTTCAAAGCGGTCGTAGCGTGCAATTCGTATTTAGCGCATTCGAAAAGCACGCTCCCGTGGGATAAAGCAATCGCAACGCCACCTATTGTAGGATCACGAAACATTTCTAAATTATCACAAACTTCCTTAGCTTGTCCTATATTATTAGTATTTATAACGGAATTATTGCTGCTCTGGCTATAGTAGTTCATTTGGGGTAAATCATCGAAAGGATTGCAAAGTTTATATGTCTCTTCGTAATTAACTTGATTTGTTAATAATTTAGTTGTGCTATTTAAACCTGAGTAGCTATCTTGTACTTTATGATTCATGTAAATATCGTTATTATCCTGTTGAGTATACTGATTGTTTAGATTATAATTGTTATATTGTGGTGTGTAGTTGTACGAGTACGGCTGTCCATACGGATATGTTAGGTTAAAGGCAGTGTGAAAATTACTTTGATTTAATACTGGATTGTACGAGTTTACCGTGCTCGATATTTGATTTATTTGCAATTCGAGCTTTTGCGGGCTTTTCCCAGTCTTCACCGGAGAATCCTCAGTATCTTTTGCTCGTTTCTTTCTACGACATGGCTCCAATGGCACTGCACGAACACGAACTTCACATTGATACCTGCAAAAGAAAATAATTACCAAACTGAAAAAATCAACATAAGTAATAAATATTTCGAGGAGCTCATGATTAACTATTTAGACGTAGCTTTGCCTCGAAAGCAATATCATCGAAAAGAAAGTTTCAACGACAGATCTTTTTGGAAGTTTAGCCTTTTCTATCAAAACAAATAATCAAAATTGGGAATATATCACCTACCGATGTGGAAAAATATGTAATCATTTAAAAGTAGTAACTTACCTATTGAGAACTTCGATGCTTCCATTTTGAATCTTGTGTTGCTGACTAAACCCAAACTCGTCAGTGTTATCAACTTTATACAACGGTAATACGTGCAATTGTTCATCATTATTTTCCATATTTCTCTCTTTAACCAAGGAAACAACAACCGTGCATCCATTATTCATATTCTGCAGATCCTTATGGGCATGGGCGCAGAAGTCGACACAGGCTGTGACTCCAGAAAAAGGTCTACCTTCCATCCACCCCAATCTACAATCAACAGCCGTTTTTTCAAACTTGCACTGGTTATTAAAAGAAACAGGAGCGAGTGTTTTGTAGAGTGGTGTTAACTCCGTGGCTAGTGATTGTAATTTTTGTTCCAAAATGATTTCTTCTGAAACTGAGTTGAGACGGAATTTTCGAACGGTTTTGGAACGAGCGAATTTGCAGCCGCTGTAGAACATGCTCCAGGAGCACCCGAAGGAGTAACTCGCGCCGCATTTATCGGGGTTCAAGCCTTGGCAGGCGCACGTTCGTTGTTCGTTTGTGGCGCAACGCCGCGTTGTTGGTAATCCAAATTTGTTCAACTTCTCTGTTAAAGTCCGGTATAGAGTATCAGCCGTGGGCTTAGCTACTCCATCCCATGCCACGATGCACACCACGATGAAGGCAGAAAAACAAATGTGTCCTCTTCGTTGTTTCACTATGATTAAATATTTTTCCTCACAGCTTGATCGTCTTATTATCTAAAAAAAATCAATTAAATAATTCACCAATTTAATTTAAGAGAAAAAAACTTACCCATTTTGCTATAGGGCAACCTTGAGAAGTCTTCCCTTCTTTACCGGTGTAGCAAACCTTTTCGATTCTTATTGCATTGCCGATAACACCAGTACGGTTTTCTAAATCCTTTCGTAAATTAACCAAGTCGTTGGAGCAACCTATAAAAAATCATGATTAATATTTTGTGGTATTCGAGTTGATTATATTCTTACCTAGATGAGTGTAATAACTTCCCGGTTCTGGTGGAAAGTTATCGGAAGGAAAGCATTCGCATTTAGGAATTTCGTTTCCCACGTTGTTCTTGACCTTATCCTCGTTTACTTGGACATTAACTTGTTTTTTTGGGAATTCAGATGGGTGTATGAAGGCTTCTGGACGTTTCTGTACAAAGTTTACTAGAGCATCTTTAATATTGTTCCGGTGGGGTGTGTTAAAAAATTTAGGTACGAAGGGTTTGATTTGGTCGATGTGTGGAAGAGGTGTCCTGAGCTGCCTTGAAGGTAACCCGGACGGGTCGCCACCACCGCCGCTATTATAATCTAAGCGACGATGGTGGCTAAACCATAAAAAATGACCGGTCTTATTGTGTTCATCTTTCTGGACCTCCTCCAACTTCTTATCCTGCTTGTTTAGGATCATAGATTTGATCCGCGAGTTGATGTTTACCCTGTGCGCCTGGTTGAATTGATCGTTGGGATCGTGCCGATTATCCTCATTATCGTACTGGACTTGTTCTTGTTTGATAGAATTATCAGACATGGGGAGTTGGTTTTGTTCCCAGATGATGTTATCAGCGTTGGTCCAGTGCTGCTCATTCTGTTGCGGGCTGGCAGGTAAGTTATTTCCACCGTATTGACCTGGATATCCGCTAGAGTTGTGTGAAACTAGCGGTGGATTGCTGCTCACTTGCGGATATCCAGGCCTCTCGTTTCCCGAACTCGCATTCACGTAATTCGGACCTGAGTTCGAGCTGGGGCTAAAATTCGCCGAGGTGAAAGCTCCGTTGGGTTGCTGATAGCTTTGAACGGGCGTCGGGGCGTTGCTGTTCACCGAGCTTGGTCGCGATATCACCGTTTCTCCAGTGTTCGGAGGAGTCTCCGCAGGAGCATAGTTTTGATTCACATACTCTTGATACTGAGGAGTCATGGTGTTCCTCGAGGTGTTCGATTGGGGTTGTTGGTTCGAAGTGGGGGCTTGAGATTGCTGTTGTTGCTGGGATTGTTGCACCGGGCTTGGACTAGGCGTGTAACTACCGTTGGCTCGTGGTGTTAGTTGCTGGTTTGGGACACTTGGAGGCCTCGTGTTCGTCAGGACCTGCACAGCGCCTGTGTAGAAGGTGTTGGTTTCAAAGGCGGGTTGTTGGTAAGTCGCTTGGTAAATCCCGTTCGGATATTGCTGAGTGTACGTTTCTATCGTTGCTTGCGGCTGCGCTGGTGTGATTTGTTGGATGAACTGACCTTGAGGCCAACCTAAACAGGTAAAAATAATTAAAACGGCAATTCCAAGAGAAGAGGATTTATTAAAATATTCTAATGTACAAGATTTTACTTCGAGTCATGAAAAGAAGTCCCATTCTGTATAATAGAAATGCAATATTTAAAATTTGAATCATATTCTACAATCGCCAATAAACGTTTTACTTGAGTAAAGGTTTCAAAGTATGCGAAAGCGTCTTATTGGTGAAGGGTTTAGTAGAAGATCGAGCCCAGATTGAACATTGAAGTATTAAGTTTGGGCAAGTCAATTAGGAAGGTTCCATTTTTTTACTTTAAAAATTAATGGTGAAAGAACAAAGAACTATTGAAATAACTTAAAAAATGAGAAAGTTATTCCACTTCAAAGTTTACTACTCGCTTTGGCGTGGTGACGTCATAAGGCTCGCTACTCGCCCGAACCGTGTGCGAGGCTCGTTACATCGCGCTTACAAAAAATTAAATCTCCGGTTTTTTTTGAGGTACCGAAATAAAATTTTCACCATATTTAAAATCCCGCATTGATTACTATTTTCATGACATGGAAACTTCCTAATTGAAGCTAAGCGACCTCCCTCTTGCCGCGAGCGCTAAACTAATGAAATGACGTCATAAGTGGGATATCGAGGTTATGCCGGTTCGAGTTGAACAACTGAAGTCGTGCAAAAGTGGTTGCTTATTAATTTGAATTAT
Organism: Stenus bimaculatus; assembly: GCA_963971135.1. NCBI lineage: Eukaryota > Metazoa > Arthropoda > Insecta > Coleoptera > Staphylinidae > Stenus > Stenus bimaculatus. The sequence continues at coordinate 16,403,744 of OZ020180.1, read as the reverse complement.
AACTTTTTATGAAAATTTAATTATTTTAATTTTAATTACCTTGCGTCGGATCCGCTGCTTGCCAAACGGGCGTTGGGAACCTGTTTGGATCTGGATAGAATGACATCGGCGCCTGAAAAAATAACAAAACTGATTTATGAAACAAATATAAACAAACCCGAGTATTTCAACTACTTTATCGGCATTTTATAGGCACGAAATCTTGTGATGATTCTTAATTCTTAGGCGTTTAAATAATCTTTCAGTTAATTTTGTTTTGAAACATAAAACGTGTGAAATGTGATATGAGTGGTTCTGAAGAAGGATATTATTATTCACATGATGTTTCTTTTTAAAGGTTTGGTCACACAACTTTAATTGGTTTGATGATTTAATAAAAACGTTTAAGCTTTATTTTTTAATGAAACAATTTTTGTGGTAATTTAATTGTAAAGAATATTCAGAATCAAAATTTTGATAACTTTTTCATATCCCATTTATTAAGCAAAAAATATATTAGCATTCAGGAATTTTGATATTTAAGTTGGAGCTTTAAAAAGTTTGTCTCTTTGTAGTTTTTTTTTTATTAAAAATAAGGCAACAATTTAAAAATATGATTTCTTATAGAAACTTGAGTTCGGAAAATTAATTTTTAGAATATTCTTGGTTGAAATTTATAAAAGCTCAAATTATGCAAGAGAGTCTATGAAAAACCTTTAAATTTAGTAAACATTTTTAAAAAAATTTGTTAATACTTTTAACAATATTTAATCGAAATCTGGAGAAAAAAATTAATTCCATAATAGATTGCAATTTTTTAATTCAAATTTTACAGAGAATTTACCATATTTTACAAAAAAATAGAATTTAGATAATTTTATTAAAACCCATGAAAGCTCAACATTTTTTAAAGAACTAATTTTATAAGAAAATATCAATAGCTTTTTAAATAAAAACCAGTTGTTTTGACTTCAATTTTTTTTTAATATTTTGAGACTTTTTTTGAAAAAATCCAACTCATGGTTTTTGTTGAAGCCTCGTATTATTATTATATAATAATAATTTTTTTTTAGAAAATTTGAATATTCAAGTTGCCCTTTTAAGAATTAAAAAATAAATTAAAAAATTGAAAAAAAAAATCATATGTATTTTAGTTTTTGAATATATTTTTAATTGAAAAGTGGCAAAGAGCGAAAAATATAAGTTTTACTAAGAAATTAAACTACTCTGCCAATTAAAATGTATAGATTACAATTTGTAGAAAATTCCACTTTATTGAAACATGTTAATTTCTAATTAAATATAAATAATATTCCATTCGGTTTGGTTTTATATCCAAAAATTTTTCTAAAGCTTTTTTTTATGTTAAAAATCTGACACATTTTCCTAAAATGCTTTTTAATTCTACCTTTTGTATAAATTTCAAACAGTTTCCAGATTTTTTAAATTTTTTTTACAAAATTGATAATTTAGGTAAAATTTACGTTAAAGTTATTTTGCAAATTTTTCTAAAAATTATAGAAATTAGTAATGTCACATCTAGGATAAATGTTCCTAAAATGGTGGTCACGGCATCTTCAAGTAAAACTAAGACAAAAAGTCTATATAAACATTTCTCCAAAAATGCACTGTAACCGAGATACAGAGTGTTGAAATTTTATTTTTTTTTTAATTTTTACTTTTTATGTAATTTCTCGGAATTGACTGAATAAAAATTAATAAAATTTGGGTTGAGTGTCAAGGTGTCCCCCTTTTTAACTTATTTGATACGCCATTGCAAAATTTTACAGTTTTCTTTGGATTTTTAAAATCTTCATTCAATTTCCCACAAAAAAGTATACTTTTATTAAATTTTGGTAGGATTAGTTGTAATCCAGTAATTTGGCGTTTTATAATCTAGTACCTTTTTTAAAATCAAATTAATTTTCCAATTTTGAAGCAAATTAAATTCAAACTCCTTTAGTTGGTGTTTTATATAAAAAAAACATGTAAGAAACACCTGATTTTAAATTTTTGAAAAAAATTCAAAATAGCCGCCTTTGATTTATTTTTTGAAAAAATTAAAATAAAGTGTTTCTGACTTGATTTATTTAAAACACCAATTCAAATACTACTAATCCTATCAAAATTTAACAGGTGAACTTTTTGTGGTAAATTTAATGAAGATTTTAAAAATCTAAACAAAATTGGTAAATTTTCCAGTGGCGTATCAAATAAATTAAAAAAGGGGTTTCCGTGACCAATTTCTTTGCCACTGGATTGTTAAATAAAGACAAAAGTAGTAGCTAACGATGACTACCCATGAGAAGTACTTACCTCAAAATTTTTATTAATTTTCATTCAGCCGAACCAAAGAAAATAAATAAATTGAAATTTCAACAAATGTTTATATGTACTTTTGATCTTATTTTTACTTTGTACCATTTTAGGAACACCCTGTATGTATTAAAAAAAATCTAAAATAAAAAAATGTATTTGTTATTTTTTTAAATAAAATAGGTTTTTAATTTTAATAAATTCAGGATTAACTTTTTTGATAGAAAAATTGTGCCAGCATAGTTTTTAACAAAAATTAAAAAACAAAACAAATTGAAATAAATTTTATTTTTTAAGTTTAATTGAGTCAAAAAACTTTCATTTAGGTAGAATGACTCAAAATGTACCAAAAATTTAAGAGTTTAATTTGATCAGAAAATCACATTTTACTAAAATATTTTTAAAACTATTAAATTTTCAGACGTCTTTTAGTATTTCAAATATTTTGAAGTTGAAGTCGATTTTTTTTTTGGAAAGTTTTAAAAAAAGTTTTTTACCTTTAAATTAAATTAAAACTCTTTTTATATTTTTTTATTCAGGCGCAAATTATGGTCCCTAGTCTTTAATATTGTTAATTGTTATTAAACAATGATAACATTTGGAAAGATTATTAAAATTAATTGTTTAAATTAATGAGAATTTTTATCTTTAAATTAAACTTTTGAAACAAAAATAAAAACCGAAATTTGATGGTACACTTCTTTATTTTATTTTATTTTTTAAAATGGATATTTACTAAATATGCATTTATTTTAGCTGCCTATGAAAAAATCGACTGTATGTCGATAATTCTTTGTTTTTTTTTTCCTGTCAAGGTCTTTACAGGTACAAATTAAGCTTATTGCTAAGTTGTAAGGTTCATTTTTGCTTTAGCGTTGAGAAGAATAAATCTATGAATTTTTAGACCCTAATTATTCTTGAAAGGAATTGATATAAAGAATTAATTTTTGGGTAACGAAGCCAAACAAAATTCAAATTTTTAACCGATTTATAAAGAATCTTTGAAAATTGTTGGAATTTTAGATTTTCTACTTTTTGCTTGCACCTGTCTTTAAAAAAAAACCAAAATGTAAATTTTTGTATTTGTATTTTTTAAGCGTTATTATAATAAAACTAGGAATTTATGAAATAAAAAATTTGTAAAGACAAAAGTAAAATGCCCTAAATAATCCTTATCTCTCGCTCAATGCGATAAAGGCAGTAAGCAGTGAGCGTAGAAATAAACAATAAATCAAGCGATAAAAGTTGAAAAAACAATCGCTCAAACAATTCCTAAAAATTAGAAGTAGACAAAAAATGATGATTACCATTGGTTGTTGTTGGACGGGTTCTTGTTTTATCATGTGGACCGGCTGAGGACTCGGCCTTGATGATGGCACCGTGGATTCTGGAACGGCGCTGTTGGTGATAACAGGCCCGCTGGGTTTTCGGCCACGATAGCTCTGAAAAAAATCAAAAACACGTGTAGACATCTTCAAATATAAAGAAAGACTACGCCAAGTCCCGCAAATATTAATTTTTTGACCGCGCGCGCTTTGAGAACCCACGCGAAGGTTTTTAGGTAGAAAACCTCCACTTATACCCCCCAATAACCCCACGGGACGGTCCCGCAAAAAATGCAAGTAACCCATCACAATTCTTACCTGCATTTTTATGATTACAGTAGTTGTTAGGTAGTAAAGTGGTTTTAATAATGGCAGTATTAATTATTATTAGTAGCGCGCGAGCGACATTGATTTTACCTATCGAATTGAGAGAAAACTATATTATGTAGTAACAAGTAACATGCTTATTTTTGTCCCACTTTTTCCGGGTGATGCTAGAAAAAACATACTTTGCTACTAGTCATACATACTTTACCAATCAAAATATTTGTTTTGCCGCGAAACGTACGTCTAAACTACAAATTAACGACTCTACCCGATTCCATAATCGTCCTCACGAGGACACGCGAATTTTAAAGTCGCTCCTCATGTACGCCATGTTGCATTTAATACCTCTCACAAGCGTTAATTGAGTTGCATACGTTAAGAGCCCGCGTTTTAAATTTTTTAATGGAATTACTTTAATGCGGCAATTAATGTTGTAATTTCGCGGATGAAATGTTCCAGGGCGCTCTCTTTTAACGCCCCAGGCGCTAAAATGGAAATGTTATAATAAAATTTTTATCAAGTCGTATAATTTTGCGCGCGCTGTACTTGGTAATTGCAAATTTAGTTGAAATGTATTCAACGCACGCGCTTGCGCTCTGGATTAATCAATAATCGGGAACGCACTTCGGGAGCATTTACATCCTAATGGGAACACATCGCTATATTATTACCAACATCAACATTTTTAACTTTATAATATTTACCCCTAAATCAATAACGCTTATTTCAATTCGTTCACCCATTATTGATCAATCATATAAAATTAATTACATAATTTAGGCTATAAATTCAGCTTTTTAATTCTTAGTGTCAACAAGGATTTCAAGAAAAAATATTTATTGCTGCTAAAAAAATAATAAATGCTTTTTATGTGTTTTTTTTTGTAGAAACAGGAAAAACTCAAAACAACCTAATATGGATTTAAAGCTTTGTTTTTTTATCATTCGTGCCAACATAAAGGAAATTTTGTTAAACCATGATACATTTCCTACAGGACATGTTTTTAGACCACTTCTGATTTATACTTTTATTAAAATGGCGAAATTTTGGTTCTTTTTTTACGTTTTTACAACGCAAATTATTCGCAAATTTAAATCGTTAGCGTTATTAATTTTCCAAATTTCTTTAAACTTAAGTGGATTAAAAAGGTTAAATCAAGAAAATCATAAAAAAACATTTTGAATTTTTACAACGATTAAAATACAAATTTTATGACTTTTTTTAAACAGAGGCTCAAATTTTCGATTCTATTATACTATTTTTAATTGCTATTAAACAATAATAAAATTTAGCGAAATTATTAAGACTTAAGTGTATCAACATTTGTAAAAAGAAATTCTAAAAATTAATTTCGAAACTATACAGGGTGTCCCATTTGATGTTGGACTGTATGAGTATCTTTGTTATTATTGGAGATAGAAAGTCGGTTAAATGGACAAAGTAGTAGAGATTTTTTCCAATATTAATAATTCATTTACAAAAAATTTGAATATCGCATCGTTCCAACGCTATCTTAAAAAAACAAGAAAATGCGATTTTCAAAATATGGCTATAACTTCTTTATTTTCTGTGGTACCAAAAAGTTTTTTTGACATAATACAGACAATTTTTTGTGTACAATGCAGTAAAACGAATGAATATTTTTTTTCGTCAACGGATTGACCGGAAATGAACCAAACTTATTTTTTTCTTATGGCAGCCATATTGAATTTACACATATTCGGAATTAGATATTTTTCTGAGTAACTTGATATATCATATGTAATATTTTAAGAAAAATAGAAATAATTTTATTTTACTAACCAAAAATGGCCTTGAATAGATGTAAACTATCAACACATATGTGTTAAGATTTATTTTACATTTAATATTTTAAATAATTACATTTATGTTATTGACAATTTACATCTATTTTAAGTCCAATGTTAGTTTGTAAAATCAAATAATTTTCTTTTAAATATGACATATGGTATACCAAATTACTCAGAAAAAAAATATTGATTCCGAATATGTGTAAATCCAATATGGCTGCCATAAGAAAAAAATAAGTTTGGTTCATTTCCGGTCAATCCGTTGGCGAAAAAAAATATTCATTTATTTTACTGCATTGTACACAAAAAATTGTCTGTATTATGTCAAAAAAACTTTTTGGTACCACAGAAAATAAAGAAGTTATAGCCATATTTTGAAAATCGCATTTTCTTGTTTTTTTAAGATAGCGTTGGAACGATGCGATATTCAAATTTTTTGTAAATGAATTATTAATATTCGAAAAAATCTCTACTACTTTGTCCATTTAACCGACTTTCTATCTCCAATAATAACAAAGATACCCATACAGTCCAACGTCAAATGGGACACCCTGTATATTCAAAGTCGATTTTTTAGGGAAAAATATATCCAGGCGCAAATTTTCGATTTTAGTATTGTTAATTGTCTTTAAACAATCCTAAAATTTGGCAAAATTATTAAGACTTAAGTAACTTGTGCCTGAATGATTTGTTTTTCCTAAAAATCACACATAATCACAATAGTTAAAAAAAAATTTCAAAATTACTTTTCAAAATTACTTTTCAAAATTTATTTTTCGCCTGTCTTCATAAATTGACCTTATTTAATACAGTTTAATAACAATTAGCAAATTTATAGATGAAAATTTGTGGCCTAATCAAATTATGCAGGTTAAATTTTATAAATTTGTAAAAAGAAATTAAGGAAAATCATATCGAAATTTTGCCTTAGAAAATGAGGTTTAAAGAAAATTATTCAATGTGGTGTGAATTAAAATAAGTGTATAAAATTTTTCTTATTAAGTTGTTAAAAACTGGCAAATAGAATTATAAAAAAATGTGGAGTGCATTGAAATGCCAAACTAAATAATGTTGGCCATCAAGTTTTATTTATTTTGTGTACAACATAGTACCAATACATTAAGATTTGTGAAAATAAATTTTAACTAGGTGTGAAAAAAAAATAGGTGCAACGAACATTATTTGATTAAAGAAAGAAGTAATTTTTGTAATTTCAAAGTCTTAAGTAAATTAATTGAGCTAGTTATTTGAAAGTTAGGTTTATCAGTTGTCGCAAAACATATGCATGATTTTAAGATTTTTTTGTCAAAATGGGTGGAGAACATTGTAAACTGGAGGAACGTTGATTGATTCGAAAACTACGAGTAATTGGTAAGACTAACAAAAAAATTAGTGGTATCATGAGCTGCTCTCAAAATATGCTGGTGACAAACGCATTAAAACATCACCCACGAAAAGAAAAACGGAAGAGAAAAATGGAACGTAGGATTGTAAATCTTCTAAAAAAATCCATTTATGACAACGACTGCTCATAAAAAGAATTTAAATTTAGAAGTTACAACAACAGCTATCAGAAAAGTATTAATTAAAAATAAATTGCTAGCACGTAGTCCTAGAAAGGTACTTCTTCTTTTCCAGGGAGTCATACAAAGCCGTTTAAAATTGGCCTGTAACAAAGTGGAGGAACATTTTATGGACGAATGAGTCCCAAGTATATTTATTTGGTTCCAATCAAGGTAAACAATATACTAGACGGTCTCAGAACCAAGAGTTGATCCCAAAATTTATTGTAAAAACAGTGAAACATGAAGGTGGTTGAATTGTAGTATGAGCATGTTTTTCGTATAATGGTGTGGGTCATAATTTCTGGATTAAAGATATTATGAATGTTCCAAGCAATGTTCATATTTTATCTACAATAATCCTACCATATGTGGAAGAGGAATTGGCTCTTAGATGGGTGTTTTAGCAGGATAATATTCCTAAACACACATCTAAGTTAGCAAAAAATGGTTTGAAGACAAAACAAGTAGGGTTATGGAATAGCCAGCACAATCACCTGATCTCAACACTATTGAGAATTTGTGGCGTGATATTAAGCTGACAATTGCAAACATAAAAAAAATTAAAAATCAGGATGAACTATGAAAAGCAGTTGAAGAAGCATGGAAGGCAATTCCTCGTTGTTGTGCAGCTGTACTGAAAAATCATGGATATGCTTCCAAATAATGGTTTATAATACAAGTTATAATCCAATCTATAATAAAAAAACCATTATAAAAATAGTTTTTCCTTGACAAAAATATGTAACACACCTATTTTTTTTCACACCAATATTTCACAAATAAAATAATATTTTTCAAAACAGCGATCGTTTTTGTTGGTTTACAGAGAATTGAAAATATTTGTATTATTATTATGTTATTTTTTTTAAGTAATTTTACGAAATTTTTCTTACACTTATTTTTATCCACACCACTATAAATTGTTGTCTGTATTAGTATTACAAATTGTTATTAAATAATAAAAACATTTGACAAAGCTATCAAAACAGTTATAAGATTTTTTTTACAAGAATTAGAAATGTGATTTTTATATTTTTTTATTCAGGTCCAAATTTTCGCTTATACTATTGCTAATTATTGTTACACAAAATTAAAAATTGACAAAATTATTAATTTCTAAGTCCAGTAATAATTGTGGATCATGGAAAGAAATTTTGAAAAGGTATTTAGAAATGTTGTCTTAAAACGAATAATAATAAATATTCAGCCGCAAAAAATTCTGGTCCGTGTTATTGTATTTTATTGTTAAACAATACTAAAACTTGGCAAAATCATTAGGTTTTAAGTGGACTAACAGTTGTGAAAGAATTTTATAAAAATCATCTCGAAATTTTGTTTTACAACGATTTAAAGAGCGATTTTTACATTTTTTTTATTTTGGCGCAAAATTTTCATATTGAGCTTTGTTATATTTGTTGTTGAAAAATACTCAAATTAGGCAAAATTTAGGTGGACGATTTAAATTGCGATTTTTATTTATTCAGCCACAAATTTTCTTCTCAAGTATTTTTTAATCGTTATTAAACAATATAAAAATTTGGCAAATATATTAACTAACGATAATTAAAAACTAAACTGAAAAATTGTTGTTTTAAAAAGACCCAAAGTGTGACTTTTACTCAAATAATTTGTAACGGGCGTCGATTTTCATTTCCAGCTTTATTTATAAACATTTGTTTTTTATCCACCAATGTAAACTATTGATAATAGTTTATTTATGTGCAACCTACCCCTGCACCTCGTCCCTTCCCCCTGCCACGTCTAGATTCTCCACGGGCATAGCCTGGATCTCCATACAGATTCTAAAACAAAACGAAAAGAAAAAGAAAATAAATTAAACGGAAAAAATAAAAATAAATCATAAAAAAATCAAAACTCTACCACTGCTGTCAATCAAACCAAAAAAAAACAAACCCGAAAAAATGCTACAAAAATTAATAAAAACTACTAATAACTACTTCTAATATTTTAATAATTTATAGTAGCCTCTAAAATAAGTAATTACTAAAAAATAATGTTTATCATACATATGTTTTTTGAAACAATATGTTACTCGATGTACTTATTTTAATTTTTAAGCAATTTTTATAATATAGCTATAAAAATAAATTTAAAATAATAACAAATGCGGTATTTGTGCTTATTATACATAAGTTTTTGGAAATGACATGTCACTCAATATACTTAAAAAAAAATTTTGTCTTCACTTTACGACAAGGACGAAAATTAAATAAAAAAAAACACCAAAAATATATTTTTATAATTCGTTGTTTTCATTTTACATGATGGTGTTGAATCTGGGCCAGCAATACACTCGCTCCCATCTCTGTACATTGTTATTAGTTATTTAAAAATCGATACTCTGTGTAAACAAAAGCACAAAGAGGGCCCGGGCTGAATGTATCTAAATTACAATTTTTCTCCCTTTAATTTATAATAAACGAAAATCAATACAACGGACAAAACCTAACAAACCCAATTAAACAAGGAAAATAAATTTGGCTTCAAATATTTATCGTGTTTTTAATCATTTTTGTGCTTCTTCCACGAAATTAAAACATTTCGTAATTCGAACCCGAATTTAACGGAACTTTAGGTCCCGAAAATCCAAGGAGAGGCTAGAAGGGAGGAAATTTCAGGTAGCCTCAATGCATTGTTGAAACTCAGAGCAAAGTAAATATAAAAAGCTCGAATTTTTTCCTTTGTTCGCTCCGAATATTTCACATTATTTTATTTAGTTTGCGCTTATTATGTGCGAAGAAAGAGAAAATTGTATTGTATTAAAATTTTGTTTATAAAATTTAAGGATAAGATTCTTAAAATAATAATTTTGCCAAAATAAATTTAAATTCTTTTGTATCATACATAAGTTTTTTGAAACGATATGTTACTCGATGAGTTTATTTTTAATTTTAAGAAATTTGTGTTTTATAGTAAAAAAATTAAAACACGTAATTGGGGGTTTTAATGTTTCCTGCAACATAAATCCTAATTAGCTCATTTTTTCATGGTTACTTCCTGTTTTGGCGTTTTGACAGCTGCTACAGACAAACACCATATTTGTTGTTTATTGGAATAAACACCTCAAGTGACCTATCGTTTCAAAAAACTCTTGCATGATAAGTAAATATCTAGTAATAGTTTTTTCAAATATCTTAAAGCTATTCCATAATATAAAATAAGTATATTGAGCGACATCTCGTTTCAAAAAACTTATGTATGATAAACTTAAATTCAATAAAATTTTCAAAAAATTTCAAAGATGTTTATTAATTTTTCTATTTATAAATAGTTTTTATATAAAATGTGTTTGTTTCTAAAAATAGATGAGATATATAAATTTTGATTTGTAATGAAAAAAGCACAACTCGCTTCCCTTTTAAAGCACACGTGGTTGTTGAGTGCGTATGACAGCTGCGTCCCGGTTCCTCCCACTTCACCGTTAAGTTCCGTGGATTTGATATTTCGTAATCCACACGCACGCACGCACATTCAAACCTGCATTTTCTCAACACACAAACCGGGAACTACCATTGTGCCTAGTGCCTAATAGAAAAAAAGTATTTGGTTTCATGCAAAACCAACAACATCCACATTCAAAACTTTTATTTCAATAGTAGAGCTAAATTGCACAAGGCGCAAGAAAATTTAAATGCGCAATTTTTGTGATATTTTTGGTGTCTTACTGAAGCTGGATCGTGAGATATGTCAAGATTTGAAGTCTATAAATTAGGCAAACCCTCGTCGTTTTTGTTCATCCCTGGCGGGTGCACACCTGGCTTTGCTACCGGATATGGCGAGACCAGACGGTTCTACACTCTACACCCAATATGGCATGAATTCGTATCATCGACTTACTTTTCATATACATCTACTCTACACTACCAAACAGCTTTAAATTAATTGAATTTTTAAATGAATTTCACTTAAATTAATACTAACAAACCGGAAAGGCTATATTATAATTATAAATTATCATCATTATTTTGATGACAATCGAAACTAATTTGAATAATTTAGTTGTTGAATGTACTTTAGACCTACAAAATAAACGAATTTTAAGAAAAATAGGCCCAATATTACCAATAAACATACAATACCACTAGAAATTTTTAAATTTTAAAAAATTATAATTTATTTGTAGATATCATACAAAAATTACTTAAAACGATATGTCACTCGATGTGTTTATTTTAATTTTTAAATAACCGGTTAGCCGGTTTTATAGGTTAGAAAGACATAAATGATATCAATTTTGTTTGTAAAAAAATATAAATTAAAATAAAATTATAATATTTTTTATTTTTATTCAACTATTCTTTCAATTATTAAGAATCTAGCTAAAGGAGTTCAAAACGGTTAAAAATAACAACAAATTTTGGTTTAACATACAGAAGTTTTTTGAAACGACATGTCACTCAATCGGTTTATTTTAATATTTTCGCCACCGGTTATCGAAAATAACCGCTAATATTTGTTATCAATCTGATATTTTATAAAAAATAAATCACCAACAAATTTTGGAAACCGAAATCACATTGCTTTCAGTATTTATTACCGGTGTTTTCGGTAAAACAAATTGCATGAATGTAATATTAACTGAAACATAAAGTTCAATGTTGTTAAATGTTTTCTAAACCTAGAAAATGCTCGAATTTTTAGAAAAGTATATCCAATATTAGCATTAAACATACAAAACAACTAGAAATTTAAACAATTAAAAAAAAATTATTTATTTTTACTTATCACACAAGAATTACTTGAAACGAGATGTCACTCGATGTGTATATTCTAGTTTTTAAATAACCGGTAAACCGATTTTATAGGTTAGAAAAAACATTATGTCAATTTTGTTTGTAAACAAATATAAATTAAAATTAAATTATAATTTTTTTGTTTTTATTCAATTGTTTTTTTTTTCAATTATCAAGATTTTAGCTAAAAGACTTCAAATCGGTTAAAAATAACAACAAATTTTGGTTTACCATACAGAAGTTTTTTGAAGTGACATGTCACTCAATTGGTTTATTTTAACATTTTCTTCACCGGTTATCGAAAATAACCGGTAACATTTGTTTTCAATCTGATCTACTATAAAAAATAAATGACCAACAATTTTTTGAAACCGAAATCACATTGCTTTCAGTATTTATTACCGGTGTTTTCGGTAAAACAAATTGCATGAATGTAATATTAACTGAAACATAAAGGCCAATGTTGTTAAATGTTTTCTAAACCTAGAAAATACCCAATATTAGTATTAAACATACAAAACCACTAGAAATTTAAACAATTTTTAAAAAAATATTATTTATTTTTATTTATCACACAAGAATTACTTGATACGAAATGTCACTCGATGTGTTTATTTTAATTTTTAAATAACCAGTAAATCCGTATTATTGGTAAGAAAAATCAAATAATGTCAATTTTGTGTGTAAAAAATATAAATTAAAAAAAATGATGAATGTGTTTTTTATTCAATTGTATTTTAATTATCAAGACTAGCTAAAGTCGTCCAAAACAGTTAAAAATAACAAGAAATTTTTGTTTATCATACAGAAGTTTGTTGAATCGACAGTATTTATTTACAAAAAAAATTAGTACATTTTTTTGTTCTGACGTTAGTTTTACGGTGACGCGTAATGTAATACAGCATAAAGCATAAAGGTGCGTTTTGCTACCGCTGGAAATTCGGTCGTCTGCGACTGAAATCGTCGAACAAACGGAATACATTCCTTAGCATTAGCAACTGAGCAACTTAGATGGGACGTTTGCTAAGCAAAGCAAAACATAAAATACCATAAGCCAGAAACCGTAAATCAGCATAATGGAATGGAGAAAAATTGTAAAATGGCATACGGATTTTGGATTTTTTCATTTTACGGTTATGCCCACTTACGTTACGTTGAATTTCTACATGTGGAATTACGGTTTTTGAATTATGCTCTTTCGTTTAATGTTGAATTATGTTTTGCTACATTATAGCTCACCAATTCTATCAAACAAGAAATTTTGGAAACGAACATTTTAAAGAAAATAATTGAAAATTTTTGTTTATCCTACACGAATTTGTTGAAACGATACGTCACATAGTATACTTATTTTCTTTAATACTCAAGTAACTGTATAATTTAATAGTGGTTATTTATTTTGGTTCCCCAGCAACTTTTTAAAAAAGTAATTCAAGTTTTTAGTATATCATACAAGAGTTATTCGAAACGATATGTCACTTCGTACACTTATTTAAAAACCAAAACACGGTATTATCGGTAATCGGTAAAAGCGTTTACCGGTTGGTATAATTTATTTTTGATTAAATCAAAATATGTATATGTTTTTAAAATAAATTAAAACGCTGTTTAAAAAAAATGAAAATTCAAAAATTTCTTTAATATTAAGATAAGATGATCGAGTGACCTATCGATTCAAGAAACCTGTGTATAATAAACAATAATTTTGCATTATTTTTAAAAAATATTTATTACAGCAATTAAAATTGTGTAGAAACTTGATTTTAAGCATGTTATTTAAAAAAAATCTTGAACACAGGTATTACTGTTGACTTAACACTTGTTTTAACGGCTTATGAAACACAAGTTTTTCGAAGTGATGTGTCGTATGAGGCACTTATTTTGAAATGAAAAAAAATCTTAAGTGACTTATCGTAATGTATGATAAAAGGTAATTTCTTTGTGATAATTGGGAGTAAGTGGTGTGGTAAGGGTTATTAATCCGTTTGATGTTATTAATGGAACGAGTGCATTAGGTTGCAATAGTTGCAGTGTAATCGTTTTGCGGTGAAGGGTTGAAAGGGTGTCGGGGTTAAAGGGAAACGCAGCGAAATGATTAAAGGCGCGACGTGGGTAAACAAGGCGCGAGGGTGTGCGGTGTGTTATCCGTTATCCGAGGTAAGGGTGGCCGTAACCGTGGCCGTCCGTCGGTCAGCGAGTGGTCGTTAGGATGACTAGACGGCCGCCAGACACCACTGGGGAGACCCTTCCTTCCGGGAATTTCCAAGACCCGTCCGTCCGTCCGTTCAGTTCACTTCGTCCGCATCGCATCGCATTGCCCACGAGGAAAATCCCTAGACTCGCACTTTCAATGCCAAGGACTCGACTCCCTTTTACGCCCTCACTCCCAAATACTACATTTCCACACACACCAACCCAACACAACAAACACGCACCTACTTATCTTATCAGATAAAACGAATAAAAACCATTTTGTAACATCTAAAATTCTTATTTCATTTCCAACCACTGCCTAAACACTCCAAATTCATAATTCCATACAAAATATCAAAAATTAAAAAAAAAAATAGTTTAATACAAGTAAATATAAAATAACTAAATATTCTTTTTTATCATACATAAGTTTTTCGAAACGATATGTTACTCGATGCATTTATTTAAATTTTTATTAAAGAATTTTGATTGTAATTAATACTTGTGGTGGTAGTTGTGATTGTTAATGATAATTGAGGTTGTTGTTGATTTTTTGATTGGGTGGAGAAAATAGGGGGACTTTGGCGCGTTCCGATGGTGGCGAGGGGCGAGCGCGCGTGTCTCTTCGATGAAGGGGGACATCGACATCACCTGAAACCGGCGGCGTCTTTTGGACCTACCCTAACTCTGAACGCCCCCGCGGCGGCACGCGACCATTACCAGGTGGCCGTCCGCCGTCACAAGAAGAAGGGTAAGCGCCGCTGGTTACGTATCGGGGGAATCCCCATTTATCTCCTCCTGCCTTCGCC
Organism: Stenus bimaculatus; assembly: GCA_963971135.1. Classification (NCBI taxonomy): domain Eukaryota; kingdom Metazoa; phylum Arthropoda; class Insecta; order Coleoptera; family Staphylinidae; genus Stenus; species Stenus bimaculatus. The sequence goes on along the minus strand of OZ020180.1, from coordinate 16,388,665 downwards.
TTCGTCATGTATACTACTACGTGTGTTCTGTTGGGCTTTGGTTTGGGCTTTCTGCGTAACCTCGTCAAGGTGAGAACGCTAAACGCCCCATGCATTGTTTGCGCCCGAAGGACGCACTCGTTGGGGAAGATCTTCTAATCGCGCCCTCGTTTACGGTTGGGGTTATTTTTATTTACTGGGGCACAAGTGTTTTTATTGATATTGCCCTTAACACCTGTTCAAGCATTTCTATACACACTACCCTCACTAAATCACTAAAAATACATTTTTTACCAAATTTCTTGCAAAAAGCAACTTCAATCACAATAATACTATACAATTCGTTCTTACCATACATGGTTTATTCGAAACGATATGTCACACTATATACTTATTTCTATATGGTATATTACAATACAAGATCGGTAAATGCCTTATGACAGAATGAGGTTAGAAAAACGAGCTCCGTAGGGGCAAGTTTTTCTATTTTTCGAAACCTACCGCACTTAACCACCGTGTATTTTTTGCTCTACCAAGCTATATTTGTACACTTACCGTTCATAAATTCTTATATCAGAATTAAAACTTGAAAGAAATTAAAAGTTACGTTATTTAATTTTTAAGGTTAATATCACAGAATAATAACATTTAGAAGTGCAAATTGTTAAAGCAGTTGTGGCACCACTTCTTATATTTAAGGCAAACTATTTCACAACGAAACACTGTTCTGTTATAAATCAGAACGAAACTGTATTTTTGGTTCCCACAGCAATCAACAGAAGACATAAACGGTCAGTCTACAAATATAAATTGGTAGCGCAAAAAATAAATTTACCAAAAATACAAAATGATCAGGAATTACACACCAAAAATATCCTGTAACCATCATTTTTTAAAAAATTATATCTGATAAATAAATATGCCAAAAAGAAAATATTCTAAAAAAAACATGTCATGTGACATATCGTTTCAATTAACTTATGTATGAAGAAGCAAATTCCGTACAAAATTTCTTTAAATTGTAATTTTTTCGGTAGTTATTTTTTACTGACTTATTTTAACGCTGTATTTTTGAAAATATGAGTCACCTCTATAATTTAACTATGTTGTACGATTCAATAAAACACATTCTATACACTATTTTTTTAATATTACTTCTGGTATTGTCGGAAACAAATTTGGTTTTTAAATGCACCCCATTTCTTTAATCACAGTTTAATGCAATTTTTAAAAAAAAATTAATTTTAATAAAAATTTTTTTTGCCAATTTTCATATTTCTATTGTAATATGAAAAATAAAATCCTTATAAAATGTACTTCTGAAAAACAGAGTGACCCCGCGTTTTTGCATTTACAAAAAATCCACTTCAGACTAAGAAAAACTCATTTTACATTTTTTTTTTATTAAAAAGAAAATTACAAACATACTTGTTTTCTAAAATTGTTTTAAACTGTAAATAAAAAAATAGGATGTTGCATTTAAAAAAATCAAAGTAGATGTTATTTCTGGTAAAAGCGGAACTGATATTACATACAGGGTGATGATAAAGTTTGGAACCTAATTCATAACTGCCGTATTTAATTTTTTTGAGAAAATCACTCAGACAGGTCAATTTTAGTTTTTAAAATCCCATCTCTTGGTATAATAAAAATATAAATAACGTCACTAGTGATTTAGCAATGACGTCATCATCAATTTTTTTAAATGGAAACCCCCACTTTTTTCACTGGTTTTTGATAGACATTTATGTCACTTAAACAATGATATAAAAAAATTGTTGCATTTGTAAACAAATTTTCGTTTAAAAATTTTTTAATATGAACTTAAAATTAATTTGTACTATTAAATTTGAAAAATTTGAATGTCGTATAAGATTTATTTTGGCCGATTTCTATAAATGGTAAATTTAAAATTTTATTTTTTGTAAATTTCCTTACATTTAAATGGAATCAAAAAATTAATTTTTCAAGACTATTTAATAAATTTTGTTAAATACATTTTACATTTTACATTTGCATTACAATACGCATTATTTAAACATTTACTTTCTTTTGTTATTATTGGTAACTTCAAATTCATTTTAATTTATTTTTATAAAACCTTTTTCGTTAAAATAAAAATTTCCTTTTTTGAATTAAAAAGATTTTTTTAATCAAAAATTTGTTTAAAAATTTAATTGTTTTTTATATCATTGTTTAAGTGACATGAATTTCTATCGATAATGAGTAAAAAAAGTGGGGGCTTCCATTTAAAAAAATCGGTGATGACGTCATTGTTAAAGCACCAGTGACGTCATTAATATTTTTTTATACCAAGAGATGGCATTTTAAAAACTAAAATTGACCTGTCCGAGCGATTATTTCAAAACAATTAAATACGGCAAATATGAATAAGGTTCCAAACTTTATCATCACCCTGTATATTTTTAGTATATAAAATGTATTTTGTTTATATGGTAAAATTTCAAAATTTTGTTTTCATAAATAAAGAAATTAAAGAGAAGACCCATGTTCGTTTTCATCCGGTATACAGGACGTTTCTAAATAGTCTATATACAGGGTGAACAAAAAGTTTCGCAATACTTTAAGAAAAATGTTTCAAATAAAAGTTGTACGTTTCTTATGGACGCATTTTTCTAGGAATATCATAGTAACCTTGAAAATCAGGTCACACGATATTCATTTAACTTCTTTTAAATAATAGTAAACCCATATTTTTTCAGATTTATAGAACACATTTTTTGTTTTTTTTTTAATTAATTACAATTGTTTAAATTTCCAATAAAAAAGTACGACAAAATGATTGTGGTTTGATATGTGGGCAACCAAATACGCAGGTTGGTACAACTAAAAACTTAAGGTGATAGGGAGTCAAATGTTGAAAAAACGACGTACTTATCTTTCATGAATTTTTTAAAGTGTTTCGAATTGAAAAGTCAAAAAAATAAAGAAATACCAAACTAAAGTAAGAATTTTACATTCATTTGCAATTTTTGTTATTTATGTATCTACAACTATATTTGTGTAATTTTGCAAGAAAAACTTCTATATTTATATTTTTATTTTTGCAAAACTACGCTTATATAAATCAAGATACATGAAAAACAAAAATTATATATAAAAGTACAAGTCTTACTTAAGTTCGGTATTTAAATATTTTTTTTGTTTCCAATTCGAAACGCTTTAAAAAAATTCGGGAAAGATAAAAACATGGGTTTTTCAATATATGACTCCCTATCACCTTAAAAAGAAAACTCTCTAGTAATCCAATGGCATAGCAAATATTTTTTCCAAAATGAATACAATAATCATAGCAAATCAAGAATTCTAAACAAATATACAAATTTATATTATTTATTGGGGTTTTTAAAACAAATGTCAAATGTTGTTCATTTTCGAGGCAGATGCTAGCACAAATCTTGATAAAAACCGATGTTTATGAAACAGAAAGCACAATAATTAAATACAAAAATCCAAAGTATTAACACTGACACAACTGTAAAAATTCAACCTACGCCTCTGATTTTGTGTTACTATGGACTATGTTATATTATAATTTTGACATGATTTTGTGTTACTATGGACTTGAAGCGAACAAATTTGAATTGATCAGAATGATTTTAGCTTACCCTGTATGATAGGTTGAAGGTCACGTGATAATTGTCATTTATGTAAAAAAATATAGAAAATATTTTCTCTAAACCTCTTAAAGTCAATTACAATTATACTCAATACAAATGGATAGTCATTTCAAAAAAGTTAAGTGATTATTTCGTGACCTTCAACCTGATTTTTAAGGTCATAGTAATATTGCTACATATTACGTCACTAAGAACTGTATAACATTTATTTGTCCACTCTGTATAAAAAAAGTTAAGAATAAAAAATTTTAGTTTTAAAACTTTTATACTTCTTTTTCATTCTTTTAGCATAACTTTTTTATTTTTTTGATAATTTACCTAATCAATTTTGGAACACAGTCTAATTAAATCAGTCATAATGAGATAGAATTATCAAATATGTACAGTGGTGGTTAAAAAATACGAAAAACTTGATCGATAAGACTATTTGACAAATTTTAATATAAAACCATGAAATAAATATTTTCAAAAAAATGCTAAAAAAATAAAAACTTAAATTCTTATAAATAAAAAAAAAATTAAGAAAATTTTAAAATAATCAAGGAATCGCTTGATTTTTCGTATATACTTAGAAACACCCCATTATTTTGAAACTAAATTAAAGATTTTCAGAAAAAATATTTATTTCTTTGAAAACTACTTTAATGTCAGAAAATGTAAGATTAACCAAATGTTTATAAAGTATCCAAAAATACATATAGTAGGATTTTCTTAAATTTTTGATTAAGTTATTAAATTTTATTAAATATATTTTCATTGGTTTAATTTGGTACTGAATTTTTAAAATAATCATATGAAATTGATTTTGGAAAATTTATGTAATTCATGTGTATCTTCTTAAAAAAATGTTTTTATTTTTATTGTTTTTTTTAATTTTTTTTAGAACAAGTTCTTTATTTTTTGATGATTTAAGATTTAAGAAATTCAAAATACGATGCTGTATGCTAGTTTTACATAGAACAGGGGTGGTTTTCATGTTTTTATTTTTGATTTAAAAAAAATATGCTATGCGGCGTATCATTTCAAAAGAAATGTAAAAAAATATGGTTTTCATTATTAAATTTCTAAAAATGAGAAAAAATATTAATCTTGCACTAGTGGCTATAATTTAGTAAGATAAATACAATCAAATGACATATCATTTTAAAAACTGTGTACTTGGTTGTATCTTGTATCACACCGAAATCTTATTTTATTTGCATAAGTCGTCCATTTTGAGCGCTTAAGGTGCTAAGGAGTCAAATGTTGAAAAACCTACGTCATAAAGATTCGAAGTGGAATGTCAAAAAAATAAATAAATACCAAACTAAAGTAAGAATTTTACTTTCATCTACAATTACGTTTGTGCAATTTTGCAAGAAAAACTTTTATATTTATATTTTATTTTTGCAAAACTGCGCTCATATAAATCCAGATAAATGAAAAAAAATGCATATAGAAGTACAATTCTTACTTAAGTTTGGTATTTAATTATTTTTTTTTTAATTTCCCATTTGAAACACGTCAAAAAATTCAGTAAAGAAAAATTCATGGGTTTTTCAACATTTGACTCCTTATCACTTTAAGCAACAAATTATTAACCTAAATTCGCAATTTTATATGTTTACCAAACACAAATTTTAAGAATGTTGATATTATGGATGAGGTAGATTTAAATTATGTGAATTATCGAATATAGTTAGGCATAGAAACTAGTTGGGAGCACAGCATCCACTTTGCGGCGGTGTTGCCAAATCTATTCGGTAACTTGCCAAAACGTCGTGACTAAAGCCATGATGCAACGTAAGCTCGACTTAACCTGAGCTTTGTGATGCTGCATTTAAAGGCATGTTAAAGAAACCGGCCGTAAGTGACAGATTTTTCATTGCGTTTGTGTAAAATTTTGAATTTAAGTTTTTATTTTAATTTTTGAGCAACTACTAATTTACACTTGCGTCATTGTTTCAACGGAAGTGCGAAATTGTGAATGACGAAAAGTAAAATCTTAAAATATCGTGTAACATTTCGAAGAACATTTGAAAAGTTTTTCCTGTTTACTAACTTTTTTTGTTATAAAAAAAGCTCTCAATAAATTGTATTTATTAATAGATTTTTTTGAAATTTATAGTAAATATGATTAAGATTGGAGTAAACTTTCCAATTCAATTCAATTCTCTAAGTGACAACGCGCATTTGTAATTTCAATTTGTGTAGTAAACTTCTTACTAAAAGTATAACTTGTGACATATCGTTTCAAAAAACATATGTAGGATAAACTCGAATTTGTAGAAATTTTTTAAAGTTTTATTTGGAAAAAAAAGTATAGCTTGCGACAAATGTATGTATGTAAATTGTGGAAAGTAAGGGGGCAGTTATGAGACCTGTTGTTTTGAAAAAGTTGTGTGGTGTTGATTATTTTGTTATAATATTTCGGTGAAAAGAAGTGGCGTTTTGAAGGTCAAAGTTGTTTGGGGTAAATGTTGGAATTGTAATGAATCAGTGTATAAATATCAAATGTAGGGTGTGCTGTTGCTGTCGCTGCGGGTCAGGATAGTTTATATTGCGGAAGAGCCGTTTTTGGTCGAGCCGACCCGCTTTTGTCACGATGATGATGATGATCCCCTCGGGTAAAACGAGTAAAAAGAGCAAAACGTTCGCGTTTATGGAGAAGGTAAAAGAGTCGCTGGCGAAGCGAGGGCATCGCATCGGTTTGGCAACATTTGACATTTGCGTGGCGGGATTGATTTTTTCGTGCGTACCACCGTCGAGGGGAGGCGCGGGGCGGCGAAGGCGGAGGGTTCGTTGTTGGCGCGTGAGTCATCATTGCACTCGGATTCTTATCGATCGGGGACGGTGTTTTGTGTTGTGTGCGTAGGTTAGTGAAGCCTTTTCCCTGCACGCACGCACGCACCCTTAAACTAAGCAGATTATAATAAATGACTTTTTTTCTCCAAATTATTCCTACTACTACTACATACCTACTTGTTTCATTTCATCGTTTTGTGTTTACGCGCGACGATAACAGATCTAAAGTAGCCGAGAGCTTAATTTAGGGAAATAGATTGTTAAATCTAACTGAGTTGAACTTGCATCCGACTGGGTACTTCCTCTCTAAAAGTATTCTCATCGTTAAATTATATAATGTAACAGATTTAAAAATTGCCGCTGCGAAACAATTGACTATTTTTTTCTTCCATTTTTACTTTTTAATTTCTTTTCAAATCAATTTACATGATTTAATGAGTGGAGACGAACAACTCCCCTCCACTCCGCTCCTCTTCATCATCCAAGAGTGCAATTGCAACGCGTCATCCGCGACGCCATCTTTTCGCGACGTTGCAATTCAAACAACCCCATTCAAAGAAAAAACCTATTACTAATCGTAATTACTCACTTCCCATTAGGATATTAATCCTCCATAAAAATTAAATATCCACGTGAATAATCTGCCGATTAAATTACGAAATACAAAATTAGAATCCCTTGAATCATCCTTTATTCCATTTTATTTGAAAAAAAAAAATGTTTTAATCTTCATTTCAATTCTAAACTAAGAAATAATCTCATCTCAATATTATAAATTATTACCTCATAATTTTGGAAAAACTGAATATTTTATTAATTTTTTTAAACATGACTTTGCGAGAAATTTATCCACCAAAAAATATTTATGTATTAAAGATGAGACTTTCTACAGTTTTATTAATTTTTAAGGTAAAATATACTAAAAATATTCAAGTAACTGCACGAAATTTAAAACAAAATTTATGACTTTTGCAAGTTTCGGGAAACATGAATTTTGATGAAAGCCATTCGAGTCTAAACTCCAAAAATAAAATAGCTTAAAGTAAAGTTTTTATTGCTAAAATTTAATTTTTAAAGCAAAATTTAAAATAAAATTTAAACAAAATCAATTTAAAAAAATTATGGCTTTTAATTTTAGTTTGTATTCATAACAAAAATTTTTAAAAATGGTCAATGTTTATTCTTTTAAATAAAAAAAATAAAGTTTGCATAGCACATTTTTAAATACATTTGTTTTTCGAAAAAAACAACAATAGCAATATTTTTTTTAATATTAATTAATTTTTTTATAATAATTATTTAACCAGTTGCATAAAAAGGTGATTAGTAGTTAATAATCGAGACATTTTTAAGATTATTAATCGCATTTTAAAATACGAGTTGATTATTAATTTGAAAAAATTATCATTTTTACACAACTTATTTTGAAATTTCACCATTAAAAAATACGAACCCGAATTATGCTGATCATAACACAAGTCGAATTAAACGAACTCTGATAAACGAATTCTATAGTCAATTTCTGATGATTTGATTTGTACAGTTGGTCCCAGCTGGAAGTAGGACGATCACGTATTCTTTGTCCTACTTCCAACTGGGAGCAACTTTATATAACTTCACTTTTATAAAATATGTAAATATAAAATGTATTTAAAATTACATTTATTTTATTTATAATTTTAATGATGAAAAAATAAAATAAATAAACATTTTATATTCAAAATTGTCCTTTACTTCGTAGAAAATTTCGTTAGAAATATCAACAACAGAAGGTGCTTCTAAAATCATTCATTAATAGAGGTATTAATTAATGAATGATTTTGTATACATTAAAAATATTATAATAAACGATCAACAAAAAATACATTAATCGACATTAGCTTGTATTCAGCAACCGTGATGAAAATTTTAGACACGTCGTTAAAGTTAATGACGTCTTTAAAGAAATATTTTTTATGAAGAAATATTTTTTATGAAGAAATATTTTTTAATCACGTGTTTAACGTTAACGACGTCTCTAAATTTTTCATCATAGTTTGTTTAAGGTGATTTTTATAAAATTAAATATATTCTTTACTAAATATTTATTTTGGAAAATATTTAGTTTACTTTTAAGTATCATACATAAGTTTATCGAAATGATATGTCACATGTAACATTTCTATGAAAAATTAAAAATTCTGACATCTAGTATAGATATACAGGGCGGTGATTATTTCGATTCTCACCATTGGTATCTTTTAAAATGGAGGAGATACGAAGTCAGTTAAATTAGAGAAAAGTTACTCATTTTTATGGCCATTAAAAACCTGAAAGAAAATTTTAGATATTTAAATTCGTTGTAAAATTATGGCTAAAAAAGCAATAAATGTGATTTTGGAAAATAATTTATATTTGCCAAACCATTACTGCTATCTCAATGAAATTTGGTACCTTTTAATTGTTGACTATTCTAAGTAAAATAACGTAAAAAAAATTTTTTTGGCCTCCTAGATTCGAAGCCGCGATATTCAACTTTTTAATTTCTTATGGCCGCCATGTTGGATTTTTACATCATCAGATAATACATTTTCAGATTGCAAATTAACTTTAATATGTTCCTTTAGAAAATGTGTTAAACTTAAGAATTTGTATAAAAAACAAATGAAAGCAATGTTTTATGGACAGTTTCCATGGTTACCATAAAAATATCTCCTCAAAATTGATCTAATAATAAAGAAAATAATAATAGTAAACAAATGACCTGCAATAAGAGCGTTTTATGTAAATAACAGGTGTCTTTATAATATTAACCAAATAGAATGATTAAAGTATTTGCTTTTTTATTAATAGAATTTTGATCAAATTTAAAGTTTCATTTTAGACGATATTTTTATGGCAACCATGGAAACTGTACATAAAACATTGATTTAATTTGTTTTTTAAACAAATTTTCAAATTTAATACATTTTCTAAGTTAACACATTAATGTTAATTAGCAATCTGAAAATGTATTATTATTTATTATCTGATGAGGTAAAAATCCAATATGGCAGCCATAAGAAATAAAAAAGTTGAATATCGCGGCTTAGAATCTAAGAAGCCAAAAAATTATTTTTTGACGCCATTTAACTCAGAATAGTCAACAATTTAAAGGTACCAAGTTTCATTGATGTAGCAGTAATGGCTTGGAAAATATAAATTATTTTCTAAAATCACATTTTTAAGATTTTTGGCCATAATTTTGCAATGAATTTAAATATCTCAAATTTTCTTTCAGATTTTTAATGACCATAAAAATGCACAACTTTTCTTTAATTTAACCGACCTCGTATCTCTTCCAGTTTAAAAGATACCAATGGTGAGCATCCAAATAATTATCACCCTGTATTTTAAAAAATATCATGAGGTACACTCATCAATTACTGACTGACTCTGTAACGCTGTAAAAACTTTCCTGCATACAAATCAAAAAATCAAAATCAACGAACGCTTTAGAACTACCTAGTTTTAATTTTTTCATAAAATACATTAAACAACAGTTTGTTTAAGGCATTTATTATACAGGGTGTCTCACTTTTTTTCCAGCAAAAATTTTTTTTAGATAGTAAATGTCATTCTGAACAAAAAGTTTCCTATGAACTATTATGTTTTTTCGACTCCTTAAAAAGTTACAGCAATTTTAAAATTTAAAAAATTTAATGATTTTTGTGGGACACCCTGTATAAATTTCATTTAATTTTAATTTTTTTTATTTAAATCAAGTATGTTTTGTATTTGTATATCTTTAAGCCAGTAAGATGCTAAATTTTAGCGAGGAAAATTTATTTCAAATACAGTCAATAATGTTCAAAAAATTCAATTTGGCAAAGAAAAAATCTAAATAATAATTGATATAAATAAAAAAGAATATCATACAGGGTGTTCCTCAAAAATCATGAAACTTTATCAATTTTAAAATTGGTGTAACTTTTAAAGAGTCCAAAAAACCAAATAGTTGATAGGAAATTTTTTGTTCCGAAAATTTTGCTGGAAAAAAGTGAGACACCCTGTATAATTAAATTTCTTCTTTAGGTACAATAATGAAATTCAAAAATTTCTAGTTATTTTGTTTTAATTTTGACATTTAGGCGAGAAATTTGAATTGACCACAATCATTTTACCTCACCCTGTATTTGATCATATACTGTAACTCATTAAAAATTCTCAGCCAATCAGAACATTTCATTTGGATAGATGATCAAGTTTTAAGCTGGTGAAATTTTGACGTAGAGCGAAAAACTATGGGAGTGTCTCCGTACCGGCGGAACGGACGTTTATGGTTGATTTTTTTATAAGAAACTATTCATTTGACGTTTGAAACTTGAAATAAATTGGGTTCATTGAAAAAAAATCTCGTGATATTGTGTATCATAAAATAATTGTGTCATGTGACTTATTATTTCAAAAAACATGCGTATAATAAAAATTAATGGTTTTATAAAATGTTGGTTTAAATTCGAAATTTTATAAAAGTCATTTTTAAGTACATTTAAGTGCGACATATCATTTCGAGAAACTTGTGTATGTTAATTCCAAAACCGGCGTTGGTTTAATAAAAACCGTGACGGTTGTGAATTTTTCGGTAGATACAGGGTGTTTTAAATGTAAATTATTAGTTGTGTAAAAGGAAGTAAATATTTTAGGAGGTGGTTTAAATTGTGTAATGTTGGTTTGAGTAGAAGTAGGATGTAGGTAAAGTTCTAAAGTTTCACGGTCATAGGTGACCGGAAATTATGAGCGGCATATGTGCTTGCATCCGTTCGCCACAGCGCACCACCACCACCAACACCACCCCCGCCCTGCCCCACCCCCTCCGCTTTTTTGCGTCACACTTCCGCCCCAGCGGCGCGTAATTTATATCTCGCATTTTTTATAATTACGGCGCAAATAATGCCGATACCATTATTATTATTTATTGCCCTCCACCCCGGCGCAAAAAATAAAAGATTTTTTTTTCAAAATTAATTAATTGTAATGATTGAGTGTTTGTAAATACATACATATATTATAAATAGGATTTGGCAATGTTTATTTGTTATACCAGGTGGTTCGTTTCGATTTGTCGCATATCGATATTTATCTCGGTCGGAATGAATGGGTCTGATTGAGTCAGGTATAAAGGTGTCTCCTGGTGCATGTATCGTATCGAGGCCCAGTGTCCGTTGTGGCAGATGAAATAACACAATCGGCGTAGATAAAGAATAAAGAACGCAGAACGCGCCGCGCGTGCCCTCAACATCTGCCCCGACTCCCAACGCTTCTTCTACTTCTTCCTTGCATCTTGCCAATAAATTTCTTTTTCCTGCTCCTCACGAGACGACTAACGACACTTTTTTTTGCTTTTCACTCCAGATTAAGTCCTTTCACGTATTTCTATACACAACGAGATAAAGACATCAAAAGACTAATTGACATTTCACTTTTTAAACGTTCAAAAAATTAACTTGTTTTAACGCCATCACAAAAAAAATCATTCATTTTAAAATAAATATTGCTACACATAAAATTTAAATTTTTTACACCTGATGTGCTCAATAGAATACGCAAAAACGTTATAATATCAAAATATATTTAAATTTTTTATCGATTTAACTATATCATACCTATGTTTTTTGAAACGACATGTCGCATGATACGGCTACGTAAAGTAATAATATATGCTTCACCCTGTATATTATGAAATGGGAATATTAAAACGGCGAGATAACATAGTGATGCGACATATCTTTCCAGGCTAAAATTGTCTAATATAAACGAAGGTATAAAGAAAAGTTTGAATTTCGATAAATCTAGAAATTTGTGGATTTAATTAAAGAAAAATAAATGTAATGAATTTGGAGAGTTCCGTGCAAATAAATGTTATTAGAGTTTGTATAATTCGTCGGGTCGCCTATTACATACGCAAGTTGCAGCTTCTAGCAAGGGGTGACATTGTCGGTCCCGTTCTTGCTTGTGGAGTTTGTCTCGCTTCTCGCTCGTTGATGGCTTGGTATATAGCAATACTACCAACCTACCCCAGCACCCCTGGCAATATGGACCCGACCCAATTACGACTCGCGACCGTGTTAATGCGCGTGCATAAACGCGCTGCTCTACTCATACAGATTACGCATTAATAACGTTTTCCGTTCATCATCTTCAACTCTCAGCTTCGTTTTTAATTAAAAAAAAAATGCGACAGCGTGTGATGGACGCTTTCGGAAACAGGATCTCTAGAAACTGGTCCGAGAGCAGCTTCCCTCAGGAAGATTTTATTCAACGCTCCTAGGACCGGCTAGATGCTGTTTTGCGTCATTTGCAACACAAGGGACGCACTTTGTTCACATGACCTTTTACAACCCGAAACTTGGAAAATTCCAAGGTCGATGACATTGAAAACGAATTTTCACACACTATTTTATATTGCACCAACAAATACCTATCTAAAAAATTTAACACTAAAATACAATTTTAAAATTAGTTTTAACATACGCCAATTTTTCGAAACGATATGTCGCACGATATGGTTGAATCGAATTTTAAAAAAGTTATGGTATTTATGTTTATCGTACACATATTATTCGAAACGATATGTCACACGATATATTTTATACGTAAGAAATTTACGTCAGTTGGTTAACCTGTATTTATCTTGATAACAAAGCAAGAAATTCAATAATTTTTGCTAAAATTACGTTTATCATACACCTATTTTTCGAAACGATATGTCGCTTGCTTTACTTTATATTAACCTAACCTAACCTTATTTAGTTGTGACAAATCATTTCCAAAAACATGCGTATTGTTAAAACGATTCCAATAAAAAAATTCAATTTGGTTAAAATTGTTTCTACGGCTACTGTTCTACGGTTACATATAACCCAAGGTTATTTACAATCAAAATAAAGTATATCATCCGACATATCGTTTCGAAAAATATGAGTATTTTAAACATAATGTAAGTAATGAAAAATAATTTCGACAAAATTCAAGTACAAAAATTGTAAATTTGTTGCGTAAACTTGAATATTTTAATCAAATTTTGTTTGTAATTTATAAAAAATTAAATTAAAGTTTTGTTGGTGGTTTAAAAGTAGAAACTTCAGGTAGTTTTATCGATTTTTTTGGCGTTATTTAAAGTCAGCACTGTAAATTTCTAATCCCATCTCATTTGGGAATCAAAAAATGGTGTGCAGAGGCTCTTTATATTAATGTTTGTTCTTTAAAATGCGTTCGCTATTATGTACATTTGCAGTGGTCGACTCTGTTCGGGTTGGTTTTTTTTGATATGTCAGAACGGAACCAACGTTGATGGTTTGCATGGTCCACCTCACACACGCAAACAGCTGGCAAAAGTTTATTCTCCAAATGCAGCTGTTTGACTCGACCATATACCTGGCAAAGCCACATTTATGGCATATGTTATACCGGCGCAAGTACAAGTTTTCGGTTACACACTTATCACTTTGTTTTTTTCTTATTTTTATTTAATAAATTTATTAAAACTAGGCCTAAAACGATAATATTACTTATTAATTCAAATCACAGAAAATTTCAATTTAACCAATTAAAAATATTTATTTTATTTTATTTTATAATTTTTATCTTTTAAGTTATGTCATTTTAGTCTAAAATGTGGTATCATATGTATGGTTTTTTTATTAATATTAATATTACAGAAATTAATATACAGGGTGTTTCTTTAAATAATTGATTACTTTTGCATTTAATGTGGATAGTTTCAAGTTTGCCAACTTACAACTATCAAAAAGCTTATCTTTCTCCGATGTTCATATGTGTGATTGGTTGTACTCTCTTCTACATTCTTTTTTGGATACATAATATGTATTAAAATCATCTTATTCTCATAACGATAAATACTCTGTGTGGTTCATTAGAAAAATCATCTATGGTTTAAAAACTAAGGATAAACTTAAAAAGAAATATGTACTCCATCTTAAAATCGAAAATATAAAACTTCAATATATAGGACAAAAAACTAAGAACAAAATACATACTTGATTATATTAATGAAAGTGAAAAACAATATAAGGAGGACCCTAGTAAATTTTGGATGTACATTCTCTTAAAAACTTCAGTACCATTTCGAGTATAATGGTTCATGATAAGAATACAATTAGTAATTCAATGGATATCGTGAATGCTTTCACATCACATTTTGCTAATGTCTATGTAACAATCATCTCTCTAAAAGTATCTGAGATATTAAACTGTTTGCGAGAATCTTCTTAGTCACAAATATTTGAAAAACATGAAAAAACTTAAAAATAATTGCTCATACAATCTGGATATTTTAGAGGAATATGAAAAAAAAGTTAAAATCAATACAATCTTCAAATCGGCAAGATATTTAAGGAATTGGAAAGGATTTTAACAAAAGACATTTATTTCAAAATTCGAAATAATGATTCAAACGAACAACATGGTTTCATGAAAGAAAAACACAGACCATATTTGAATATCTAAATCATCAACTTCAAGTGGATGTTATCTATACAGATAACTAAAAAAATATATCACATAAATGGGAATATTATAGCAACAATAGCATCTGATCATAAAAAGTTGTAGAATGTAATGTAAATCGTCCTTGTAAACTTCTCTGCAACTTCGGGGGTACCTCGAGGGTCTATTTTGGAGCCATTAACATTTCTACTAAGAACATAACTGTCATTCGAACACCTTTCAGTTTGTTGATGATACAAAATTCTATCGTGTTATCTGTAGTGAAAACGACTGTTCAATTATCAATTAATGCAAATAAATGCTGCGAATCCCCTGTATGATTATGATTTATGATTCAAACTTTTATTTATTGTTAAAAATGCTAATACATGATTCCTTAGATAAAAATAAGAAAAAAAGTTCATATAAACATATGTGGAATTCCCCTTCCTAAGTGAGTTGCTCTTCAAAAGTTCTAGAGAAGAAGTTTTTGGCAATTTATTTCAGAATGGATACTAGTAAAGCATTCAAATTTGGCATAACTCTTAATATGCATTGGACTCATGTCCATGATTTTTTTCAAATGTTTTTATTGATTCTATGTGGTATTTTAAGAGATAGGTGGTAGTAAAAACAATGGTAGCTTTTTTAGTACTGTATTTTTATGACATTTTTTTTCAAAATATCATTCTGTAAGAAATTCGATAAAATGAGCCGTTTAAGAGAAAAGTGCGTCTAAAGATGTGCTTGCTGGAACTGTTCTCATGGTCACCATACTTAACATTTTTGTAGGCCTATAATTTTTCCAAAATTATTCCATAATTTATGAAAAAAGGTTCGTATGTAACGTTTGGAATAATTTTAGTAAAACAATAGGGTGTACAAAAAAAATTAGTATGGTAACCATGACAACAATCCCGGCAAGCACATCTTTAGATGCAATTTTTTCTTAAACGGCTCATTTTATCGAATTTCTATAAGAGCACCATTTTTGTGTAAATTTGATTACAGAATGATATTTTGAAAAAATATCTCATAAAAATGCAGCACTAAAAAAGTTGCCATTGTTTTTACCACCAATGATCTCTTAAAATACCACTTAGAACCAATTAAAAATAATCAAAAAAATCATGGATATGAGTCCAATGCATATTAAGAGTTATGCCAAATTTGAATGCTTTACTAGTATCCATTCTGAAATAAATGGCCAAAAACCTTTTCTCTGTGAACACCTTTGAAAAGTTGTAACTCTCTTAGGAAGCGGAATCGGACATATGTTTAAATGAACTTTTTTTCTTATTTTTATCTAAGGAATCACCACCCGAGAGATTTTAACATAAATGTGAATCACCCTGTATATTGCACAATAAAAAAGTACTGTTTTCTTAAAAACATTTTATTTATTCTCTCCTTGGTATCACTCAAAATCTACTACTTTTTAAAATGTGACTATGATATTTTTTTTACAAATTTCAACACCCCCCTTGCAGTACTAGATATCTCCCTAGATCCCTCGATCCATGGAGTGATAAAACTTTAGGGTTAAAAAGTAAATCAAATTTCATTGTAAAAAAACCAAAAAAATAGAGGTGTACTTTTTTTAGTTATAGCGTTTTTGGAAACACCAGTATTACAGGAATCCTTGACAAAAAACGCAAAGAAAGGACTAATTGAAAATGCCGTTTTTTTACAGTTTTTAGATTAAATCTCAAAAAAATATCAATTGAGGGATTGTTTTTAACAAATTTGAAACTACAGTTATAGCCTTACAAGTCATCCTATTTAAAAATCATACAAAATTAAAATACTTTGGGGCTGACAAGATAATTCGGAGTAATGTTGAGTAAAAATAGAGAAAAACTCTAATGTAACTTCTTATGTCCAACTTCATTAGACCAGAAATAACAAAAGTTTGCGAATCGGATTATTCATGTTATATAACATGAACGGTGACAAAATCACAGAAAACATAATTGTAGAAATATTGTAAAATTCAACCTCCTCAGTAATGTGTAATTATGTTTTGGAATTAGGTTGAATGTTTATAGTAAAAATGTCATTAGTGAAATTGATGCGATTCATGTAATATTAAAAAAATATTTGAGAAAAATTTGAAAACTTTGCAGTATCTCAACATGTAATTTAAAACTTTAAAAAAATTATTGGTAATTAATACCTAAATTATTTTGTCAATAAAATAGTTATTACCAACTATATTCTTAAAGTTGAGAAAAATTAGAAGTTAAACTGGATTTTTCCTTTGTTTTTAGTTTTTACTCATCTAAACTTATTTAAAAAAATCAACAATCAAGGAATTAATTTCAGAATGTTTAGATAATTGAAAAAAAAGAACAACATACTAAAAAGTTTCTTGCTCTGTAGGAATAATAGATAATAATGTAAGTATGTAGTTATAAATTCTCTAAATTGAATTTTTTAGAAATAAACAAAAACTGAAAAAAAAATGGTTTTTAAAGCTAATCATGTTAGTCGCAACCTCCTCTCGGAACTTAAAATATTTTTTTTAATTTGCAACTTTATACAAAATATTCATGACTTTCAAATACAAAAAGTTAAAAGAAAAAAAACTCTTGATAGAATGGTTGATTGTTAAGGTTGTGTTTGTGAGGATAAAGAGTTCATAACAGAACTTTTCTTCATATTATCATTTGACCGGTTTCGACCTAAGTCATCTTCAGAAGTGAACGTCAATGAAACTTTAGAAAAACAATATGAAAAACGTCAAAGTAGTAATCATTTTGATGAACATTTCTTGAAATATATTTTTTTCAATGTTGATACTTAAACAAAAAATAGACAATGCATGTAAAACTTTGACGAAATATGAATGTATATACCCTAACTTAGTTTCTTTTATTATTTCATCAAAGTTTCACATGCATCCCCTCTTTTCAGCACAAATTTCAACATAAAAAAAATTCCAACCAAATACTTCAAGTAATGTGCAACAAAATGATTACTATTATGTTTTTATCTTGTTTTTCAAAAGATTCATTGACGTTCACTTCTGAAGATGACTTTGGTCGAAACCGGTCAACTGATAATATAAGAAAAAGTACAGTTATGAGTTTCTCTTTTTACCACAAAAAAAAACGAATAGGCTCCATTTTTTGTTCCTATATCTTAAGAATTAGACGTTTTTTCATTTTAAACTTGGGTTTCTAATGAAATTCGCGGTGATTCAGATTATTTTCTGAAAATCTAATTAGCCGATTTTAATCAATTTTTTTTTCCATTTTTGTGATTAAAACATACCTTTTTACACTAAATTTAGTAAGCAAGGTTATTCTCTTTTTGGGTAGAGCTTTGAAAATTGATGTGCTTCAAATATAAAATACTTTGATAAAATTAATAACTTTTTAAAACTTAGCGATATACAAAATTTTGTTTATAAATTTTAAAAATCAAATAAAATCTGAATTTTCAAATAATACACGTTATACTGTCTCATATTATGATTATCTAAAAATTCATACATTTTTTACTAAACGTTATGGAGACTTTGTTTTATAACTAAAAAACTATTGTTGAATGTATATCCTTTAGTCGTATTGTAAGATTTAAATATCGTAAAATTAAAAATAATCATGGCATGTGACATATCGTTTCGAAAAACATGTGTATGATAAACAAAAATTTGAAACAAAAATTATGGATTAAAATTTTAATTAAATTAAATTTAAATTAAAAAAAAAGAAATATTTGTAAACCTAACCTAAGCTAACCTAGTGTTCTATTCCCATGTGAGATAACCGAGGTTAGTTTTGGCTCATTTTAAATAATTTCCGGGTCGTTCCTGTGATGTTTTATAAATTGGGAAGTGGCACGACTGGGGATGTCTTGAAATCTTGAATGAGCATCGAAGCCCGAAGCTAGGGCTCTTGAGGGCGTAGTTGCTCGGAGCGAAGGGCCGCGGGGGGCGGCAGGATTTGGGGTGAGGAATGGTATAAATCAGCAGGAACACACGTCGCGCCATCAAACCCAATGTTAAAAGCTGACTTTTGCCTTGCACTACAACAACCGCCTAATTTTCAAGAAAACTAGCTCTAGTAACATATCGTTTCAAAAAACACGCGTACGCTACGACACCTCTATACCCCCAAATTTGCAAGTCTTACCTTTTTTTCGGTGAGTTTTTCGCATCGCCTCTGCTTGCAGATTTGGTGGCTCTTGTCGTTCCTGCACGGGGCACAATCACCACAATTGTCTTTTCTCTGGCATCCGATGCATTCGCCGCACCGCTTGCGTTTTTTCTTGACTTGTTTATCGGCACCGCCGCCACCGCCACCGCAATCATCAACGTCCAACGAATTGTTGCCGATCGAGTGGTGTTTGAAACTCGCGGTGCTGGAAACGGCCGCGACTTGTCCCGAATTTTCCGAGCCGATCTCCATGTTGCTGGAAGCACCGTCGCTTTCCGCGGAAGATTCCAAACTCGACGCTCGCATTTTCCTCCTCTCCTTTTTTCTGAAGTCGCTCCTCGTCGGGGAACCCATGGAGGCGTTGATGCCGTTAAGTTTTTTATCGAGTCCGTTGTAGAGGCCGGAGTTGTCGTGGATGATGGTGGGCATGGGGTTCTGGAACTGCGTCGCGTGGAGGGTGACGTTTTGGAATTTGATTCCTTGCTCGTGCAACGCGGATAGTTTGAGATCGGGTTCCGACTTGAGGACGGTCACCACTGTCGGCGGGTTGATGTTCTGGATGAGAGTACCGTTTTGAGGCGGGAATGTTGTGGGATGGGTGTAGAGTTGTATGTGGCGTTCATCGAGGAATTGCTGTTGAATCGAGGGAATTTCGCGGGCCTGGATGGGTGCCGGGACTAGAGGATAGTTTCGGGCCGTGTTTAAGGTATGGAAGTTGGCACCCAAGGTGGTTAGACTAGGACTAGTAACATTTGGCGAGACTGGGGTTAAAGTAGTGAGCGTTGGTTCCGTCGTGGTGACGGGGTCGTTGAAGGTGTGGAATTGCGATTGGAATGAGGGCAGTTTAGCTCCCGGGTTCTGCGCGAAGGCGTCCGCGAAGGTGGTGACCGTGGGGTTAGAGTCTATAGGTTTGGATTCCCATGGTCGGTACTGGGGTTGTGAGGTCATTATGGAGAGACCATTCTCGGTGCGCTCGAGCAGACGCGTTTCCGTGCAGTATTCCCAGTCTAGGAAGCGCGAATCGGCGTAGTTGTAGTGGGCAGTCGCGTCCATGTCGGCGAAGGTCTGGAACGGCGGTAGGTTGGAACCGTTCGGGTCCGAGGAGGACGTCGCCGGGTAGGATGGGGCCAGGGTATACCCAGAGCTCAACGTCTCCGGGTCCTGGCTGAGGGTCTCGCTCATACTGTCATCGCACTATCATCCTCCTCAACGTGGGTTCCACAGCTTATTGTCTTAGAATTTAAAGATCCTGAATTGCTCTCTGAGATTAGTTTGTGACAGGAAGATTAGAATCAGCCTTCTTTTTGTACTTTGCAGATTTCTTTGTACTATTGGTGATCGACGATCTATTTCGCACATAAAAAAATATTTCTCACACCTCTACTACGTTCTTCTAAATTTAAAAAAATATCTGAAACAAAAAAAACAAAAATTACCAAAAATAATAACGAAATAATAAACAAAAAGGAGGTTTGGAGTTGTAGATATGGAGATGTATTATTTTGTGTCAAATAAAAAACGTTTGGTGCAAAAAAGTATTCAAGAGATAATTCGTTACAGAGGTGGAATTCTGTAAGGTCTAACGTACCGAAAACGGTAGATTGTTTATTTCATTTCTATGGATTCGATTTTCGTCTCGCTTCCACTTTATGACTTTTGTAGTGTATAAGAAGGAGATAAGATAATATCTAACGAATAAATTCACCACCGGTATCAAGTTGTTGGCTTACAGAATTCCACCTCAGGCCTTGGAGTTATACCGGGTGTAAAAGAAACATGGATCATCTCTATAACTTCTTCAATTATGAAAATAAAAAATAAAGTATTTAAATTTGACCATAGTTTAACCGGAAATAATATCAACTTTGTTTTTTTAAATACAACACCCTATTTTTTGTTCATCGTTTAAAACAATTTTAGAAAATATCTATGCATGTACAGGGTGTCCCATTTGACGTTGGACTATATGGGTATCTTTGTTATTATTGGAGATAGAAAGTATGTTAAATGGACAAAGTAGTAGAGATTTTTTCCAATATTAATAATTCATTTACAAAAAATTCGAATATCGCATCGTTCCAACGCTATCTTGAAAAAACAAGAAAATGCGATTTTTAAAATATGGCTATAACTTCTTTATTTTCCGTGGTACCAAAAAGTTTTTTGACATAATACATACAATTTTTTGTGTACAATACATTAAAACATATGATTGAACAAACAGATTGACCAGAAATGAACCAAACTTATTTTTTTATAGCACCCATATTAGATTTACACATATTTGGAATTAGTGTATTTTTCTAAGTAATTTGATATATCATATGTAATATTTTAAGAAAAATTGAAATAATTTTATTTTACTAACCAAAAATGCCCTTAAATAGATGTAAACTGTCAATACACATTTGTTAAGATTTATTTTACATTTAATATTTTAAATAGTTACATTTATGTTATTTATTTTAAAAATAGCATTTTCTTGTTTTATCAAGATAACGTTGGAACGATGCGATATTCAAATTTTTTGTAAATGAATTATTAATATTCGAAAAAATCTCTACTACTTTGTCTATTTAACCGAGTTTCTATCTCCAATAATAACAAAGATACCCATACATTCCAACGTCAAATGGGACACCCTGTATATGTAATTTTTTTTTAATTAAAAAAACAAAAAAATTTCTTCTTCCGAAATTGATAAAAACTACTAAAACTAATTCTAAATAATACAAATACCTAAATAAAATTGTAATTTATTCAATTATTCAAGTAGTGTTTGAAACATTAATTTTTGAACTTTTGTGAAAAGAATTTTTCCAAATAACTCCTTTTTCAAAATGCAAAATTGCAGGGTTACTCGCTTTTTAAAAAAGTTGATTTTATAATAATTATTTTGGTTGTATATATGTATGTATATTATTAAAAGATTTTAGTACATAAAAAGTGTTTTCTTATTTTTTCTAAATCTTTTTTTTCTAAATTGATGGAACATACATTTTATGGCAAAAAGGATGTAAAATATGACACGTCATTTGAAAGATGTATTTATGAGTGAAAATACTATCCTTATATGTGAAAATAATTAAGAAAATCTACCCACAAGAATAACTCACTTAACGTCAAATTTATAATTTTAAAACATTTTTCAAGGTTTTCTAAAAATTTTGAAAATTGGAATTACGCTTTGAAAATTGAAAGGCACCAAAATCAAAGTTCCATGGCGTTTGTTTTGAATTATCTCTAAATTTTGAGTTAATGTATGGTATTTGTGCAGAAATATAAAACAGTCAACCAAAAACAAAAAAGTATGAAGGAAGGTGTAAACAATCCTTCTTTGGAAAAAAAGAGAGAAAAGAATGTAAAAACACTGTACTTAAGAGGTAAAATATGTGCCAGTATCATATCGAAGGTATTACAAGCAAATATTTAGAGAAGCAAATCTGAAGAAGAACAATCAAGAATATATCAATCTCTTCAATGTAGAAGATGAAGTATATTAATCTGTTACTTGTTTTTATAGTTTTAGTTATTTGGTGAATGTCAACATATGTATATCAAACTATTTGTTAGTATTCTATGTTGACATACACAGATGAACTTTGGTGGGTGTCAAAAATGCCAGGGGACATATTCTCGAATCACTCGACTTTCATCATTCTATCTCTACATTCAAATGCGAAAATAAGAGTCTGTCCTTGTCAAGTCGTATACGATATCACGTCGAGTAGTTCGAGCATAACCCTTTTGTTAATGGTTAATTTCTATATTTGTTATTCAAAAGCAAAAACAAGAGTCTGACCTTATCATGTGGTCTACGACATCGTTTCTACTGATTCAAGAGTAACTTCCCAAGACTGATTAAATATGTTCTTAACCTAAGTTAGGTTAATTAATTAACTAATTAACCTAACCTAACTAATATTTTAAATAATAAATCACAATAAAACTATGTATTTGTTTTATTTTCGCAAGATTCACCACATAAATATGCATGATGAATCTCAACATTCACGGTGTAAGTTAGAAATAATGCTATTTTGAAAATATTTTGTACACCAAAATCCAAAATACCTTCTTTATGTTGATATTCATCGGAAATTCACATAATTTTAGTCTTACAGTGTTGAAGGATTTTCGTTTAGAAATCTTACACAGTTATACAGGGTGTTCCACCTTTTTTCCAGTAAAATTTTTTTTGAAATAGTCATGTTGAACTAAATTTTCCTATGAACTATTATGTTTTTTCGACTCCTTAAAATCATGAAAATTTATCAATTTTAAAATTACTATAACTTTTTAACTAGTCGAAAAAAAAATATTAGTTCATAGGATTTTTTTGTTCAGAATGATATTTAATATCTAAAAAATTTTTGCTGGAAAAAAAGTGAGACACTCTGTATACATATTTAATTAAATGCAATACTTATTAAATATTGGAATAATGTACCTAGGTATACTGTATGAAAAAAATAAATGAAAATATTTTGGTGTAAATATTCAAATTTTTAATCCACAATTTTTATTTTGCTTTTTAGATTCCTCACACAATAGTGTCTATGGATAAGAAAAATATTGGACTAATCCTAAATGTTGACTTCAGTGTTGAATTGATTATTCTTGATCAAAAAAAAATTATATTATCAAAGATTCATTATTTTGGACTACCATTTGTATCATTTAAAAGTTATCATTAAAACTTGATTAATTTTGGTAATCCAGGTGCCAAAAACCGTCGATTTTTACCTTTTCCAACAAAATACTTTAAATTTTTATGGGGTACAGTAAAGATTTTATATTTTTGTAACTAAAATTATTATAATTGATTGTGATTAGGACTTAGTTTAAACAAATCGATTTTTTTTAAATTTGTTGACTAGTTTCGAAAATTATTCGAGTTCTGGGGAAGAAAATATTTTCTTTCAATCAATTTTTTCCTTAAGTTAGGGACACATGTTTATAAACACTCTGTATAAAACTGATTTATTAATAGTGTTAATAAACGTTAAATTTTTGCATTTAATAATAAAATATTTAAACAAATGTTGTATTGTAAAACTACTTTTACGTTTTAATACTTTTGAAAAGAATCATCATTATACAAGGTGTTTTTAAAATGATGCTCACGAGCTCATGTGTTTATACTACAAGTAAAAAGTATGTACAAACATTTTTCCAAAACTCAACTGTTACCGAGATACAGGGTGTTGAAATTTCTTTTAATTTTCACTTTTTATTTATTATCTCTTGATTGACTGAATGAATATTTATATTAGTAAAAATTTCAGGGCGAGTACTTCTCATAAGTAGTCATCATTGGCTTATACTTTTGTCTTAATTTTAGATTCCAGTGGCGTAGAAACAGGTTAAGATGTCTCCTTTTTTAATTTATTTGATACGCCACTGCAAAATTTTACAATTTTCTTTGGATTTTTTAAACCTTCATTCAATCTACCAAAAAAAAGTATACCTGTTAAATTTTGATAGGAGTAGTGGTATTCGAGTAATTTCAAATTTTATGGTCTAGTGACCTTGCAAAAATTAAACAAATTTTCAAAATTTTAAACAAATTTGAATTAAATTAACAAAATTTAAATTGATAACTTCTAGTAAGGTTTTAGTTTGTGTTTTAAATAAATAAATAAGTCAGAAATACTTTATTTAAATTTAATAAAAAATGAAATTGGGCAGTCATTTTCAACATTTTTCTAAAATTTAAAATTAGGTATTTCTGACATGTTTCTTTATTGAATTTTTTTAATTTTAATTTTCCTAATTTGAATTTAATTTGTTTTAAATTTTAAAAATTCTTTTGATTTAAAAAAAAAGGTACTGGAGTATAAATCACCAAATTACTGGAATACCACTAACCTTATCAAAATTTCATAGGTATACTTTTTTGTAGTAAATTGAATGAAGATTTTAAAAATTTAAACAAAATTGTAGAATTTTACAGTGGCGTATCAAATAACTTCAAAAAAGGGGGACACCTTAATCCGTTTCTACGCCACTGGAGTGTTAAATTAAGACGAAAGTTATAGCAAAAGATGACTACCTATGGGAAGTATCCACTCTATAATTTTTATTAATTTTAATTTGGCTGATCCAGAGAAAATAAATAAAAAGTAAAAATAAAAAGAAATTTCAACACCCTGTATCTAGGTAACAGTTGAGTTTTGGAAAAAAAATTATACGTACATTTTTCTTATTTTTACTTGCATACGAGCCCGTGACCACGATTTTAGAAACACCCTGTATTAAGTTTTCTTTAGAAATGATCGCCAAAACAATGGCGGAGGTTCCAAATCTTAATTGTTTTTGCAAATTCTTTACGTTACAAAACGATGATTTTTCTTGCATTTATTAGTGGACTATTGAAAAAATTATATTCCATAAAACGTTTAATAATTTATGGAAAAAATCACCCTAATATTTTGTTTTGTTTAAGAGTTATCGTCAAAATAATGGAGGATTTTATAAAACTCAACTGTTTTTGGCGCTACAAAACGATGATTTTTTTGCATTTACCAGTGGAATATTAAAAAAAAATATGTTCAACATCAAAAGTTTAGTTACATTTAATAATTTATGAAAAGAATCACTATGATATTTTGTTTGTTTTAAGAGTTATCGCCAAAACAATGGCGGATGTTCTGAAACTTGATTGTTTTTAGCAGTTTTTGGCGCTACAAAACGATAATTTTTTTTTGTATTTAGCAATCGAATGCTTAAAAAAATTATAGTCTATAGCAAAGTTGGTATAACGTTAAATAATTTACAAAAAACAATCATATTTTCTTTCGTTTAAAAGTTATGGTTAAAATAATGGCAGATATTAGACAATTTGATCGAATTTGAAAAATAAAACGTTAATTTTTTGTATTTATCAATCGAATATTTAAAAAATATATATTCCACAGCAAAATTAGTATTACGTTTAATAAATTATGGTTATAATCATGGTGATATTTTGTTTCGTTTAAGAGTTACCATCAAAACAATGGCGGGTGTCAATTGTTTTTGCAATTCTTGGAGCGATAAAAAATCGATTTTTATGAATTTACCAATGGATATTTAAGAAATTTATATTGCACACCAAAAGTAGTGTTACGTTTAATTAATTATGGTTATAATCATGATGATATTTTGCTTCGTTTCAAAACAATGGCGGGTGTCGATTGTTTTTGCAATTCTTGAAGCGACAAAAAATCGATTTTTTTGAATTTACCAATAGATATTTAAGAAATTTATATTGCACACCAAAAGTAGTGTTACGTTTAATAAATTATGGGTATAATTATGGTGATATTTTGTTTATATTCGGAGTTATCGCGAAAAAAATGGCGGTTATTATAAAATATATTTTTATAATTTATTCAAAAATTCATGATTATATTTTATATTATTTGTGTTAAAAAAACTGATGATACTAAAATTATTTTCTACTTGCCACATTAAAAATTGTAATTTTTTGCACTTGGCTTTAAAAAATGCCACAAACTTTTGTATGATAATATAGGTATTTTTGGGATTTATAATTTGGAAAAAAAAATGATTGTAGTAACTTAATTGACTTGGGAGTTGAAAATAAGGGTATTAAAAATTATATAATTATCGATTTTAATTGCATAAAATCGTGCAAAACAAATGAATACCGGTGTGATAAAAATGTGTAGTAGTGTAGTTTAGATAAATAATATTTGATAATTTTTGCAGGATGCGTGGTAATGTAAATAAACAAAGAAAGAACGGGAGCGAGGGTAGTGGAGTAGTAAGTAAGTAAGCTTGATGCAAGCAAGCTTTCGCATTTCGCATTTCCAGAAAAACCGTACGCATTTCCTTTTCGCTATTCGCTAACGGGTCACGGTCGTTATAACGCGTGCGCTTCTCCTCCCCGGTCGATCATCAAAACCCCGATTCACCACTCTAAAAACCTTCCACCGCACCGCCAATAATAATAATAAAAAATATTAAATTAAAAGCACGCAATTATTAAAATTAATTAATTAATTTAAGAAAAAAAACGCGCGAAATTATAATTGTTATGATGAAGAAAAATAAGAACTTAATTTTTTTAAATTATATAGCAAGTACCTACCGAGTGCTTGAGTGAGATTAGTTAACGCACACAAATATTTAAATTTTTCGGTTATTTGTTGTTGAATAATTTTTAGTAAATAGGTAAATAAAAACTAACTGACCATGTGTAAGTTTGAAGCAGCATGCACGCACAGCACAAAGCACGCACGGAACTGAAACTGAAAGGTCGCTTCGCTACGCACACACATTCTTTGCAGCTTTCAGTTCGCGCCTCACATCTGCCGCTCTTTGCGCCAATCACCAATCAGAGGAAATGTGCATCGAGCTTTCGCGCTTCTTCGCCGACCTTCGCGAACGATCGGAGCTTTTTCGCTCGCGACGCGCTTTCTTCATTTTTCGCCGTTCACCGTTCGCTAAAGCCGGCGATGACGATGGGCGATGGCGTTCAATTAATCCATAAAAAATAAATTGCTGCTTGCCATAAACTCGCCCTCTTCCCCTCAACAGAGTTAAGACCTACGTACTGAACCCGGCGGCGGCGGCAGCGGCAGCGGTGGTGCCAACCAACCTTTCTACCATCTTCCATTCAATAAAACTTTAAAATAAAAAATACTACCAAAAATTAAGCAACACGTTAACGAGTTAACTACAACACACTCAACGCTTTTCGATGGAAAATTACATTAAATAACTTCAATAATCAATACTTTTCACTTCTACAATTTCCCTCATTCGTTACAGAGATTAATTCATTACAAGAAACTAATTCGTTTCAACGCAAAACTAACAGAGCACTACTCTATTTCATCGTCAGCCCTTGATTCGACATTGTTTTCATCATACTGTTTTATAGACACGAATATTTCTTACAATTGACTTAAACGCTTAATCGATCTCTTTTTTTATTCAAAATTTCCATAAAAACTGCATCGTTTCTACATCACTTTTATACCTAAAAATATATAACTTTTTATTCAACTACCGTTTTATCTTATAATAATAATAATAATAATAATAATAACTTTATTGACGGGAATTTTCACCCTTTACATAAATTAAATATAAATTAAATACATTTTGTTAACCTAAACTAATATAATAATGAATCCAATAACATAACTTACAAAAAATTTGAGAAAAAACAAGAAGATCTAAAACAAATAACAAATTATATCAATAAAAGCCCTGAAAATGATATCGCATTAATACAATTTTTAAAATCACTGAACGATGTCAAAAATAAATCGAAATTTGTTTGATTTGCTAACACATTAGCAATTTTTGTTAAACGTGGAAGAACACTATTGAATCGGTAGTTTGTTTTTGCTAATTGTAATCTAAAGATGTGGTTTTGTCTAGTGTAACAACCTTCCGGCTTGACATAAAAATTTAATAATTGCAAAATATCAGGAGATTTAATATGAAAATGAATTATTTTGTAAAGAAAGTTAAGATCAGTTATTATTCGGCGCACTTCAAGTGATTTAATATTGAGCGATTCCAACATGTTTTCATACACTATTTCATTTCTAGGCAAACCTTCTCTAAAACCAACTAAATAAATAAACTTTTTTTGGACCTTTTCTATATGTAAATTCATATTTTTGTAAAAAGGTGACCATATTGTAGAGGCATATTCCAATTTTGAACGAACAAATTGCATATAAAGTAATCGAAAAGTATCAATTTTAAAATCTTTACAGATTCTGGAAATGAATCCCAAAGTTTTCAGCGAGTCGTTCACAGTCTTTATTATATGTGTTTGAAAAGTTAATTTACAATTAAAAATAACCCCTAAATCCTTTATTTCGTGAACCTGATTAATTATATTGCTATTAATACAATAATGCCTTTCAAACGACCTAGCCTTACGACTAAATTTTAAATAATTACATTTATTTATGTTTAGCGGAAGCTTATTGTCACAACACCAATTATAAATATTGTTAACAGAATTTTGAATGGAAGTGACATCAGCAGAAGATTGTATTGACTTAAAAATCTTAATGTCATCCGCAAAAAGAAGAAATTTCACATCTTGTATATGGTCACCTATATCATTTATGAACAATAAAAATAAAATGGGTCCACAATGTGAACCTTGAGGTACACCCGAAGTCACAAACACTGGATCCGAAACTTCATTATTAATGCGAACTCTTTGCACTCGATTCCCAAGGTAGCTGGAAATCCAATTTTGCACAGAAACCGGAAATCCGATAGCTTCAATTTTCCTTAACAGCAATTCATGATCGACTTTGTCGAACGCCTTCGAGAAGTCCATATAGATAGAATCTACTTCTTCGCCATTTTCCAAAGCATTAGAAATGAAGTCTTCGTACAACACCAGATTTGAAACTGTAGAGAGTCCCTCAACAAAACCATGCTGTTCCTTTATAATGACATTTTTCAAGCACCAAGCTAGTTGGTTTGAAATCAGTTTGTCAAATAATTTGGGAATGGACGACTGGATGCAAATCCCTCTATAGTTCTCGATCAAAGTTTTGTCGCCAGATTTAAATATCGGATTAACATAGCTTTCTTTCCACCAGGATGGGAATACCTCTTGAGATATAGATTGAGAAAATAAATAACTTAGCGGTTCAGAAATCGTGAATATGCACTCTTTAAGAAACATGTTAGGTATTCTATCTGGACCTTTTGATAATGAATTTTTCATAGCATTAATACCATTGAAGACTAACAATTTATCAATATGAAATTTGAAGCACGGATCAATTTGATCTTGCTTCGTCAATGAGTTGTGATTGTAGGTAGAGGATTTTACGGTATATACCGAATGAAAAAACGATGCAAACAAGTTGGCAGTATCCATACCAGTTTCGCTTTCCACATTATTATAAATCATAGTTTTAGGAAAGTTGATTTCTTTACCATTTTTCAATACATCAATATATTTCCAAAATGACGTCGGGTTACTATGAATGTTACATTCAATATTATGTATATAACCATGGTACAAGGTTTTGTTAAGATCTTTGCATCTAGAACGTAGTTTCTTGAAGTTGATGTAATCAGCATGGCAGTTAGTATTTTTGAAAATCGAATGCATCCTTTTTTTATCTTTAATTAATGCTTTCAACTCACTATTGAACCAAGCAGGATAATTTGAAGAAAATACTGTTTTCTTAGGGACATACTTTTCAATAATATCGTATAAAATATTGTAGAAAACCTCAACACATTCACAAATTTTGGGAAAAGTTCGTATAAGTAATTTCCAGTCAATTGCAGCTAGGCTGTTATTAATTAGTTGATAATCGGCGTTAGAAAAGTCGTAAATTACATCATTGTAACGAAGTGATTCATAATTATCGACACACTTGACTTCTATACAGTACGGCAGATGGTGATGAGAAATATCACATAAAATATCCTCGGCTTGGTAAACATGTAGATTATTAATTTGTGAAAATACCAAGTCCAAGAAGGTACCATTTTCATTCGGGATACTGTTAAATTGCTGCATGTTTAAAAACCCAAAATCGGAAGCAATAACATGTGATGGGTAATTTATATTTTCATAAAGGTCACTTACACCAAGATCTTCGTTAGACCAACGAGCCAGTGGTAGATTGTAGTCACCACACAAAATTATTTTGAAATCAGCGTGTAATTCCGCTAAACCAGATACTGAGTTTGTATGAAGTTCGTATTTATCCGAGCTTGAGGAAGGTGGAAGATACACCGCGCCAATAATTAATTTCTTGTTAGGAATTAAAACAAATTGCTGTTCAATTACGTTCGTGTTAGATGTAACACCAACTGCATTTAAATACTTTTTAGTAGCAATGAGTACGCCACCACCTCTTGATTTATTACTTGAAAAAGAAGAACGATCACATCTATGAATATCATAATCAAATAATTTCAGTTCATTGGACTTAATACTATCAATTAGCCATGATTCTACAATAACAATAATATCATAATTTGAAATTTGTGCATTTAAAGAAAATGATTCAATTTTACTTTTTATTCCTCCTACATTATGAAAATATATATACAATGTCTTTACATGCTCTAGTTTTTTGAATTATGTCTCATTACATTTTTGGTATTGTCTGCTTGAATAATTTTTGGAACGCCATTGATATACTTAATTAATAGATCGGTTTCACCAGCCTCAGATCTAGATTTAAGTTCACTTTTTAGATCTCGCATATGATTACGTTGTTGAAGAGTATAGTCTTTTGCGAATTTAACATTTGTTTCAGGAAAAGAGTTGCGTGACTTTAAAACGGTTACTGGTATATCAGAGTTTTCGAAGACAGCCTTTAGTGGACGTGGTTTTTGACTTTTTTTGCCGATTCTAATTAGCTTGTTAGGTACGAAGTTTAAAGATGCAGATTGAAAAATCCTATCTATGGCCATTTTATCATCATTAATTTTATCATTTAATGCAACACACGAAGATTCTGGAAGGTTGTAAATCATGAGGTTTTTTCCACGATCAAGACGCTCGGAAATTTCATTCACCATAACGTTTTGATCTAAGGAATTATTTCTTTCTTTCATATTACTAATTTCAATCTTAAGTTTTTCATTTTCCGCTTTTAATAGAACCATCTTGGACTTAACATCATTTAATTCGTCTGTTATTGTTGATAGGTGTTGTACAATATCAGTCTTGAAGGTATTCAATTGTGACTGAATTATCTTTGTTAAAGTTGCTTCAGTAATTAAATGTGATTCAATTCCATGTTGTTGGGATATAGATGTAATATTAAGAGAATCATCCTGCAAATCATCATCTGCTGGTAGGCAGGTAGCACAGAGCCAATGATCTCCGTCCGGTAAAGTTTCTTGGCTTAAATAGTAATCAAAGCTTTCTTTATCCACATTAACACAGTTAAAATGATGCCATTTTTTGCACGAAAGGCCTTGACACTGAATTGCTGTTTGATTTTGGATTGCACGGGGACTGACAACATTCTTGCATGTTCCGCATTTAATAACCATTGTTAAATTACTTATTTGTTATTCCGATTAGATGTAAGAAGGAAAAAAACAAATGGTTTGGGAAGACAAAAGGATGTAATGATAAGACTTCACAACGCCGGGCCTATGGCGTTGACTAACAAACAAAAACACAGAAGGCCGCGGATAGCAAGGAAATAACAGGGGTTTTTACACAGAAAAAAAAAATAAAAAAAGAGTGGTTTCGTGGTCTTGAACCCAGGACTATTAGAGTAGGATTCCAAGCACTTAGCGTATGCGACCACGACTGACGATTAAATAAGCGGGGAAAATATTCCACAGTACACCCGAGTGTTAAATAAATAAAAAATTGTAGATATGTATAAGCAGTTTAGAGGTTATAATTTAACAGGAGTAATTAAATTACCAATTAAGTTACAATTACCTTCAAATCGCGCAAAGTACTATAAAGGACAGTTGCACTTAAGCTCAGACTTTGAAATAAAGACCGATAAAGTAATTAATAATTATTATTTCCTAAGCAAACCGGACCAGCAAAATACACAATATTTAGGTTGGGTTGACAATGATTAAATTTATAATCAACAATGGTAAATCTAAAAGGTGCTTTAGATCGACTTCCATAATGTAGAAACCCAAGGGCGTATCTAGGATTTCAGCTTACGGAAGTCAAAATTCATTAACGTAACTAGAACAATTTTGGGGGAACAGTGGCGGTTTAAGACATTTTTGGGTCCTAAGCATTAATGAAATTATGAGGCCCCCCAATGGCATAGTTTTCCTGAAAATTATTAAAATAGAAAACAAATTACAGTATACAGGGTGTCCCATTTGACGTTGGACTGTATTTGTTATTATTGGAGATAGAAAGTCGGTTAAATGGACAAAGTAGTAGACATTTTTTCTAATATTAATAATTCATTTACAAAAAATTTGAATATTGCATCGTTCCAACGCTATCTTGAAAAAAACAAGAAAATGCGATTTTCAAAATATAAATTTTTTTTGACTTAATATGATAATTTTTTGTGTATAATGCAGTAAAACAAATGAATAATTTTTTTTCGCCAACGGATTGACCGAAAATGAACCAAACTTATTTTTTTCTTATGGCAGCCATATTGGATTTACACATATTCGGAATAAGTGTATTTTTCTGAGTAATTTGATATATCATATGTAATATTTTAAGAAAAATAGAAATAATTTTATTTTACAAACCAAAAATGACCTTGAATAGATGTGTTAAGATTTATTTTACATTTAATATTTTAAATAGTTACATTTATATTATTGACAATTTACATCTCCTAAAGTCCAATGTTAGTTTGTAAAATCAAATAATTTTATTTTTTTTTAAATATGACATATAATATATCAAATTACTCAGAAAAAAATACTGATTCCGAATATGTGTAAATCCAATATGGCTGCCATAAGAAAAAAATAATTTTGGTTCATTTCCGGTCAATCCGTTAGCGAAAAAAAATATTCATTTGTTTTACTGCATTGTAAACAAAAAATTGTCTATATTATGTCAAAAAACTTTTTTGGTACCACAGAAAATAAAGAAGTTATAGCCATATTTTAAAAATCGCAGTTTCTTGTTTTTTTCAAGATAGCGTTGAAACGATGCGATATTCAATATTTTTCTAAATGAATTATTAATATTGGAAAAAATATCTACTACTTTGTCCATTTAACCGACTTTCTTTCTCCAATAATAACAAAGATACCCATACAGTCCAACGTCAAATGGGACACCCTGAATTGTTTACTAAAAATACAATATTTCTGTCATTTGTAAAACTTTAGATATACGATCGATATGGGATAAATAATATTATGGATAAACATCACCTATCTAATCAATAAATAACTACCAGGTTAGTAAATAAAAACATACAGGGTGTACAAAAAGTTCGGCAACGTCCGTTTATTTTTGAAATGAAGCATTTTTGAGAAAAATGTTAACTTTTTTTTAACCCATTTTTATTGCATATTATCATATTCTAGTTCTAGTTTTAGAGCTTTATGAACCATATTTTTTATTTTACTAAAGTAAATAGTTTGAAACTTACAAGGGTTTACATTTTCATTATTTTTTAATATAAGCATCTTACAGAAAAATGTTTCAGTTAAAATTGTACGACTCTTACTGGCGATTTATTTTCGAATGTTGTCATGACCTTGACCAACAGTTTAAAGGTCACCCGATAATTACTTAAACTTTTTTAAATAGCAACCACCCATTTTTATTAAAGCTTGCTTTTAGAAATTTATAGAACGTATGTTTTTCTTTTACTTAAATAAATAGTTTAGAAGTTACAAGAGTTTAAATTTTTAATATGTAAGTTCGACAACGCCGCGCCGATTTTTCTTTAATAGCGTTTTCGGCTTAAGTGCACTTGGTGCGAACTTGCATTGCCCCAGTTTATCATCCAGGGCACCTCTAGTGCAACTCCACCAAACCAGTGCACGTTATAAGCCGAACACCTTTTAGTGAACCGGTGCTGAATTTATCATAACTTAACAAGTCACTAAAGTCTCAAAAAAAGAATTCATGAATATGGACGACCCAAGGAATATTACTCAACAAACTCAAGAACATATATATCCATGAAACTTTTAATTTTTGGGACTTTTTTTAAAATTTTCCCAGCTTAAATGAAAAATTTATCGTCATCCGAAGAAGAGATGATAAAATATTTGGGAACATTTCCATTTTTGTAATTTTTTTTATTTTTTGAGCTTTGTTATTATCGTTATTATCTTGGAATAAGTCCGCCATATTTGCACTAAAACCAGCACGAGCTCTTGGAGCCGGTGCGAGAAAAGCTGCACTCAGTGCACAACTGGTGCACTTTTCGCTCTAAGTCGAACACTCGGCACCGAGAAAATGCGAGTTGAAATTATAAGCCGAACACCCGAAATGCACTCAGTGCAACGCAGTGCAGGCCAGTGCAAGTAAGCCGAAAACGCTATAAATAACCACAAAAACCGTACAACCTTTATTTGAAACATTTTTCTCAAGAATGCTTATACTTACTTTCAAAATAAATCGGCGCGGCGTTACCGAACTTACATATTAGAGGACATATCCCTCATTTTTTGGTGATCCTATGTATTAAGAATTTTAACTACGTATAGATGGCGCTATAAATGGAGGATATTCGGTACTTGTCATTGTCAAAAATTGTGTTTAAAATACCTCTTGTACCTAATAACTACGTATTCAACAAAACACAAATAGATTTATCATTTAAAGCTTCAATAAATCTCAAAAAACATGTATCAATGCGTTAAATTAAAAACGTAAGTACCGAATATCGAAGTTCATATTTTGCCACCAGAGGGCGAGCGGAATCTAAAAATTCCCAATAATATAATATTAATATAAAACAAAAAACACAAATATATCACAATAACTAAAGAACAATTACACAAAACTGGATTTTATAACTTTTGTAACTTATTAAAATATGCTCGTAAAAAGCATAATTCACTTTAATTAATTTTTGTATGCATTAATAATCCTGCTGAAGAAAAGGCTCTATTTTTCCTTGCCAAAACGATTTTATTTTTTAAGCACAATTTTTAGAATATGTTTTTATCAATTGGGTTTTTTGTTGTAAAACTTCGAGTTTATGTTTAAAGCTTTTTGCGAACATTAATGCCCTCAGGCACAACCTCCCCCCCCCCACACCTATGGCATAATTATTGATGAAGACTCGGAATTTCTTGAAAAAATTAAGTTAGTTAACCTAAACTAACTTAACCTTACATTTTTATCTTTGCAAAGATATACAGGGTGTTCCGAAATAAAGCAGCAAAATTTCAGGAAGCGATTCTATAGGCCGTATGACACGAGTTTTTACCATAGAAAACTCACGAGAAAACATTTTATACAGTAAACTCGCAAGGGAGCGGGACTTTTGTCCCTCCCTTTTGGTCGTCATAGACAAAAAGCCGACTTGGACAAAAGGCCGAAAGAAAAAGACCGAATGAGAAAAGGCCGACTAGGACTAAAGGCCGAACGATAAAAGGCCGATATGGACAAAAGCCCTACGTGAACAAAGAGCAGAATGAAAAAAAGCCGAACAATAAAAGGCCGATTTGGATAAAAGGCCGACCTGGACAAACGGCTAAAGGAGAAAAGGTCGACATGGACAAAAGGCCGAACGGTAAAAGGTCGACGAGGACAATAGACCGATAATAAAAGTTAATGTGCACAAAATTAAAAAAAAAATTGTTTACTCTGTTTCTCTTTTGAAAACAAATGTTTATTTGAAACATTTTTTTCATAAGAACCCTAATTTTGGAAATATTTTCATCTTTCAGGTTGTGTGACTCACCTTTACCATTTACCATGTACAGGATGATTTTTAAGTTGATACTTTTTTTCGACGGGATGTCAAACTCAATGTACTAAGTCAGTTGGAAAAATATTTTGCATATAAGTCTTTAAACAAGAATCGTATAAAGCGAATAAGTCAAATAATTTCTTAATTAATTTCATGTTTATTACTATTTTTATATTTATAAACTAAACAAATAGCTATTGGGAATTTCGACTACGGATAGATGGCGCTATTTTGACGTAAATTTGAAAAAACATGGAGGAAAAAGTAATAAAAGATTTTTGCGCCGATTTAATTTTTATTGGTTTTAGTAACTGCGCCAGTGTTTAAAAATTGTGTTTATCTTTTATTGACCAGTGTGTATTATTTCTTACTTGCATAATTGCATAAATACATTGTTTTGGGGTAAGTAATAAATTACAGCCTGTAAAAAATATTTTTATTTTAATATAGTAATAATAAACCCAAGGAAACTGATTTATAACTGCAAGGAAATAAATTTTACAAAAACAAGTTATGTCAAGGTAGACCTTTTCTAGCTTCAGCAAATAACTCCCAGAGGGCGTATCCCAAGTCGAAATTCCCAATAGTTAACGCAGCAAAAGACCCGGACGAAATAAAATCTGCGCATAAACGTCTTTCAGTCTTTTCTTTTCGTCGACCATTTTTCTTTCGACCTTTTATTATTCGGCCTTTTGTCCAGCTCGGCCATTTGTTTAATACGGCCTTTTTCCGTTCGACCATTTCTCCTTCGGCCTTTAGTCCGCGTCGGCTTTTTATCCATGTGGGCCTTTTATCCATGTCGGCCTTTTGTCATTCAGCCTTTTTTCTTTCGGCCCTTTGTTCACGTCGGCCTTTTGTCCACGTCGGCCTTTTGCCATTCGGCCTTTTGTCCTAGTCGGCCTTTTGTCCAAGTCGGCCTTTTTTCCGACGGGCTTTTCTTATTCGGCCTATTGTTCCATTCGACCTTTTATCACTTTCGGCCTTTTGGGGTAGACCCAACTCACTAGTGTCATACGGCCTTTAGATTAATTTTAAGAAATAAAAGTTCCTATCAATATACAGGGTGTTCCGTTCGTATTTCACCAAACGTCGGGGTTAGAAACTAGAGTAAATTTAATCAATAAAATGCCAAAAAAGTGGGGGCCTATCTTTTATAGTTTTGGAGCTACAGCGTTCTGAATTTTAGGTCAACGATTTTTGTCAAAAATCACAAAATCGCTAATTACATTAAAACCAAAGTACGTAGGGATTTAAAAAAATTATAATTTTCAACCTAAAACCATTCTTTTTCAATTGGTAACAACACTAATACAAAAGTAATAGTTAAAATATTAAAAAAAGTAAAAAAATTTAAAGAAACAATTTTTTTTTAGTTTTTGAATTTTTTTTTTCAAAATAAGACCCATTAAGGTTATCTTTTTTTTAATTTTCTGAAACTTGTTCAAATTCTTAACAAACGAGGTAACATTTACTAAAACCTTCTGAAGTTGCTTCTATGAAAACTAATAGTACTGATCATAGTTTGTCAAAAGGGGTGCATAGTTTGTCAAATAGACTATAAGTGACATCTGATGGAATGCTAAGTGTTTTATAATTTATAACAATTTCACTCCTGTCCACTGTCCTCAGAATGCTTCTTGTAGGAGTGTCTTCAGAAGGGTATAGGAAGTAAAGGAAAGGGGCTACGATTTCAATTTTTTTCTTGATTTGTTAAGAATATGAAAAACTTTGAGAAAACTTAAACAATACAACCTTAATAGGCCTTATTTTGGATAAATAATTCAAAAATTGAAAAAAAATATTTTTAAATTTTTTTTTCTTTGCAATTTTTTTCAAATTTTTACATCTACTTTTGTATTAATCTTATCACTAATTGAAAGAGGGTGGTTTTAGCTTACTAATAAAAATTTTTTTAAATGCCTATGCTCTTTGGTTAAAATGTAATTAGCGTATTTGTGACGTTTGACAAAAACGGATGATGTAAAATTCGAAACGCTGTAAACTAAAAAGATAGACCCCCACTTTTTTGATTTATCTCAATTAAATTTGCTCTAATTTCTAACCCCGACGTTTGATGAACAACAAACGGAACACCCAAGTCTCAGATTAAAAATCAAGAGAATTGAAAACAGAAAAAATTATAAAACTAAAAAAAACATTGCCAAAAAAAGTCAATGTATGTCCGATTTCGGTACTGCCCTTAAAATATTGTATCTAAAAGTAGTTTTTACGTATTTTTTTTTTAAAACGGATTGATGTATAGAGATTTGAATAAAATTTCACAAAGTTTTTTCTGGTTAAAGTAAAACGATTTTTTTTTTGTAATCTTGTTCCGTATTTAATTTCGGTAAAAAAGGTACTTTTGTGCAAATTCGGTAAAATGCACAGTTTTCGATAAAAATTGGACTTAACTATACACATGCACGGTATTTTACAAAGCGTTAGTTTAGCTATTGTTGTTCTGCGTTCTGCAATAGTCATTTTATTATTAATCACTCGATAAAATGTCATTATTTTATTGTTTTTAATAGCATCTTAAGACTGGGGAATTGTGAAAAAGAGAGGGAAACACGGCAACCGTTTGTTATTTTAATATTCTTACATAGAAATCATAAAAAATAATAAATAAAAACTATCTGACCCTTATAATTATAAGTAATACTTTAAGTTTTACCTAATTTTTCTTCTAAATAAAATTCTGGGAAAGCGTAGAAATACGATGAAATGTGGAAAAATGTGCTAGTTCCACTTATACTCTCTTCCAGGGGCACATATTTAAAAAAATATGCTGGAACCCAAAGAGTTATTTATAAGGAAGGGGATCATGTAAATTTTATTTAGTTTTGTTAATGTTTACTATGCAAAAAAATATTGAAGTCAGAAATATTTGAAGGATAAATTTTCCAAAGAGATTTTAAGATTATTTGAACATTATTTCTAGTAACAAGTTAGTACTTAATATCAAACTTGAAACCCAAAATGATAATAAATATTTTCCCACTTTTCTTAAACTTAAGATGAATAAAAATTCTCAGGTGTATGATATTCATAAATCTTGGCTACGCCACTGGATTATTGATAGAAAGTTTTTTCTTAAAATTAGTCGCAGAATCAAATCCTAAAATTTGGCTGCTTAATTTTGGAACACCCTGTATAAAAAAATTCTTATGGTACAATTCTATGCAAAACTCACAGGAAATATCAGTAATATAAGGTTTGATATACCTTACAGATGTTTCCTGCAAGGGCTTACAGGTTTGCACAGAATTGGCTTATTATCTAAAAATAAAACAGTGTGTCGTGTGTCCCAAAAGTAAGTGATCAGAAGAATATCGTGGAAAGTAGAAGAGATTTCATATTTCATCGACAAAAACCAGAATAGTCAGGGTCGAAACACCTAAATTTTTTTGGCGGAACTTTGATTTTTTTCCACAGAAAGTAAAGCAAACCTATTTAATGCCGCTTTGGTTTAAGGTTATAAGAATACTATCAAATAGTAAAAATTTTTTTGATGGATTTTTTTTTCAAAAAATAAATAAGAAATTTTCTTGATATTTTTGCTCATATCTTTGAAATAATAAATTCATATGTTTCTGCGTCGTTTTGTTGTTTTTTTAATAAAATTCTTAAATCATCAATAAATTGTTCATTGTCCCAAAAAATTATCAAATAGTTGTGGATTCTGACTTATATGATAAACAATTGCGTTTTTTAATTTAGTTATATTATCCAGAATCCACATCTATGTGAACATTTTTAAAATTTCGGATATTTTCAAAAAAACATTCACATCGTATTTTTTTGTACAGATGTTGTACAGCGAATTAAAATAATATTGATACCGCAACTATGCAACCAAACATACTCTGCAGTGATTTTTAGACTTGCTAAGTTGGTGTACCTGTTAATTTTAATTCAAATGTAAATCTGATTTGTCGCTTTAACCAGTTTTTCTTCGGGTATTTTTTCAAGTTGTTTCTCAGTGTGTTGCAAATTTTATAAAAACAGTTTTTATTTTCAAAACTAAAATTAGTGCAGTTAAAATATTCGCGATGGTTTTTTCATCGGAGCACAACGTATTCATTTCAGTGTAGCCAACTGTGGGAATCTAGGTTTCCTACTATGCAATGTCAACAATATCAATCATTTTTGAAGACCGATGGTAAATGACAATACCGAGTTATATTTCTAAAGTATTTGAAAAATGCTTGATCTTGAAAATTTAAAAAAAATCATGCAGTTTTTATTCATTTTTTTTTATTATTTTCGCTCATATCTTCACGTGGTATATAAAAGTTCAGAGTTAGAAGGTAGAACAAATTTCATTGTCAAGTGGGGGTATACTATATCATTTATAGTTTTGAAATAACCACTTTTTGAATTGTAGGTCGTAGATAAGGTTATAGTTATAGATTAGGTTAGGCTATACTTTATTTTTTAACTAGGAGGAGTGACAGGAAAGGACAACTTACACAATAAAAGTTACTAAAAAAATAACCAAACAGATTTTGACAGGAACTTTAGGTTATTTTGGCTTTTTTATGATAAAATATGCACAGAAACATAATTAAATTCCCCATTTCTTTGCACTGAATACAAATTTATACATGTATAAATACATTAGTAATGCAAATTTCATGATTAATATTTTGAGGTTATATGTCAAAAATCATCCAAAATAATTATCCGGTGTAAATCTTGCTTATTTTTAACCAATCAAGGACGTTAATTTTTGGCATTTTAGCGCGGGAAATTTAAATCACTCCTCCTAGTTAAAAAATTAAGTATAGTAAATATAGGAGACCTTGTAGGTCCCCTGTATAATTTTTGTTTTATGAAAATTTCTTAAAAGAAAGGGTATTTTTCTTCGCCTTAAAAAACTAAATTATTACTTCTACAAACATGAAAATCTTGAGTTCCCAATTATTTTCTTTCACTAACCAAATAATTGTCAAATTTGGCCTTTGATCTTTTGTCTACATGTCTGTCAAAATAATAATTTTGTTATTCACTTTTGGTTTAGGAGTTCTGACCAAAAATGTGTAAAATCCCACTTTCGAGTCAAACTCTCCAAGGCCGAATTTGTTCCCAAATTTTTGCAAATATTTTGCGATTTTGTTATGAAAAAACTAATCAATCGATTTTCACCAAATATTTTTTAAAATACTTTCTACGTGCCACATGTTTCCCATATAAAATGTCGGTGTTGATAATTTTAGTAGATTTCAAGAAAATTATTGAAATCGTAAACCTGGAAAATATGAAAAAACAAAAATTTTTAAAGAAAACTTTTTTATTTACTAAATAAATTTTATATGTTTTTGGAAAGGGATTTAGATAAGTTCTTAGTTAAAAAAAGAGTCATTTTGTTATCACTTTTCGCTTTCGAGTTCGACACTAAAATGTGTAAAATCTCACTTTAGAGTCAAATTTATGGTGCAATTTTGAATTTTGTGCAAAGTCCTTACAGGAAATATCTGTCCATTACAACCCAAATAAAAAAGCCAATCCCAAACAGATCAATCTGGTATGAGGGATTTTCTGTAAGGACTTTTTTGAAAAAGTTGATTTCTCCAAAAATATGCGGGGTACAAATTAAATTAATCAATTTAAGAGCATTCACAGCTAACCTAAAAATTAAAAAACAACTTCTCATTTTTTTGATTTATTTTTAAATATATAAATTTTATAAGTTCGTTTTTGCTTCTATTTTTTATTTTTTTTTTTTATAAAAAAAATTAAAATTGAAATAGAAACAAAAACAAAAACCAAACTTTAAACAACTAATAATAATTGTAACTTAATTTTCGACCGAAAAATAAAATTAATATATTTAAAAATAAATTAAAAAAATGAGAAGTAGTTCTTAAATTTTTAGGCAACCAAAATTACACGTGAATGCTCTTAACGGTGCCATATTCTGTGCAAAACTTTAAGACCATACAGGAAAAATCTGTAAGGTAGAAACGCGCTCCCATGCAAACGTATTCAGAGTATTCAAAAGTAACGCATAATAGCATATTTAGTTTTAATTTTTTATGGAATAGTATTTTTTCGACTACCGTAAATTAGGGTAACTTTGGCACTTAAGGGTTTTGGCCCAAATTTTGGAAAAAGATAGTTTGATCTATTGTTAATTACCAACTTTCATTTAACACACATTGTAAGTATTTTTATTGTACCTTTCAACTTTCAGTTAGTAACTAACACAGGATCAAACTATATCTTTTTCCAAAATTTGGACCAAAGTCACCATTGAGGCAATTAAGGTTTAAAGTAAAATTTTCAAATTGTTGCAACTTCTTAAGGAATCAAAAAATAGTGGTCTATAGGAAACTATTTCTTCAGTATGCTATTTAGCAACTAAAAAAATGGGGAATAGGCTATAGACTTCTATTGAAAGATTTTTTCAAAAAATTAAATTATTAACTCCAAAAAGTATAAGTATAAAATAGGCCACCTATTTAAACCATTTTTTGCAGATATAAAAAATTAAAAAGTGTCCTATTAAAAAACCTAAATTCTTGAGTTTTGAATTAATTCTAAATTATTTTTTAAGATGAATTTTTTGAACAAAAATCAAGTCTGTCTATTTGTTAGAAAAAGTATAACGTGCCTTGATTTGTAATAAATGAAGCATGTTGCTATAGCAAGCTCACACAAGTCAGTGCGAATTTGGTAATCAAAAAGTGCACACCAAATTCTTGCTTGAATTAGCTGATAAATCGGTTCCGAAAGTGGGTAAGTTAAAGAAAAAATATTCTAATAACGAATCTTAATCGCTTTCTTAATCCACAGTTAAAAAATGAATTTCCGAAAATTATCCTGCTTGTTTTTGGTACTTGTCTTGGTGGCTTTTGCATATGGACAAGATGAGACAACTGCTGCTGCGGCTGGGGGAGCGGCACCAGCAGCTGCACCGGCTGCCGGGGGTGGGAAGGAGACCACAACTAAAAAATCAGGAGCCAACACTTTGAACCCTATGGAAATGATGCTCTTTACTTGCTTGTCCCTTCCACTTACCTGGGCTATCAAAACCTTCTACTGATTTATTGTGATGTATTTTCCTTTCGTTTTGTCATTTTGAAATGTCTGAAAATGTTTAATATTTTTGTTCAAATAAATTTTTCTTGGTAAATCCTCTTAATTTTATATTTATTAGAATCTTCTAATTATTTAAGAAACTTACTCTTAGGACCGATTACTACTTAAAACCTAAGGAACACTTAAATTCAAAATTTGATAGAAACACAATGGAAAGTATGTCACTTAAAAATTCTTAGTGTTCCTTAAGACTTACAGATTAGTAGTACCTATCTATGGTAGTCCCAACCATGTAAAAAATTAAATTAAAAACAGCTAATAGTAATCATAATTTTTAATGATTTTGTCAAAACGATATATGTTCAATAATTCATTACAGATGATACTTCATACATTTTACCCAGGTTTATAATAATTCTTTGCAAGAAATACGAATATTTGCAATAATTAATAATTTTATTTTCTAATTATGCAAAATCTATTCACTAGTGTTGATGTGGTTACCTAACTTATGATATGGTATGTGTGTTGCGGATTTGTGTAATGAAGTTTTCCGAAACTTAACCTTAAATCTGATTTTTCACAAGTATTTTCTTGGATTTTCAGAGATGTCCCGTGGCTTAAAGTTGGGAACTGCATTGAAAGAATTGCGTATTCATTTATGCCAGACAGGTGAAGCAAGTAAAGGTGTAAGGTAAATTTTGTAAAATTTTCGTTGAAAAATTATGTAATGTTACTTTCAATTTCAAGAGAGTTCCTTAAAAAGAATTATGTGAGTATCAAAACAGCCAACCCTAAATTTCCAATACTAGTACGAGAGTGTTCTGGGATTCAACCGAGGTTGTGGGCTAGATACGGTAAGTTTACAGTACGATTATTGACGCCAATAGAGTAAGATGTGCTCGTGTCTGACAAGAGCATGTAGGTTAAGGGGTGAAACCCCTAAAAAAATAGCCAAGACACTTTTTTAAACCTTAACCAAAACGGGTTATTTTTCGGTTAACTAACACCAAAAACATTTTGGTTATTTTAAAAAGCCGGAACCGAAACTGTTTCAGATTTTTAAATAGTTTGTCGAAAAATTATTTTCTTTTTAAAACTGACATTTTTAGAAAAAGATTGTTATACACTTAGAAAGGTCTTTCATTACCATTTATTGTTAAAAAAATATTTATTTTTATAATTCTTTTCGTTTTCGAGATATGAACAAAAATGTAAAATTTCAAAAAAATCCAGGGACATATTTGTGTTCCAATTACTTTAAATTTCAATGTAAAATCAAAATCTTTTTTCTTGAAATTAATATTTAAAATCAAAATATTGATTTTTTTTTAAACAGAAGTAATCAAATAAACATTCGTCTGATTTCTTAACTTAAGGGAGTTACATCCCTTTAAAGA
The DNA here is from genome assembly GCA_963971135.1 of Stenus bimaculatus. Classification (NCBI taxonomy): domain Eukaryota; kingdom Metazoa; phylum Arthropoda; class Insecta; order Coleoptera; family Staphylinidae; genus Stenus; species Stenus bimaculatus. The sequence goes on along the minus strand of OZ020180.1, from coordinate 16,343,822 downwards.
AGCTTACAAAAATTAGGTTTTTAGTTGTTTATTTTACATTGGTATTAGTCTTTAAAGTTTACTTATAGATTTTTTTAATGTATTTTTGGCTCTACTTTAATAGGCAATTTTGGGGAGGGTCAAATGTCAAATATTGCTAAAGTTTAAGGGTAAAATTTAAAAAAAATATTTTTGGCTAAAATAATATTCTAAACTTTAATTGCTTTGAACTTCTTTTTGAAGTGCATTTTCGTCTGAAACGACATATTCTATTTTATGTAAAATTAAATGGAAGTTTTTTTATACAAAATTTAAACTCTAGCATATAACCCGTTCTAAATAAATAAACAGATACTTTTTGCTAGCACTTTAAATTGTTTTTAGCTCATTTTGAAAGCGAATTTGAGAAAATAATTTTAAGAAACCCTATATTTCTGAATATAGAATATAAAGAAGTCAATTAATGCGTCAACTTGTGATATTTGAAAATAAATAAATCCACGATTCGAAGAATTAAAAATAGAAGATTGTAAAAGATTATTGTTTTTTGTGATGAAACCAGAGGCTTCCGCCTCTATGGTAATCCATCACTGAAAATATGAAAATTGTATCGTTTTACCAATTATAATTTCGTTTCAGATATGGGTAAAGAAACCAGCGTTTCTTTGAGCAACATGCAGGAGGGCGATGTCCTGAAACAACTCGAGAGTTTATCCAAGAAGTAATAAATAATTATTACAAAAAATAAATTGTAGAAGTGTTAATTTGTAAATATACAACTTTATTAATAATCATTACATTACTAAAAACTTTACACTAATACTCATATCATTTTCGGTAATCCAAAAAGTTGTGGTTGGAATTCTTGAAGACTTTTTAAAACTAATGTTGCTTCACTACGATCTTCTTCTGTAATCAACTTATCAGGTACCATTACACATTGCATTCCTGCTGCAGTAGCTGCTTTAACTCCATTGGGTGCGTCTTCAAAAACTAAACATGAACTACTCGCAGGTTTTTCCAAGAAACGGCTTGCACAGACCAAAAATATATCCGGACTAGGTTTTCCGTTTTTTACTTCAGAATCAGAAGCTCCAGTCACAATATGATTAAATAGTTTAAAAAATTGTTGATGCTTATGCGTTTTTAACTCGTAACTTTCTCTTGAAGATGAAGTTGCTACAGCTATCGGAATGTTATTTCTATGTAAGTGAGATACTAATAATTCTGCACCTAAAAACATTCGATAATTTAATATAGAACATGAACATTTAAGAAAATTAATAATATTAAGTACCTGGTAAAATTGAGCAATTAGTTAATAATTTTTTAGATTCAATAGAAAATTGTTCAGCGAATTCTTCCCAAGGAATAGGTAATTTAAGTTCTTGCACGACAATCTTACAAGTATCTGCTTGCTGAGTGCCGAGCACTTTGGCCCTGATTTTCGACGAGTAGATTTTACCGAATTGCGCTGATATACTGCTTATTACTTTATAGTAAACCCATTCTGTATCTGCAAAAACGTACCTGGCATTAGTTCAGCAGTAGGCATTAATTTGTTAATTTGTTGAGAAATCTGCTCCAAATAATCTTCCAATGTTATTGGCAAATCAAGAGCTTTAATTATTACTTTCGCCGATTCTTCCCCCAACATTCCCATTACTTGACATTTCAGTTCCCAAGTGTATGTTTTACCATATTGTGATATTACATTTTGGGTTGCTTCCGTATATAGCCGTTCAGTGTCTAAATTTTGAATTTATTTTAATCGCTTATAACAAAATTATAGCAATGATTGAAAAATGAATGATTCTTATCAAGAGCTCCTAAATTCACAAAGCCTTATGCCTTATTTTACACTTATACAGGGTGATTCAAAACTATTCCGCATCCTCTTAAGGACAAATTCCTCTCATGAAAATTACAAGAAAAGTTTTTACAAACATATGTTCGATATCACTTCATAAGAGAGCTTACAGCTATTAAAGGAGTTATCAATAGGTAGGTTTTTATTTGTTATTTTAAAACAAATTGAAGTACAGATTAACAGATTTGATATTTAGTATAATTGTATAATGATTCATACCAAATTTCAAAACTACTTCAATTTGTTTTGAAATAAACGAACAAAAACCTACTAATTGACAACACCTTTAACGGTTGCACAGAAATACATGTCATATTTTTAGTTTAAGTGTCACTTGAAGCTTAAGCTTCAACTGTGCAACCGGCCTAAAAGGCTGCAGCTTCCTTAAGAAGCGACATCGAACATATGTTATAAACTTTTATTTTCAAGACAGGAATCTGCCCTTAAGAGGATGCGGAATAGTTTTAAATCACCCTATATACAACTAGCATTGAAAAATAATTATAATTTTTGATAAAACATTAGGCATTTTGAAGATTTGACTCCGTCTATTTAATTGACTTGAATGTTTGTAAATTATGATTTCAAATAATGTAATTTCAAAGAAAATTCATATAGCTGAAATGCTGAATTATTTAGTTTCCAATTCAAAAATTGAAAAAAAAAACCACCACCGACTTTCAATAAATATTAAAAGTTTAAAATAATTGGAAACAAAAATCAACACTCAAATAAGAAAATTGCACCAAATAAGTTGAAATAAAATGTTGGTTTCAAAAGCCGCATATTACATAACCTAACTTAAACACGTACATAATCACTTACCTAAGAGCAAACCATCCATATCAAAAATAACATGTGTAGCTTGTCTCAAAGAACTTTTAGCGGTTGAAAATGAACGTATCATTTTTATTTATTCTTAATTTAAATATTTAAAAACTAACCTCAATATAAAAAAAAGTTATAGAAATAATTTTGAATAGAGTGATAAGACATGGAGAAGTGAGACGGACTCTTGGGTTCTGTGGTGGTTTGAAATATAAATATCATAAATATACAGGGTGTTGCGATTAAAAACTAACATTTGTATGAAAAAATAAAGGGCGATGCTCAATAGCCCGTGAACGAGACATGAAAGACAGTACAGACGGGAGACGTTTAAGTTTGAGATGTACAACAAGGCGGATTTATGCGGATTGAAATAGTAACATACTAGGGACCTCGCTAGGGACATTTCATTTTTATACCGTTAATTAAAAATATAATTTATAAATAAAATTTTGTTAATTTACTTAAAAATTAGATATTGTTAAAAATGGATTTAGATTCCGATGATTTACTTTTATATTTATATGCTGCAATGGGATTCCTGATATCAGCACAAGCACACCTCTATTTAACTGAAACAGCAAGCAGAAGATAAGTTTAGTGCCTATTTTTTATTGACTGAAATATATTTATATGGTTGGGACATTAAGGCATAATTATAAGAATTGCAAACATTATGCCAAATGTAATCTGAAAGGGTCATTTGTGAATATTTTCCTACACATGTACATACATATCAGTACACGATTTTTTTTAAATACAGGGTGTCTCAGACCACCCGTTCACCCCTTCTATTTAGAGAACGCCTTGTCGTACATGGCTAAAATAAAAAAAATATTACCAAAGCAAATCCGAAGAATCAATTGGTGCACTTATTTTTTTCCGGAATAATCGAGAATTGTATCGTTTCAAAGGTCTTTTAAAAAGAAACAACTTTTATTAAAATATTTTTTTAATATCTTGTATAATTAACAAATTAAATGAAAAACAAAAGCAAACAAGTGACAAATGGTTTCTTAAATTATGGAAAAATTAAAACACTACCATCATCCTCAATGGGTAAGGGTAGAGGCAATTATGATTTTTTAAATGGAAACATGTATTTTTTGCTTCGCTTGTTAAAAATAATCAACTTTTTAGGTTATGTATTTACCTTAATTCAAAAAATAAAAAAAAGTTGATTATTTTTAACGAATAAAGTGACAAACGCAAAAAAGAGTTTCAATTTAAAAAAATCTCTCTCTTGCCCATTTGCGGATGATGGTGACGATTTAATTTTTCCATAATTTAAGAGACCAATGGTCACTTGTTTGCATATTTTTTTTTCGTTTAATTTGTTAATTATGCAAGATATTACAAACATATTTTAATAAAAGTTGTTTCTTTTTAAAAGACCTTTCAAACGATACCATACTCGACCTATGTTGCCATTTAAAAATCGAAAGTTACTTCCGGTTCCGGGTACTTCCGGATTGTTCCGGAAAAAAATAAGTGCACCAATGGATTCTTCGGGTTTGCTTTGGTAATAATTTTTTTTTATTTCAGCCTTGTACGACAAGGCGTTCTCAAAATAAAAGGTGTGGACGGGTGGTCTGAGACACCCTGTATACAAGAAAGATTCCGGAATTTTCGGAAATACTTTGATAAATTACTAAGAATGGTCAAAAAACACTTTTATCTATGACAAACACTGTTAGGAAAAGACAGGTTAAAAAAATTTGATATTTAACTATCATCGGCGATGCCGTTTGAAATGCGCATGTACATGTCACCGCCGTGAACGCGAAAGATAAAACTTCACCAACTTTCCCGTTATGGTCGGGATTCGAATTCATGTTCACGGGCAACCTCTCCGTGGGATATTCCTTTTTTGGATATTACATTTAATGAATTTAAGTGTTCGTCTGATGATTCATTTAAAAAAGCACGTTTAAATGCTTAGTCTTCTAAAGAATCAGGTGCCTGGCTACATGCTTTACCAGGTTCATCTTTGGGTACCCTTCTTGATAACGATTCATTTAGTCTCTATAGGTCTCCGTCTTGGTTCTCCATTATGTATTGAACATACTTGTTCATGTGGCTCGACTGTACATGAAAATGGTTTACATGGATTAAGTTGTAAATTTAGCGCTGGGAGATTATCTCGTCACAGTGAAGTTAATGAATTAATTAAAAGAGCATTGTCTTCTGCCGATGTACCATCTATTTTAGAACCGTTAGGAACTAGTAGGGATGATGGTAAGACCTGATAGAATGACCTTTATTCCTTGGTGTTTCGGCAAGTCAGCTGTTTGGGACTTTACTTGTGTAGACACTATGGCCACGTCGCATTTAAAATCTTCTATTTCTTCTGGTGCTGCTGCTTTGATCGGGGAAAAAACAAAAAAATCAAAATATAGAAACCTTGAGAAAAATTTTCTGTTTTACCCAGTCAGTATAGAAACATTTGCAGTTTGGGGTTCTACTGGTTTAAAATTCATTAAAGACATTAGCAAAAGAATAGAAAATTTGATTAAAGATGCTAGAGTTTATTTCATCTGAAGTGAACCTTTCCTGCGCCGCGAGCGCTTTTACCCGAGCGATTATTATTAAAACTAAATAATGTCGATTCATACATTACAGGAATTCAGATTAATTGAGAAACCTTAATTCTAGATGACTAGTACATCATCACGTACATCAATCATAAACTAAGTTAATCTAAATATTCTTAAACATTGATTTCTGAGCAGGGTTCTCTTCAGATGAAAACCACTCTAGGTCTTTTTCATTTCTTGTTCAACGAATAAGCATTGCTATTCAAAGGGGAAATGCTGCCGCTGTTTTAGGTACTCTTCTTTAGAAGAAATTTATATGATACCTCAATCTTTTAAGAAACATTCATATTTTGATTCTTTCATAGTTCCTTCAATAGACCATTCAAAGGGAACTTTGGAAGTTGAAAGTTTGAATGATTTTTTAATTTTAACTCCGAATAATCAATTAGAAGTTAGCAGTTCTGAATTCATTATCTCGGCCGATAGTGAGAAAGAAAATCGATCCGATTTATACATAAATACGATACCTCGACGTGCAGTTAAAAAAACATATATTGTGCTTAATGGAACTGCTTATACTTCAAAAAGGAACTATGATGAAGATGAAGAAGAGGGTTGTGATGATAAAGTTGAGAAGAATGATGTTTTAGAAGACCAAGATATTAATTTGGAAGCTCTTCAGGAAAAAAGAACATTTAGATCTACCAGACAAAAACGTGGGTCTTTCTTACCTGTTTCGGAAATTTCAAGTTTTTAATCTAACAGTGATAATTTGCCCTTAAACCATTTAGTTAATGATAGTGAGACTGATAAACATGTAACAGTTAGTACCAGAGCCAGAGTACGGGAAGAGCTCGAGCTCTTATTAAGAAATGAGAGAAATGATATTTATATTATAATTTTTAATTACATATTTTTAATATTTTTATTATGTATTATATACTTTTTAAATAAATGACATGAATAAAATTTTCATATCAGTTTACAGGTAATTTACTAAAGCAAATAAAACACATCTTATAACGAATTTAAATCATTATCGCGCACCCTGTATTTGTCTCTTCATATGTGTGCATCGTGTGATTCTCTATTCTATGATCAAACTGCTGCCAAAAAAAAAAAACTGTCATGTTAATAAAAATGGCGAAATCCAGCGAAATCTGCGTACAAATTGCAAACTAGAAAGAGATAATTAAGGTAAAGTACATTAAAGCATATGATACGAAATTGCGCAATAATTCGGTGAGATGACGAACCGTATATAAGTGGGATCACCGAAACTCTGATAGTTTACATCAATTTCCAGCTGGAATGTGTTGGTGTTACATTGGTGTATTCAATTATTGGGGCCATGAATAATCACAACAGATACAACAATTATCACCACCGCCCAAACCACTCACGTTACAACCGAGACAGTAATTCCAATTCTCAGGAAAGTTCCTATCAAACGTATAATCAAGAGATAGATATAAGCAATTCTACATTGCAACCTACTGCCTTAGAATTTAGGCCTAGCTCTAGCTCAAGTAACGCACAACAGTACAATAATGGAGCTGTTAGACGGAATTATAGTAATAATCGCTACTATCATGCAGATAAACGGTACAATAATAGATTTAATAATGATACGAAGAAAAATTGGTACGTAAAGAAGAATGATAGACCCGAAGTTGATAATTGGCGCAGGAAGGAACACAAAGAACAAAATGAGCAACATAAACCTCCTAAAAAAAGTATTTACATTTATTTATTTATATCTTAATTTTAAAATTTGCAAATATCTAGATTACCCAAAACAAATAATTTTGTAACTTTGTGATAAAATATTTCATTGCTTACGTTTAAAACTTGGCATCAGAAATGTCCAAATATAATAGATGCAAATTGTTAAAGGTATTGAATTTTATGAATATATATTTTTTAGTTGATGCTGGTTCACAGCGTGAGCGATTAGAAGAAATGATATCCCGGCGTCTCCTAGAATGTTTAGTGTGTTGTGAAAAGCTGCGTAACACCGATAAAATCTGGTCTTGTAAACAATGCTTTCACATCATGCATTTGAATTGTACAATTAAGTGGGCACAATCATCGAAACTTGAGGACGGTTGGCGATGTCCTGCATGTCAAAACTTATCAACGGAAATCCCCAAACGTTATTACTGCTATTGCGGTAAATTTGTTGATCCGAAATTTGAACCGGGATCATTAGCACATAGTTGTGGTGATATTTGTGGTCGTAGAGGGCGCAATTGTAAGCACAACTGTACATTAAAATGTCATCCTGGCCCGTGCCCTGATTGCACTGTCATGGTTAAAAGATTTTGTGGCTGTGGTTCAACTAGTCCCATGGTTAAATGCAGTTCGGATATTAAAATAACTTGTAAAAACACTTGTGGGAAAACTTTAAACTGTACTTTACATAAATGTGAGCTAGTTTGCCATGTCGATGATTGCGATAATTGCACTGTTTTGATTGAACAAACTTGTTACTGTGGAAAAGAAAAAAGGGAAATTAATTGTAGTGAAGAGGAGATCGGAAAAAATTATTTCCAATGTGAGAATATTTGTCAGAAGCGTTTATCCTGTGAGAACCATTTCTGTGAAGAAAAATGTCATCCGGGTGAATGCAAGAAGTGCATTTTGGATCCTGCCATTATTACTCATTGCCCTTGTGGTAACACCAAGCTTCAAGTTGAGCGGAACTCGTGCCTTGATGTAATTCCTTGCTGTGATAAGGTATAATTAATTAATTAAATTTCACGCCACAATTTAATATTTTTACATAAATAATCTACAAGTTTTATGTTTGAGAATGTAGAAATTTTTTTTTATTTTTAGATTTGCAACAAAAAACGAATGTGTGGTCAGCCAAGCAATCCACATTTATGTAAGGAAAATTGTCACGCCGGTGATTGCCCTTCTTGTCCTCTTTACACCATGGTGCGCTGTCGTTGTGGACATATGGATCGTGAAGTACTTTGCAAAGATTTAACAACAAAAGCAGACGATGCTAGGTGCCAAAAGAAATGCACAAAGGTAACACTTCAACAAGGAGAAATAAAAAATTGAATTTAAGAATAAATTGAGGCGAAAGTCGGCAAATTTGAGCGCTTGAGTTTGAAATTCTCTTGATATTTGCGTTATTGGTCATTACTTTTTTTCCAGTGGAGCTTTTTTAAATTTTCTTTTTTTGTTATAAAGAAGAGTCTTCTGGCTACCAATTTCTTCTATTTTTGTTTTGGTAAGTGAAACCAAATAATCATACGGCAGCAGTAAAACGGGCTCTTTACAAAAAATGTTCGCTTAGCGGCTCTTTGAAACATTCTAAAAAACTATTTGAAATAATATTTTTTTTCCAATGCTAGAAATAAGTTAAAATATAAACGAAGACTTAGATGTTGGGTTTTTTTGTTATAAATATATTTTTAAATTTTTTACAGCATCCCAAAAATGTCTTACAATTTTACTTAATTTTTGGGATGCTGTAAATAGTTTAAAAATATATTTAAAACAAAAAAACGCAACATCAAAGTCTTCGTTTATATCTTAACTTATTTGTAGCGTTGGAAAAAAAAATATTACTTCAATTAGTTTTTTAGAATGTTTCAAAGAGCCGCTAAGCGAACATTTTTTGTAAAGACCCCGTTTTACTGCTGCCGTATGATTATTTGGTTTGACTTACCAAAACAAAAAAAAGAAGAAATTGGTAGCAACAAGACTTCTGTGTACCAAAAAAAGAAATTTTAAAAAAGCTTCAATGTAAAAAAAAATATGACCAAAACCACAAATATCAAGTGAATTTCAAAATCAAGCGCTCAAATTTGGCAACTATCCTCTTAATATTTTCTCCTAAAATGCATAATTTTGAGATAAAATTAATTGAATGTGTATTTTTTTAGAAACGAATGTGCTCTAAACATAAATGCAATCAATTGTGTTGTATTGAAGTTGAACATCCATGCCCCTTACCCTGCAATCACTTATTATCATGTGGTCTACATCGATGTGAGGAAAACTGCCATCGTGGTCAATGTGCACCATGTTGGCGCACTAGCTTCGAAGTTAGTAACTTTTACAATATTCTGATTAAAACATATTTTTTAAATCTAAAAAAAGCATTAGATTTTGTTTGAAGTTTTGTACTGCTAATTGGGTGAAAGTTTATGATCGGTCTGCAAAAATTTAATGAGCATATTTTTCAATATTGATGACTTTTTTTAGAGCATTTCAATATTTTTCCGACTATTTTCTTAAAAAGAAATGACAGAAATGCAAAGTAGATCATAAAGTGTGATAAGTTAAAAAACTTCTGCATCAATAAAAACTTTGCATCCGATTTAAATGTCTTGTATCTTTGAAAACGTTGGAGTCATATTTCTTCATAATTTTCAAATTTTTAATATTACGGATCATAGAACATTAATAATGTATAATTTGAAATGAAAATTTATTTTTTAGGAACTGTATTGTGAATGCGGAGACAATGTCTTATATCCTCCTGTGGCATGTGGTACCCGACCACCTCCGTGTTCAAAACCATGCTCAAGAGTACGTAGCTGCGGACATGAACCGTACCACAATTGCCACACAGGAGCGTGTCCCCCATGCGCCGTGTTCACAACTCGTTGGTGTCATGGTAGGCATGAAAAACGTCAAACGATCCCATGCCACCAGGAAGACTTTAGTTGTGGCCTACCCTGCAACAAAGATATGCCTTGTGGTCATCATAAATGTAATCAAATTTGTCATAAAGGCGAATGTCCACTGCCATGCACTCAACCTTGTACAATACAGAGGCCAGATTGTGAACACATGTGTTACCAACCCTGCCACGCTCCACCCTGCCCGAACATTCCTTGCAAGCAAAGTTTAATAGTTACATGCCAGTGTGGGTTACGAAGCAGTACTCGAATTTGTATGGATTTAGCTGGCGAGTTTCAGAAAATTGCCATGGTTCAAATTGCTTCCAAAATGGCTGATGTACAAAGGGGGCAAGCAGTTGATTTAAACGATTTTACCACTCCTAAAAAAGGGGTTGCTCCTAAAATGTAAGCAAACAAAAAATCAGTGAATCTCTTAACAACAATCCATATTGTTCACCAAATCTCTTATTTTCAGTTTAAAAAATCAGTGATTTATTCATCGAAATAAATATAAACTTTAACCATTTTTAATGATGATAATATACGAATTAACCCTTTCTCAACCCAATTATTTTTTTAAATTGAATGCCAAGTGTAATTAGGGTTAATTTCTGTACGGAAACCACTTTATTTTATCACTACCCCACAATTCTACCCTTGTAAATAAGCAAAATAATTAAAGTCTCAATTTTTTTGTAGGTTAGAATGTAATGATGAATGTCGTTTAGTGGAACGTAATCGAAGATTAGCAATAGGTCTGCAAATAAGAAATCCAGATTTGAGTTCAAAATTAACACCGCGCTACTCTGATTTTATGAAAAGCTGGGGAAAGAAAGATCCTCGTTTTTGCCAACACGTTCATGATAAATTAACAGAGTTGGTACAATTAGCGAAGCAAAGCAAGCAGAAAAGTCGATCTTTCTCCTTTGAGTGCATGAAACGAGAAAAGCGTGAATTTGTGCATGAATACTGCGAACATTTTGGATGTGATAGTGCTGCTTACGATAAAGAACCAAATAGGAATATTGTAGCCACTGCATTTAGGTAAGAGAATTTGAAATTTTACAAAAAATTGGTGTGTAGTTGCTTTTGATAGGAAAAAAAAATTCTTAATCAGTTTAAATTTTTTCCTTGAAACTAATTAGTGATTTGTAAATCTCCTTTTACTGTTGCTTATGAAATCTATGCCAACCGAAACTTGAAATTACAATCATGTAAATCTTATTTTAATAAGTGGTGTATAAATCTTATTTTTTTTAGGGATAAATCTTGGTTGCCAAGTGTGAGTTTGATTCAGTTGTTGCAAAGAGAAAATGGGCAACGTAAAGTACCAGGACCTGTGTTGAATAAGCCGCATTTAAGTAAAACGGACCAATCTATTTCAGTTAAATTGCAAAGCCGGTCAGTAACTAGACCACCTACTCCTCCTGGAGAGTACATTGATTACTTCGATAATCCTCCTTAACGCTAAATAACTCAATGATTAAACCATTCTTTTCATTTTATTTTTAGTTATTATGTTTTTAGACGAATATTGGTTTCTATGTATTAAACATTTACTTGTTCAAACAAAGCTTAGGAGTAAGGAAAAATAAAGTAATGGTTATTAAAACTTATATCGTATTTTATAATAATACAATTGTTCCTTTTATTGATAACAACGGGTATAAGGTACAACTAGAACGTATATTTAAGTTTTGTTACCTAGTTAATTTTGTCTAAAGACATGGGAAAAATGTAAAAAAAATACCTCAGCTTGAATGATAGTTTCAAGGTCAAGTGATGTACTTTGATTCATTACCATTACCTCCTTTTGTTTATTACATGGAGCTGTACCAACTTTGCGGTAATTGGCGGTGCATGGTAATCGAACAATTACTAGCTACGAGCTGCACCGAGTGATGTCACGAGTATGGATAGTTGCAATAATCGTATTTAAGCATAATGGAAAGTAGCATAATCCAGAAGGAAAATAGCATAACGGAAAGCAGCAGAACGGAAAATAGACAAAACAGAAAACAGCATAATCCAGAAACCGGAAAGTAGTATAAACGGAAAGCACCAGAAAGTAAAAACGCAGAATGACGAATGGTCTACTGCGAATTTTACTGAAGGAAAACCTAGATACATTCATTTTCAAATACAAATGGACCGGACCAAAATGTCCAGCGCTAAAATAACCTAACCTAACCTACTTATTATGATAACATAGTTTTCATTACTGGAACGCGCCCATAATAAACTAACCATTGACAGATTTCCTATAGTATTTCTATCATTTTTTTTTTAGTTTAAGAGCATTCACAGCTGACCTAAAAATTAAAAAACAACTTCTCATTTTTTTAATTTATTTTTAAATATACAGGGTCTCCCGAAATTAAGGGGCCAAACTTTAGGAGGCGATTCTACAACTAATTTTAAGAAAAAAACTTCGTATAAACATGTGTCCGATTTCGCTTCCTAATCTGAAAAAAATAGAGAAATTATATCTTAAACGTATTAGTCTTCACACCAAATTTCAAATCTTTATTACAAACCGTTTTCAAATAAATGACAAAAAACCTAGTTTTAGTCACAATATTTAAAGGGCTGTAGCTCTCTTAGGAAGCGAAATCGGACACATGTTTATAGGAAGTTTTTTTCTTAAAATTAGTTGTAGAATCGCCTCCTAAAGTTTGGCCGCTTAATTTCGGGACACCCTGTATAAATTTTATTTTTCGGTTGAAAATTAATAGCGTTTTCGGCTTACTTGCACTAGCCTGCACTGCGTTGCACTGAGTGCATTTCGGGTGTTCGGCTTATAATTTCAACTCGCATTTTCTCGGTGCCGAGTGTTGGACTTAGAGCGAAAAGTGCACCAGTTGTGCACTGAGTGCAGCTTTTCTCGCACCGGCTCCAAGAGCTCGTGCTGGTTTCAGTGCAAATATGGCGGACTTATTCCAAGATAATAACGATAATAACAAAGCTAAAAAATAAAAAAAATTACAAAAATGGAAATGTTCCCAAATATTTTATCATCTCTTCTTCGGATGACGATAAATTTTTCATTTAAGCTGGGAAAATTTTAAAAAAAGTCCCAAAAATTAAAAGTTTCATGGATATATAGTTCTTGAGTTTGTTGAGTAATATTCCTTGGGTCGTCCATATTCATGAATTCTTTTTTTGAGACTTTAGTGACTTGTTAAGTTATGATAAATTCAGCACCGGTTGACTAAAAGGTGTTCGGCTTATAACATGCACTGGTTTGGTGGAGTTGCACTAGAGGTGCCCTGGATGATAAACTGGGGCAATGCAAGTTCGCACCAAGTGCACTTAAGCCGAAAACGCTATAAGTTACATTAATGCTTAGATGTTTAAAGTTCGTTTTTGTTTCTATTTTTTATTTTTTTTTATAAAAAAAAATTTAAAATTAAAATAGAAACAAAAACCAAATTTAAACAACTAATAATTATTGTAACTTAATTTTCGACCGAAAAATAAAATTAATATATTTAAAAATAAATTAAAAAAATGAGAAGTAGTTCTTAAATTTTTATGCAACCAAAATTACACGTTAAAAAAATGACAGATTTCCAATAGTATTTCTGTCATTATTATAGTTTAAGCGTCACTTATGGCCGATCTCACCGACACGACTTAGGCCCCTAAGTAGTACTTAAATTTTGAATTGACAGATTTTGTATTGTGTTCCTGTCAATTTAGACATTAAAGTAGTTCTTAAATTTTAAGTCGTGTCGTTGAGATCGGCCATTAAAGCGTAAGCTCCAACTGTGCTACTGTATGGATCCATGCATCACCTTGCATGAAGCTCCAATAAACAAAAGGGGGCAATGGTAATAAATCAAAGTAAATCACTTGACCTTGAAACTGCCATTCAAGACCAGGTAATTGTTTTTACAGTTTTCGCACGTTTTTAGGTAAATATAAATAAAGAAGAACTTAAATAGATATTATGTTTTATTTGGGATTTGAAAAACATAAATAATAAAGAACAGTTGAGTGTTTAAAAGAACTCGTTTGGAGCAATACGGAATACTTCCGGGTTACGTTCAGTAATGACACTCTCTGGGCGAGAGTTACACCTGTGTTCGCCCAAAGTCGTTCAAAAATAGAAAGAACACCTTATCCAAATTCGTTCAGGAATTCATACACTACGAGTGCACTTCGATAATGACGTTGTAACACACTACCCAGAGTACACACTACCCTCACACTAATAGCGTTTTCGGCTTACTTGCACTGGCCTGCACTGCGTTGCACTGAGTGCATTTCGGGTGTTCGGATTATAATTTCAACTCGCATTTTCTCGGTGCCGAGTGTTCGACTTAGAGCGAAAAGTGCACCAGTTGTGCACTGAGTGCAGCTTTTCTCGCACCGGCTCCAAGAGCTCGTGCTGGTTTTAGTGCAAATATGGCGGACTTATTCCAAGATAATAACGATAATAACAAAGCTCAAAAAATAAAAAAAATTACAAAAATGGAAATGTTCCCAAATATTTTATCATCTCTTCTTCGGATGACGATAAATTTTTCATTTAAGCTGGGAAAATTTAAAAAAAAGCCCCAAAAATTAAAAGTTTCATGGATATATAGTTCTTGAGTTTGTTAGTAATATTCCTTGGGTCGTCCATATTCATGAATTCTTTTTTTGAGACTTTAGTGACTTGTTAAGTTATGATAAATTCAGCACCGGTTCACTAAAAGGTGTTCGGCTTATAACGTGCACTGGTTTGGTGGAGTTGCACTAGAGGTGCCCTGGATGATAAACTGGGGCAATGCAAGTTCGCACCAAGTGCACTTAAGCCGAAAACGCTATAAGTTACTCAACGGCCTCCTTGAGTAAATAATCGTTTAGAAATCCTCGGAGCGTTCGCTTTAGGCGCACTTGTTTGTAAAAAGAAAAAATCAAAAACTCGCGAGTAAACTATTAAAAAAATGTGTATGATATTTGCGAGTTTTTACCATAGAAAACTCACGAGAAAACGTGAAGATTTTATAAAGTTAACTCGCAAGTGTCATACGGCCTTTATGTTAAAGTACGTCGTACCGTTGGTCGTACGTTTACCCAAAATGGTTCAATCCCTACATTCGAGTGCACTTCGATAATGACGTCATAACACACTACCCAGAGTGCACTCTACCCTCACACTGCGTTTCTGAACGGCCTCCTGTAGAGTAAATGGAAAGCGTCTCTGAGTGACGACTGACGTCAGATTAATAAAATTTCGGTTTACATAAAAGCTTTTGTAAATTAAAATTCACCGCAAATTAATGAAATTCAATTAAAGTTACTCAAAGGAATTTGTTTAGATTTGGGCGTAAAAATACTGTTTCCTACAGAAAATGGTAGATTATAGCAAATGGAAGAACATCGAGGTTAGTTTCTAGAAATTTTTTAAATATCCTTAATTTTCAATTTTATACCTTAATTTGTAAAATTGTACCATAATCCATGATAAAAACTGAATTTATTTAACCTTATTTTTTATTTAAAATTAAAAAAAAATAATACAAAATCAAGAATTTTCTGAAAATTTCAAATTTGGTAATTTAGTTAATGGTTTTGATGATTAGATTTCAGATGATGAAGATGATACCCATCCAAATATCGATACCCCATCACTTTTTCGATGGAGACATCAAGCACGGGTTGAGCGAATGGAACAGCAAGAAGTGGAATTAAAAGAACACGAACAAAAAAAAACTGATAATAAGAACAAGATAACAGAAGTTCGAAAGCAAATCGAAGAAGGTTGCCCTAATTTGGATGAACTCAAAGCATCATTACTGGAGCTAGAAAAAGAAGAAGATGAAATTAATAAAAAGGATGAAGAGATTAAGAAGAAGGAAAAAGTAAGTATTTTTTGTTTTATTACATTTTTTAATTTTCAACGCTGTTGCTGTGATGTTTACCATTTACCTTAAAACTACTTGGATTGGAAATTAATATTTATTAATTTTCTTTAAATTAACCAGTTAAGAGGATTTAAAAATTTTTCTGTAACTTATACAGAAATATATATAATTTAATTTTTTTTTCTTATTTTTTTTTTTTAATTTTTTTATTATTATTAATTTTATTTTAATCAATTCAATTGTTTTTTTTTTGTTTTTAAGTTTTCAGTGTTTTATAATTTTAAGTTTTGTTTTTTAATTTATTATTAATAAATTAAAAAAATATTAATAAATTAAAAAAATATTAATACATTAAAAATTATTAATAATAAATTAAAATACAAAATTTAAAAAAAAACTGAAAATTCAAAAACAAAAAGACAATTGAATTAAATTAAAAAAAAATTATTAATAATAGAAAAAATTTAAAAAAATAAGAAAAAAAAATTTACAAAAATTAATTTAAAAAAAATTATTGGTATAAGTGGTTTAGATTATTTTTGTTAATAATTTTTCTCAATCGAAAAAAATATGTTGCCATTTGAAAAAGAAAAGTTGCGTCTTCCTCCTCTGACATTTTCAAAAATAAAATTAATCTTTTATTCTTCAAACCATTTAATTTGACATATCACTTATTAAAATCGGATAAGAAGTAACGAAGCTACATCGTTGGCCGTTTTTTGTGCACCCCTCGGTATGTTTACTTATTTTTTGTTTTTTTATTTTAAGCATTTTTGTTGTTTTATTTTTCACAAAAAGGGGTGATCCTAATAAACAACTAATCTTAAAATATTAACCAGGCTGAAGTTACATATGAATGCATTCGGATTCGTTTTTGGCTTCATTTTTGCATTTGTTTTTGCAAAAATTGAAAAAATCGATAAATTATGAATTATGAGTCGTGACCGTTATATTTTTATTTTCTCGTAAACAAAAAAATGTATCCTCGCAAATTTTTTTATATTAGTTACTTACTATAAGGGCAAGATATAAAATCTAGTAAAAATTTTAGATCTAAGTAGCGCCT
This sequence comes from Stenus bimaculatus, assembly GCA_963971135.1. NCBI lineage: Eukaryota > Metazoa > Arthropoda > Insecta > Coleoptera > Staphylinidae > Stenus > Stenus bimaculatus. Next base: position 16,327,041 of record OZ020180.1, on the reverse strand, counting down.
GACAGAAAAAAATTTAAAAAATCTAAAAATTATGAAGTCGCGACCGTTATTTTTTTTATTTCTCGTAATCAAAAAAATGTTTCCCCACATTTTTTTTATATTTTGTTTTATAAGGGTAAGAAATAGAAAGTAGTAAAAATTATAGATCTAAGTAAGGTCTTACATAGAAAAAAATTTAAAAAATCTGAAAATTATGAAGTTATTTTTTTAATTTATCTTCTTAATCTAAAATATGAATACCCGCAATTTTTTTTTTATATTTTGTTAATATAAGAACGAGCAGTCAAAACTAGTAAAAAATTAGTTCTAAGTAGGGCCAGACAAAGAAAAAAATTGATAAATCATGAAGTTATTTTTTTAAATTCATCATAATCAAACAAAATGTATCCCTTAATTTCTCAATGCATACCTGTAATTTTTTTATATTTGATTTCACAAATATTTGTCTTGAATACGAAATTTCTTTACTTTTATTAATTTTATTGATCTTACAATAGAATGACTTACAAAGTAAGTATAATATAAGACATGTCAAAGTTACAATAACAACTATACAAATAAACAAATACATATTATGTATAAATTTTAAATATACTACATTAGGAGTTACATGTAAAATATTTTAAAAATAGTTTAAAAATCCTTTGTACTATAAAATGCATTTTCAATTAGCACCTTTTTTATTTTTTTAATGTACATACGTAGGTATTTTAAAGCCAGATGTATTTAATTTTGATATTAGTCTCGAATAACAAGTGAGTTTCGTTTCAAATTAAAAATTTGTAAGTTAATAAGTAATTTATATTTAAAGTATAAAGAGTAGAAAAAAAATTCAAGCCTACGATTTTTCGTTCAAAAGTTATGAATTTTTATATAAAATATGGCACGTTCTGGTAAATGACTAAAGGTGTATTTTCAAAAATTCATATTTCGCTCAATAACTAAAATTAAGAAACAAAAATTTGTACAGATAAGTTAAAAATTACCGATATTGACATATTAAATTTTTTTAAATTTATTTAATTTTCAGGTACATTACCTAAAAAAACTTCGTTTTTTTTGAGTTTTTGGGGAATAAATTTTTTGCTGGGGTGCAGAGGTCAAGTGACCCCCTACATTTTATCCATTTTCTATTATCTTTAATTTGCAGGATCAATTTTGAAAAAAATCGAAAAAAAGTTTTTTTTAGATATTTTTAAGGCTACGGACTTGAAATTTTTCATGGAAATCGATTTTTATTTTAAAAACTATAAAAGTTACCGGTTTCAAATTCGGGGTGAATTTCGGACACTGAGGGGATGAATTCGATTTTTCTTTCTTGGCTGAATAACTTTTTTCAGGGCTGTCCGATTAAAAATTTCTTCTCCGTACACATACAAAATTCACACCTTCCCCGTTCCTTAGGGTTTTAGTATGTATTATCAAGGGTATTATTGAATAATGAACAACCCAGTCTAAATTATACTTCAGCTCAATGCTCAGAAATGCAGTGGTGTGCTCGGTGGTGCGTTTTGCGGATTATTTTAGTAGTTTTAAAATTATCAAAAACGTAAAGAAACAAAAGTTATGATCTTTAAAAAGTCGATGACCCCCCCACATGTAACGCCCCTGAAAATATTTTTTTTACTTTTATTGACCCAAAATGTGAAAAAACTGTGGCCAAAATTTCAAATTAATTTATTTTATTTACAAAAAAATATTTTTTTTTTTTAAATTTTTGAAGTGGTATAAGTTTTTAAGGAAGCATTTCCGGACATTACTTTATAAGTCAAAAATGCCTAGTTTCACTTCCTCTATCACCACAAAAAATTTGTCACAGTTATTCAGAGACACCTTGTAGAGTTTGAAATTTTACACACTTATACAGGGTGAGCTAAAATGATTGTGGTTTGATATATAGGCAACCAAATACCCAGGTTGGTACAACTGAAATCTTAAAAAGAAAATCTCCTAGTAATCCAATGGTGTACCAAATTTTCTTTCCAAAATCTGAAATTTCACAGAAAATGTCAAATACTGAAAACGTTTTTCTTCATTTTCGAGGCAGATGCTAACAGAAAACAAAGATTAACACAAATTAATTTTGATAAAATCCGACGTTTATGAAATAGAAGGCACAATAACGCAATTCAAAAATCTGAAGTTTTGACACAACGGTAAAAATTACACCCACGCCTCTGCTTTTGTGAAGTCTAGTTACTTTACTTTGATTTTGACATGTTTTTGTATTACTATGAACTTGAAGCAAAGAAATTCCCCAGATTTTTAGGCGGGAAATTTGAGTTGACCACAATCATTTTAGCCCACCCTGTACATAGATAAATATTTTTTGTTCTACAGAGTAGGTTATTAAAATTTTGAAAAAAGGGAAATTTAAGGTGCTTAATCAATGCATAAAAGTGTATAAAAATGCCGATTTTTAATAATTATTTACAACATTATGGTAAATTATTCAAAACAAAAAGGGTTAATCCAGTCTGTAGACCACATAATCTTATTTTAGGATCAAGAAAAAAATTGAAAAATTTCAATTACTAATTGTTGTACGTTCAATAGAATAAACCTCTAAAACGCACCAAAAAAAACCTCTTAAAATTACAGTCGAATTCAGCGAATTTTACTCGTTATAACCGTGAAATGTTTTTTCCCTCCTATTATTCTAATTCGAAATATACAGGGTGTTTCAAAGCAAGAGTCGATAACTCTGGAATCCAATTTTTGACCAATTTCAAAAGAAAAAACAAGAATATGCACATTGCACATATACTTGTTAAAAAGCTCCATTTTCGAAATACAGGATTTGTACGAATTATTTTTAATTTGTTTTACACGTTCATTTTTAGTGTTATGTATTTTGCTTATTAATCCATAATTATAGGGCTTCGTGCCAGAGACCAAGGAAGAGCTCAATAATAAGATATTATTCTTAAATTTTGGCAGTAGTACTTAGATAAAATATGAATATTCAAAACAAATTTCTACATAAAACTTTTTCTGGAGCATCCACTCTATTTACCCGCCCACACCCATTTTTTTTGTACGACGTCATTATCCATAATTACATCAAATTTTAACAAGTATTTCGATTGCGTTTTTAATTTTAAGTAGAAGCGCAGGCAGTCGGCTCTTCATAACCTAATAACGAGAAATATTTACTCGGTATATCCGTGGAAAGGGTCGTATGTATCCGGATTTGCTCGTGATATCCGTGAACTCGTTATATCCGTGCTCGTTGTAACCAAGTTCGAAAAATTGAGGAAAACAATGTTATTTTTTTAAATTTATTTAGAGGCCCCTCCTTTGTTTGAGACCTTAGGCAATTACCTATTTTGCCTAGATGATAACGCGTCCCTGCAGAAATGTGACTTTACTGAATATTTCAATTATGTTATCATTAAACATAATAGTTAATAGTAGTTTTTTTGCAATTATTCTCTGCTTTATATGAAGTTCGAAAAAGCATGAAAGTCTTAATGGTATTTAGATAATTTCTTAAAATTTTACTTAATTTCTGGAACGCTGTAAAATGTTTAAAAATGTACCGGCGAGATGTTAGCAATAACTTTTCCAGCAATAGGTATTTTACATATAATTCTCCATAAGAGGTTTTTTCTAAATAACTCCCTTCCTTATCAATTTACAATAAAAATAAATACACCAAATTAAAGCACGATTAAATCCCTACAGAGTGGTGGTAACCTCTTTGCTTGTCCGTCCCGATTAAGTGTTTTATAGCACCCCAATCAAACCTCTATCACATATTTTCAAATTTTTAAATATTAACCTACAAAGACAAATGATATGTCTATGGATAGGATTTTTCATGTAGATGACGATGATATTGGTCACTTTGCTTGTCCGGGCCAATTAAGTGAGTAATTAGCAAAAAACATAATTTTTTCGGCATTTATGAAGTTTGAACGCTAACTTATTAACGCAGTATTGTTGCATAAAAAAGTAAATTACACCAAAAGATCAAAAATTTAATTGTGATTACGATGGTATGTCACACTTTGCTTGTCCGTCCATAATTAATTCGCTATTAGCCAGCAATAACTTTTTGACAAAGTAATAGACTTTTGACAGAAAAAGTGTGCGATAATTTGTCGCGTACATTCGAGAATCCCAGTCCAGAAGGCGAGCAGAACTTTAGAAATCCCAATAAACATATTCTCCTGTAAAACAATCTTTCAACAAGAAACCTTATTGACTGCAACAAATATGGAAAGCGAACGAAGGTCAATCGAAAAGATTGACCCATTAATATGGACCAAACTAACGGTTTTCCCTTTGAAATTATTTCAATTAGTTTAGAATATTGGCAGGCACCGTTAAGCGAATATTTTTTGTCAAACGCCCGTTTTACCGCTGACCTAAGGTTTGACTTACAAAAACAAAAAAAGAAGAAATTGGTAGCCACAAAACTCATCTGTATACCATAAAAAAAATTAATAATGCTCCACTAAAAAAAAGTTGTGACCAAAACCGCAAATATCAAGAGAATTTCAAAATCAACAATGTAAACAATATAGGCCTAAGAATGAATCCTTGCGGAACATACAATGTGACCGGCAAAACCACAGATCGACATGCCCTACTTCCATATCGGATGCAAAAATTAATTCCCACAAACTGAGACTTATTTGACAAATAAAACGTAAACAAGTCTGCCGTTTTGCCCACCCAAACGATTCAATGACAATTGGCAAAAGTGAGCTCTGTACAAAATTGCAGCAAATTATCCTTAGAAACATAGTTGTTATGTTAAAAAGTTGAAAAAAATAAAGAAAGATTAACACCCTGTATTTCGAAAATTGAGCATTTTGGCGAAAAATTTTATTCTTACTTTTTATCTTCAAATAGCTAAACGAATCTATTCCTGAAGTATTTAGAAACACCCTGTATACCCAAATTTATTATAATAAATAATAACCAGTAGGTACATATAATTTCTGTAACTGGTATCTTTGAACTGTAGATTAGAAAAATTTTTTGCTTATCATGAAAAATTTTATTTTTGGTTCATTATTCTGATGTCAGATCCTATTTTTTGATAGTTTTTAAGGCTTACCATTATATTAACAAACTGCAAAAAAATACGGGTGTACATTTTCTAGAGAAAAAAACGAATGCATAAACGAATGTAAAAATGACGCTGAAAACGATACGAATACATTTGAATGTAACTTTAGCCTGGTAAATATTACTTATTTTTTTAATGCTCTTAAAAATCAACAAAAATATCTGGAATCAAAAATGATGGGTGCTTCAGTACCTGGACCCTTTTATTTATTTAATAACGTTTTTTGTTTATAATGAAAATAGTCAAGAGCGCTCAAAATTTGAAATCAATTCATTTATAATCCACTTGATAATTTTTACAATTTTGTGAAACTAAATTTAGTTCCTGTTTTTGTAGGAAAAACTGCTGTAAAATTAACGAAAAACTGTCGCTTAATAATTTGGTAGGATTCACGAAACTAAAGTAAGGCACAACATAAATGCCTCATTTAAATGTATTAATTAACAAATCTCTTTTAAAATAACATGCCTTTTTTATCCTTATTCTTAAAAACCGCATGCCATTAACGCCTTCTTGAAATAAAATCACCCAAAATTCATTAATAACACAGGCCAACAAAATGAAAAAAAAAATTTTGGTGCTGGAAAATTAAGAACTGATTTTAGATATTTCTGATGTGCTAGTTCCAAAAATACATGGCTTTTTTTCGTAGCAGCTCTAGTTTTTGAGATTCGAGTTAATTGATTTTAGGTAGTTCGGATAAAAGCCAAAAATAATGAAATAATTAGGTATATCTATACATGTCAAAATTAAAATCTTGTACCTAAAATTAGAATATAATTTGCCGGCTTCAGTTAGAAAGATGGGATAGTCACATGATGGCCGACTACTGTTCGAGTCTTTAGTGAGACTACCCTAATAAAAAGTCCTATAAAAGAAAATTAATAATAGATTAGTGATAAATGTAAATTTTAGAAAATAAATACCTTGCTCTATACAGGGTGTCCCGAAATTAAGCGGCCAAACTTTAGGAGGCGATTCTACAACTAATTTTAAGAACAAAACTTCCTATAAACATGTGTTCGATTTCGCTTCCTAAGAGAGCTACAGCCCTTTAAATATTGTGACTAAAACTAGGTTTTTTGTCATTTATTTGAAAACGGTTTGTAATAAAGATTTGAATTTTGGTGTGAACACTAATACGTTTAAGATACAATTTCTCAATTTTTTTCAGATTTTTTGAAAGCTTTCAATAAATTTCAGAGCTGTCAAAAAATCTGAAAAAAATTGACAATTTATATCTTAAACGTATTAGTCTTCACACCAAAATTCAAATCTTTACTACCAACCGTTTTCAAATAAATGATAAAAAACCTAGTTTTAGTCACAATAGTTAAAGGGCTGTAGCTCCCTTAGGAAGCGAAATCACACACATGTTTATAGGAAGTTTTTTTCTTAAAATTAGTTGTAGAATCGTCTCCTAAAGTTTGGCCGCTTAATTTCGGCACACCCTGTATATATTTTTTTAACTGGCGGTTGGAGCAAATAGTAATAATTGAATAAAATAAAAGAGTCCAATTTGGCGTATCTCAAAAAGTAGAGCTGATAGAACAAATCTGACGGCTATTTCGGATTCTGCACCCAAAATTTACCTAGAAACAGTTAAAAAATCGCCGGCATCAAAATATGTGTTGGCCAGTGTAATTGATACTATTGAATCATTTTAGGTAACCCCATGGAATGTTGATACGATAAGCAAACCAGGTTTTGCTAAAACGGTCATAAATAAACGTCCACCTCAACCTGTAAATGAAAATCTTTCTGACGAAGAGCGAGAAGCACGTATGAAAGAATTTATAAAAACCAATGAAAAACAACTAAAAAATTTTGGAATGTTACGTAAATACCAAGACTCGCGTGAGTTCTTAAAATCACACAACCATCTAGTTTGCGAAGACACTGCAAATTACCTCGTGATTTGGTGTATCAATTTGGAAATGTCGCAGAAGCATGATTTAATGGAACATGTTGCACATCAAACAATTTGTATGCAGTTTATTTTAGAACTCGCCAAGCATCTAGAAACAGATCCAAGGGCTTGTCTTGATGCATTCTACCTTAAAATTCAAAATGCTGATCCTGAATACAAAGCTTCTTTTGAAAGCGAATTGAGGATGTTTAAGGAGAGGATACGCAAGCGTGCAGCTGAAAAACTTGATGAGGCAATCAAGGTAAGAATCTTCAATATTTTTTTTGAAATTTTAGAAGAATTTGGTTTGTTTTTTAATTTGTTTGACTAAATTCAAATCCCAATGACGTTGTTTTTTCAACAAAAAATAGCGTTTTTCCCCTTCTACCGTTTATTCTAAATACAGTTTAGAAAAGTGTACATTTTTTTGACCTCTGAAAAGCTTAAAAAAATACCGAAAACAGTCGATATTTCGTGTTTTGATCATGTGAAAGATTACTTTCAAAAGATTTTATTTATCATTCGAAAGGCAATTAAAATTGTGCTTTGTAAATTTTTGGAACTATTCAGTAGTGCATAGTACATAAAATTTACCGCTGCGATGCATAAAATTCAATTAAAAACTGGAAACGATTTGAAAAAATGTTGATACAAGATTTTTGAAATATTAATTTTGATTTTAGGAGGCAGAAGAAGAAGAAAAACAAAATCGGCTAGGGCCAGGTGGTTTAGATCCAGTTGAAGTTTTTGATACTCTCCCAGACGAGTTGAAAAAATGTTTTGAATCGCAGGATATAGGATTACTGCAAGAAACGATTAAAAAAATGCCTGAAGAAGAAGCCAAGTACCACATGAGACGTTGTGTTGCTTCCGGCTTATGGGTGCCTGAATCAATTAAAGGAGATGATGCAACTGAAGAGCCAGAAAGTCCTTCAACATAAAGCTAACAATTTTAATTTTATCAAGTTGTACCTATATTCAATGACGATTAACTAATTTTTAATTATTATGTACCCTCTTTTTGGGGTAAATTATTTCAAAATGATTGTCTAAATTATGCTTAAATTTTATTATTAAATTTCATTCTACAATAATTGATTGTGATAGTCGTGTTGTTTTTTTAATTACGTTAATAAGAAAATAATTGCTTATCATTAATGGTTCCACTGTTAGATTTTGAAATATATTTGTAATATTTTTGAATTATGCATTAAATTAATTTAGTTATAATTTTGAAAATTGGGCTATATCGAAATTTTATGCATTTTTTATTTAATTACAACAATACCTGCATACCATATTTTTATTTCCGATTATACCACTTAAAGTTAATTACCAAAAATTTAAACTAAACATTTTTTTTGATAGGATTCTTTGAAAGTTATCCCCAACAAAGCAGTTCTTCAGGGTGACTCCTGCTGGATCGAATTCCGCATAATCAAACATTTGCCCGGTTGAAAAGTTTCTGTGCCGAAAAGTCGCTGCATCGAATATCGTTGGCGTTGGGCCGAAATATTACTGGATCAAATCGCGCTGAATCGAAAGGTTGATACTTTTGTTGGTTTGGTAAGGTTAGGTATCACTGCAGCCCATTAATAATTCGACCCAACAATTTTAAATCCAGCAATTTTCGGCCTAGTAACTTTTGGATCCGGTAACCGGCAATATTTCGATCAGATAATATTGTTCCCGTTCTTGACCTATGTTAAAGAACATATTTTTCCATATTTTGGTCTCTGGATTACTTTATTTATTGGGATATCAAAATTGTTTTTTCAATTTCCACTTTTTGGAAAGATTTCACTAAAAACCCAAAAAGTGGATATTTTCATTAAGAAATCCCATTTGCCATTTAAATCAATATGTATTAAATACATCAACAATGTTGGGTTGCATGTTGTATCAAATAGATGATCGGACGGTCGGATGTAATTAGGTCAAATGGGACCGTTTGGAGGCTAGTTGTGCCCCCTTTTTTCTTCTCGTTCCTCCAGCTATACCGATTTTTGCCGTCTTGTTAAAACGGGACCCATAATAATTTTAGTACAGGAGGTTCGCAGAATCGGCAATAGGTCGGATGGGTTAATCGAACCAAATCTGATCGTGCATTTTCATTTAAAGGTCCCCGTACAAAAGCAATGGGTAAAATACTTTCGGTAGATTTAAATCTATCCCTGGCAAACCGATAGTTTGCATAATATGATAATCAAATTTCTCAATAGCCATGAAGTACTGAACCTCGCTTTTTGGTCACAAATCAAAATTCAAAGAATTTAAGAATGATATGTATTGTGGGAAGAATATACATACAGACATTTAACACTAACTTTTGTATAATCCCACACGAATCGAAAGCAATTATGTACAATTATTCCACTTGTCACAGTATTAGGAAGAGTTTTGTTACTTCAAAATAACTTTGTGTTAACAGTTTTATTTTCAGAAGAACATAATTGATCTTGATTATATTCCATACTCAATGTTTCAGACCATTTTTATGAATCTAAATCTAGAGATAATCCCCATTCTCATGGATCTCCTGAAACCTCTGGAATCTGGAACGTTGGCATTCCGATCGATTTTAGAGATGTGTTCGTCTTCTCATTACCATAAATTAATTCACCTAAATATAGGTACCAAAATCAAATTCAGAAACAAGAAAAGCATTGCAGTTCGGTCTTCTCATCGACATCGTCCTTGCCTAAGACATTTAACTTCTACTCTAGCTGATCTGGAGCTATTAACATGGTGGGTTTGAATAAATGTCTATTCTTGTAAACACAAAACGATTGACGCAAAACTCTGAAGCAAGAACTTTTTTCAATTTGTTGCATGAAGTATTATACCTAATTCTTATTGTATTTGCCTCACTGAATTTGAAGTCCATTTTGCAATAGCAGCTCTAGTTTTTGAGATATGAAGGAAATGAATTTTTACAAATATCACATAAAACTACTTTGAACAAAACTTTCTTTTATGGGATTTTCTTGTGGAGCCGACTCAGGAGTACTATTCGGAATGCCCCAGCAGTAATCATATTTGGATTCCAGTAACCCTGGTATCGCTCTTCGATAGTGCGAATGTCCTGATGGAAGCATTCTCCTTGCTCTTTACTTAAATCGCCCAGATTTTAAGGGAAATGATCTAAATGGCTGAAGAGGAAGTTTGGTTTAATGCTCATATTGCATCCAATCTATCATCATCATCATCCTTACTATCATCACTATCTTCTGAAGATGTTTGAGTTATTAGATAGGACATACTGGGTTGGGACTGTGGTACTGACTCACCACTAGAACTCACTGAACTCAAAACAGGTCTAATAGCAGATTACAAGCTAGGATAAATCCATTTGGAACGATTTTTGCGGTTTAGTCCTGTAATATTCACAACACAAAAATAACAGTCATCATGCTGATTTGATGATTCTCGCCAGATCAATGGACTCTTGTACTTAAAAGTGGATCTTTTTTTATTTGCCCATAAACGCAAATACTCTACACAGCATTTACACACAAAATTTGATATTCAGGGATTGATATTTATTTCTAATAGCTTGCCAAAGCAGTCCATATAGGCTTGTTTTACAGTCAGACACATTCAAGCAATATTCTTTGAACATGTACTCACCACAAATGAAACAAAAACTATTTGGATTGTTTACACAAGTCTTCTGGATGACGACATCGCGAAAGATTTATAAAATCTGGTTAATTACTTCTCCTTTCGTAAAAAATTGTCGATTAAAAGTTAAATTTTAGGGGATACTTGTATTTTAAAAACTCGAGCTGTTAGATAATAACTGAGGTTAAATTCGAAATCGGCAACATGAAATTAGTAGAAATCAGTTAAAAATTAAAAAACATCATACAACAGAAAAAAAGTTCGATTTTGTTTACCAGTGTTATTAATTTCGATAAGTTTTGCTTTAGTTTCTTTGTAGATAAGTAAGTAAATAAACGTATAAACTGACAAATAATGCTGGTATTGTTTCTTTCAAACTCTCTCAAATTGTAATCAAAGCTTAGTTACCCCGCCCCCCATCTCATTCTTAAAAGTAGCTATTTTACGTAAATTATCATTTTTTTTTTCTTTGACCGCAAAAAGCGAGTTTCCGAACTACATGCCCATTAAGACATTTGATCACCAATGTTATGAACTATCGATTTGTACTGAAAGTAATATTTTCCCATTGCTTTTGTGCAGTCGGTTAAAATTTAGTTTTTACTTGAAATTTGTCATGCACCTTAGGATAGACAATTAAAACGCAATGTGAAACACCCCGTATATTATAAATATCAAAGACAAATTCAAGTTGGTTTAAAAAAAATCAATTTGGTTAAAAATAAAAAATAAAACATTTATTCAACAATATAAAATAATTTAAATTTTATCACTTATAAAACAATTATTCAGGAATTTTTCTAAAGAATGATACAAGTGAGTTCGCACCGAAGCTAACCCATGGTCCTCATCTGGGTATACCTAAAAAAGTAAGTAAAAATGAAATATTGTTTTATCATTTTCTGACTTTACATTTTTCATGCAACCCACCATTGTAATCAAAATTAATTTTTAGAAATTTAATTTTATACCTGTTGTTGAAACTGAATATCATTCTCTTCCAAAATTTTGGACCACATCATTGACTGCTGGAAGTGTACATTATCATCAAGAGTACCATGTACTAAGTAATATTGTTTGTTTCGTAAACCCTCGAATTTATTTAGGAGTTGTGAGTTTTTATATCCAAGGGGGTTATCATTAGGGACACCCATATACCTTTCCGTGTAAATAGAATCTAAACATTTATATTTTAAATATTCTGTAATTAAATAATTTCTATTTTACCATAAAGAGCCCAATCTGTAACTGGTGCTACTGATATACCACATTTAAATACGTTATTACCATCAGCTAAAGCCATTCCTGCTGCGTAACCACCATAACTCCAACCCCAAATTGCTGTACGTGAAGCATCTACGTAGTTTAATGATTTCTGTATTTGTCTAAAAAATTCTAAAATTACTAAAATCACAGGTTGTTTTTAAAATTAAATTAAAACCAAAAAAATTGCCTAAATTTTTAATTTAGAATTGGAAATTACCGTGTAACGTTAATTTGATCATAAACTTCATATGTTCCCAATTTCTTGTAGATAGAAAACATCATTTTTTCACCCTTCAAACCTGAACCTCGTGCATCAATAACAGCATAAATAATACTTTTATTTGACGCTAAGTAACTTCCCCAATCCAAAGTGAACTTTTCAAGCACCTGATACGAATCTGGACCCCCATAACTAAAAAAATCAATTATTGTCATAAGGAATTAATTATAAAATTTAATTAGGGTGTTCAATTTTTTTTGGTAGTCAAATTTTTGCTGAAAGAAAAGGGGTAAGTCCTTTATGAGTACTTACACGTGAACAAGCATAGGGTACTTAATATCTCCACTTGTATCAATATTAGGTGGTAATCTTAACATAACTTGCGCATCAAAATCCCCCACCTTAAAAACCATTCGTTTAATTTTTGGCAATGCTTTTTCACGAGTTAACTCTATCAAATTTTCATTATTATTCCATGTAAACATTTTCTTTTCCAATTTCGTATCAAAAATAGATATTTCTGGTACTCCAGGACCTGAACAATCAAGCACATAATAGGATTTGTTTGTACTAAACGTAGCAGAATTGTATAAACAGCTTGAAGCTTGTTCATTTTTTGTATCACAGCTTAAACACTTTTTAGAACTCGTATCAAGGTTTAATGAGTATAAATGTTGCATTGCTGGATCATCTTCTCCGGTACCTTGAAAATAACTAAAAAAATCGTTAATGAAGATAATTCTGATGTAAAAATAGGATTTAGAGTATTTGAATAGTCGATAAATAGAATTCAAAAAATTAATTATTAGGAGTATTTGATTTTTTGAAGTAAAAATTAATTTAATCGATAAGGTTCTACCCTACATGATATTAGTTAGGTGGTTCCACTCAAGAATTTCTGTGATGACAAAGCTTCCTCGTGTAAGAGGCTCAATTTTTGAGTTTTCTTTGGTTTCGAGTAGAACGATGTGTTTAAAAGCACCAATGGCTTCATTTTGTTTTTGAGGCAAAATCATTATAAGTTCAGAGCCATTTTTGGAGAATTTTGGTGGTGTAAATAAATCCAACCAACCATCTGATTCGCTCAAACTTTTAATCTAAAAATAAAAACATTATTTATGATGGGTAGTTTTGATTTTCTTAACATATTAATAGTCCAGTCATTTGGTAGATTTACCTGGAATGTTTTCCGGGAGTTTTGAAAATGGGTAATTTCATAGATTTCGATGTGCTCTTTCCGAATATCAACTTTGCCTCTCGCGCCGCCATTTTGAAAAAAATGTCGCTTAAAAGGAGTTTTTTGACGATATATCCTTTCGGACACATTTTACGATAACAACATTTATATTCAAAATTAAACTAGAGAAAATTTTGGCAAAGTTTTGGTACAAATACGGCCCTAGACGGTGCAATTTTCAACTGAAAATTATATTTTTTTAGGAATTTATTGAGGGAGGTGACGGTGCGAATTTTCAGCTTTCAGCTATTAATGGTGGTGCTAAAAGTTTCGAAGATATTAATTATTTTGTGAAAAGTGGAAACATTTCAGAGGTTAATTTTTGCTAAATTTTCAGTCATAACTAGATAACGAAAAAAGATAGCGAAGTGATTCTTTTTTTGTCATAAAGCGGATCTTGAAAGCTTTCAGAGAAAGTGTATTACACAGGGGTGACATATAATTTGAATGGATGATTAGACCGAAAAGCGTCAAAAATTGCGACTTTTTTAAATGGGATCTTACAAAAATGTTGTGTTACTTTTTCGAAAATCAAAAAACCATAAGCTTGGGCGGTTTGGGTTCGAGGAGCACATTCAACTGAACTTGAAAATCAATTTAAAAATGGCCCGACGGGAGCCACTCACCCCTAAATTCAAAATTTCGACTTAATTTAGGCATAACTTCCGAACTCCTTCTAAAATAAAAATTTCCTACGCTCTACCGGATGTAGAAAATAATCTTTTACAAGGCAGTGTCGAAAAAATGAATAATTTTTGGAAAATGTGGGCCCAAGTGGTAGAAAACTCAAGGTGATGTGGAAATGAGGTTTTTGCCAAAGCGCGTTTTGAAGTACACTTTGCGGCGCTCGTACGCCAAAACTATTGATTTTACGAAAAAAAAGGTAATCATATAAATTGTAGGAAATTTTCTCTAGTTTAATTTTGAATATAAATATTTTTATCGTAAAATGATTCGGAAAGGAGATATTGTCAAAAAACGAGGTGGCAAAGTTGAAATTCGGAAAGAGCAAATCGGGATCTATAAAATTACAAATTTTGAAAACTCCCGAAAAACGTTCCAGATAACCCTATTTTTTACTCCCAACTGACTGGACTATAAGGAGTATAAAATTTATTTTAAAAATTTAAATACAGGGTGTTGCAGCGAGGAACTTTAGGCGCACACTAAAAATATTTTACCGGGCTTTACATTTAAATGGATTAATTTTTACATTCATATTTTTTTTTAAAAAAAAAATGTAAGGGCTCAATTTTTTATATTTTGTTACAAATACAGTCCTTAGTAAAACTGCATAAAAAGTATTTTTTAAATCAGACCAGGAGTCAAAATATTTAAAAAAGAATGAAAATAATCAGTCACTTTTTCACATTTTATTTTTTTAATGGAAAACAAAACAATGTATGCGGGCTCATTTTTTTTATATTTTGTTATAAATACAGTCCTTACTAAAACGGCATAAAAAGTTTTTTTCAAATCAGACTCAAGAAATTTAAAAAAAAAATAAAATATTCATTTTTTCAGATTTTATTTTTTTTTATCGAAAACAAAAAATTGTAAGGGGTCAATTTTTTATATTTTGTTACAGATACAGTCTTTAGTAAAACTACATAAAAAGTTTTTTCAAAATCAGACCATGAGTCAAAAAATTTAAAAAAGAATGAAAATAATCAGTCACTTTTTCACATTTAATTTTTTAATCGAAAACAAAAACATGTAAGGGTTCAAATATTTTATATTTTGTTACAGAAACAGTCTTTAGTAAAACTGCATAAAAAGTTTTTTTCAAAATGAGACCAGGAGTCAAGAAATTAAAAAAAAATAGTCACTTTTTCAGATTTTATTTTTTTTATCGAAAACAAAAAAATGTAAGGGCTCAATTTTTTTATATTTTGTTACAGATACAGTCTTTAGTAAAACTGCATAAAAAGTTTTTTTTTAAATCAGACAATGAGTCAAAATATTTAAAAAAGAATGAAAATAATCAGGCACTTTTTCAGATTTTATTTTTTTTATCGAAAACAAAAAATGTAAGGGCTCAATTTTTTTATATTTTGTTAAAAATACAGTCGTTAGTAAAACGGCATAAATTTTTTTTTTTCAAATCAGACCAAGAGTCAAGAAATTAAAAAAAATAGTCACTTTTTCAGATTTTATTTTTTTTATCGAAAACAAAAAAATGTAAGGTCTCAATTTTTTTATATTTTATTACAGATACAGTCTTTAGTAAAACTGCATAAAAAGTTTTTTTAAATCAGACCAGGAGTCAAAATATTTAAAAAAGAATGAAAATAATCAGTCACATTTTCACATATTATTTTTTTAATGGAAAACAAAACAATGTAAGGTCTCAAATTTTTTATATTTTGTTACATATACAGTCCTTAGTAAAACTGCATAAAAAGTTTTTTCAAAATCAGACAAGGAGTCAAGAAATTCGAAAAAAAAATTAAGAAAATAGTCACTTTTTCAGATTATATTTTTTTAGCGAAAACAAAAAAATGTAAGGGCTCAATTTTTTATATTTTGTTAAAAATACAGTCCTTAGTAAAACGGCATAAAAAGTTTTTTCAAATCAGACCAGGAGTCAAGAAATTAAAAAATAAAATAAAAAAATAGTCACTTTTTCAGATTTTATTTTTTTTATCGAAAACAAAAAATTGTAAGGGGTCAATTTTTTTATATTTTGTTACAGATACAGTTTTTAGTAAAACTGCATAAAAAGTTTTTTCAAAATAAGACCAGGAGTCAATAAATTAAAAAAAAAATAGTCACTTTTTCAGATTTTATTTTTTTTATCGAAAACAAATAATGTAAGGTCTCAATTGTTTTATATTTTGTTACAGATACAGTTTTTAGTAAAACTGCATAAAAAGTTTTTTCAAAATCAGACAAGGAGTCAAGAAATTCAAAAAAAAATTTAAGAAAATAGTCACTTTTTCAGATTTTATTTTTTTTTATCGAAAACAAAAAATTGTAAGGGCTCAAATTTATTTATATTTTGTTACACATACAAAACTACATAAAAAGTTGTTTCAAAATCGGACCAAGAGTCAAAAAATTTAAAAAAGAAAGATTTTTGTGAAAAATTTTTAGAAAAGTATATTTCATTTCTTCCATTTTGGACTTGCCTGTTATCTGAACAAAGACAATCAAATGCTCCAGTTGAAAACTACTTTAATCAGATTAAAAATGATGTAAATAAAAACTGTTACAAAGATAAAGTAGGAAGGTTTGTTCAAAAAATTTGTGAAAGAGCTTGTCAGCTTTGTAAGGAAATAAAATTTGAAAAAATTACTATTTTTTTAATTTTTTTTTTAAATTCTGGACTCCAGGTCTGATTTTGAAAAAACTTTTTATGAAGTTTTACTAAGGACTGTATGTGTAAGAAAATATAAAAAAATTAAGCCCTTACATTGTTTTGTTTTCCATTAAAAAAATGAAATGTGAAAAAGTGACTGATTATTTTCATTCTTTTTTTAAATATTTTGACTCCTGGTCTGATTTAAAAAAAACTTTTTATGCAGTTTTACTAAAGACTGTATCTGTAACAAAATATAAAAAAATTGTGCCCTTACATTTTTTTGTTTTCGATTAAAAAAATTAAATGTGGAAAAGTGACTGATTATTTTCATTCTTTTTTAAATTTTTTGACTCATGGTCTGATTTTGAAACAACTTTTTATGTAGTTTTACTAGGGACTGTATTTGTAACAAAATATAAAAAAATTGAGCCCTTACATTTTTTTTTCTAAAAAAAAATATGAATCTAAAAATTAATGGATTTAAATGTAACTTCAGCCCGGTAAATATTTTAATAATATACCGGGTGTCCATTCCAAGATGTCGGATTCCTTATAAAAAAATAATCACATTTCAACCCAAAATTGTCATTTGTTTAAGAGCATTGATTTTTAAAAAATTAATATTTTTTTTCTCTTAAAGGGCAAATATCAGTAAAACGAGTGAAGACTTACAAAAGATTATACATGTTTGATTATTTTTTGATAAAGTATCTGACATATTGGAATGGACACCCGGTATATTATTAAAATAGTTTTAGTGGTTTTAAAATTTCAAGAAAAATTACTTACAATTTCTGGCTTAAAACCTTGGGATGAGCTGTAAAAAGCAATTTTGGCTTGGTTTTGTATTCGGTTCATCCAAGTTGCACATAATGTATCTTCATTAGCCCATGAAGCAGTTGATAAAATTGGTTCGCTAGAAATAAAAATTAATAAAAAAAATAGAAACATAAAAATTAAATAATTCAGTGAAGTTTATTTACGACCTTCACACACCTTTTATTAAGGTTTAGAGTTAGAACTATAATTAAGTTGGTAAAGTCCTAGTTTAAAACGGTAATATTTTTTGTTAAAATAATGTATGCAAGGTATATCTTTATGAAATCTGATTTTTTAATGTGAGCTATAAAGAAATTTTAAGGGCATTTACAAACAAGCTTATATTTATTTTTACTTATCAGATTCTATGTGATTTTTTCTTAGCGAAAATTAAAAGGATTATTTTTCCGTGACACTGTGTATATATCATGTATATCAATCAGGGTCAGTATTTCAAAAAGGAGTGGTTGAATAATGCGGAATAATTTGTAATATGTAAAAGAGAACGTCGTTTATAATTCAAAATGGAGCTGTGAGCTGTCGTCACGTAAAAATTGCTCCAAATTAAGTTAATTTATTAATTTAATCGTCCCTTGTCGTGACGATGAGTAATTAGAAGTGCAAAACGACGATATTTCAATTTTCGACGCTTAAATATGAAAATATGAGGGAAAATTTATGCGCATTTTAATGCCCGATCAATTTTTTATATAAAAAATACCAAAATATAAGGAGCCATGAAATAAATTAGAAAATTAATGTATTGTAACATGCATAAATATTAATAATATTGGAGTTGATTAAAAACGTTTTTGTAGCAGTAATAAAATAAAAAAGGTACATATTATTACAAAACCGGAAATTAATTTGCGTTACTATTTTTATAGTTAAATAAAAAAATTATTTTGGTGCAAATAATCAGTTAGTAATTCAAAAAAACAAGGTAAAAGTGCGCGTTTGCTAGGTGATTAAAATCGACCTATTTGCAGCAATATTATAACGTAAGTAGCCTAACTGTAGGCTATTAAAAATAAAATTTATAAGCACTGCAGAATATAAATTCATTGTTTTATTAATAGAAAAGTAAATTAATTGTTTACTTAAACCGCAATTATACTAATTTAAATTTTAAATTAAGTATAATTTTATTTTAGTAATATAAATGCTTGTAATGTTCTCATGCTTCAAGATTTTTCCGCCTGTTAAAGATTAATACTGTTAGATATTTTAATGTTTCTGATAAAATGGCTATTTTTGAATTTTTAATTTTGTTAAAAGAAAATTAATCAAAAAAAGTAGGATAAAAAATTGTTATTGCATAATTTAAAAACAGTAGAGTACTGAGCCTTGGGTATTATTTTTGTAGGAATGGTTAAAATGTTTCCCAAAATTGGCGCCCAAGCTTTCCACTACGTTCTTAAGTACCTTTTTAATGAGTCAGTAAACCATTTTTTTTATAATTTTATATAAAAGAGTACCTTTTAACTTGAATTTTGCAATTTGAATTTTTGGTCTAGCACTTAAAATGGCTTCGCAATTAATTAACAAAGTTTATGAAATCGCGCGGCGCTATTTTTTTCCTTGCGAGCTGAGTGACGTCATTATTTCCTAGTCGCCTCGCGCGGGTTATACGCTCGGCAAAAGTGCTAAAACTGTGCGGCTTCGATTAGAAGATCGGCAGGTGAAAAAAAATCGCGGTTTCTTGATTTGTCATCTACATACCGCGCTACATCAGGAAACGAGCGCTTTTTTGATATCTTAATTTTTTCTGTACTTTTGGCGCTCTCGAATTTGTAGTTTGAAATTAGTGCTTTTTCGACGCCGACTTTGAAAATTCGTAACTTATGATCCCGACCGTGTATAATATTCCAATGTTTTATATTTCCCTTCTTTCTTTATTATTTATGCGAGAAAAAATCAGCACGATTATATTTTACCCCTGGACTTGAAAAAAAAATCCCAAGTGAAATGTTAATAAAATAGCTGAAACGCGCGCTTTGGTCAGCCCACTCTGCAGCCGTCAATTTTTAAAATTTTCTCAATTTTACATCAGATTATCAAAGAACAACAATATTTGTGGTGTAATGAGCATTAGTGCATTTTTAAATTTTGCGCGGTTAAAAAGTTATGGCGTAAAAATGTAAAAATGTTGAATTTAGGGGTCGGCGGCTCCCGTCGGCCTATTTTTTAACGGATTTTCATTTTTAAAAATTCTGATTAATCTACTCTTGATATTAAAAGCGCCCACGCATAGGGTTTTTTAAATTTTGAAAAACAACAAAATCTTAAATTTTTTAAGATCGCATTTAAAAAAGTCGCATTTTTATTCGAGTTTCGGTTTAATCAGTCCCTCAAATTTTATTCTACCCTAATGCAATGAACATTTTCTGAAAGCTTTCATGGTCCACTTTACGACAAAAAAAGAATCACTTCGCTATCTCCTTTCGTTATCGAGTTATGGCCGAAAATGTAGCAAAAATATGCAAAATTTCCGTTTGGAACCAAAATTGCGGTCTGAAATTTTTCACTTTTCACAAAATAATTAATATCTTCTAATCTATTAGAACCACCGGGACGAGTAATAGCTTAAAATTCGCACCGTTACCTCCCCCACCAAATTCCGTGAAAATTTTAATTTTCGGTATAAAATTACGTGGTCCAGGTCCGTATTTGTACCAAAATTTTGCCAAAACTTTGCCAATTTTTTCCAAAAAAACTGTTTAACCGATTTTAACCAAATATTTTTTAAAACGCGTCTATCCATGGTGTTTACCTTTGGAAAAAATTTGAAATCGCTAACTTTTATAGTTTTCGAGAAAAACACTAAAAATCGATTTCCATAAAAAATTTTAAGCCTTAAAAATATCTCAAAAAATATTTTTTCGAATCTTTTCAAAATCGACCCCGTAAATGAAAGATAATAGAAAATAGATGAAATGTAGGGGGTCACTTGCCCTCTACACCCTCCAAAAAAAATTTTACACCCCAAAAACTCAAACAAAACAAAATTTTTCTAGGTAATGTACCTTAAAAAATAATTAAATTTTAAAAAATTTAATAAGATAATATCGATAACTTTTACAAACTTATCTGTACGAATTTTTGTTTTTTAATTTTCGTTATTAAGCGAAATATGAATTTTTTACAATACACCTTTACTCATTTGTTAGAAAGCCATATTTTATATAAAAATTCATATCTTTTGAATAAAAAGTCGTACTGCCTTGAATTTTTTTTTTCTTATTTCTTTATACTACAACCCAAAATAATTAACTTTCAAATTTTTAATTTGAAACGCTACACACTTGTAAAAACCACACTAAAGTTGTATAACATTTAAAGTGAAATTTCATAAGTAAAAAATTATAAAGAAGTAAATTTTAAATTAATAAATAATTCTCCTACTTTAATTAATAACTAATAGTAATATTTTATGAGAGTATTAAAAGATAATAACTATAAAAATGTCTAGAAACAATCAAGTGCACGGAACGAACAGCGTTCGGAAGAAATGACGTCAGAATACATTGCATCACTTGTTGAAGCGGAGGGGCTAATTTTCTTAAAATTCAAACGCTTATATTTACAAACAAAAAACAACTTATTTATAATTATGATTTCTAAAATATAAGATATAAAAATATCAATTATTTTTTTCGTTTTTCTTCCTCATTGGAAAATTTAAAAAAATGTATCCACAGTAAATTATTAACCAAAAAAAATGGAAATTTGGCAACACTTAAGTGCACCTGAATTAACGTGCGCTGGTTTTATAATTCACAAAAACAATAAAATAACATTGTTGCCAGATTTTTACAATATTCTCCAAAAAAAAACGATAAAAAATAGAATTTTTTCCTAATTAATTGGAACGTTTCACTAATTATTTTAATTAATAATAGTATAAGTTAGCAAAGAGCTATAATTATTTCCAAATATCTAATTAAAAATACATCAAGAAATAGAAAATATAATTAAATTATACTTAAATCTTCAAAATATATAGTAAAGAACTTTTCTTTAATTTCTGTGTGTACTAATGAATTCAACTTTGTCTAATTGGTTTAGATATTTATCACATAGCATGTTATAAACACTTTTATTTTTACCTTGATTAAAAGTAAACAATTATTTATACATTCAATACAACATCAAGATCTTAAATTATAATATAACGTGAATGTTGGCTAGAAAACTTACTTTAAATCTTCAGGAATTTCCACAACTTGTTGTTTAAATCCATCTTTAAGATCAACCACATGAAGGCTCACCACAGGATTTCTAGTACCTGGCTAAAAATTACATAAGTTTTAAGAAATTAATAAATAAAAAAAAAAAACGCCTTTTAGTTATAAAAATGTAGTATTTTAATAATTCGCTTCAATTTTAATTTAAATATTATAAATAATAAAAATCTAAAACATCGATTTTTTAATTTCAAATTTTTTGATCTCAAAAAACACATTTTTTGTTATTCTATAAAAAATATACAGGGTGATGATAAAGTTTTGAACAAAATTCGTAACTGCCGTATTTAATTTATTGAGAAAATCGCTCGGACAGGTCAAATTTAGTTTTTAAAATGCCATCTCTTGGAATAGAAAAAATATTAATGACATCACTGGTGATTTAGCAATGACGTATTCATCGATTTTTTTAAACAGAAACCAGAAACCCCCACCTTTTTTACTCGTTTTTGATAGATTTTCATGTCACTTAAACGATATAAGTATGATATAAAAAAATTATTTAAAAAATTTGAATGTTGTATAATTTTTTGTATACCAAAAGATTGCATTTTAAAAACTAAAATTGACCTAGGCGAGCGATTTTCTCAAAAAAAATTAAATATGGTAGTTACAAATTTTGTTCCAAACTTTATCATCATCCTGTATAACATTTTTTTTTTAAATGCTTAATATTCATATTTAGGTACGTGAACTATGCATAATATTATTTATATAAAAGTAAACTATTTTAGTTATTTTAATTATTTTAATTGTTTGAAATACCACTAAAGAAAAGAAAATATTGGAAGAATTTTAAACAAATGCAAGACAATATGAATATTATGGCAACTATTAAAATACTTTGCTCGTTCTACAAAAACGAAGAAAATTTGCAAGAAATTCTCAAAATTTATAAGATTTTTCTACTTAAAATTTAAGAAAATTCTTGCATTTTCGTGCATTAAACGTTAAAATTTTTATAAAAATTGTTCCAAAATTAGCTCAAAATATAAAAATAGTTTTTTAAGCCAGAATGTGAAAATTTCCGAAAAAGTTTATAAAAATAAAATGTACTATATATGAAAAACTTCTAACTTAACCAATATTTTACTTGAAATTTCCTGAAAACGTGCAAATAATTAAAAATTAAATAAAATTTCAAAAGAAATAATTGGTTACTTTTTCTTGGAAATATCCACAAAATCGAGCTTTAAATACAGGATGTGTATAAATTCCTGTCTATAATTTAGGTGGAGTATTCTTTGGATATACAGGGTGTTTCTAAATATATGCGAAGAAATTCTACAGGCGATTCCTTGACCAATTCTAAGACAAAAGTAAAGAATAAAAAATTTCACAAAAGTGCTCTATTTTTTAGTCATATTTTTTTCATTTTTTGAGTATAACTTTTAGTCTATATTTTTTTCATTTTTTGAGTATAACTTCTTTATTTTTTAAGATAATTTGACCAAATTTGAAACACACTCTAGTTATTATAGTCGTAACAAGATAAAAATATCAAATATCGAAATAAAATACAGGGGGATGTATTTTGGGGGTATAGACCCCATTTTTTATGCCATAACTTTTTTGTGCTATCCCACTTAACATTTTAAATAAGATACTCTAATTCCTTGCTTTTTTCTGAAAATTTTTGATCTCTTTAATTTTTTCACAGCTGGTACGGTTTAAAAGTTATTTAAAAACATGTACGAAGTTGTATGCCAATTTTGCATTAAACAGGGGTGGCTTTTTAAAAAAAATAAATACCAGAGACTTCACACAAGACTATTTGACCAATTTTAAGATGAAAACAGAGAATAAATATTTTCTCTAAAATGCTTCGTTTTTAATTTAATTTAAATTAAAATAAAATTAACAAAATAATTTAAATTAAAAACGAAGCATTTTAGAAAAAATATTTATTCTCTGTTTTCGTCTTAAAATTGGTCAAATAGTCTTCTAGGAAGTCTCTAGTATTTATTTTTTAAAAAAAGCCACCCCTGTTTAATGCAAAATTGGCATACAACTTCGTACATATTTTTAAATAACTTCTAAACCGTACCAGCTGTGAAAAAATTAAAGAGATCAAAAATTTTCAGAAAAAAGCAAGGAATTAGAATATCTCATTTAAAATGTTAAGTGGGGTAGTACAAAAAAGTTATGGCATAAAAAATAGGGTCTATACCCCCAAAATACATCCCCCTGTATTTTATTTCGATATTTGATATTTTTATCTTGTTACGACTATAATAACTAAAGTGTGTTTCAAATTTGATCAAATTATCTTAAAAAATAAAGAAGTTATACTCAAAAAATGAAAAAAATATAGAAAGTTTGACACCCCATAACCAAAAAATAGAGCACTTTTGAGAAAATTTTTATTTACTTTTGTCTTAGAATTGGTCAAGGAATCGCCTGTAGAATTTCTTCGCATATATTTAGAAACACCCTGTATATTGTAGATGAGGTTCGAATCAAAATTTACAAATTTTCCGTGTCGAAAAAAAAATAAGATATCCAGAAGTTAAGAACTCCAAAACCGTATAATTTTGGTACTTTTTGGTACCTAAAAAACGCTACAATTGCCTGACTTTCTGGGCACTGTGACGCGTGGGCACTTAAAAATTATTCTGGATACAATAAGAATAAAATTTCGTTGCTTCCCTTTTAAACCGAGAGAAGCTGCGATTTTTCAAAGTTGACCCCTGTGATCAGAAAAATAGCAAAAAAAAATCATTTTTTTCATTTCGCCTTATTACAGTGTTTAATGCGAATTCTTAAAAAATTGATGCGAAAATATTTAATGATTTTTTTTTTAAATTTGGTGATTTTTGAAAAATATTTTTTTACACTTGCCTTTGGGTATCTAATTTGTACTCCTCTGGGGTATTGAAAATCGAGACTTCCAGGTCTTCCATACAAGGGAATGCCCATAACTGGAACTCTGGAATCATTAAACTTAGCATAAGCTACTTTGCTTCCATCTTTTGAAAACCAGATGGCGTGGTTTGAACTAAACACTTCCTCTACAAAAAAAATTTACAACAATTAGAAAGAATTGTGATAATAAGATTAATTTGTAAAACAGCCAATGCAAAAAGTGAAACATAAAAGACAAAAAAGATGATTTTAAATTTTATTGTTCGATATTTAAGAAATGAAAGATTTTTATTTAAAAAAATGTAGAATTTTTTCGTACCTTCATAAACCCAGTCTGGAACTCCATTATAAATTACACCCAAAAAACCATCAGTGGTTAGAGTAACAAAATCACTAGTCTCAACCCTTGCTTTATAGTAAATGTTAAAACGTGAGATTATGATTAAAGCGTTATCAACTGGCGCCCATTTAACGTACTGAAGCACCACATCATTCGCCAAATTTAACCTTTGTATGGATTTCGTCTCCAAATTTAAAATCGTATATTGTGCTAAATAACTATACCTGTAAACCTGAAAAATAATAGATTTCCTGAGTTTTGGTCAAAAAAAATATACAAAAAAATTAGTTCAAAAGTAATATAGATTTTTTTAAAATTATATTAGGTACTTACTTTCTGATAATCATGAGCTATCAGTAAAAATTTTCCATCAGACGAAATCGTGTATTCAAAAGAATTGGCCAGGGCCTAAAAATCATCTAAAATCATCAATCTGTGACGTTAAAAATGAAAAATTGGCTTACAGCATGACCTGCTGGTAATAATACTTCAGTTGAGCGTTTTTGGACATTGTGCTTTACGAGATTCCCGTGCTCATCTCTGTAAAGTAGTTCATCATCTAAAAAAAAACTTCCAAAATAAGGCAAAGAGCACAACAATATAATTTTTCTACGATGCAAAAAGTCGATCATTTATGATCAGTGCATAATGTCATGCTTTCTTGCACTTAGTGGAAAAAAGTATGACTTAAGTAATGTTTTCTGCACTAGTGCAAAAAAAGCTTTATCCACCGACAACTGATCATTTATAAATGACAATAACTGTCATTAATTTCATGTTTTTATGAAATTTCATTATTTTCAATGGTTGATGATCATCGCTCGTAGAAAAAATAGTGTATGTAACTCGTGCAAAAAGCATTTTGGCACTTAACTTATTGTTTAACTCGACCTACGGTCTCGTTGTTCAATTTTTACGGCGCGTGCAAACATTATCCACTTTTTGCACTTGTTGCGTAAATAACTATTAAATTTGATTATTCAAAATAAACGGTTTTAACCAAATTTTATTAGTGGACGTGAAAAAATCGTTTTTTTTTATTATTTAAAAAAATGATCTGAATCATTATTGCTTTTGATATAAAACAGTAAAAAATATAATTTTAATAAATTCCTAATTTGAACATTATTTCATAAAAATCGTCAATTTTGCTCCTTGCATTTTTGTTTTTAATAATACCAATATTTGTAAACTGTAAATAAAAATTATAATGAAGTAACTTTATAAATTTGAAATTTTATATATTTTTTTAGTGAAATTTCTTTAGTTAAGTGGCAATTTTTCATTAATGGAGTTTTTAAAAATAATTTTGTCGATCATAATATTCAATTTAAAAAAATGTAGATGATTTACCTGAAACCCATGAGGCATTAAATCCCCCAGGATTTAGCTTCCCTGTAAGTAAGTCTTCAAGAGTAATGGCAGCATAATTTAATTTATCTAAAATCACTTTATCCTCACTATCCTTATTAAAAACAACAATGGCCACTATTATAACAATAAAAATTAAAACCCCAACTCCCCCGCCGATTATCCAATTCTTTTTTTCAAGTTTACTCTTCGTCACAATTAAATCCTGCAACAAAAAATAACTTTTTATTTTATTAAATAATTATAGCCTCGATTAAAAGATTAGGGGTTTAATAATTAATGTGTAATATAAATCATAAACCCAATGAACGCATGTAAACATGCAACATTTTATTACGTAAAAACTGGAAAAAAAGCTTTTTTCGTAATTAGTTTTTTCGATGGGTGTTAGAATGCCTCATCAATCAACTTTTGGGCCGATAATAAGTAAATTAAGGTTACACCCATGATTAAGGGTCATTTATGTTACTCGCGCCGCGCACCGATATAAACATTAAATACATAAATACCCAGTTTAAATAAATACTAGCAACAATATACACAGTTTTGCATGATAATTGAAAACTATTGTACATATTATTTATGTTTATGAGTTTTTTTTTTGTTGCTGCGTTTAAAAAATTGTGAAAAATCATGAATTCGAACATTACCGGCAACAGCATATCTCTAGTTTCTTTTGACAGATTTTCAAAATTTTTTCTGATTTGTAAACTAGATTAATTAAACTAAAACTGGACAACTGCTTTTGTGTTGCAATTTTATCCAAAATTAATTATAACCTAGCAAAGTTAAGGTACTTTTGGGTAATTATATTTTTTTTTATAGATTCTCCATTTTTTTTCCTTCTGGCCATATTTAGTTGAATGACTCTAGAATCTAAAATAAAAAAAAAGTATACAAAAATATTGTTTGCACTAGCATATCTAGTGTTGCCCGTAAACTGCTATTTTTGCCTATTAGAAAATGACTCTTAAGGTGGTGTCCACTAGAGAAAAAAAAATGTGCGAAAAAAAAACAATATTTACAAATTTAGTCATTTAAAACTGCACTTAATATTTAAGCGACACTATTTCAAAACTTTAGAAATACAGGCTCCGCCAAAAAAACGGAAACACCTAAATATTTTTTGAACCGTAATGAATTAAAAAAAAAGTTTAAACAAAAGTTTATTTAATTTAAACAAGCTACCATTTAAACATAATTTTGAATATACAGGGTGTTCGCTTTATTAGTGTACTTTAAATGCAACACCCTGTATATTTTTATATTTTTAAACTTTTGGCAAAAATCATTTTTTTATAAAACTCGTTGTTGCCGAGTTGTAGCTACTTATTGAAATTCCTGAACTTAAAACATTCTTCCAACAAAACCTTTATTTCTAGCAAATTTTACAAACAATAATTAAAGAACAATTCTAAAACAAAGAAACAAAAGAAATAACAACGAAATAAAAAATCATTTATTGAAAATAATAATGAGTCTGTAAACCATTTTTTTTTATAATTTTATATAAAAGAGTACTTTTTAACTTGAATTTTGCAATTTGAATTTTTGGTCTAGCACTTAAAATGGCTTCGCAATTAATTAACAAAGTTTATGAAATCGCGCGTCGCTACTTTTTTTCCTTGCGAGCTGAGTGACGTCATTATTTCCTAGTCGCCTCGCGCGGGTTATACGGTCGGCAAATCTGCTAAAACTGTGCGGCTTCGATTAGAAGATCGGCAGGTGAAAAAAAATCGCGGTTTCTTGATTTGTCATCTACATACCGCGCTACATCAGGAAACGAGCGCTTTTTTTTGATATCTTCATTTTTTCTGTACTTTTGGCGCCGTCGAATTTGTAGTTTGAAATTAGTGCTTTTTCGACGCCGACTTTGAAAATTCGTAACTTTTGATCCCAACCGTGTATAATATTCCAATGTTTTTTATTTCCCTTCTTTCTTTATTATTTATGCGAGAAAAAATCAGCACGATTATATTTTACCCCTGGACTTGAAAAAAAATCCCAAGTGAAATGTTAATAAAATAGCTCAAACGCGCGCTTTGGTCAGCCCCCTCTGCAGCCGTCAATTTTTTAAATTTTCTCAATTTTACATCAGATTATCAAAGAACAACAATATTTGTGGTGTAATGAGCATAGTGCATTTATAAATTTTGCGCGGTTAAAAAGTTATGGCGTAAAAATGTAAAAATGTTGAATTTAGGGTTCGGCGGCTCCCGTCGGCCTATTTTTTAACGGATTTTCATTTTTAAAAATTCAGATAAATCTACTCTTGATATTAAAACCGCCCACGCATAGGGTTTTTTAAATTTTGAAAACACAACAAAATCTTTATTTTTTTAAGATCGCATTTAAAAAAGTCGCATTTTTATTCGAGTTTCTACCCTAATGCAATGTACATTTTCTGAAAGCTTTCATGCTCCACTTTACGACAAAAAAAGAATCACTTCGCTATCTCCTTTCGTTCTCGAGTTATGGCCGAAAATGTAGCAAAAATATGCAAAATCTCCGTTTGGAACCAAAATTGCGGTCTGAAATTTTTCACTTTTCACAAAATAATTAATATCTTCTAATCTATTACAACCGCCGGGACGAGTAATAGCTTAAAATTCGCACCGTTACCTCCCCCACCAAAGTCCCTGAAAATTTTAATTTTCGGTATAAAATTGCGTCGTCCAAGCCCGTATTTGTACCAAAATTTTGCCAAAACTTTGCCAATTTTTTCCAAAAAAACTGTTTAACCGATTTTAACCAAATATATTTTAAAACGCGTCTATCCATGGTGTTTACCTTTGGTAAAAATTTGAAATCGCTAACTTTTATAGCTTTCGAGAAATACAATAAAAATCGATTTCCATGAAAAATTTTAAGCCTTAAATATCTCAAAAAATATTTTTTCGAATTTCTTCAAAATCGACCCCCCAAATGAAAGATAATAGAAAATAGATGAAATGTAGGGACCTGCCCTCTACACCCCCCAAAAAAATTTTACACCCCAAAAACTCAAACAAAACTAAATTTTTCTAGGTAATGTACCTTAAAAAATAATTAAATTTTAAAAAATTTAGTAAGATAATATCGATAATTTTTACAAACTTATCTGTACAAATTTTCGTTTCTTAATTTTAGTTATTAAGCGAAATATGAATTTTTAATAATACACCTTTACTCATTTGTTAGAAAGCCATATTTTATATAAAAATTCATATCTTTTGAACAAAAAGTCGTACTGCTTTGAATTTTTTTTATTTTTTTCTTATTTCTTTATACTACAACCCAAAATTATTAACTTTCAAATTTTTAATTTGAAACGCTACACACTTGTAAAAACCACACTAAAGTTGTATAACATTTAAAGTGAAATTTCATAAGTAAATTTTAAATAAATAAATAATTCTGCTACTTTAATTAATAACTAATAGTAATATTTTATCAGAGTATTAAAAGATAATAACTATAAAAACAATCAAGTGCACTATACGCGTGTACGGAACGCACAGCGCAGCGTTCGGAAGAAATGACGTCAGAATACATCGCGTAGTTGAAGAGGAGGGGCTAATTTTTTTAAAATTCAAACGCTTATATTTACGTTAATATTTGTCGTATCGAATTGAAACAAAAAACAACTTATTAAATATCAATTATTTTTTTCGTTTTTCTTCCTCATTATGTGAACGTTCGCGATTTTGTTTAAAACAATTATAGCAAATGTTCAAATTGCAAGCCCTGTACAGCTTGACAATGCCCGAACCTAACCATAAATGCCCTCAAACAGTTTTCCAAATTTTCTTCCGTAATATTCTGAACTTCTTCACTTATTTTCCTCCTTAAATCTTCAAGATTTTGTGCCCTGTTAACATAAACTTTTGATTTTAGATGTCCCCAAATTGAGAAATCTAATATTTGTTGATCCGGTGATCTCGGTGGCCATTCAATTGATCCTCTTCTTCCAATCCACCTTTGCGGAAAAGTTATATCTAGGTATGTTCGAACTTCTGCACCATAATGTGGCGGGGCTCCATCCTGCTGGAACCAAATATTATTCCATTCCACCTCATTGAAGATATTATGGAGGTGAGGTATTATTTCATTTTGAAGTAACTCTAAGTAACGTTGAGATGTTAATATTTAATATTCCGTCGATAAAAAATGGTCCCACTTTTATATTGCCAATAACGCCTAGCCAAACGTTGACTTTTTTAGGATATTGGGTATGAAGTTCTTCACACCAATGTGGATTTTCTGTTGACCAATATCTTAAATTATGGCTGTTTACTGACCAATATAAACAGAATGTGGCCTCATCAGAACATAAAATGTTTTTTAACATGGCAGGATTATTAATAATTTGGTTTTGAAGAATTTCGCAAAATTCCATTCTCTTCTGTCAGTTCGTGAACTAATTGGACCTTATAAGGGTGTGCTTTTTCTTTTCTTAAAACTCTACGAATGGACGTTATACTCACATCATTATTCAATGCTAATTGGGAAGTACTAATTTTAGGAGTCTCCACTATTTGTTCCATTATTTCTTGCCTCATTTCTAGGGAGGTGGCAGCTTTTGGGCGACCCGATCCAACCTTATTCTTGATGGAAAAAAGAGTGACGAAACGGTCTAGGGTTCTTTTTGACAGTGCCGACACTTATTAGTTATTAGATTGCGATCGGCAAACATACCGTTAAATACATCTTTTGCATCTCTAAATGATCTTCTCTTATCATCAATTATATCCAATAATAATGTAACTCTCTCATATTCGCTTAGTTGATTCATTTTATGTAAAATAATTACTCTGATTTTCGAAACAGTATTTTTGGAAAAGTTCTGAGTTAAACTTGCTTATCGAATCTTACAAAATATCGAATTAATTTTAATTTTATAATTGACTTCACGTTTAAAATAGGATTGGCTTTTGTTAGAGTTCTTTGATATTTACAATAAAATGTTAATAATACCGGGTGGAAATGAAAACCGGGTCACCTCGATAACTTTTTTATTTATGAATAAAAAAATTTGAAATTTGGCTATGTTCTATGGTTCAAAAAAACAAATTTTATGTGCATTTTTTATTTTCGAAATCACTTCCGGTTTCACCGGAAACACCATGAACTTTGTTTTTTTAAATGTAACATCCCATATTTTTATTCATGGCTTAAAATACTTTTAAAAAAGAAGTATTTTTGAGATATTAGTTTTTATTTTTTTTGTAAAAAAAAAATTTTTCAAAAAAAAAAAAAGGTTTTCGAAGTCGGTGAAAAGTACCAAAACTAATTCTAAATAATTCAAATACCTAAATAAAATTGTAATTTGAAAAAAAATTTAAGTGGTTTTTGAACTATTAATTTTTAAACTTAGTTAATGAAGATTTTATCAAATATCTCACTTTTTTTAAACGCAATGATGCCGGATCATTCGACTTTTTAAAAAGAGGATTTTATAACGATTATTTTGGTACTCCATATGTAGGGGTATTATTTTGCATGTGCCTGTAAAATTATTTATTTCTTAAGTTGGAAAATACTAGCTATTAAGTATCTTTATTACAGGCACATGCAAAATAATACCCCTACATATGGGGTACCAAAATAATCGTTTCATGGTGTTTCCGGTTAAACCGGAAGTGATTTCGAAAATAAAAAATGCACATAAAATTTGTTTTTTTGAACCATAGAATATAGCCAAATTTCAAATTTTTCTATTCATAAATAAAAAAGTTATAGAGGTGACCCGGTTTTCATTTCCACCCGGTATATAATCCATTATGGCCGAACTTAACAATAAAGAATTGCTTGTAACTTATCAACAACGAGTTTTACAAAAAAATGATTTTTACAAAAGTTTACTAGAATTAATCGTAGAATCCAAAAATATAAAAATATACAGGGTGTTGCATTTAAAAAACGAAAGTTAGGTGCCGTACACTAATAAAGCGAACACCTTGTATATTCAAAATTATGTTTAAATGGTAGCTTGTTTAAATTAAATAAACTTTTGTTTAAACTTTTTTTTTTAAATTCATTACGGTTCAAAAAATATTTAGGTGTTTCCGTTTTTTTGGCGGACCCTGTATATACAGAGTGTCTCAGAACACCCGTCCACTCCTTTTATTTTGAGAACGCCTTGTCGTACATGGCTGAAATAAAAAAAATATTACCAAAGCAAATCCGAAGAATGTATTGGTGCACTTATTTTTTTCCGAAATAATCCGGAAATGCCCGGAACCGGAAGTAACTTTCGATTTTTAAATGGCAACATAGGTCGAGTATGGTATCGTTTGAAAGGTCTTTTAAAAAGAAACAACTTTTATTAAAATATTTTTTTAATATCTTTCATAATTAACAAATTAAACGAAAAACAAAAGCAAACAAGTGACAAATGGTTTCTTAAATTATGGAAAAATTAAAACACTACCATCATCCTCAATGAGTAAGGGTAGAGTCAATTATGATTTTTTAAATGGAAACATGTATTTTTTGCTTCGCTTGTTAAAAATAATCAACTTTTTTAGGTTATGTATTTACCTTAATTCAAAAAATAAAAAAAAGTTGATTATTTTTAACGAATAAAGTGATAAACGCAAAAAAGAGTTTCAATTTAAAAAAATCTCTCTCTTGCCCATTTAATTTTTCCATAATTTAAGAGACCAATGGTCACTTGTTTGCATATTTTTTTTCGTTTAATTTGTTAATTATGCAAAATATTAAAAAAATATTTTAATAAAAGTTGTTTCTTTTTAAAAGACCTTTCAAACGATACCATACTCGACCTATGTTGCCATTTAAAAATCGAAAGTTACTTCCGGTTCCGGGTACTTCCGGATTGTTCCGGAAAAAAATAAGTGCACCAATGGATTCTTCGGGTTTGCTTTGGTAATAATTTTTTTTTATTTCAGCCTTGCACGACAAGTCGTTTTCAAAATAAAAGGGGTGGACGGGTGGTCTGAGACACCCTGTACAATGGAAAATCTGTCATTTTAAAAATTTGAAAAAAAAAATGATTCTCCTTTTATATTTTGATTAATTCCTTATTTCTAACCCGATTTTAGTGTGGTTTTTTTAAACACCCAATTTTTCATCAAAATAAAATTATAAAATTGTTACGTTGGCTCTCAATATCAAATTCAATATCAAGTATCAATAATTTTAGGTCAAGGATAGTGTAAGTGTTGGTGTTTTAATTAGGATTCGCGTGCAAGTCGTTTTGGAAAACGACGTCGGGGCTCGAAAACAAAATGCATCGCTCCAAATCAAATTTGTAAGTAATAGACTTTGCGGAAGCGAGTGGTTTGCTTATCAAATTATGCTAATATTTACATGGCGTGCTATTTCTCCCTTCTTCGTGATTAAATTCGAGTAAAAAGCTGCTTTTAAAATTCTGCTGCGGATATTTTCGGCAAAAACTTATCAGCGGAAAAGAAATGAGTCTACAATGTTTTTACTAAAACATTTATTAATCGATATGAAACAAAGTTTAAATTTAGAAACTTAAAAATAAAAAAATATGAAAACCTTTTTTTAAATAATGCAAAAATTGTTATACAGAAAAGACTAATTTCATTTGTCGATTATATTTTTGGAAAAAATCATAATCTATATTAGAATTAACTACATTAATTGATTGATCAAACTAATAGATTGAAAAAATTTGAGCTGATTCAATTAGATAGTTTTTGGAAAAAAAAACATAACCGATAATCGAATTAAATACGGTAATCGATTGGGCGAGCTAATCGAATTTTGTGGACAAATGAAAAAATAGAATAATTTTAATTTCCAATTAGGTATTACTTAATTATTGAAAACAAATATAATCGATAATCAAATTACCTACGCTAAAAGATCGATCAACTAATTGCGTTTTGTATTAAAATAAAATGTTTGATTTTTAATTAGGGTTTAATTACATTAAAAAGAATCAGATTTGATAATCAAATCGAAGTAATGGAATTTCAATTAGGAATTAAAACTGTCCTTACTTTATATTTTACATACAGGGTGTACAAAAAGTTCAGCAACGCCCATTTATTTTTGAAACGAAGAACTTTTGAAAAAAAAAATGTAAGGCAATAATTACTTAACTTTTTTTAAATAGCAACCACCAATTTTTATTTCATATTATTATAGCTTGCATTCAGAGGTTTATGGACCATATTTTTGTATTTTTCTAAAGTAAATAATTTAAAAGTTACAAGGGTTTAAATTTTCAATCTAAATTTCGGCAAAGCTGCTTTATTTTTGAAATTAAGCATTTTACAGAAAAATGTTTTAACTAGAAGTAGTACGATTCTTAGTGACAAATTATTTGCGAATGTTGCCATGACCTTGACCAGCAGATTGAAGGTCAAGCGATAATTACTTAACTTTCTTTAAACAGCAACCATCCATTTTTATTACCTATTATTAAAGCTTGCTTTCAGAGGTTAATGGGGCATTTTTGTTTATTTTACTAAAGTAAATAGTTTAGAAGTTACAAGAGTTTATAATTTTAATATGTAAGTTCGGCAACGCTGCGCCGATTTTCTTTTAAATAAATAACCACAAACCGTACAACTCTTATTTGAAATATTCTTTTCAAGAATGCCTATTTTTAAAATAAATTGGCGCGGTGTTGCCGAACTTAAATAATTATCGCCTGATCTTCAACCTGCTTCACAAGGTCATGTCAACATTCGTAATTAATTAGGCACAAAGAATCGTACAACTTTTATTTAAAAGATTTTTCTGTTAAATGATTAATTTCAAAAACAAAGCAGTGTTGCTGTTATTTTAGTACCTATTGACAATTTAAACCCTTGTAACTTTCAAGCTATTTACTTCAGAAAAATGAAAAAAATATGTTCCATAAACCTCTGAGAGCAAGTTATAAAAACATGCAATAAAAATGAGTGTTTGCTATTTAAAAGAAATTAAGTGATTATCGCCTGACCTTCAACTTGCTGTTCAAGGTCATGACAATATTTCTAAATAGTGCGTCATTAGGAATAATACAACTTTTATTTGAAACATTTTTCTTAAAATACTTTATTGCAAAAATAAACGGGCGTTGCTGAACTTTTTGTGCGCCCTGTATACAATGTGGTGATTATTTCGATGCTAATCATTGGTATCTTTAAAAGTGTAAAAATGGCGAGGTCGGTTAAGTTTAAGAAAAGTTGGCCATTTTTATGGCCATTAAAAATCTCAAAGAAAATTTAAGATATTTAAACTCATTGCAAAGTTTATGGCCAAAAAAACTAAAAAAAATGTGATTTTAGAAGATAATTTATACTATCAAAGTCAATGAAATTTGGTACCTTTAAATTGTTGACTATTCTGAGTTAAATGACGTCTTTTGGCCTCCTAGATTCCAAGCCGCGATATTCAACTTTTTTTTATTTCTTGTGGCAGCCATATTGGATTTTTACACCATATAAAACATTGCTTCATTTGTTTTTTATACAAATTTTCAAATTTAACAAATTTTCTAAAGGAACATATTAATTAGCAATATGAAAATGTATTATTATTTATAATCTGATGATGTAAAAATCCAATATGGCGACCATAAGAAATAAAAAAAGTTGAATATCAAAGCTTCGAAACGAAGAGGCCGAAAAAAATTTCTTAGGCATCAATTAATTCGGAATAGTCAAATTTGAAGGTACCAAATTTCATTAATGTATCTGTAATGGTTTAGCAAATATAAACCATTTTCCAAAATCACATTTTTTTGATTTTTGGCCATAACTTTACAAGGAGTTTTTATATCCTAAATTTTCTTTTCCGACCTCGAATCTCCTCAATTTTAAACACACCTTGGACTGACCTCGTACTCGTCTGCACCAAACAACGTTGTCCTGTGAAATAGACTATTGACGGTAAAAAGTTGGCGCAACCGCATTAACTCGATCCATGCAATTTTGATACGGTTTCGTAACGTGACGGTAAGAAAACTCGTTGTGGGGACAAACCTATTGTCGACGGAAAGGTAGTATCGATGAAAATGGGTGACGCGTATCTTAGGAAAGTAGCATAACGGATAGCCGAAACGGAACAACATAAACAAAAATAATTTATAGCTATTATTTAACAATAAACAAAAAACCAAGAATTGATTGCCACAAAAGTCATCTATATATCAAAAAAATAAGTTTCCAAAAAGCTCCCCTGGAAAAAAATTATGACCAATCCGGATTATCGCATAGGCGCAGGAGGCGCTTGCCTGTGGCCTCCTAATTGAACCTACCTCAAAAAAACTGAAAAAAATATGCAGTCACATTTTTATTTTAATTTTTACCAGTCATGGTCGTTTTTCAAAACTTCTATTCAAATAAACCAAAAACCTAACAAACGAATTATACAATGAGGCCTTTTCTTTCTAGTTCCAGGCAAGCAGACTTTAAAAAAATATTCCCTTACTTGAGATTTTTGAGACTGGCTTTCTAAAATTTTATCGGTTCGAACGAACCGGTTATTGGGAATTTTAAGAACCCGCTTGCCCTCTGGTGGCAAAACTATGAACTTCTATATTCGGTACTGACTTTTTCAATTTAATGCATTGGTACATATTTTTTTAGCTTTATTGAAGCTTTCAACAATAAATCTATTTATGTTTTGTTAAATATGTAGTTATAAGGTAAAATAACGCATTTTAAACACAATTTTTGACAATGACAAGTACCGAATATCCTCCATTTACATCCATACGTAGTTAAAATTGCCAATATGTATACATACAGGGTGTCCCATTTAAAATAATCAAATAATTTATGAGCTAAATCAGAATTTCAAATTAACGACATTTTATGTGGAAACAAAATTTAAATCGTCTACTTTCTATAATTTTCTTCTGAGCACTTCTTTTTGGGACACCCTGTATAATTTTGTTACTTCTTTATTTTTAACTTTTGGGTATTTTTCATATACGTTTACATAATTCCATGAAATTTTTTTGAATAAGGGAATACCGAGTTGTGTTTCCAAGGTGTCTGGAAAAGCTTGAGCTACGGCACAATACTAAGTTTTTCTCAAACTTAAACTAACCTCTGAAACGTCTGAAATTGATGTCAACTTATTTTATTTCAAAAAATAGCGGCCTCAAAATCAGGATGGGCCTCAGGCCTTCAAATGGCTTAATCCGCCACTGATTATGACCAAAATACAAATATCAAGCGAATTTCAAAATCAAACGCTCAAATTTCTTCTTAAACAAGTTACAACAAAAGCAGAAGAGCTACGGTAAACGAGAGCCTCTCTCGAATAACTTCTTCTCCATAATTATGACACCTTTTTATAATTATTGGACGTAAATTATTGATTTTTTTTATCCGAAGGAAAATTATATTTATTTAGCGGATTTTGACTTCACATTTTAACTAAAAATATCCTATATGAGTAAGTCAGGTCGCAGGTCTGAATTGAAGAAAACTAGTGTCGATGAAACGTCCTTATCGAAGAAAAAATTTTTCGATGAAAAGGTGGTGTCGATGAAATGGTTATCGATGAAAAGTTATTAATGATGAATTTACCATGTCCTTGAAACGTCTCTGTCGATGAAACTGTCGTGTCGATGAAACACACTGTCGATGAAATTGCATTCAGTGAAAATGCTAAGTCGATGAAAGTGTATTGTCGATAAATACAGTGAATTCAAAAAAGACTGAAATCGCAACTATGCAACCAAACATACTCTATAGTGATTTTAGACTTACTAAGTTGGTGTACCTGTTAATTTTCATTCAAATTTAAATCTGATCTGTCACTTTTAACCAAAGCTTCTCTCAGCAGTTTTTGTTCCGGTATTTTTTAAGTTATTTCTCAGTGTGTTCCAAATTTTATAAAAAAACAGTTTTTTTCAAAACTAAAAATAGTCCCGTTAAAATATTCGCGATGTTTTTTTCACCGGAACAGAACGCGTTCATTTCAGTGTAGCCAACTGTGTGAAACTTCGGTTTCCTACCTTGCAATGATTCAGGTTGATCATTTATAGAAAAGTAACTATGACTTGATTTTCCTTGATAGGAAAAGCATGTAAAGCTATATTAGTTAGTTTAGTCAGTTATTTTTGATTTAGTTTCGGAGTGAGAATTTTGTGATGAAGAACCCTACTTTTTTGACATCAGGGTGATGTTCATAATTTAAAAAAGCTGTTACGGTTAACAATTTTGTTAAGAATAACATCATTAATTTAAACAAATTCTAAAGTCTTTGCAAAATTGGTGCCCCAAAATTTCACAATGTGGGCAAACCCCCACTTCGCCAATTTTTGTATCGATGAATATTATAATATTATAATATCGATGTATCTATCCTGTGTCGATGAAATTGTAGTCGATGAAACAAATTGTCGGTCAGAAGGTACTGTCGATAAAACATAAAACGACATTATCGATAAAAAGGTAGTATCGATGAAATTGTAGTCGATGAAACGGCATTGTCGAAGATTAGGTAATTTTGATGAAATTGTTTATCGATGAAAATGCAATGTCGATGAAAAGGTAACGTCGATGAAATTGTAGTCGACATTGTTCATGAAATTGTAGTCGATCATACGACATTGTCGATGAAACGGTGTATAACTATATTTCGATTATACGACTTAAGGCTTTATTTTGTAACTATCGTTATAAAACCACATCGTTAGATCAGCGATTTCAAACTTTAACGACTTTTTGTAGAAATCATATTTTATAAGTCGTTTAGCCGAATACTATATATTTTGTTATAGTTTTATTAGAAGATATTTGTTTTTGTAGTATGTACAGTTTTACATTTTGTTTATGAAAATAAATTTTTATCATTTTTTATTGGATATTATTTCTAACATTTATACCAGCTTGATGTAATTCATTATGTTGATAATCAGGATAAATTTCCTCCTCGTGCTATTAGAAATATACTCGTCAATTTGTACATTTGCAGTTTGTAGAATATTGTACAGAGTTACACATGCAATAGTTAATTACAACGTGAGTTGTAATTTGTAATGTAGGGTTTTATCTTTTAAAAGGCACCTAAAACTTCCCTTCCATACTCCAATACATAATACATCTCTCAATCCAGTTTCTTGTCGAACTAGTAAAGCCCTGTAGAATCTCCGTTCGGGTGTATTTTCTTCTGCATTCTGACCCCCTCAACCACATATTCCGTTCTCCACTTCGGTAACGATTTATAAGATTATTATAAATGTTACTCATCATCGAAAAGGCTGAATCATGCACACTTCCTGCTTATAATTGGCCTTTCTCATGAAAGATATATTTGAATCATTTTTGTTTTATCCATAGGTCTAAGGGAGATGTTTCGAATGTATCTAATCACTTATTAATTAGAGCATCAGAAAAAATATTTTTTTATATTTTTAAGTTCGTGACGTCACACCGTTGATTTTGGATTGAAAACGTTGAGTATAAATTTTTTTTTAATTTAGGATGTGATTTTGTTTATTTCGACATTTTCAATTCGTCTTTACTCTGTGATTTAATCACTTTTTACAAAATACTTCTATGTCTTATATTGTTATAACAACAAAAAAACTAGAAATCTTTGCTATTATTTTAATCTTTATTTTTAAATATTATGTTCAATTACAAAATTATGCTTAATACTAGGAATACCTAAATTACCTATATTGATGGGATATTTGTGGATTTAGAGCTAAATGGTTTTAATATAATCTTCCAGGAACAAGGTCGGTTTAAGGAATTAGAAGGTACACATTTCATTAAAGAATTAGCAATAAAATTACAAATAACTTAAAACTAAATTACATACAAAATACTAAATTGATATTAAAAATGTTAATAAACATATTGTTTATAACAACACGCATGGTACATGTGGATGGGCACACAACAGTAGTTTATTCATAGGGTTTATTGTTTATTGGCCCTCGAGCTAGGACATGCTAGGATGTATTTTGTCTTCCTTCTTGGAATTACATCTGTTATCTGTTAAGGCATGTTAATATGTTTTATAGCTTGTTTTTAGGAATAACTAATTTTTCGCTGACGGTAATTTTTTGGACCGACCTTTCAGCAAGATGTGACCATAGATAAAATATGTGACAAAAAAAGCTCTCGAAATTGTAGCATTTGTATCAGTCGATAACATAGATAAAGTCGATAACAAGATATCTTAAATAAAAACGCATTTTTTTATAATTGTTCATAAAATACGCCCCTATCATAGACTCTACATGAAAAACAAAAATTCTATATGAAAACTAAATTCAATTTGATTGGAACTAGAGATCGTTTTTGTTAAATTTTTGATTACAAATGCCCAAAAAATAATGTTTACTAGCGAAAAGTACGCTTTTCAAACATTTCGCCGAATATCTTCTTAAGAGGATAGCCGGTGTATTCGGTAGGGTCTTTTTTTAATTTTCTTTTTGGGGTGGAATGTAGATTCTTCAGGCTATAATTTTTTGTAATTTTTGTCTTAAATATTGCATAGATTTTTTTTGCATTTTTAAAAATCACCCTAAATAAATATAAATCAAAAATATACGAAAAAAAAGGGAATCTCAACATTCTCTTAAATGTCTAGAAAAGATATGTGAAAACCAATTTTTTTGATTGGTATGGCAGTACTTTGTCTTTGAAATCGACAAAAATTTACATTGAAATCGCCTATACCCAAATTACACCGGCTATCCTCTTAACCTTGAGCATAAAAATGTAGAGGAACAGTAAATCTTACTACTTTTGGTATAAAAGTTACAATTGAACCGTCTTATCAATAAAAGGAGTTAGTGGCGTTCTGACACCCCCCCCCCCCCTATTCACTCAAGTTTTTATAATGTTGTTATTGACAGATATATGATTCTATAATAAATATAGTTTTTTTTTAATAAACTACTTTTTTAAAGTTTTTAAACCAAACCCCCATGAAACAATCCTGGCTATGCCACTGATAGGAGTCATCTCCAAAAACAATTCATGTGCCTTTTTTATTGATAATCTGTACAACTTTCTAAATACTTGATAATATAGGGTTGTAGAAAGTCATTTTTCTACAACCATTATATTAATAATCCAAAGGGGAGAATCTTATAAGCGCGAAACTTTTAAGCGCGAAGGTTGATAAGAGCGAAGTGTTATAAAAGCGAAGACCTTTAAGCGCGAAACATAATAAGTGCGAAACCTTAACAAGCGAAACATTTAAGAGCGAAGTTTTATAAGCGCGAAACTTATAGGAGCGAAACCTTTAAGCGCGACACCTTATACGCGCGAAACCTTTAAGCGCGAAGACCTCTAAGCGCGAAGACCTCTAACCGCGAAGGCCTCTAAGCGCGAAGACCTCTAATCGCGAAGACCTTTAAGCGCGAAAATCTCTTAGCGCGTAAGGATACATACTACAAACTATAACCAATTTATTCTGCTTCAATATGAAAATAATTTAGTTAGATAGTGCTAGTATAAAACAAAAACATTTATTTAAATGAAAAAATCAACAGTAAAAAATTAACAAAATAATAACTTTTTCTAATATTTAAGTTATTTCTCGGCGCGAAAATAAATCAATATCCTAACTAAGAAACTATATACCGGGTTCACTGAAAATGACAGTAAATTATTAAATTAATTTTCTCGTTTTTTAGAAATTAATTTTTTTATAATTTTGGCATGATAGTGTGGCTCCTCTCTATTTATTTGGAGGATATTTTCCGATTAAACTATTAAATCAGTTAGTCCCATATAATAATTATGCTCGTTTAAAATTTAAAATATGAAAGTCAATAATTTACAAATCTAGTGGAAATAAATTAGGAAAAAAATTAAAAAAAGTTTACGACTTTTCATTCAATAGTTATGAATTTTTATATAAATTATGTCATTCTGAGAAATAAATAAAGGTTTATAATAAAAAATTCATATTTCGCTTAATACATAACAAAAACGTAAAGCGTAAAGATAAATAATTAAATTTTTCTCAAATTTATTTTTTTTTAAAGAACATTATCTTAAAATTGTGATTTTTTGAGTTTTTGGAGTATAAAGGTTAACAGCTAACAGACTCCCCGCATTTCGTTTGAACTTATTTTTTAATTATACAGGGTGTCCAGATATTAAGCGGCAAAATTTTAGGAGGTGATCTACAACTAATTTCAAGAAAAAAACTTCCTATAAACATATGTCCGGTTTCGCTTCCTAATGGAGCTACGTCCAATAAAGATGATGACAATAAAGAAGTTTTAGCTTGTTTATTAAAAAACGGTTTATTGTAGAGGTTTCAAATTTGGTAAGAATCTTATTAGTACACTTCAGATACGATATCGTGATTTTTTTCTGATTTTTTGCAAGCTATTAAAGGATAGTTCTGAGAAGGGTTGGAGTTAACATTATTGTTAACTGTTTTATGGTTAACTTAAAATTATTATTTTTTCTCGTTATATTGTTCCATTTTCAATTCTGAACAAAAAAGGTACTCTTATACCAGCTCTGTAGAAGGCACCGTTATCGAGAAAATTAAGCTAAACACCCACATTCTGGAATAAATGCCTTCTTTTTACATTTTTGCTAATTGTCAAACGAAAGTGTAGAACCCAAAAGTGTCAAACTGCTATATTATCGAATCGCATATCCGAAATTCGCTTACGGCAAAAGTGTAAAGATTTTATTTATCAAAATTGATTCCGTTCAGTAAATATAAACATATATTTAAAAAATAAAGTTTAACTTATTGTTTAGAAACATTGATCTATATATTATTCATTATTATTATTTATTTATTATTATAAAACAATTAATTGTTATTTAATTCCATAAATATTGTATTGTGTAAAACTTACTTAGCGTGCGCGCACGCTCATGTAAAATGTTAAGGCACACCCGTCGAAAGATTAAAAGAAACCAATGAAGAGCATCGAAGTAATCACCACCCTGTATGCAATAGTATGTTATTCAACGAGCGAGGAAGATCGCCATTATTCACGAAAAATGAAATTGCGTAACAGTTTGAGTGAATAATGGCTATTTTCTCGCGAGTAGAATACTATACTTTTTCCACGACCAATTTATTTTAATGCGGTTTTAGGTTATTTTTTGAATTTTTGACATTTCTATAAGCATGCGCCACCTCTATATTGCAATGTGAATTAAAAAGCCGTGTAGGAATAGAAATGCGGCTTTCTGATTGGTCCAAAATTCGTGTGGGAATGTAAAACCGTGGTGGAAAGATAGGGTATGTTGATAATGTATAGCATTACTTTTCGGAAAACAAACAAATAATATACGTATTATTCAATGGTCGTAGAATTTTTTTTTTTCTATTTTGCGTCGTTAAGGAAGCTATAAAAGCACTCCAAACTATATATTATTGCACCGTTTTAAGTGCGTTAAGGGGTTATACAGGGTGGTCGAGATAAAGTGAATAGTCGAAATATCTCCAAAAGTAAGAGTTTTAGAAAAAAACGTTTCAAATAAAAATGATTTGGTCTTAAAGGGGCCACAGAATAAGAACAGTCAGTTTTCACCTGGAGGACTTCTTCATGGTCATTCTTACCCTAACTCAGTTTTTTCAAATGGAAACCCATATTTTTTTCATTTGAATCTGAATCCAGCAAAAAAAGAAGAAATTATTGTCTAAAGGATTTTTCTTATTAGCCTTTAGTTTTAGCACAATTTGTGTCTTAAGTTTTCCTACTTCTATTCTTATGCCTTGCACTGGCGAATAACCGAATGATCTGATGCATTTTTATTATTACCCGTTAGTTCTAACAATTTAAAAAGTTTGGATTTTTTTGATATTTTGAATTATAATTATTCGTATAAAGTTAGAATTAACGGCTGAAAATAAAAATGCATCAG
Organism: Stenus bimaculatus; assembly: GCA_963971135.1. NCBI lineage: Eukaryota > Metazoa > Arthropoda > Insecta > Coleoptera > Staphylinidae > Stenus > Stenus bimaculatus. The sequence goes on along the minus strand of OZ020180.1, from coordinate 16,282,964 downwards.
ACAATTTTGAGTTAGAATGAACATGAAGAAGTTCTTCACATTAAAAATAACTATGTCTCGATTCTTTGTTAGTAACAAACATTAAATTAAAAAATGTATTTCGTGATTTTTTATAAAAATTGTTAATTTTATGCTCATAATTTTTTTTAATTATTTGGGAGGATAATTGGTCAGGTGGTCGCGAATTTTGGAACTTGTTCTTCTTGTAATTGCATATTTAATATTGTAATAAATAACAATAAAAAATGTATTAAACCAGATATTCGCAAATGTAAGGAATAAGCCAAAAAGTAGAAAAACTTAAGACACAAATTGTGCTAAAACTAAAGGCTAAAAAGAAAAATGCTTTAGACAATAATTTCTTCTTTTTTTTGCTGGATTCAGATTCAAATAAGAAATATATGGGTTTCCATTTGAAAAAACTGAGTTAGGGTTAGAATGGCCATGAAGAAGTCCTCCAGGTGAAAACTGACTGTTCTCATTCTGTGGCCCCTTTAAGACCAAATCATTTTTATTTGAAACGTTTTTTTCTAAAACTCTTACTTTTGGAGATATTTCGACTATTCACTTTATCTCGACCACCCTGTATACCTTTTTTTTTTCAATAATTCGAATAAAATTTTTATGGCTTTATCTTGTAACACAACTCCCTTAAAACATTTACCCGAATTTCCATAGAGATCTGAACAATAGATCGAAAGAGACATACGCATACACTCAACTTTGTTTGTAGTATGTATCCTTACGCGCTAAGAGATTTTCGCGCTTAAAGGTCTTCGCGCTTAGAGGTCTTCGCGCTTAGAGGTCTTCGCGCTTAGAGGTCTTCGCGCTTAGAGGTCTTCGCGCTTAAAGGTTTCGCGCGTATAAGGTGTCGCGCTTAAAGGTTTCGCTCCTATAAGTTTCGCGCTTATAAAACTTCGCTCTTAAATGTTTCGCTTGTTAAGGTTTCGCACTTATTATGTTTCGCGCTTAAAGGTCTTCGCTTTTATAACACTTCGCTCTTATCACACTTCGCGCTTAAAGGTTTCGCGCTTAAAGGTGTCATTCATCCAAAGCATCGTGTTGTGAACCTCACCCTACTTCATTTGGTATTTCAAACGAATTACTGGCATTTCTCAATTGTCTTAGAGCCAGTCTATTTTGATTCCTATATACGAAAAAATAATGTGATTGTTAAAAATTGTTTTATTTTCTACCTTCTCTCTAATTCTTTCTACCTTCCTATTCCTAACTTCAGTGTAACGACATCCAACGACAGCTAACAGCTATGTAGACTTCGCTGTGTAACAATTATATCCTAACCTCAAAGGCTTTTAATAACGATGTGGTTATAATTTACAAAATATAAATCGTTCACCAAAGCGACAATCGCTATAAAGGCCAGTCAAATAAGCTCAAAAACATGATCTACTTCGAAAAAATTAGAGGAAAGGTGAAAATCGATTTAATTACTTTACTTTTCATAAAAAAAGAACATATGGAGTTGGTCCCACTTTTCGTGCAATGCACTATGTGCTGTGTAATTTTGCAGTTTTTTTTAAATACAGCCAAAATTATGCGTCTGGAGGAAAATACTATTCTTTGCAATTTTAAAAAAGCATTAAATTCTGCGTCGATTGAGTAACCAACTTTTAAATTTAAGCTTCAAGAAGTTGGAGAAAACTAGAGTCAAAAATTGCCCCCTTGGAGAAACAAAAATTTTCTTTCGGATAATACCGATATTTAGCACCGGATAACTTTCTAAATAATGTAACAACTTAAAAATGGCTATAATCATGCTATAATATAAGTTTAATAACGTTAAATTCTGCATCGATTGAGTACCTAACTTTTAAATTTAAACCTCAAGATGTTGGAGAAAACTAGAGTCAAAAATTGTCTATGTAAATTTTTTATTCTGTATACAGGGTGTCCCATTTGACGTTGGATTGTATGGGTATCTTTGTTATTATTGGAGATAGAAAGTCGGTTAACTGGACAAAGTAGTAAAGATTTTTTCGAATATTAATAATTCATTTACAAAAAATTTGAATATCGCGTCGTTCCAACGCTATCTTAAAAAACAAGAAAATGCGATTTTCAAAATATGGCTATAACTTCTTCATTTTTTGTGGTATCAAAAAAGTTTTTTGACATAATACAGGCAATTTTTTGTGTACAATGCAGTAAAACAAATGAATATTATTTTCGCCAACGGATTGACCGGAAATGAACCAAACTTATTTTTTTATTATGGCAGCCATATTGGATTTATACATATTCGGAATTAGTGTATTTTTCTGAGTGATTTGATATATCATATGTAATATTTTAAGAAAAATAGAAATAATTTTATTTTACTAACCAAAAATGGCCTTGAATATATGTAAACTATCAATACATATGTGTTAAGATTTATTTTACATTTAATATTTTAAATATTTACATTTATGTTATTGACAGTGTTTGTAAAATCAATTAATTTTTTTTTTCAAATATGACATATGGTATACCAAATTACTCAGAAAAAAATACTGATTCCGAATATGTGAAAATCTAATATGGCTGCCATAAGAAAAAAATAGGTTTGGTTCATTTCCGGTCAATCCTTTAGCGAAAAAAAATATTCATTTGTTTTACTGCATTGTACACAAAAAATTGTCTGTATTATGTCAAAAAATTTTTTGGAACCACATAAAATAAAGAAGTTATAGCATGTCCATATTTTAAAAATCGCATTTTCTTGGTTTTCAAGATAGCGTTGGAACGATGCGATATTCATTTTCTTTTGTAAATGAATTATTAATATTCGAAAAGATCTCTACTACTTTGTCCATTTAACCGACTTTCTATCTCCAATAATAACAAAGATACCCATACAGTCCAACGTCAAATGGGACACCCTGTATATTGATTAATTTTTGAATAGCTTTTCCAAAGGAAGCAGTCTGAGGTTTTTGAGTAATGCACTGGATGCCACCCATCGCATGAAAAGTATTCAAACCATCAATCGTGTCTATGTTCACATCGGCATTATCAAACACAATTTGTAGCAACTTCCAGAAGATTCTTTTTGAATCTCAGAGTCATCACGCGATATACGCTATCGCGCAATTCTTTATTCATTTTTAGTTTTTTTTTCAAAATCAGATGCTGCATCTTCACCACTAAGCTCACAATTCTTCTTAAAATCAAACTCGGTTGAAGAGAATCTTACTGGGAACTTCTCCGGAAATTACAGCATTGATGTTTGATTCCTTGTTGTATGCTTTTATACACTTTTTGTGAACAACAACTGTTGAGAGATATTGAAAATGCCTGTATTTGTCATTAGAAAGTTATCTCGTGCTAAATATCGGTATATACGAAAGAAATTTTTTGTTTCTCCAAGGGGACAATTTTTGACTCTAGTTTTCTCCAACATCTTGGCGCTTAAGTTGGGTACTCAATCGACGCAGAATTTAACGCTATTTAAAATTGCAAAGAACAGTATTTTCCTCCAGACGCCTAGATTTGGCTGTATTTTGAAAAAAACTGCAAAATGGCCGAAAATTTCTTGGTTTTTTCTACACAGCACATAAAGCATTGCACGAAAAGTGGGGCAAACTCAATATGTTCGTTTTTTATGAAAATTAAAGTGATTAAAACGATTTCCAGCTTTCCTCCAATTTTTTCGAAGTAGAATACTAATTTGACTGGCCTATTATAACGACGTCATTGAGAGTTACAAAATAAGCCCTTTAATGTAAATAATAGATTCTGGTGCTCTTAAATATGAAATAATCATATGTAATATCACGAGTGGTCAAATTTGAGTCGAATATTTTTCACTGTCATTACCACGAATCTCATTTGGGGTTAAGTTTTAATTTTTGTATGAAAAATATTCGACTTATAATTTGAACAAGAGTGCATATTTAAGGGACCATTTAACGAACATTTTTCCCTTTTCTGTGCAAAATTTGACAGCCAACTTCAAACTTTTTGAAATTTGACATTAACGTCATAAAATAATCGCTGACGTTTTACTTGTCACAAAAAATAATCACTTGTGAGTTGAATAGTCTGTTTAAGTTAATGAGTAATATTAATTTATGATCATCATTAATATTATCAATAATCACAAAGCAGAGAAAATTGTTAATAAATGTAATCGATAATTGATCGAATAATAATAAAGCTTATCGTTTAAACCACTAAAAGTAGTTAATCAATTGTTAAATAGGTATTTATTTATTTTTGCATATAAAATTATAAATGTACTTTCATCGACTGGTTTTTCGCTCCCACACTAAGAAGGTAAGAACATGACGATAAATTATTCGGCAACCTCCGCGAACTCAACACAGAATTCCGCATCTGCAGTATTTTTTCTTCCTATCACCACTGGGTTACGTTAGGAAAACAAATGATGCGAATTTGGTACCTATATTTATAATATTCCATTTATTTGAAACCAAAAAATATAATATACAATGTAGGTACTAATATATTCGATAACGAATATGTATAAGTTAGATGATGAAAGGGGAAAGGGATCGAAACAAGCCGCAAGCAATACACACACGTGCGGTGAATAAATTCGTGCGAAAGCGAAACGTGCGTGACGTCATAACGAACCGTACCCTCTGCGGAGAGAGCAAACAATATGCGCCAAACATCATCGCGCATACTTCCCCGAACCGAAAAGAACCTCTCCCATCTCACTCTGTCCTTCAGCGCATAGCGCATCAGTCAGTTCCGAGCACCGGTCGAAGCCATTCGAGTACAACTGTGCACTGTGCGTTCGAACCAAACATAAACAATAATCACCAAATAAAATGGCGATTTCGCAAGAACCTTTGAGCAAACTATGGATGAATGCGAAAATCGAAGCGTTGATTGAAGGCTACAGACAACAAGAGGCTTTGTGGAAAAGTTCGAAGGCGAAGAGCGCGAACAGAATCGATTGCTGGAAAGTGGTGTCTGAGAAAACGGGAATGCCAATCGTGGAATGCAAGCGCAAAATGGATTCTCTGCTCGCTTCGCACCGGCGCGAGAAGAACAAGTTTCTGAACGCGAAGGAGAACGGAACTACGTACGAAACTCGCTGGGTTTACTGGGATCAACTTTCGTTCGTGCGCGACGAAGCGAGCAAAAACAACAGAAGCGCTAGGAGTACCAATTACAACTTTTTTAATGAATCTGTAAGGAAGTTACAATTACCAAAATTAATTTATAAATATTAAAAAATAAAGTAAACAAAAATCAATTAAAATATTCAGAATTAATTGAAAAATATACAGTTAAATTTAAATATTTTTTCAAAGTTAGGTTATGCACCACATGGAAATATTTTTTTCTGCCTAAAATAAAGGAGTTAGAAAAATTTTGTAAGAGATAAAAAAAGTTTATAATTACACTGTTTAGCTACAAGTAAAGTTTTGTAAATTTTTATTCGGCCATTAAAAAGTTACAAGAAAATCTGCATGTCGATGACCTATTTTTGACCACTTACATAACGTGAAAAATTAAAAACAAATTGTCTACAAATACATTTTTTCAATACATAGCCACATACCAAATTTTGTTATGATCGCAAGAACCAATTTTTAGTAATTTAAAAAAATAATTTTAAGAACTTTAATGGTTTGTAGCACCCTAACGAAGAACTTTTGGATAGAGATAAGTTTGGTTAAATCGTCTAATTTTGGTCTCAGGAGTATGAGGAATTGTTTTGTACAGACCTTTCAGGGACACCCTGTATAACAAAAAAAATCAATTAAAATTTTATAGTCAACCAAGGTATTAATTTTTACCATCAGGCCAATGTATACTACAGGGTCCGGCAAAAGTAACGGAACAGTGCTATATTTTTTGATTGCGTGAATATCCTTTTTCAAAAATTTGTATACTTATACGGTATTATGTAAACTACTTTCTGAGATGGTTTAGAACTGTCCCATATTTTGGGGTGTCTTGTGGGTTTTAAATTGTAACCCCTATCGAGTTTCATCTCATTTTAATGGGAATCACATTCCTGCAAACCAGAAAAATAATTAATTTGGCTTTAACCGAAAGTCATTACTACTTAATGAAATTAAATAGCAAATTTTCTTGCTGTACAAAAATCAAGTATTTATTTTTTAAATTTTATGGCAAATGCTCAAATTGTCGCCTTTCTTCAATTTTGCAGAAATTCAAGTGGTCGAATTTTGTATATTTTGAAGCAAACGGTGACAGTTAATCCTTAATAACTTTTTAACAAAACAACATAATAGCTTCCTGGTTTGCAGGAATATATTTCCTTTTGTAATCTCTTTATATTAAGGTGAAACATAATTGGGGCTACAATTTAAAAAAAATTGGGGTAGTTCTCTCCACAAGACACCCCAAAAGATTTGAAAGTTCTAAACTATCTCAGAATGTAGTTTTTATAATACCGTATAAGTATGCAAATTTTTGAAAAAACATATTCACGCAATCAAAAAACTGTTCCGTTACTTTTGCTGAACCCTGTATTTTTTTTATTGTAAATTTTATATCATGAGTTATTTGTACAATACGCCAAAATTAATCTAAAGGTGATTTTTTATTACAAAAAAACTAGCTACTAGAAACATTTTTGTGAACAGTAACACCCAAATATAAACCAATTTTAAAATCGAAATCTTCATAAAAAATTTAAAAAAATGGAAAAAAAATATAATTTGGTTATTTTTTTAATGAATTTTCAGAATGATTCACCTTTTGTAAATGTGGACCCGTTATCACCCGAAAATAACATAAGTTACGTTGAAGAATTGGAGGAAGAAGAAGATAGTAAGATTTTTGCGGAGCCCTTGGAAAAGAAAAGAGCTTTAGATTTATGCAAAACAGAATACGAAGAAGAATACAAACCACCGAAAGATAATTTGGATTTGTTTGGACGATACGTTGCAAGTGAATTGGGGAGTTTTAATGAACGCACCCAAATTATCCTCAAGCAGAAGATCAATAATCTTATTTACGAAGCCAAAATTAGTGCCTTAGAAAATAGTTAAATTTTGGAGGTAAATAAAAAGATAAACGATCATTTTTAATTGAAAGGGAAACGAGGAGAAACCTGACAGCCAACAAAAGTTTTGTTGATGGAAAACGAAAATAACAAAAAAAAAAGATTTTTTGCACATCCTACATATAATGAATGATTTTACGCCATCTTTAGCAAGCGCAAAGCACCAAATTTACGCTCCCCCGGCCCAGGGGGCGTAAAAGTAATGGCGACCGTACTTTACGCCCTTGGGCCAAAAATTTGACTCTTCTTATAGTTTTTTTATTCTCTGGTTCTGAAATGACATTTACAATTGGGTGTTTTTAGGTTAATTAAGTTTGATTGCGTTATAACCTCCAATATCCAATAAAGTTTTAAACACACCTTCGTCCACCTCCATCACAAAATTAGTTGGTTTTAACAAAAAACACTCCACTAAACTTCTTTAAAATTATCAAATTTCAAATTTCAAACTTCAAATATGACGCCATTAAAATTGTCGGTAAAGAAGAGAACTTCGCAAAACAATTATAATATAATACATAAAAGCTCCGATAGATGTCGCACAAGAAAATTATCGCTAAAAATATCAGGTATGCGAACTTATTTCTACAACATTTTAATTAAAAATAAGGTAATAAGTGTAGGAAGTGCAAAAAATCTTGTATGTACCACTGGTGTAAAGTTAATTTAAGCACTCACGCTTAAATCTATAATTTTGCACCCATTGTTAAAAATTAATATTATAATAACTTTGTAAATAAATATATTTTTTATTTTCTAATAAGCTTTTTATTAATTAAAATTATCCAAAAATCACATTTTACAGAAATTTCAATTTTAGTAAAATGAAGAAAAACATAAAAAAAACTAAGAATTGATTACTAAAGTTAAAAAATAATTTTGAAACAAATATAAATAAAAACGTCGGAATTGTACAGTTTGCAAAAAATCTAGTATGTACCTATAAATAATGATTTTTTGACAAAATATCATAGTATCAAAACCTTTTTCATTTGAAGAGAATCAAAATTAATTAAAAAAATATGTAGGTACTTAATTATTTATGTTTTTTTAAATACAGAGGGGTGCACAAAAACGGCCAACGATGTAGCTTCGTTATTTCTTATCCTATTTTATGTCAAATTAAATGGTTTGAAGAATACTACTATGAGATAATAAAAGATTAATTTTATTTTTGAAAACATCAGAGGAGGAGGAAGCAACTTTTCTTTTTCAAATGGCAACATATTTTTTTCGATTGAAAAAAATCATTAGCAAAAATAATCTAACCCAATTATACCAATAATTTTTTTTAAATTAATTTTTGTAAATTTTTTTTTTTAATTTTTTTTATTATTAATAATTTTTTTAATTTAATTCAATTGTCTTTTTTTGTTTTTGAATTTTCAGTTTTTTATTTTTTTTAAATTTTGTATTTTAATTTATTAATAATTTTTTAATTTATTAATAATAAATTAAAAAACAAAATTTAAAATTGTAAAAATTGTAAAACACTGAAAACTTAAAAACAAAAAAAATCAATTGAATTAATTAAATAATAATAATAATAATAATAATAATAATAATAGTTTATTATCCAACAGCAAGCAGCCTATTACAGGATAACATATAATATAATATAACATTTAAAAATATATAGTTAATAATAAGTTGGTTAAAAATATATATATAAATAAAATAAAAGATTATACATTGACAATATACGAGTATACAGACATAATACGAACTAAAATATAACATTATGTTGCGCTAAAACATTCATGTATTACCTTTTTATACTTAATAATGTCATTAATAAATATATCAACAGAGTCTTGAACATCATGATAATTACGGTACATCATGTAAAAAGGAGAGTTATTAAGATAATTCGTTTGAGCAGTGACGTAGTAAAATGTACGAGTCGATCTCGATGCTAAGCGTGGTACTGTAAAATTTATGAGTTCTAACGAATTGGAATCATCAATATAATTGTGAACTATCCTAAACAAATACAGAATTGATATAATTTTGTGGGTGTCAGCTACCGTTATGTATTTAAATTCTCTCAACAACATATCATAAGGATGATCTTGATTTGGATAAGTGCCATGCTTCCGATAGAATAACAATCTCAAAAATTTTCTTTGAACCTTTTCAAGCATATTTACATACTTTTCATAAGAAGGGCACCATATTACAGAACAATACGTCATTTTACTAAGAATGTATGAGCTGTAAAGCATCTTTAAGGTATCTGCACTAAATTCTTTGGTATTTCTAGCAATGAAACCTAGAGTCCGAAAACAAGATTTTGTAAGGTTTTCTATATGCTGATTAAAAGTTAACTTAACATCAAATTCTACACCCAGATCTTTAATTTCAAAACATCTGTTTAAACTTGCATCATTAATTAAGTAATCATAAAATAGTGTTTGAGTTTTACGACAATATGACATAATACAACATTTACTAGTATTTAATTTTAAACCGTTTTTGTTACACCATTCAAATACTGTATTAAGATCTTTCTGAAGTTGATCACAATCAAAGACACATTGTATAGACCTGTATATTTTCACATCATCCGCATACAATAGAATAAAACTTTTAATTTGAGCAGCTAAATCATTAATAAATAAAACAAATAGCAAAGGTCCCAAATTCGAACCTTGCGGCACACCACTGGTAGCTACATAACAATTAGAATAAAATCCGTTATAACAAACCTTCTGAACCCGATTTGACAAATAGGATGATAACACAGAGATTATATTGTATGGTATCTCAAATTGAACAAGCTTCTCAAGTAAGATTTGATGTGACATTTGATCAAAAGCTTTAGAAATATCTGTGTATATAACATCAACTTGTTCATTACTGCTCATACTTCCAAATATGTATTGAGTGAGATTCAAAAGATTACTAGAGGTTGAGCGTCTACGAATAAAACCATGTTGATAATTACTAATATGAACATGTACTCTTGTATAAATTTCATCACTTATGATACTTTCGAACACCTTTGAGAAGTTGCTCAAAATTGAGATGGGACGGTAATTTAAGATATCCTTTTTATTGCCAGATTTATACACAGGAACCACCCTCACTTTTTTCCATATATCAGGAAAAATACCTGTTTTTAAGATTAAATTAAATAAATGTAAAATCGGTTTAACAATAACAGGTGCGCAATCTTTGATTATTAAAGATGGAACCATATCCATTCCCATGCTGAGAGATCCATTTAGCTGCTTAAGATTCTTCATGACTGTTTCTTCATTAAGAGATAGATCACCCATACACTGTCTTGAGATTTGAAAACTGTCATTAAATTTATCAGTACGAAATACACTCTTGAAATGTTTTGCGAAGGAATTAACTATGTCATTGGGGTCGGTAATAATTTCACCTTCATAAGACATCGTACCCGGAATCCTTGAAGAATTCTTAATGTTGTGTAAGTATGACCAAAATTTACTTGGGTCTGCATTCATGTCAGCTTCTGCACAGCGTACGTAATTTGTTCTGGCAATGTTAATCATATTTTTTAATGTTCTTCTCTCCGTAATAAAAGTTTCTTTATCTTCCATACTTTTGGACCTGATAAATCTTCTACGGGCACAATCTTTACTCTTAATCATGTTTATTATTTCCTTGTCAAACCAAGGCGGATAATTTGACATTCTTTTGTTTGCTCCTGTTCTTGGGACATGCAGTTCAAAAATGCTGTATAGTTTATCATAAAATACTTCACAAGCAGCGTTTACATCATTCTGATTTAATAAGTTATCCCACGAAACTTTACACATACTATCATAAAGATTCAGAAAATCTGCTTTCTTAAAATTAAAACTGCGAGTTTCGGATAATTCAAAATTGGATATTGATTCTTCAGTCAGTAATAAAGAAAAGTTTAATGCTGGGTGATATATGTCCTCATTGACCAGGGGTATAGGTTCTCTTATAACCTTACATTTAAGATGACTAGGTGTAAGTATTAAGTCTAATATTCTGTTCTGAGAATTTTCAACCCTATTATGTTGCTCGAGATCACAAAAATTTAGAAAGTTATTTAAACATATTATTTTGTCATCACTTACATACTGATATAAACTGTTCTTGTAGTTTGGTAAATTAAAATCGCCCGCCATTATAATATTAGGTGAAACAGGGCATAATGATGATTCAATCTCTTCAAAGAGTGTATTGTAATGTATAGTTGTCAAAGAAGGTGGTATATAACAGCATAAGAGAACGATGGAATTCCCTTTAAGTAAAAGTTTTACAGCGGCAACTTCAATATTAGGTATAGATAAACTTATTTCTTCACAACTAAACGTGTTCTTAACCGCAATTAAAGCTCCTCCGCCTTTTTTATTTTTCCTATCATTACGATATACATTATAATTTTCAGTAAACAATTCATTATTAAAGATATCTTCATCGAGCCAAGTTTCCGTTAAAAAAAATGCATCATAAATATTCTCCGATGTGCTCGTGTTAGCAGGGGCGGACTGGCCATAAGACTAATCGGGGAAACCCCGGTGGGCCGCGGCCTACGTGGGGCCGCAGGCCATTTTGTTGGAAAAATTTACAGTACATGGGGGAAATTTAGATTTTGTTTGCAAATTTCATTTTTATATGTGTTTGTATAATTCGCGCAAGTTAGGGCTGGCCATCCTGTGATCACGCATGAGGTGCCGATCTTTATGGGCGCCAAAATCTTAACGTAATATCGGATATTTTTAGTAAGTTAAGGCTCCATAATTAAGCTAAAGGAGCGCCAAATGTAATGAAATTTTTTACAAAACTTTGATTTTCTGTACGGTAAAAAGTCATTTAATACGAAGAAAGATCTTTCTACCTTCTACAGCCTCCCCTCTTGCGAAAATGCATGACCTTGAAAATTTGAAAATTTTCGCCTGCGGCGCAACTTTTATCAGATTAACGGTACAGTGCACATATTTTTAACTAATTAAATATAGAAATCTGATAATTCTGAGATAAAATCGATTTTTTTACATAGACAAAAATTATGTTTGCCTGCAAGAAATATTTTTTTAGCCCAGGGCACCAAAAAGTCTTTAAACTGCGCTGAAAATGGATGACCTTGGAAACCTTAAAAAAAATTCGCCTGCGGCGCTCTTTGGGCTTCAGTTCAACCCCCCACCCCCCCATCGAAAATGATAAAATTTAATATTTATGTAATCGAAACAAAATTTACAATATAGTCTAACCTCGGGCGTCATCGAACCTAGATACGGTTCTGTGTGGGGCGTGGGGCCGTTAAATTGTGGGGCTGTTAAATTGTGGGGCCGCTGAAATTTTCCCCGGTAACTTTTAAAGAGCCAGTCCGCCCCTGCGTGTTAGTTAAAAAATTAATTGTTTTCGTTCGTAGTCCACGAACGTTTTGATAGTAACATTTAAATTTATGTTTAGCTTGCTGTTGGGAGGTATTTAGTTTTTTGGAGGTTTAGGTACCACTTTGGGCGAATTATTGACGTACTTAAGCATTAGATTATTTTCACCATTTGCTTTTCTTTGTTTCAACTCTTCTAGGCACTGTTTTAATTCTTGACGCTGCGTGAAGGTTCTATCAGGCTGAGCCTTGATATTGTTTTGGAGTTTGTCTTTATTTCTTAATACAAAATGGACCTTGTCTGGGCTTTGAAAAACAACTTTTAACGGACGTAAGTTATTATTCCGTTTTCCAATCCTAAATACAGTTTTAATATCAGGATTGGTGAAAATGGGAGTCAAGATCTCTTTAACTTTGGCGAGATCAATAGAAATCCGATCATCAGCTCCATCGACAACACTATCCGATTCAAGAACATTATATAACATTAGATTACATTCGCGCTTTTTCCGGTTTTCAAATTCTGCAATAAGTTCACCCTGTCCAAGTTGCGAAGATGCTTGATTATCCGTACTCAAGAGGTTTTGTTCAATGTTATTTACTTTTGTTAACAGGCTGTGGACGGTTCCTCTTAACTCATTGTTTTCAGCTTTCAATTTTTCACAGTCATCTGACAAGGTTTTCATATTGTTAATAACTTCTTTATATGTGTTGAAATCATTAACCAATGTATTTACAGATGTTACCAGACCTTTGACGACAGTATTAAGTTCGACCAACAGTTTCCTGTCAAGTCCAAAATCAAAACTAGTTGTTGCGGAAGCTGAAGGTGTATTACTTTGGCTAAGATCGCTTCTATCCACTAAGTTACTTTCAGTGAGCAAGCAGCAATCAAATTCTTCTTTGTTTATAAACTTGCCATTCTTTACTCTCCCCGCACAACTCACATGATAAATAGCGTCACAGCGTACGCAATCAATACGAGCTTTTTTAACGGTAGAAAAACATTTGCGACATTTTTCTACAGTCTTATCTTTATCACCCATGATTATCTTGCTAAGGTACTCTTATGTTAACATAAAATTATCTTAGAATAAAATTTAAAATTTGGTAAAAAGACGGGGACACTCTTCACATCTGCTGGGTCGTTAGCAGTGACTAACAAACACACAAGAAGACCTCGGAATATGGGCAAAAGTGACAAAAACAAAGGAAAGGATTAACACAAAAATTCAACACAAAATAATATTATAAAATACGAATAATAAAAATTTCAAGAGATCGTGAGATTTGAACCGCAGACCTTCAGAATGAAACTCTCAAGTCAGGCGCCTAAACGCTCTAGACCGGAGCTGATACTTTGCTGAGTTCAATTGAAATTGTAACAATATAAAATGGCATAAATTATTCACTTTTAACAATTTAGTTTAATATGCAAAATCTCACACAAACGAATTGAGGTTAAGTTGTGGTTCGATCATTAATTAACAAAATACCTGATTATATGAGAATTTTGCACAAAACCCACAAGTTTTTTAAGAGTTTATAAACTAAAGTCTATGCACCAATTACTACTGGTTTAAATTTTTACAGAAAACTCGAGAAACGCGTTAAAACACAGAACCGTGATAACTTGTTTATATTTATATAGAAGATAATTAAAAATAAAATTAATAATAAAAAAATTTAAAAAAAGAAAAATTAATTTTTTTTATTATTTTTTTAAATTTAATGCAATTGTTTTTTTTTTGTTTTTAAAAAAAAAACTGAAAAAAAAAAAAACAATTGAATTAAATTAAAAAAAGTTTTTTTATTTTTTTAGTTTATTATTAATAATTTAAAAAAAAAATTAAATTATTAATAATGAATTAAAAAACAAAACTTAAAAAAAACAAATTTAAAAAAAAATTGTTGGTATAATTGGTTTAGATTATTTTTGTTAATGATTTTTTTCAATCAAAAAAAATATGTTGCCATTTGAAAAAGAAAAGTTGCTTCCTCCTCCTCTGATGTTTTCAAAACTAAAATTAATCTTTTATTATCTGATAGTAGTATTCTTCAAACCATTTAATTTGACATATCACTGGACGTTTTTTGTGCACCCCTCTGTATAAAAAATATTTTTGCAAATTATTGAAAACAGTGCGCTCCTTATTTTTTATCGGACATGTTCTACAAAATTTACCACATGTAGACATATTTTTCGAAAATTGTAGGGAAAAATGATTTGTATAAATGTTAAAGAAAACTTAAAGAGAAACAATATTTTGTAAAAAAATACCGAGTCACAGGGTGTGCCACCATCCACCTAAATTTTAATAATAAGCTCAATATCATTTTCTAAAAATATGTATAAATGTGATAAATTTTATGGAAAATGTCCCATAAAAAATTAAGAGGACAATTAATTTTCAAAACACAAAAATATCGTTGTATTTTTTAATTTGGTGTTAATGCAAATATCAACAAATATAAAGGGTGTTCCGTTTAAAACACAACCTGTATAGACAAAAATAATTTCTGGTTATGCGCATTAACAAACCATGAAATTAACTAATTTAAGTTTTTTTCCTATCTTAAAATAAAAGATACATCGTTTTCGTATTAAAAACTCACCCTGTATAGTCGAAACTGTTATTATGCAACATCAGTGCAATTTATTTTTATTTTACTGAACAAAAAGAAAATAATTATTTTAGTCATAAACTTTTTCTAAATTTAACTTGTTTATTCGAGTTAACCATTACATAAAATAAGCATTAGTTGTTTAAATATTTACCATGATTTTTATTATTAACTTACGAAAATTTCAAGGGAATTCGAACGGGAATTATTTCCAAATCTAACCATTTCTTCAAAAATCAGTCGCACAGAATACTAGATATACTGTAACACATTTATTTTGCACAAAAAATGACAATAAATTATGTTATCTTATCTTTTTTAGAATTATGCCTAATTTATGTAAATTCAAGAACAATGACAATCTATTTGACTTAATTTTGGGTACTATTCATTTAATATAGCATCGAAATTTTTAGTGCACACGACCTAGTTTATAACTAAAGTTTAGATATTAAAAACATTTATTGAAGAAATTATTAATAATAAGATAAATATTTTTGCAGATACCATTTTATCATACAAAAGATTTTTGGAATGATATGTTGCGTGATATAGCTATTAACGAAAAAAAAATGTCAAAAATTAGCAAATTTTTTTGAAATATTTTTATTTTACCTACATGAATACGTATTCTAGTTCTTTTTTAATTAAATCAAAATTAAATAGCTAGAGTTCATCATAATATCAAAAATACGTTAAGTTTTAAAGATTTCAAGATCATACATATTTTATTTATTAATTATTAAAGTGTTTTAACAAAAAAGTAGATCGTGTGACATATCGTTACAAAAAACTAGTGTATGATAAATAAAAATCAATAGTTTTTATTCAAAAATTGTGTTTATTATGCTGAATGCACAATTTTCGCAATCAAGTGACATGTGATTTTAAAAAACAAATATATGTATGATAAACACGAATTCATAGAAAAAGAGGTGTTTATTTACATATATTAAAAACATTTTTTTTAATTAAACACCCTGTATAAATAAAATTTTACCAATAATTAGGTCAAGTGACATATCGTTTAGAAAAACTTATGTATGATAAACAAAAATTTAATAAAATAATTCCCAATTATTGCTAAGCTACATTACATCTTGTGTGATAAAAAAAATTACTAAACTTTATTGTTTTTATTTTCATCAAACTCATATTTTTCGAAACGATAGGTCACTCGAATGGGTTATTTACAATAATTATTTTAGTATACCAGGTGTAAACAAAACATGGGTCACTTCTACCGCGTGTTCACGAAACTAGGGCCACCTCTGTAATTACTTTATCTATGAAAATAGAAAATTGAAATTTTAAGCCCGGTTCCACAGTCGAAGCAAATAAAAACGTTAAGAAATTTAAAATTTTTTAAAAATACATATTTGTAAATTATCATCTAAGTGGAATAGTAATTTCATGGTTTTCACGTTTTTATTTTGATCATCTTTGCAACTTCGATCATATAAAAAATTCAGTTTTTTTATTTTTTTTTGAAAATTATATTATTAGATATCCACCTTCAAAATTTTTCTGTCAAAACACTTCATAAACTAAAAATTTTCCACTTTTATGGGAAGTGACACCAACATCCTGGTTTTCAATGTAACACCCTAGTTTTTTGTAGATATTATTATCAATTGGGAGGTTTAAAGTATGTTGGTGACAGAAAAATGTTTCCTCGAAAGAGTAAGAAAAAATGTTTGGATTTTTTAGTGACTTTATGTTGGGTACCATAGTAATCGAAAAAATCCTCTAATTAAGGAGTGGCCCCACTATCATGCTATTGAAAACAATGAAAAAAATCCTTTTTGAAAATTATAAAAATTTATATCCAAAAAACGGCCAAATGAATTTTTTAATTATAATTTATTTTATGTATCCACATTATTTAAAAATAGTTCAGTAGGTTTTATTAATCCTATTTTTTTAACTTTTGAAAAAAAAATATATTCTCAAAAGCATACTTTAAACTTATCAATGTTTAATAATAGGTACAAAAAACTTGGGTGTGTTGCATTTAAAATTTAAAATAGTTTTCTTATGCCAAGTTAAAAAAGTGAAATTTCAAACTTTTATTTTCATAAATAAAGAAATGAAAATAAAAATTTGAAATTCGACTATGTCAGATGATTCAAGAAAATACATTTTATGCACTATTTTTTAATGCCATTTCCGGTTTCACCGGAAATAACATTAACTTAGTTTTTTTTTTAAATGCATTACCTCATTTTTTTTGTTTATAGCTTAAAACAATTTTAGAAAATATGTTTGTGATATTTATTGAAAATTAAAAAAAATAAAGCCTTTTTTTCTTCATCTGAAGTCAATAAAAATTCCAAAACTGGTTTTAAATAATACAAATACCCAAATAAAATAATATTTTGTAAAATTATTCGAATATTTTTTGAGATATTAATTTATAAAGTTTTTCGATAAGCATTTTTGGAAATAACCCAATTTTTTTAAACGCAAAATTGCCGGGTCACTCGGTTTTCCAAAAAGTAATTTTAATAACGATTATTTTGATATCCCATATGTTGCATTAAAAAAAAACAAAGTTGATAATATTTCAGGTAAAACCGAAAGTGATAGTAAAAAAAAATTTAGCGCATAAAATTTGTTCTCTAGCCTTACAACTTACAACATAGTCAAATTTTTATTTTCATAAATAAAGAAATTATAGAGATGACCGATGTTTGGTTTACACCCGGTATACAGGGTGTTACAAATTACAATTTATTTTATTAATAATATACAGGGTGTCCCATTTAACGTTGGACTGTATGGGTATCTTTGTTATTATTGGAGATAGAAAGTCGGTTAAATGGACAAAGTAGTGGAGATTTTTTCGAATATCGCATCGTTCCAATGCTATCTTGAAAAAACAAGAAAATGCGATTTTCAAAATATGGCTACAACTTCATCATTTTCGGTGGTACCAAAAATTTTTTTTGACTTAATAGAGACAAATGAATATTTTTTTTCGCCAACGGATTGACCGAAAATTAACTAAACTTATTTTTTTCTTATGGCAGGCATATTGGATTTACACATATTCGGAATTAGTGTATTTTTCTGAGTAATTTGATATATCATATGTAATATTTTAAGAAAAATAGAAATAATTTTATTTTACTAACCAAAAATGGCCTTGAATAGATGTAAACTATCAATACATATGTGTTAAGATCTATTTTACATTTAATATTTTAAATAGTTACATTTACGTTATTGACAATTTACATCTTTTAAAGTCAAATGTTAGTTTGTAAAATCAAATAATTTTAGTTTTTTTTTTAAATATGACATATGGTATATCAAATTACTCAGAAAAAAATACTGATTTCGAATATGTGTAAATCCAATATGGCTGCCATAAGAAAAAAATAAGTTTGGTTCATTTCCGATCAATCCGTTAGTGAAAAAAAATATTCATTTGTTTTACTGCATTGTACACAAAAAATTGTCTGTATTATGTTAAAAAACTTTTTTGGTACCACAGAAAATAAAGCAGTTATAGCCATATTTTAAAAATCGCATTTTGTTGGAACGATGCGAAATTATATTTTTTTGTAAATGAATTATTAATATTCGAAAAAATCTCTACTACTTTGTCCATTTAACCGACTTTCTATCTCCAATAATAACAAAGATACCCATACAGTCCAACGTCAAATGGGACACCCTGTATAATTAAATATAATGAATTTTTTTAATTTTTGATTGACACTAAATAAGTCATATGATATATCGTTTCAAAAGAAATATGTATGAAAAACACGAATTTAATAAAATTATTTTTTAATTTTTCGGTTTTTGCTACTTTTATAGTGAAACAATTGGTGTAGTAACTGTATTCACATAATTTTATTATTTTTATTTTCATCAAATAAACATTTTTCGAAACGATAGGTCACTCGAATAGTTTATTTACTACCATAAAAATTTTATAATATACAGGATGTCACAAAATGAACTTACAATTGATAACCAAAACAGGGTGATTTAAAATAAAAAAGAATCATTGCAGAAATTTTAATTGAATTTTGCTCAAAATCATATTAAAATCAAAAAATGTTTTTAATAAATCTCCCTGTAATATATTTTTTTTATAAAAAAAAACCTATCATGTGACATATCGTTTCAAGTAATGCGTGTATGAAAAACACAAATTTAATAAAATCATATTAATTTTTCCTTGTTTATAGAAGATTTTAATAAATTGAAGTAATTTTAGTAGTTTCATTGATATACTTATTTATGCTTTAAAAAATGATTTCAATTGTGTTTTTCTAGTTTTGAATACAATTAAAATAAAATTGCCAGTAATTGCAGCGCAAGGTCAATTGGCTATTCGCAAGACTTTCAATTCAAAACTGTGTTGAATTAAAATGAGAAAAGAAAGTGTGTCATCCCAATCGCAAGAGACCAAAAAACAAGGAAAATACCTGATTGCTTTGAATAATCTCTAGCCCAGAGCCATTACCCTGTGGATTCATAATAAAAGCACTTATAAAAGTAACCACAATTAATCACATTTGTGTTGTATTTTTTTATATTTCGCGCGTGGTGCGAACGGTTTCGAAGTTTCCACGGGAGTGGTGATTTTGTGCGCGAATGAGCACGAACTCCCAAACTCCGAGAATGACTGAATAAAACAACAACCAACAACCAACTTTTTAATTCCACGCTCTCATCAGCATGAGTAGAGGGAAGTGGGAGTCAAAGAAACCGTTTTCTCACCTCT
This sequence comes from Stenus bimaculatus, assembly GCA_963971135.1. Classification (NCBI taxonomy): domain Eukaryota; kingdom Metazoa; phylum Arthropoda; class Insecta; order Coleoptera; family Staphylinidae; genus Stenus; species Stenus bimaculatus. Next base: position 16,263,239 of record OZ020180.1, on the reverse strand, counting down.
TTGCGGATTTAATGGTTTTAATTCAAAGGCGCAAAGCGCGAGGCACCGGAAATTTTCATTCAATTGATCCAATAAAAATAAACGCGATTACAATTACCCTTAACCGTTTAACCCTAATAAACCAATTCTAATTGATTGATAAAAGAAAGTCACCGCTCACCATTATCAAATCATCGTCTGTTTTTAAATCTTCGCCTTTTAAGGGGTAGTAGTGGTAGTCGTAGATGCTGCGAAAATTCTTCATTTACTTGGAACACCAGCAGGAACCTTTCGCAGAGATTCTAATACTGGAAGCTTTTGCGTTTGAAAATGCGATATTTACAAGAACTTTCACTTTCTCAACACCACGTAATTAATCTCAACTTATTAACCTGAACACTGAACAATAGACACGCTTTCGAGTTAAAAACGACGATTTTATGGAGAATTTAGTTTTATCAACTAATTAACAAGATTTAAAAGTGTAATTTTTTTAAATTTAAAGTTGGGCAATTTTCGCGGTTTAGTGTATGCAACTGTATTTACACTAACCTGAGTATATTTGGTTGCAGCTGGACAAACATGCACAATACAAATAAATTAAAAATATACAGGGTGCTTAAATAGTCACGGACACGCTCCACGTTTGGAGGCAATCGTTAAACAAGGGTAAAATAATTAAAAATATATTTAGATAGAAATTCCGAAGTTTGGCATATTTTAAAGTAGACTTTAAAGATACCACTTACCTCTTAATATTTTTTAAAAGTGCAAGAATATCTATGGCAAGAATTAATTACTCAAAATATAGAACATTTTATTATTATAAAGGGTGAGTTTTTAATGCGAAATCGGAAGATATATCTTTTATTTTAAGAGATAGGAAAAAACTTAAATTACCAAATTGCATGGTTTATTAATCCGCATAACCAGAAATTATTTTTGTCTATACTGGGTGTTTCGTAACTGAAGCGCAAAAGCTATTTCGCTTTTTTAAATGGGACACCCTGTATATTTTTTCATATTTGGATTAACACTAATTTAAAGAATACCACGATATTTTTTGTTTTTTTGGAAATTTAAACGTGCACTTAATTTTTTTCGGGCATTTTCTATAAAATTTATCAAATTTCGACATAATTTTACAAAATTTTAGCGAAAAATGATTTGTATAAAAGTTAAAGAACACTTAATGCGGGGTGTTCCATTTAAAAAAATTAAAATACATCCATATCTAGTTTTCATTTTTTACGCCTCCATAGCTGCCGCCATTTATAATAAAATTCGAAAAAAAATATACTAAAAATACATTGAAGTCCATGTTTCAAAATGACAAAAAATGTTTTTTAAATGTTTATAATAAGGCCAGTATAAATTTCTAAAAATATGTCTAAATTTGATAAATTTTATAGAAAATTTCCGATAAAAAATTATGGACACACTCAAATTTAAAAAAAAAATATCGTTGTATTCTTTAGCTTTATGTTAATCCAAATATCAAAAAATATATAGGGTGTTCCATTAAAAAAAATGGAATAACCTACGCTCCAGTTACGAAACACCCAGTATAGACAAAAATAATTTCTTGATATCCGCATCCGTAAACCATGCAATTTTGTAATTTACGTTTTTTCTTAAAATAAAAGATATATCTTCCGATTTCGCACTAAAAACTCACCCTGTATAATAATTTTTATTTAAGATAAATACAAAAATTTAAATTTTAAGTAGGTGTTCCAAGTTATTTTTATCATATTAAACTTCCAGGAAACCAAGAAATAATTGTAATATTTTTACATTGTTGCCTTATGTAATTTTTGTCAATTTTATGATAAATTATAAATACTGGGTGAGCTAAAATGATTGTGAATTGATATGTAGGCAACCAAATATACAGGTTGGTACAACTAAAATCTTAAAAAGAAAATCTCCTAGTAATCCAATGGCGTAGCAAAAATTTTTTACAAAATCTCTAATTTCACAGCAAATGTCAAATATTGAACATGTTTTTCTTCATTTTCGAGGCAGATGCTAACATAAAACAAAGATTTATTCAAATTAATTTTGATAAATACTGACGTTTATGAAATAGAAGGCCCAATAACGAAATTAAAAAATCTGAAGTTTTGACACAACGGTAAAAATTACACCTACGCCTCTGCTTTTGTGAAGTCTAGTTACTTTGTTTTGATTTTGACATGATTTTATGTTACTATGAACTTGAAGCAAACAAAATTTTTTATACTCATTTCTATCAGCTGCTTCTGTCAAAACAACGTCGTCTACAGGTATTCGAACTTCCCAATATTATCCCAAAAATGGGAACAGTTATAAGGTAATACTGTATACAGGGTGTCCCGTTATTATGTGGACAGACATATAGGAATGTGTTAAGCACATCAAAATAAGGTGACATGTTCCTCTAACATTTTGTTCAGAAACCTTTCCCAGCCGAGTTATACCATCTTAAAATTAACATTAAAAAATGTAAAGTGTAGATAACTTTTGTTTCTGTGGAGATAGCATTACGAAAATTGTCATGAGGCTCTTAATTTATGGTCTTTTCCATATGATAATAACTATTTTGTTCTTATCACTTTTTTTTAGTAACAGATTACCTGAAATTACTTTTTGATTTTCTTCATAACTTTTTTTGTAAATAAGTTTTTCTTAATTTGGCCATATTTTATTGTGAAAAAAACAATTTATTAGTTTAGGAGATAATCTTATTTTATGTTTTGTAATTAAAACGCGCATTAATTTTTATTTTTACATCAAGTAGGTCAATTCAAAACTTAAAATAAGATTATCTCCTAAACTAGTGGATTTATCACATTACCACAAGTATACTTTTTTAATAGCAAATTGTTATTTTCACAATAAAATATGGCCAAATTAAGAAAAACTTATTTACAAAAAAAGTTATGAAGAAAATCAAAAAGTAATGTCAGGTAATCTGTTACAAAAAAAGTAATAAGAATAAATAGTCATTATCATATTGTAAAGACATCAAAGTAAGAGCCTCATGCCAATTTTTGTAAAGGTATTTTCACAAAAACAAAAGTTATGTAAACTTTAAATTTTTTTAAACTTAACTTGGTTGGTATAACTCGGCAGGGAAGGGTTCCTGGACAAATTGTCCTGTGTTCGCATTCCAGATTTTAATATTTTTATTTGATATACCTTCTTCGACAGTTACATCTCTGGAAGAGTAACTACATTTAATTTCTACTATACAATCATCTTCCGTTATGGCATCCGGAGATGCTGCTAAATGAGGATACTCTTCACAAATAATCATGCCACAATCAAAGATTTTTTTATTTATTATCTTTTCCATTTCTTTCCTTGCCGTTATTTTAATGTCTATGCCGAATTTAATAGCTGGTTTTTGATTTTTTGAATTTTTAATTTTTTATTTTCTCATTTTCTCATTTTTTAATTTTTTAATTTTTTAATTTTTTAATTTTTTAATTTTTTAATTTTTTAATTTTTTAATTTTTTAATTTTTTAATTTTTTAATTTTTTAATTTTTTAATTTTTTAATTTTTTAATTTTTTAATTTTTTAATTTTTTAATTTTTTAATTTTTTAATTTTTTAATTTTTTAATTTTTTAATTTTTTAATTTTTTAATTTTTTAATTTTTTAATTTTTTAATTTTTTAATTTTTTAATTTTTTAATTTTTTAATTTTTTAATTTTTTAATTTTTTAATTTTTTAATTTTTTAATTTTTTAATTTTTTAATTTTTTAATTTTTTAATTTTTTAATTTTTTAATTTTTTAATTTTTTAATTTTTTAATTTTTTAATTTTTTAATTTTTTAATTTTTTAATTTTTTAATTTTTTAATTTTTTAATTTTTTAATTTTTTAATTTTTTAATTTTTTAATTTTTTAATTTTTTAATTTTTTAATTTTTTAATTTTTTAATTTTTTAATTTTTTAATTTTTTAATTTTTTAATTTTTTAATTTTTTAATTTTTTAATTTTTTAATTTTTTAATTTTTTAATTTTTTAATTTTTTAATTTTTTAATTTTTTAATTTTTTAATTTTTTAATTTTTTAATTTTTTAATTTTTTAATTTTTTAATTTTTTAATTTTTTAATTTTTTAATTTTTTAATTTTTTAATTTTTTAATTTTTTAATTTTTTAATTTTTTAATTTTTTAATTTTTTAATTTTTTAATTTTTTAATTTTTTAATTTTTTAATTTTTTAATTTTTTAATTTTTTAATTTTTTAATTTTTTAATTTTTTAATTTTTTAATTTTTTAATTTTTTAATTTTTTAATTTTTTAATTTTTTAATTTTTTAATTTTTTAATTTTTTAATTTTTTAATTTTTTAATTTTTTAATTTTTTAATTTTTTAATTTTTTAATTTTTTAATTTTTTAATTTTTTAATTTTTTAATTTTTTAATTTTTTAATTTTTTAATTTTTTAATTTTTTAATTTTTTAATTTTTTAATTTTTTAATTTTTTAATTTTTTAATTTTTTAATTTTTTAATTTTTTAATTTTTTAATTTTTTAATTTTTTAATTTTTTAATTTTTTAATTTTTTAATTTTTTAATTTTTTAATTTTTTAATTTTTTAATTTTTTAATTTTTTAATTTTTTAATTTTTTAATTTTTTAATTTTTTAATTTTTTAATTTTTTAATTTTTTAATTTTTTAATTTTTTAATTTTTTAATTTTTTAATTTTTTAATTTTTTAATTTTTTAATTTTTTAATTTTTTAATTTTTTAATTTTTTAATTTTTTAATTTTTTAATTTTTTAATTTTTTAATTTTTTAATTTTTTAATTTTTTAATTTTTTAATTTTTTAATTTTTTAATTTTTTAATTTTTTAATTTTTTAATTTTTTAATTTTTTAATTTTTTAATTTTTTAATTTTTTCATTTTTTCATTTTTTCATTTTTTCATTTTTTCATTTTTTCATTTTTTCATTTTTTCATTTTTTCATTTTTTCATTTTTTCATTTTTTCATTTTTTCATTTTTTCATTTTTTCATTTTTTCATTTTTTCATTTTTTCATTTTTTCATTTTTTCATTTTTTCATTTTTTCATTTTTTCATTTTTTCATTTTTTCATTTTTTCATTTTTTCATTTTTTCATTTTTTAATTTTTTAATTTTTTCATTTTTTCATTTTTTCATTTTTTAATTTTTTAATTTTTTAATTTTTTAATTTTTTAATTTTTTAATTTTTTAATTTTTTAATTTTTTAATTTTTTCATTTTTTCATTTTTTCATTTTTTAATTTTTTAATTTTTTAATTTTTTAATTTTTTAATTTTTTCATTTTTCTTACGATATCACTTTTCATACGCTATTTTTTGAAATAATATGACACATGACATGACACGCTTTTTTCAAAAAAAGTTCACTAAGCGACCCGTCATGAAAAATATGCTAACGAAATTAAGTTCATTAAGTGAAATGACGTTTCAAAAAATAATGCTATGATAAATTTAATATTTTTTTGATAAATTTTTTCAAAACAGTTCCACACTAAATAGGTATTTTTATTTTAGGAATTAAAAAAGTTTTACAAACGAAAAACAACAATAGGTACATATCTACTTTTTATTTTTGTTTCAAAAAATATAAGTATGATAAATATAATGAAAATAAAAGTATGTAAAATTACAAATTCTTAAATTATGTGTTTTATTAAAATATCTTTATTGAGTGACAAGATACTTAAAAATAGTCGTATGGTCAAAGCGATCGTATTCAAAAATTTTTAATATACTGCATTTTCAATTATAAAAACATTATTTGGGTTAAAAAGAATTATTCAAGGCTAAAATTAGGTAAGTATTACGAAAAAAGAGCAATAAAACATGTAATAAAATGATGTATACATTTTTACTCGCCATATTAAACAAGTAATCACTATTTTGTAACATAAAAGATAATAAATAAATATGTTTGAAATATGACACTTTCAGTAATAAAAATAAATAAACTCTTCAAAACAGGAAAAATAAATATGCGAATATTTTAAGATTGTTAAACCCAACGTAATCGCAATTTTAAAAATTACAAAACAAACTCATTAATAAATAATTTAAATTTTTTCATACACACGAAATGCTAAAATATTTAACAAATATCAACGGAGAATATTACTGATTTTTTTTATACAGGGTGGTGATAAAGTTTGTAACCAAGGTCATAACTTCCGTAAAATTTTTTTTTGTAAAAATCGCTCGTACAGGTCAATTTTTGTTTTAAAAATGCCATCTTTTGGAATGAAAAAAATATTCATGACGTCACTGATAACTTCACTATGACGTCATCATCAATTTTTTTAAATGCAAACCCCTACTTTTTTTACACATTTTTCATAGACCTTTTTATCATATTAATGATCACATAAAAATATTTTAAAAAAATGCAACCATTTTTGAAAAAAAAAATAAATTTACTCAAAAAAAAAATTATTAATTATCAATGAAAATATTACAAAAAAAAGTAAATTTTTAATTTACAAGTAACAAATTTTAACGAAAATGTTGAAATTGTTCCCCATTGACCATTTGGCATTGTCCCATTCGAGTGTAGACACTCTGAATACTATTGTAAATAGCTTCTTCGTCAATTTGTTGCAATTCCGTCCTAATTCTAAGCTCCAATTCTTGTAAATTATTAGGTCTATTGAAATAAACTTTTGATTTTAAATGTCCCCACAAAAAAAATCTAAGGGCGTTAGGTCGGGAGATCGCGGAGGCCACTCAATTAGTCCCCTCCGACCTATCCATTTGTTGGGAAACGAGGTGTTAAGGAATTCTCGCACCGCCCTGCCAAAGTGTGGAAGAGCCCCATCTTGTTGAAACCAAATTTTTTGGTTAGGAATTTTGCGATTTTCATAATTGAGGAAAATACGAAGTAAAACTGGTAGCAAATCAGTCCGCAAAAAATTCAAGTATCTTTCGGCAGTAAGGTTTTCATTAAAAAAGTAAGGTCCTATAAAACGTTTGCAAATCATTCCCACCCATACATTTAACATTTAACTTTCCCTGTCTTTGACTATGGGATTCTACGGCCCAATGAGGATTTTCCTGTCACCAATACCTACAATTATGTCGATTCACTGATCCATTCAATTGAAAGGTAGCTTCATCGGAGAAAATTATACTACTTAAAAAATTTGGATTTTGATCACATCGCGCCATCATTTCTTCACAAAATTGCAGTCGGCGATCGGGATCATCTTCATTTAACTCTTGTATGAGTTTTATTTTGTATGGGTGATACTTTTCCTTTTTTAATAATTTTGCGACATAGGAATGATCCACATTATTATTTCTTGAAATATCTCTTGTTGAAATATTGGGATTTTCTTCAATCGCAAGTAATAAATTTAATTTGGTTTCTTCATTCACTTGAGGCCGTCCTTGTCGAGGCAAATCTCCTACAGATCCTGTTTCTGCAAATTTGGTAACTAACTTACTTACTGTAGATCTTGAGATTTGCGGTCTATTTGGATATTGCTCATTAAACAAAGCACAAGCTTCCCCATGGGCCTTAGGTTCTTTTTCTATCGCCGTATCCTACCATAATTAAAATTTCGCAAAACTTAATAATTGTTGATTATTATTAAACAAACGAAGTAAGCTATTCAAGCATTGGTAAATGGATTTAAAATTTTATTTGACATACAAAATAACGTCAACTAAAGCAGTTTTATAAAGGCAATTTTTATTTCAATAAATTTTGAATATCAAAATCTTTTTCAAATTTATAATAAATTACAATTTTATTTAAAGTTTATTATTACTCAAACATTTTATTTTAATTACCTTTTTCATTAAAAGTTATTTAAAATTAGTTTGAAGAAAATTCCAATTGTGTAAAGAAGAACAATTCGAATATTTTCAATAATAATTTGTTATTTTTAAACTAAAAATTAGTTTAATTTATTTTTCTTGCCATATTTTCATTGAGAATTAATAATTTTTTTTTTGAGTAAATTTAGTTTTTTTAAAATGGTTGAAATTTTTTTAAATATTTTTATGTGATCATTAATATGATAAAAAGGTCTATGAAAAATGTGTAAAAAAAGTAGGGGTTTCCATTTAAAAAAATTGATGATGACGTCATAGTGAAGTTATCAGTGACGTCATGAATATTTTTTTCATTCCAAAAGATGGCATTTTTAAAACAAAAATTGACCTGTCCGAGCGATTTTTACAAAAGAAATTTTTACGGAAATTATGACCTTGGTTCCAAACTTTATCACCCCCCTGTATACTAAATTTAATAAAAAATATTTTAAATTGCGAAATATTGGTAAATTTAATAATATTTAATAATCACACTGAATAAACAAAACTCAATACATATTTATAACATTTGCGATTTGCAAAATTTATATAAATACATCGTTTAACATTAATTTAGAAAACAACTTAAAATGTTAAAGCAAGTTTTAGTATTTCCAATTTTTTGTGTCTGCGTTTTTGCAGCTCCTAAGGATGTAGTTATTAAAATTGCAAGCGGGGAAATTCAAGGAAATTTAATGAAATCAAGAGAAGGGCGGGAATTTTATGCTTTTAGAGGTGTTCCATATGCAAAACCACCAATTGGAGAACTCAGATTTAAGGTCAACATTTTTTATTTTTTTTATTTTAATAAATATTTGTTTCCTTTTTAGTCGCCAGAACCAATTGATGATTGGGAAGGAGTTTATGATGCAACTAAAGATGCACCAGCTTGCCTACAAAAAAATTCCATGTTTCACTATATTCCTCCGATTGAAGGTTCGGAAGATTGTTTATATTTGAATGTCTACACCCCAACAGTAAGTACCAAATTTTGAAAAGCTTAAATACATTTTCTAAGTAAAAGTATTGAAAATTTAAAAATTTTAATACATGCATTTTTAGTTAAACATAACTAAGAAACTTCCAGTAATAGTCCAAATACATTATGGTGGTTTCGTAACAGGTAACTCAAAAAGTACCCTGATTGGTCCTGAATATCTCTTGGATAAAAATGTAGTTTATGTCTCTTTTAATTACAGATTAGGAATTTTTGGTAAGAAACTCCCAATAATTTTAATAGCAGTTTTTTATTTTTATCTTTATAGGTTTTTATACCACATTGGATGATGCTTCTCCTGGTAATTACGGTTTGAAAGATCAAAGACTTCTCCTCCGTTGGGTGCAGAAGAATATTGCCCAATTTGGTGGCGATCCTAATTTGGTTACAATCATTGGCATGAGTGCAGGAGCTGGTAGTGTTCATCACCACCTTTTGAGTCCTTCATCGCAAGGATTGTTCCATAGAGTCGTTGCATCCAGTGGATCAGCTCTTGCCTTTTGGGGACATCCTATGAATATCGCCCAAAAAGATTTATTTAGACCCCTTGCTAATTCTTCAGGCTGTGATTCTGAAGCTAACACCACCCAGATAATTGAGTGTATGAGAACTGTTGATGCGGAAGTATTGGTTTCTGCAGGAGATCCTTTCAGGGTAAAATAGTGCTTAAATAATATGCTATTCAATGTCACGACATTAGAAAAAAAATGTCACTGGTCACCCGGTGATTTTTTAACCATTGAAATTTTATCTACTAGTACGTTTTCATGATTTTGATTCATTTGACAAATATTATTGCGTAACTCTATTTTATTGTATTTTTTGTTTCCTAAATTTTTTGAATTTTGAAATTTAGAGCTTACGAAATTATATAATATTTTTGGATTTTTACTAGTATATTAACAATGAGCCTTTTATGATGTTCAACTTGATACAAGAAACGAAAAGTGAAACAAATCCAGAACCATTTTTGGAGGAAGATCCAATTGAAATAATTAAAAAAGGAAAATTTAACCATGTTCCTTTTATCATGGGTGTCGTGCCAAATGAAGGAATTGTTAGGTTTGGAGGTATAAGCATCTTAATTTTAAAAAATTACGTGAACCTATTTTAGAAAAAGATTTGATGATATTATTATTTTTTTAGCTTTAATTCGACGAAAAGAGCTTTATGATCAAGTGGTTAAAGAATTTGATGTTCTGGGACCAAAATTAGTTTTAGAAGGCTTAATACCTGAAAATCAAATTGATGAAGTTTGGAAAAATATGAAAAACTTGTATTTGGGAGAAGGGGAAGAAACAATCGATATTAAAAAACCAAAAACCATCCAAGGATTTCTTGATGTAAATATTTTTACACCCCAAAGCTTCTTTATCAAAAGTACACTATTTTAATCTTTGGGAAGCCAATGGGAAAATTTCTTTAGTATTTACAGTTTTTTTATAAATGCCCCTTGCAAATAAAAATAGATAAATTTGATTATAATTCTTTTTTAGATGTTTACTGATGCTGGTAATAATTATGGGACGTACCAAAGTATGCTATATCATTCTTATAAAGGTTACAAAAATTTATGGATGTATAGATTTGAATATGAAGGTCAACTTAGCTTTACTGACGCCTTTTCTGCAACCAACGAAACTGTCGATTTTCATTTTGGTAATTATCAACATATTCTTAAATAACTTCTATCAATTTTGTTGGTGTTATAAAGAGGATGAAACTTTAAAACAAAAAATAAAGTCTGAAAATTTCATTTTTTTAAATTGCTTCAGTAAATATTTTCTTAAGACCAAATTCATTTTTGTTGATTTTTAGGTGTGTGCCACGGAGATGATTACATTTATTTATTCCCAGCTCCTGATATTTTACCAGAACTTCCGAATTCTGATCTAAAGATGAGCAAGATTATGGTCGAGATTTGGACACACTTTGCAGTTCATGGGTAAAATTTTCTTGACATCTAATACTTTGTGCTTAAAGATATTTTTATATAAATTGTTTTATGCAGAATCTTAAGACTTTTCATCAGCTATTTTTGAAAAATTCTAATAATTTAATTTTGTAGGTATTATTGTAAAAACCGATTGTTTCATTATAATTATTGTAAATATAATGGAATCTTTTATGAAACCCAAATCCTTTGAAAGACTTTGCATACAACCACATAATATCAATATAATGAAAAATGTCTTTTGTTTTAGGGAACCTCCAAAATTGGATAAAGGTCCTTGCACCTTAGATTGGAAAAGAATACCTAGTATTAAAGGCAAAAAAATGATAAAAAATGAAGACTTGCATTATTTAAGATTCTCAAATTCTGATGGAAAATGCCCTGTTTCAATGACAATGCAGAAAGGATTTTTGAAAAATCGAATGAACTTTTTCCAAAACTCACCCTTCCCCGTCCAATTTCAAATTAAGGAAGGAACATGGGAAAAATGAACTAATTAAATGCGATTATTTAAAAAACCCGATTTTATAAATAACTTTTCTTCTATTCTTCCATTATTGTACAGTTGTTAATTATATGGGTAAAAACCACGCCTTTTGTTATTTTTGTTTTAATGAGAAAACAATTTTAAATAAAATTGTACGTGAATAATTCCAAAATTTATATTAATTTTATTAAATTATCACTTTTCATAGACTAATTTTTGAAAATGATGTCACATATGATATGCATCTATTGCTGAAATCAAAATTACAACCTAAGTAATTGTGTACTTTGCTGATTTTTTTTTTCAAAAAATGTTCACTAAGTGACTGTTTCAAAAAATGGTATTCCTTTCCCAAATCATCTTCAACTAATTATTTTTAATAATAATCAAAGTCGATTTGATCAAGGATGTAGAATTTTATATTTCAAATAATGCTTTCAACATTAGTAAAGATAGAGTAAGAGCGAAGTGTGTAAATCCAATTACAAACTTTTTACAAAAAAAGAAACATATAGTCAGGAAGATAAAAATATATTACATGATCAATACAATATCACTAAAGATTTTATAAAAACTAATAAAGAACTTATGATTGTAAAAGCAGATAAGGGTAAAAAATCAGCTATCATTACCAAAGATGAATATTTTGAAAAGATGAACTTAATTGTTGAGAATACAACTCATTATCAATTGGTGAAAAAGAATCCCCTTAATCAAACTATAAAAAATACTGATGTTGTTTTAAATAAGTTATTGAACTGTAGTTACATAGATGAAAAACAATTTTCAAAATTAAAAATCAAACATCCCAATATACCAAAAATGTATGGCCTTTGGAAGCTTCACAAAACGAATAGACCTTATAGACCTATTGTATCATGTATCAATTCAGTAAACTACCACCTCCAAAAGTTTACAGCGGACATCTTAAATAAATTGAAAGACACGTTCAAACACAACATAAAAAATAGTTACCAACTACTAGACAAAATTTCCGACGTAACCATACCTCCTGGCCATAAATTGGTTTCTTTAGATGTAGTCAATCTTGTTTCCAACATTCCAAAAGAATTGGTAGTTGAGGCCATTAATTTAGTATGGGATGACCTGAAGGTTCATACAACAATAGACCTTTCGACCTTTTTGGAGGTTATAGAAAGTTTTTTCAATAATAGTTATTTTTGCTTCAATAATGCTTATTACAAACAGATATTTGGATGCCCAATGGGGGCCCCAATCAGCCCAATATTTGCAGAACTAGTGGTAGATCTTGTTTTAAAAAAAGCGCAAGAGAAATTACCTTTCAAACTTCCCTTTCTATACATCTATGTTGATGACGTTATCACTTTGATTCCTGAGAACCAATTGGATGTCGTTGTAAATACTTTCAATTCAGTTAATTCCCATTTACAGTTCACCATTGAAGTTGAGATCAATTGCAGTATTCCCTATTTAGATTTACGATTAATTAATTCCAACCAAAAAATTATCACAGATTTGTACAAAAAACCTTGCGACACAAATCGGGTACTTAGTTTTCACAGTAGTCATCCTTTAAACCAGAAAGTTAACATAGTTACTCAGATGTATAATAAAATTATCAAACTTAGCCATGAAAGTTTTTGGGAAAAAAATATCAGAGAACTGAAGATGACTCTATCTCAATATCATTATCCGCCAAAATTGATTAATAGAATCATAAATAATAGTGTTATAATTAATAATCCAACCAACAATTCCTCACCAAAGATATATTTTGGAATACCATACATTAACAACTTCAATTCAAGTATAGTTGGTTATCAAACCAAAACAATAGGCAATGTCTATTCAAAATTGAAGGACAAAGATGAAGACTCAGAAAAATTTGATTTGGTATATTTGATAAATTGCAAAGGTTGTAGTTGTAGTTATGTAGGACAAACATCCCAAAGGTTAAAGAGCCGAGTCCAACAACATGTAAGAGATTGTAGGATTGCCAATGCAAGTAAGAGGGAAAAGACAGCACTTAGCCAACACAGATTTGAAACAAACCATGAATTTGATTTTGAAAAAGTTAAAATTTTAGACATCGAACATAATTACAGAAAACGAATGCTAAGTGAAATGATTCATATCCAAAAAAATGAAACTGTAAACTATAAATTAGATACCCAAAGTCTCAGTAGACTTTATTGTCATATATTACAAATGTAAAATTAACAACATATTTAAATAGTGTTTCCCTCTTTTTTGTGTTTGGTTTTGTTACTTCTCAACCATTCGTCTTGTAATTAATTTTAAGTGTATAAGTGGTTGCGTTCAAACAAAATTTTTAAACTGTCAAAAATTGTAATTCTTTTTTAAATTTATCTATATTTGACATACCACCCAAAAGTCAAATGTCAAAAAGTTGTTCCACGTGATTCTATTAAAAATTATAATAATTAAGATTCATTCGATTCGCGTGTAAGCATCCATTCTGTGTGGTTGTCTTTTATCATAACCTCTGTGTCTGCTTCCCACGTGAGTTAATATTTCCTTTTTCTTTTACACTGCTGCTTAAATATTTTTCTTTTGCTTTAATTTATAACACATAGTTACATTTCTTTTTTTTTTTTTTAATATGTCTCAGACTTCGGGGGGACATGATCCTCCTGATGATATTTCTATGGATCACAATTATTCCCAAGTGTCTGAGGGTGTCTCCTTGTCTGATTCTCAGGCTTCTTCTGTAGTATTGGGGGTTGGGGATTCTCAGCCTGTTAATAACCGGTTTAATTTAGATGGGTTAAGATATGTACCTACTGATAGGGCTCCCTTTGAAATATTCATTGAAGAGATTAATGATGATAAAAATGGTCTTCACCCTATGGTTGTTGGTCAAGCTCTTCATAAGGCAAAAATTAATGCATTAAGGGTTTCTAGCAGGGGAAAAAAAGGGTTTCAGTATTTTTTAACAAATGTAATGAGGCAAATTCCTTGCTTGATAATTCTAAATTTCTCGAATCTAATAACTGGAAGGCTTTTGTTCCTTCCCATCTGGTTCTTATCAAAGTAATTCTCAGAGGTGTTGATACTAGATTCTCGGAAGAGGTAATTTTGAAGAACTTAAATGATTCAAATAATTATTCATTCTTTCAAGTTCGTCGTCTCAAGAGGCGTGTTAATGTGAATGAGAATGTAGAATTTAAGCCCACTCAAACAATTGTGGTTACCATTAGAGCTCATGTCATGCCTCAATTTCTTTTTCTTTTTCTCACAAGGTTCTAACCCGAGGTATATACGTTTCCAGTTACTCAATGTAATAACTGTCTCAGGTTCGGACATGTAAAAAATAATTGCAAAAGTAAAGTTAGGTGTGCCCGATGTGGTGAGGAACATGAATATTCCGAGTGTTCTAACCCTATTAAGTGTGTGAATTGTTCCAAAGATCACATGGCTACTGAGCCGAATGTTTCCGCTAAGGATAGGGTATGCGCAGAATATGCTAGGCAAAGAAATATTAAAGAATATATGGCTAAATTTAATGTCTCGTTTTATGAAGCGGATAAGTTATTTCCTCGTTTGGGTTCTTCCCAGTCTCTTTCTAATAATTTGGTTATTAACAATAATCTAACAAATTTTCCACCTCTTTCATCTGCAGATCCTGAAGGTACTGCTATTTTGTCCGGTGGTAAGAAACATTCTTATGTTTCTGTTACTAAAAAACCTAATAAACGTCCTCTTTCGTCGCCAGGAATTGATCCGGTTTTTAAGAGTCAATGGTTGGATATCATTAACCCTCCGAAGTCTCCTCTTCCTAAAAAACTTTGCTTCAACTATGAATTTCAAGGACAGAATAAAGATGAATCTAAACTTGTTGATATTCTCAAGGATATTTATTCTGCAGATCCATCAATCTTTATTAAATTTGTCCTCCAACATATTTCCGTCGATACTCTGGTCTCTACTTCATCAACGTCCTCTCAAGATAAAATTAATAATAATATTAACTGTAATCCAGTGGAATATTAGAAGTGTAAATAGCAATAAATCTGAACTGATTAATTTGTGTCGTGAGTATGATCCAGATATTGTATGCTTAAATGAAACTTGGCTCAAACCTGACTTTTCTCTCAGGTTGAGTGGTTATGTTCCTCTTCTTTATAATAGACCTGATGGTAAGGGTGGCATTGCTATTTTGATTCGAAGGAGTTTAGAATTTTCAAGAGTTCCTTTAGTTTATGATAGTCATAATGATAGGTTACAATGCTTAGCTATCAAGGTGAATAGTTTTACACTAATTTCTGGTTATATTCCTCCTGATTTGGAGATTGATGAGGATACTTTGAGAAGTTTGGTTACAAGTATCTCCTCTCCATTTTTCATCATTGGAGATTTCAATGGACATCATCCTTCTTGGAATGGCTCACATTCTAACAATAATGGGAAAGTTATTTTTGATTTCATTGACCGTCTTTCCTTGGTTGTGCTAAATGATAATTTATCTACAAGACTTAATAGGTCAGAGGATAAATTGAGTGTTATTGATTTGGTTATTTCCACTTCTGATATTGCTCTTAATTGTTCTGTAGAGACTCTTGATGATACCTTTGGTAGTGATCATTTCCCTGTGGTACTTAAGATTGTTTCTGATTCTTCTCATTGTAAGCCTAATGTTAGCTTTGTCCCTAGGAGATGCTTTCATAAAGCTGATTGGGATAAATACCAATCTTTGTTGTTTGGCAGGATGGAATTGTTTGAGGGTAACTTGTCTTATGAGGAGTTTACAGATATTTTGAACGAATGTGCTGATCAATCTATTCCCATGTCTAAGGAAAGGTTTTGTAATAATGAGTGTCCCTGGTGGGATGATGAGTGTACTAGAGCTAAGTTAAACAGGAAAGAGGCTTTAAAACGTTTTCATAAATATGGTCTTATGTCTGATTTTTTGGAAGCTAAACGGTTGTGTGCTTTGTCTAAGAAAATTTTTAAATCAAAGAAGAAGGCTAGTTTTGTCAGATTTTGTGAATCCCTGAATAGGGATTCGTCCATTTCTGATGTTTGGAAATCTGTTAAGAGATTTAGACGTGCTTGTGTTCCTTCTGGTCCCCCCTCCTCTTCTTCCTCTTGGCAGGAGTCATTTTTTGATAAACTTGCTCCACCTTTTGTTCCTTTTGAAGAAGTACGAGTCTTTTCACCTCATGAGGATGAGTTTTTATCCGGGGATTTTTCTTTATCTGAATTAAATTGTGTTATTTCTTCTTTTAAGGATTCTCAAACAGGTAAAGATAACATCAGTTATTCGATGATTGGTAATTTACCTTTGTTTGTCCGGTCTTGGTTACTCAGTTTTTATAATGAAATGTTCAGATCGGGTTCTTTTCCTGCTTCGTGGTCAGAGTTCATCATCTGTCCCATTCTTAAGCCTGGTAAAGACCCAGATGTTCATACTAGTTACAGGCCAATTGCCCTTAGCTCATGTGTTAGGAAAACTTTTGAATTGCTTATTAAGACTAGATTGGAGTGGTGGGTTGAACATAATAAGATTATTCCGGCTTCTCAATTCGGGTTTAGAAAGGGTTTGGGTTGTATGGAAAATATTGCTACCCTTGTTACCAATATTCAGAAAGGTTTTTCTAATAACTTTCATACTTCGGCTGTTTTTCTTGACATTAGTGCTGCTTATGATTCTGTCATTCCAGGAAAGTTGGTGGATATTTTGTCTAATAATCTGAAACTTCCTAGTAAATTGGTAGGGTGTATCTGGCAATTGATTAGGGAAAAAACTTTATTCCTCAGGCATAATTTTACTCTGGGTTCCAGGAATTCCTTTCTAGGCCTCCCTCAAGGATCGGTCTTGAGTCCCTTGTTGTATAATATTTACACCCATTCTCTTGATCGTATCATTAGTCCTTATTTAAATGTTCTACAATATGCTGATGATGTTTGTCTCTTTTTCACTCATCATGATATTCAACATATTTTTAATAGAATTAATCAAGGTTTGATGGAACTGGCAGATTGGTTGTGGGAATTAGGTCTCTCTCTCTCTTCTGAAAAGAGTAAAGTTTTGATATTTTCTAGACGTAACAAGTTGCCTCGCTTACAGGCTAAATTTCAGGGGGCAGTGGTTCCTTGTGTTTCTTCTCACAGATATTTGGGTGTTAATTTGGATTCTAAACTCAGTTGGAAACCCCACATTGATAGTTTATCTAATAGTTGTTTTATGTCCTTAAATATTCTTAGGTCATTTGCCAGGACATGGTGGGGTTCGGATCCAAAAGTTATGTTAACATTTTATAGAGCATTCATTAGGTCCAGGTTGGATTATGGTTCTATGTTTTTTCCCCTTGTGCAAAATCTCATTTAGCAATTTTGGATCGAATTCAGTTTGCAGCTTTGAGGTTGGTTACAGGTGCTATGAAATCAACTTCCACTGAAGCTCTTCAGGTTGAATGTGTTGAACCTCCCTTGAATCTAAGGAGATTGTTTCTTGCCAGAAAATTTGTTCTCAAATGTATGTCATATGATCAGAGTGGGTTGATTTCGCTGATTGAATCTCTGAGTGATATTATTCATGATTGTCCTTATTGGGGTCTTAAAGATCCTCCTTTTTTGGTCAGGGCGTTTTTGGAGAATCGGAAGTTCCCAATTTTTCAGGATGATTTACTCCCTTGTTTTAAAACTGGGTTCCAATCTTTGTTTTTTCGTATTAATCCTGTTTTTAACCTGGGTTTGAAAAAGTTACATGGTGATCAACCCCCTTGTCTCAATAATGCAATTTTTAATTCCTTAGTTGAGTCTAGATGGCCTGATTCGGTAGCTGTTTATACGGATGGTTCAGTGGACCCTCTTTCTTTGAGGTCTGCTTTTGGTATTTCTATCCCTTCCAAAGGTATTTATATTTCCCGAAGGATTTCTGATGGCAGCTCTATTCTTTCTGCTGAACTAAGGGCTATTTTTGAGGCTCTTGTTTTTGGTCAATTCAAGTCCTTTAACAATATTGTAATTTTGTCTGATTCTAAATCGTCACTTGACCTTATATCTAAAATAGGTGTGGATAACTCTATTAACTTCATGGCTACTAAAATTAGGCAGTTTATGTACAAATTGACTATTGAACAGGGTTTTCTTATTTCTCTCTGTTGGATACCAAGTCATATTGGTATCATGCAGATTTTTTGGCTAAAAAGGGGGCTTTATCAGATCAGGTAGTTAAATACAGAGTCTTTTGGCCGGATTTTATTTTAGGGATTAAACGTGACATTAAAAGTTTGTGGCAAAATGTTTGGGATAATACCAAGTATCAATTTAGTGTATATCGATCAATTCAGCCTGGAGTGCCTTCAGTTCCTTGGTTTTCAGTACTACCTAAATTTCCGGGCAGAGGTCTTATAACTCAATTGTGTCGAGTCAGGTTTGGTCATTGTTCCTCCCTGTCTCATTTATATAAGATCAGAGTTATTGATTCAGATTTATGCAGCTGTGGTGAGGTTGGTGATTTACACCATATATTTTTTTCCTGTCCTTTTAACCTTTGTTACTCCCTTATTTTGTATAACAATCTTATAGATATGGGTCATCCTGCTCCTCTGTCTATTCCTTCTATCCTTTATAACGCTCAGTCTCCCACTTTTCTTGAGTTCTTTAATTTCCTGAATGTGACTAAGTTGTGTTTGTAGTTTATGTTATATTTGTTGCTACCTTTGTTGTCCTATCACGCTTACGCTTTTTGTTTTTTTTAATTGAAAATTCTTTGCTAAACTGAATAATTTAATCAATGTGTGACTGGTCAACAGGGTTTCGAACCTTAGACCAAAGAAATTTGCCCGAAGAAGAAGAAGTATAATAATTAACAAAATTTCAGTTAAGTGATAATTATTTCGCATACGGTAGACGTATTTATGCTCCAGGTAAATAATTTACAAAAACATAACCATATTTTATCACATGGATTTAATAATTTTAGTTAGCAAAAAGAAGTAAATGCTTCACTGTTTGATTGTTTCAATTGTGTTCCACAACGCCTGTTACATATACTACTCTAGACGTCTAGACGTTATTCTAATATTTTACAATACGAAGGTAAACAACCAAACCATTTTCCAACTTGATTAAAAATAATTTGTATAATAAAAAAACATATGTCACGTTTTTCAACACTAAAATTGTTGCTCAATTTTTAAAAAAAAAAATTTTTTTATAATTTTTATAGTTTTAGTTTTTATTGTAGATGTCATAAATGTTAATTATGTACCTTTTTAGGACTGATGATGACCTCAAAGTAGGTCGAAACGTTTTCTATGTATTAATTTCATTAGAATAAAACAATTCCGAAAAAGACCAAAAAGTTGTTTTACATAATAATTTACATTAATCGGAACAAAACTTTCCACCTCAATCAATAATCAAAAACTTTACCCATTATTATTATAATATTTAGATTTGTATACAGTCTTGTGATAAGAGATAAGACTGAAACATAAATATTTCATAAAAACAATTATAGGCACAATTATTTACACAAAATATTTGCGTTTTTAAATTTCAATTAAGGAAATACATTTTGGTCATATATTACTGAACAAGCCTTGAGAAATGTTGAGGCAATTTTCAGTGCTCGCGATTTTCTTATCCTCCGTTTTAGCAGACTATAATGATGTTATCGTTAGAATCGCAAATGGAAAAATTAAAGGAAATTTGATGAAATCAAGAGAAGGGCGGGAAATTTATGCTTTTAGAGGTGTTCCATACGCCAAGCCACCAGTTGGACAACTCAGATTTAAGGTAAATTAAAATCTATGTATTTTCTGTAGTTATAAATCAAGCTCTAAATTAACTAATTTTTTGTTTTATTCGACAAAATTACATAATTTTCAAAATATTTGGACGATTTTTATATAAAAGGATTTTTTAGGCTCCAGAACCAATAGGCGATTGGAAAGGAGTTTATGATGCCACTAAAGATGCACCAAAATGTCTTCAAAAAAATTCAATGTTTTACTTCAAACCTCCAATTGAAGGCTCTGAAGATTGTTTATACTTAAATGTTTACACTCCAACTGTAAGTACTGGAATTTTAACCATTTTTTTATAAATATTAAAAATATTTAAGTAATTTTAAAATTTTTTTAGTTAAATAATACAAAAAAACTTCCAGTAATAATTCAAATCCACTACGGTGGTTTCGTATCAGGATACTCAAAAAGTACCCTGATAGGCCCTGAATTTCTCCTGGATAAAGATGTAGTTTACTTATCTTTCAATTACAGATTAGGCATTTTTGGTAGGGAATTGTCAATACCTCCGATAATTTTCGAAAATTTTAAATTTTTGCAGGATTTTATACCACTTTGGATGATGCTTCTCCTGGAAATTATGGCATGAAAGATCAACGACTTCTCTTGCATTGGGTGCAGAATAATATTGCCCAATTTAGTGGAGATCCAAATTTGGTTACAATTATTGGCATGAGTGCAGGATCTGCGAGTGTTCATTATCACCTCTTAAGCCCTTCTTCGCAAGGGTTGTTCCATAGAGTGATTGCTTCCAGTGGAGCTGCTCTCGATTTTTGGGCACAACCTTTGAATTTCAAACAAAAAGATTTCTTTAAACCACTTGCCAATTCAGCAGGATGTAATCCAAATAGAACAAATGAAGAAATTGTGGAGTGTATGAGGAATGTTAGTGGCGATGTTTTAGTTACTGCAGGAGACCGTTTTAGGGTAAAACCAAGTTTAACCACATTTTTTTTTCAAAGAACATTAAATAGTTTTTTCTCATATTTGTTTTTGTTATTTAAAAGATATCGACACAAATAACTGATGTATTTCTTTTCTACTAGTTTATCAATAATGAGCCTTTTGTGATGTTCAATTTGGTAACAGAGAATAAAACAGAAGCAAATCCAGAACCATTTTTAGAAGAAACCCCAATAAACTTAATTAAAAATGGGAAATTTAATAAAGTTCCCTTCATCATGGGTGTTGTCACTAATGAAGCCATTGTAAGGCTTGGAGGTAAAAGTTTTATTTTAAAATTTCAAATATAAAAAAGGGTTTTATAATTTTTAGCATTAATCAGGCGAGAGAAGCTTTATGATCGAGTTGTAGAGGAGTTTGATTTTTTGGGACCAAAAATAATATTAAATGGTATGATACCCAAAGAAAAAAATATTGAAGTTTGGGAGAACGTTAAGGACTTTTATTTCGAAGGGGAAGAAAAAATTGATATTAAAAAACCAAAAACTATCCAAGGATTTATCGATGTAAGTATTTTTAAAATTCAAGAATTTTGGCTAATATTAAAAGTTGATTTAAAATTACTTTTTAAAATGAGGTTTTTGAAAATTGGACTTTTACAAAATAATTTTTTTTGGTATCAGGAATAAACAAAAATGTTGGCCCATAAAACTCAATCCTGAAAATATTAATCCTCGTTTTACGCATTTATGAATTGCAATTATTTATTACTTTTAGGCGCTCACTGATTTTGGTTTTAATTTGGGAGTGTATCAAACCATGCTTTACCAATCCTATAAAGGCCACAAAGATCTATGGATGTACAGATTTGAATATGAAGGACAACTTAGTTTTAATGACGTTTTTTCTGATACGAATCGTACTGTGGATTTTGATTTTGGTAATTATCCCTATTGTAATTTTAATGTTTTTAAATTAAAAAAGAAAAACATTTTTAGGAGTATGTCATGGGGATGATTACATTTACCTTTTCCCAGCTCCTGATATATTGCCAGATCTTCCAGATTCTGACCGAAGGATGAGCGAAATTATGGTTGAAATTTGGACATACTTTGCAGTTCATGGGTAACCATTTTTTGACACCTTAATTTTGTGTACAATTTTCGATTAAATTTTTTAGGAAGCCCCCAAAAATGGATAAAGGTCCTTGCACTTTAGATTGGAAAAGAATACCTAGTATAAAAGGTAAAAAACTAATTAAAAACGAAGACCTGCAATATTTAAAATTCTCCAATTCCAATGGAAATTGCCCTGTGTCGATGACAATGCAAAAAGGATTTTTGAAAGACCGTATAAACTTTTTCCAAAACCTGCCGCTTCCCACGGATTTTCAAATAAAAGAAGGAAATTGGGAACAATGAAATATGAACCAACATTTTTAGTAACAATTTATTTTTAAATTTTACAAAAAAATAATTCGTGTTATTTTGAATTTTTAAAACCTTAATTAAAAATATAATAATTAATTAACTTCGTTATTATTATGTATATAATAATATATATGTATAATAAATGTATATATTTGTTATTAAGTAAATTAGGGGATGTAGAACGTGAATTCGCTTCATCCAACCTTAAAAGCGAAGTAAAACTTTTGTAACTTTGTTCGAAAATTGTCGTGGTGCAATTCAATAAATATAATATAAAACTATTCATCAGTCAGCGGACAAAACCTACGATACCTTATGATTAACTCCATTTTCTAAATTATTATTCTTTTTCACTCTGGTGTCTTTCACTTCCATCGTGTCTAAACTCTTATTCAATACTCTAAAACCTAAAACAAAACATTTAAATCATTAAATTTATTATTTTTCACGCATTTACGGCACTAGCCTTTAGTCGAATAGCGCAATAAGGCGCTTGGCGTGAAAAAATAGTACGATTTTTAAATAAAAAAAAGTAGGAGTACTTACTAAAAGCAATAACTGCAGTAAAAATGCAGATATATAAATATTGACCATTGGCGAAGAGTTTGGCGAAGTAATAAATAATTGATGATAACGAGAGTATAAACCATATCATTGAGTTATAAACTGAGTTACAGCTAGGCGCAATATCAACTGGTTCGTATCTCTCAATACCTGACTCTTTAAAGAAATCCCCAGTATTCTTAAAGCTATCAATTAATGCATCCTAAAAATTACAAAATTTAAATGAAAATCTGCTGGTTAAAACATTTTAAACGCCTACTTTTTTATAAAACAAATCCCTTAAATAAAGATCCTGTTCCTTCTCGGTTTCAGGCACTTCCTCCATTGGGATGCGTTTTAAGTACATGTGGACGATG
This sequence comes from Stenus bimaculatus, assembly GCA_963971135.1. Lineage (NCBI taxonomy): Eukaryota > Metazoa > Arthropoda > Insecta > Coleoptera > Staphylinidae > Stenus > Stenus bimaculatus. The sequence continues at coordinate 16,239,978 of OZ020180.1, read as the reverse complement.
AATTGTTTACCCTTGATCATGTTGGTTATTGTCGGTTTTACCCCTTCGAAAGTGATTTCGATGTCGTAAACAGCAGGGATTTTGCTGCGCATCGAAGGGATGCTCGTGGTGAAGCCTTTGGTGCGAGGGACTAAGTGATGCTTTAGTTCTTTCAAACCACGCTCCCGGCAAAACTGCAACCCCAATTCATGCTTCTTGGGACTGAATCGAGTTCCTTCAGGGAATAAAAGCACCTAAAATTGAACAATTAATAATTAATACCTGTAATATGCAAAACGCTTCAACTTTTAAGAAAACAATTTAATTTTTCTGAAAGAAGTTTTTAGAGAGCATGTGATCTTCCACTTTTCGAAATGAAGTTTTTTAAATTTATTTTTCTTCAGATTAGAATGCTTTACATAAAAAGAATCTGGTGCATGAATTAATGCATTACTAGTCTCATCTTTGGGTACATTAGTAGATGATAACTTTAAGAATATGCATACGTCTTAAAATTAGACTATGTAATTCTGTTAGTGATCAACATACTTGTTCTTGTGTTTTTTCGGTTAATGCAGGAAGATTTTCTAGACATCGTGAAATTAATGATTTAATTAAAAGTTCCTCTGATATTCCTTCTATTTTGGAACCATTAGGAACCAGTAGAGATGATGGGGAAAGACCTGACGGAATGATTATAATTTCTTGGAGTGTGGGAGTGTGTGATTTCTTTGATATTATAAAAGTATTCACACGCTATTTTATAATTAAAATCTTCAACTAGTTCCACTGGTTCTGTTGCTTTAATTGATACTTTTGGTGTAAGAGGATCCCTTTGATTACAATTTGTCAAAGATTTGGAAAGAAAAATAAAAATTCAACGAATGCTAATAGCAATACAAAGCTTCTTCAGTTTTTGGAACACTTCCTAAAGGAAATTCTCTAGAAGACATTTATACTTGGTTCCCTCGCAATTTTCATCCAGAGTTTCTTCTGTACCCATTCATTTAACACCTTCTTCAAGTTTAAATTGTTCACTAATAGGTCAAAATGAATCCAACACCGAAAGCTTCCTGCAAAATTCTTTAGATAAAGAAGCTTTTATTATTTCGTCAAAAATGATGATTTTAGAAGATGAAAAATTTCTTAACAACTGTTCTAGTCTCTTCAATGAGATGAAACTAAAGACTTCAGTGGCTCTCCAATACAAACTCCTTTTTAGAATATCTCGTAAATTCTTATATAAATGACATCAGTAGCAGCACCTATGTAGTGGGTTCGATTAGAGCTGCTTCATCGTTACTGAACGTTCATTCTCTGAAAAACCCAGCATTCCATTTACCTTATCCGTGAAATTAAACAATTAATTTCTCGTTTGAAAAAAAAATGGAACGAGAATGAAAATCTTTTTTTGACAAAGTCTCAGGTTCTTTTCGACAATGAAAACGATGATAACGAGGAAGTTGTTCGAGTCCGGGTCAAGATCTTCGAGTACTGGTCGCCCCTTGTCGAGATCTTCTTTTGAAGAATTTAGTGAACGACCAAAGCGGAGAAGGAATGAAGATAGTCGTCAACAGTAAAGTTAGGTTATGTCACGCAGATGAGTCTTGGGTTCAAGGGAAACGCAAATGCTACGAAATTGGTCAAAGATGTCACAGTAGCGAGTCCCTCGAAAGTATCAAGGTACAAGAAATATCTTAAGTAACTCTTTCTATCGACGAAGCAGTTGCTCTCAAAATCGATAATAATTTGTCTCAATACGATCTGCAAATCTTGAAAATTTTGTACTTTTTGTATCCTCCCTACAATGCAGTTTTAAAAATATGTTATCCTTCCACTTCGGAAATTGTGGTCACTTCCCTGATACCTCTGCAGCTTGTTTTTGCAGATAAAATTAATAGTAATAGAACTGTTTTGTGGAAGAATCCACCCCCTCATCTCCAAGATTTTGACCATATAAAAGATCAATTTTTATAATTTGCAGCCTTTTCAAATGATTTTTAACGGTAAACATATCAACATTTCTTACAAAATCGTATTTACAATGATTTACGGAAAAGTTTGTTATTCTTTATTAAAAAACAAAACTTCTACTCAACATTGTGTACTTTCAAACAGTTTAATAACATTGATCAAATGTTGCAAAAAGAAGCATAGAATAAGTTTTAGAATTTGGCATATCATCGTTGTCTATTGCATATTTCATATAAATTAGATATAAAAAGTCGGTAATGTTGCACAGATGACAAAGTCAACATGGAACCTCGAAAAAAAATATTCAAATTGGTTTTCGCAAGAAATTGGGACTTTTAGTAGATGTCCCAAAACAGGGATCCATGGGAGAGCTACTGACGGAAGCACAGCTCACCGTTTTTTTTTAAATCTCTCTTTGATTCAGAAGTTCCATGTGATACTTCAGGTAATTTCATGCGGTTTCGATTTAAACGTTGTAAAACTTGAAGAGTAAGCTTTGTCTACTGCTCGAAGATTCGTTAAATTGTGTCCATAGTATTACATCCCTATCAGTATACATAACATTTTGATACACGGGTCACAAATCATAGAAGCATCCTTATTGCCATTAGGACAGATGTCTGAAGAGGCCCAGGAATCTTGTAACAACTCTATCGAAAAGTTTCGAAAAGATTTCAGCGGAAAATTTAGTAGGACTAAAACTGTGAAGGACGTTTTTCGTAGTCTTCTAATTATTTTCGAACCTCTTAAAGCCTGTTTAGACGGCTATAATTTTTTACCAAAATTTTGATCCCAAATCGAGTTGATTTGGAAACAAAACAGGCCTTTAGGCAATCGAAAGATTAAAAGAATCCTCTACAAAAATTAAAATGTACCAACTACATCGACAAATGAATTAGACTGCAATTGAGTTTCTAGATCATCATTAAATTGTGTGTCATTTGCATTTTAAAACTTTATTTCCTACAATACTGAAGAAATCCTGAAATCCCTGATTAATTCTTATTCTCGAAAAAATAAATATTTAATAGAATTTTGGATCCACCATTTTGTATTTTTGGAAAATTAATAAAAATTCCATTTTTATAAGAAAAAAAAATTAACTCGCTGTTTTCTTATCAATTATTTTTGGGGAAGTCCATTATTACTTATTTTCGTTCAATCTTTGAAATAAACCGTATTAGGGTACCAACGCTAAATCTTTTTTAATTGATAGAGTTTTTATAAAGTTTTACCAAAAATAATTCGTATTTACTTTTTGAAAAAATCCATCAAAATAATTATTTGATGATAATCTAATTACCTTAGGCCAAGGTGGCGTTAATTATAGATTTGCTTTCCATTTTTTTTTTCATTTAAATTGACCTAATAGTTTATGAACTATGCTACAATTTTGCAATTAACGACATTTTTTGAAAAAAGTCCCTTAAAAAAAACTAGGGTGTTCCGACCCTGAAAATTGTTTTTTTGTAGATGAGTCTTCTTTTTATGATATTTTTCTCATCAATTTTTAAAATACAGGATGTCCCAAAAATGACACAAGATTTCTCCAGTACGAACCTTTAGTTCAAAAAGTCCTCTTAATTCTTAATCAATTGACCGAGATATGAAGAGACAACGCTAAGAATTCGTTTTTTTTTATTTAAAATTACCTACATTGATTACCCGTCCTCATTTTCAATTTAAAAAAATAAATTGTGAAATTAAAGAGAAATAAAACTTTACAAGACAACTAGTGGGTTTAAAAAAAAGTTGAATTCTCAACTTTTTGGCTCTTCATATCTCGATCAATTGATTTTAAGAGGAGTTTTTTAATCTATTTTTCTGAGGATTTCCCTAAAGGGTCTCCAACAACGAACTTACTGGATAGCTCTTGCGCCACTTTCGAGACACCCTGTATATGTTTGCAAAATTAGAAAATATTAAGGCTGGGTTAGCTTAACTTCGGTTTTTTTCAAAAATTTAATGTAGATTTTTGGTATATGGATTTAATAAGAGAAAATTCCTATCTAATAGATATATTAGTTAGTCAATTGAAGTCAATACTTAAATACATCAATGTGATAACGGCTAAGTAACTTTCGATTCTTTATGGGATTTGTCGATTCCAATACATAATAAAACGTAGACAACTTTCTCAATGTCTTAACAGTTTTACTAGTGAAGAAATATTGGATAGTGATGAGAGGCCTATCTATTCAAAGTGCAGAGAACGAAGAAAATGTACAAAGTCCTTAAAGATCTATTGATCTACATATAAATTACCTAAAAGTTTGGGTATTCATTTGAAAAGGGATTCTTTAAAAAGAAGATTAAGAAAAACATTGAATATGATGATTGACTTTCCTCTGGAGGGATTAGATTTGGCAAATTACTCTGGCAAATCAGAAACAAAGTGTTTATACAATTTTTTTTCGCTATCAGTAACGAGAATGGCTCATCTTAAAGTGGACATTATACTAATTATTGTAAACATTGTAACACCTTTTCTCACAGGAGCAGGAATGGCATGAATACAATGAATCCGATATAACAACAATCAACAATTTCCGAAAAAGCACAATTAGTTGTGAGGTCGTGAGGTGTATGTTTTATTTTATGAGTTGGCTGAGAATGAGTCTGTAAACAATTTTTTTTTATAATTTTGTATAAAAGAGTACTTTTTAACTTGAATTTTGCAATTTGAATTTTTGGTCTAGCACTTAAAATGGCTTCGCAATTAATTAACAAAGTTTATGAAATCGCGCGTCGCTACTTTTTTCCTTGCGAGCTGAGTGACGTCATTACTTCCTAGTCGCCTCGCGCGGGTTATACGGTCGGCAAAAGTGTTAAAACTGTGCGGCTTCGATTAGAAGATCGGCAGGTAAAAAAAATCGCGGTTTCTTGATTTGTCATCTACATACCGCGCTACATCAGGAAACGAGCGCTTTTTTTGATATTTTAATTTTTTCTGTACTTTTGGCGCCCTCGAATTTGAAGTTAGAAATTAGTGCTTTTTCGACGCCGACTTTGAAAATTCGTAACTTATGATCCCGACCGTGTTTTATTTCCCTTCTTTCTTTATTATTTATGCGAGAAAAAATCAGCACGATTATATTTTACCCCTGGACTTGAAAAAAAAAATCCCAAGTGAAATGTTAATAAAATAGCTGAAACGCGCGCTTTGGTCAGCCCCCTCTGCAGCCGTCAATTTTTAAAATTTTCTCAATTTTACATCAGATTATCAAAGAACAACAATATTTGTGGCGTAATGAGCATAGTGCATTTTTAAATTTTGCGCGGTTAAAAAGTTATGGCGAAAAATGTAAAAATGTTGAATTTAGGGGTCGGCGGCTCCCGTCGGCCTATTTTTTAACGGATTTTCATTTTTAAAAATTATGATAAATCTACTCTTGGTATTAAAACCGCCCACGCATAGGGTTTTTTAAATTTTGAGAAAACAACAAAATCTTAAATTTTTTAATATCGCATTTAAAAAAGTCGCATTTTTATTCGAGTTTCGGTTTAATCAGTCCCTCAAATTTTATTCTACCCTAACGCAATGTACATTTTCTGAAAGCTTTCATGGTCCACTTTACGACAAAAAAAGAATCACATCGCTATTTCCTTTCGTTATCGAGTTATGGCCGAAAATGTAGCAAAAATGTGCAAAATCTCCGTTTGGAACCAAAATTGCGGTCTGAAATTTTTTACTTTTCACAAAATAATTAATATCTTCTAATCTATTAGAACCGCCGGGACGAGTAATAGCTTAAAATTCGCACCGTTACCTCCCACACCAAATTCTCTGAAAATTTTAATTTTCGGTATAAAATTACGTCGTCCAGGCCCGTATTTGTACCAAAGTTTTGCCAAAACTTGGCCAATTTTTTCCAAAAAAACTGTTTAACCGATTTTAACCAAATATTTTTTAAAACGCGTCTATCCATAGTGTTTACCTTTGGTAAAAATTTGAAATCGCTAACTTTTATAGTTTTGGAGAAAAACAATAAAAATCGATTTCCATGAAAAATTTTAAGCCTTATAAAAATATCTCAAAAAATATTTTTTCGAATCTTTTCAAAATCGACCCCGCAAATGAAAGATAATAGAAAATAGATGAAATGTAGGGGGTCACTTGCCCTCTACACCCCCCCCCCCAAAATTTTACACCCCGAAAACTCAAACAAAACAAAATTTTTCTAGGTAATGTACCTTAAAAAATAATTAAATTTTAAAAAATTTGATAAGATAACATCGATAATTTTTACAAACTTATCTGTACGAATTTTCGTTTTTTAATTTTAGTTATTAAGCGAAATATGAATTTTTAACAAATTTGTTAGAAAGGCATATTTTACATAAAAATTCATATCTTTTGAACAAAAAGTCGTATTGCCTTGAATTTTTTTTATTTTTTTCTTATTTCTTTATACTACAACCCAAAATTATTAACTTTAAAATTTTTAATTTGAAACGCTACACACTTGTAAAAACCACACTAAAGTTGTATAACATTTAAGTGAAATTTCATAAGTAAAAAATTATAAAGATGTAAATTTTAAATTAATAAATAATTCTCCTACTTTAATTAATAACTAATAGTAATATTTTATGAGAATATTAAGATAAAAGATAATAAGTATAAAAACGTGTAGAAACAATCAAGTGTACGGAACGGACAGCGTTCGGAAGAAATGACGTCAGAATACATTGCATCACTTGTTGAAGCGGAGGGGCTAATTTTCTTAAAATTCAAACGCTTATATTTACGTTAATATTTGCCGTATCGAATTGAAACAAAAAACAACTTATTTATAATTATGATTTCTAAAATATAAGATATAAAAATATCAATTATTTTTTTCGTTTTTCTTCCTCATTGCCGAATTTATGATGAATATTTTTTAAATTTTTTATTTGTTTTCTTTTATTTTTATAATTGTTCTTTTTTATTTATAATATCATTTATCTGTATTTATTTTTTAGCAAGTGGTTATCGTGCCAGTGTGAGGATTGGTGTTCCGCAAGGATCAATGTTAGGACCCTTGTCATTCAACATCATTAAAAATGACCTTCCATTTTCATTACCATGCCATACAGTTTTATTTGCAGACGATTCGTCTTTCATTCATCCAGAGTCGGATCAGGTAAGCATCAGAATTACTGAAATGTGGTTTAAATCAAATTTTCTGAAATTGAATCTTGATAAGACACAAATATTTCATTTTCACCCCTGGAAACCTTCTAGGAGTTGAATTACAAGAAAGCCTGAAGTGGGATGTACATATTGATGAGTTGAAATCAAAACTAAAATATGCAATACCAAAGAAATCTACAGAAGCTGCTAAAACAACTTACTATGCCACTTTCCATACCAAAATCTCTTATGGAATTTTACTGTGCGGCTCTTCGCCTAGATCGAAAGAAATATTCCAGGTACAATTCAACACGTCAAAAAGTTGAACAGTGTCGTCACCAATATGAAACTAGAGGCAGAGATAAATTAGAAATTCCTCACCATAGAATCCGAAGATATCAACAAGAATTGGGAAATAAAATTCTATAACCACAAATTCCTCTAATCTATCCTTCAAGCCTTTTAAAGTGCCAATCAAAGAAATTTTAGTTAATATCAGTCCGTAGTCCGTATTAAATAGATGATTTCCTGAGCCACGAGCCACATTTTTTAAGTGCCTACTTAACTACTATAATTTTATCATATTTTACTATTATTTTATTCTTATCTTCTGGTAAATTGTATTGTATTTTATGACACTTTGTTAACAATTGTATGCAATAGTATCAATAAAAAAACTATTTTATTAGTTTTTAACTTTTTTAAGCTTTAATCTATGCTGGCATTTTTTAATATTGAGGTGTAAATTAAATTGTTGTATATAAATTTTGTTGAATAAGTTAATTTTAAAATTAATAAAATAACATATTAAAACATTTCGTGTGTAAATCGAAAGTGGTAATTAAATTCCGGTTTCACAAAAAACGCATTAACTTTTTAAAAATAAACCTTGAAATAAAAAACATCAATATAATATATACGTTATCACCATTACCAATCACAATAGTCAATTATTTGTTTTTTGATCATCCACGTATAATTTTAAAGTGTATTTAAAAATATACATATCTACTATCTAAAAATGGAAATTTCTTTATACATTATGTAAATGTATATACATAACACGTATTGTATTTGTTCGATTTTAGAATAATAAATTATTAATTATGTGAATGACCCGGCTTGTTTAAATTACTCATAAAGAAAATTGATTAAAATTAACTAGTTTTATAATAATTTATTAGGTGATAAATTATAATTACCGTAATTGGGTCCTCATATTTTCCAAATTCACGTGCTGCTTTTTCCAAAATCACCTTATCCTTATCATAAGATCTTGATAAATAAATAAAATCACAGCAGTAGAAACCCCAACCAACAAATGGAATGAACTTAACAGCACTTTTCATGTAAGCTTTCACATTCTGAAAAAAATAGAAGAATGAAAAAACCAAAATAAAATTTTTATACATGCTGTCCCACTTCCTTACACCGGCACCGTGAAAGAAGAAGGATTTTAGCTTTCTAATGCTTTCTTAGATATGATTTTTGAGAAAAATCGGTAACCTTAATTTAAAAGCCCTATTAAACCGTATATAAATCCGACCCTGTGTAGTCTGTTTTTAAACTAGGAGGGCCGTTTTAAATTCCTTTATTAAATTTAACTTCTGATTGGATTAAGTAAATAAAGAAAAAATCCAACTTAATTTGAATAAAAAAATCATAGAGTTTATACAGGGTGTCCCCCAAAAAATCATTAAAATTTTGAAATTTCTGTAACTTGAGTCGAAAAACAATATTAGTTCATAGGAAGGACTTCAGAAATAATTTCTAAAATAAAGTTTTACAGTAATAAATTGATTTAATTTATTTTTTTTCAAATTCTTATAACTTTTTTATGAATGAGTATTGGACATGTTCATATGAACTTTTCTTCTTAAAAAAGTATTTCCTACATGGGGTTTCAAATTTATACGCTACTTACGAAACACCCTGTATAGGGATCCCATAATTTTAAAACTTGAAAGTGGGATCACCATAAATAGCAAGCGATTACCTAACACTGATAAATTTTTATTGCAATTTAAATTTTCCTTTGAGGATATTTCCCTTAAACGCGTGTTAAAAATTGTAATTGAATATTCAAAATTATACCAAAATTCGCCGAATGAAACCACAAAAATGATGTATTTTTGTTATTGAAACCGGTAAAATAGAAAATAAAATAAAAATTCACCCAAACTAAATAATCCCAACTATATTAAATTAACGAAATATGATATCAATATATGTAAATGTTCCTAGAAATAAAGAAAACATTATTCCTATATTCTTTGTATGCGACACAAATTGATACCCTGGTGTATCAGTTTTTCGCTATTATCAATTGGTGCAATAACCGGTCAAATCCATTTTTTTATGATTTCGCTTTCTTGCTAAAATTTTGAGTACCGCCGACCAGACCAGTCAAGTCCAGATAAAAATGATGTATTCATATCTACAGGGTGTAGAAAAAGTTCGGCAACGCCCGTTTTATTTTTGAAATTAAGCCTTTTTGAGAAAAATATTTCAAATTAAAGTAGTACGATTCTTACCCTCAGTATTATCAACACCCATTTAATTTTAAATGAGGTTTAATTTGACATATATTGTATTTTTATGAAGTTTGAATATAGCTAAAATGAGTATACCGGGTGGAAATGAAAACCGGGTCACCTCTATAACTTTTTTATTTATGAATAGAAAAATTTGAAATTTGGCTACGTTCTATGGTTCAAAAAAAAAATTTAATGTGCATTTTTTATTTTCGAAATCACTTCCGGTTTCACCGGAAACACCATGAACTTTGTTTTTTTAAATGTAACATCCCATATTTTTATTCATGGCTTAAAATACTTTTAAAAAAGAAGTATTTTTGAGATATTAGTTTTTATTTTTTTTGTAAAAAAAAATTTTTTCAAAAAAAAAAAAGGTTTTCGAAGTCGGTGAAAAGTAGCAAAACTAATTCTAAATAATTCAAATACCTAAATAAAATTGTAATTTGAAAAAAAATTTAAGTGGTTTTTGAACTATTAATTTTTAAACTTAGTTAATGAAGATTTTATCAAATATCTCACTTTTTTTAAATGCAATGATGCCGGGTCATTCGACTTTTTAAAAAGAGGATTTTATAACGATTATTTTGGTACCCCATATGTAGGGGTATGTGTTTGTGATATATTTTTAATTTTTTTTTAATTTTGAAAAATTCCGAGTACAAAAAATATGATAAACTGGGACAAGTAAATTGATTGCACTACATATGGGGTACCAAAATAATCGTTATAAAATCCTCTTTTTAAAAAGTCGAATGACCCGGCATCATTGCATTTAAAAAAAGTGAGATATTTGATAAAATCTTCATTAACTAAGTTTAAAAATTAATAGTTCAAAAACCACTTAAATTTTTTTTCAAATTACAATTTTATTTAGGTATTTGAATTATTTAGAATTAGTTTTGGTACTTTTCACCGACTTCGAAAACCTTTTTTTTTTTTTTTAAAATTTTTTTACAATAAAAACTAAAACTAATATCTCAAAAATACTTCTTTTTTAAAAGTATTTTAAGCCATGAATAAAAATATGGGATTTTACATTTAAAAAAACAAAGTTCATGGTGTTTCCGGTGAAACCGGAAGTGATTTCGAAAATAAAAAATGCACATAAAATTTGTTTTTTTGAACCATAGAACATAGCCAAATTTCAAATTTTTTTATTCATAAATAAAAAAGTTATCGAGGTGACCCGGTTTTTATTTCCACCCGGTATATGTCAAATTAAACCTCATTTAAACTTAAATGTCTGTTGATAATACTGGGGGTTAGTGACACACTATTTATAAATAATATCATAACCTTAAACAGCAAGTTGAAGGTTATTCATCAACTATTTTTTATTGCATATTATTATAGCTTGCTTTCAGAGGCTTATAGAGCATAATTTTTTATTTTAGTTAAGTTTAAATAGTTTAGAAGTTACAAGAAAATTTTTAATATGTAAGTAAGGCAACGTCGCACCGATTTATTTTGAAAGTAAGCATTCTTGAGAAAAATGTTTTAAATAAAAGTTGTACGATTTGCGGTTATTTTAAAAAAATCGGCGCAACGTTGCCGAACTTACATATTAAAAATTTAAACCCTCGTAACTTCTAAACTATTTACTTTAGTAAAATAAAAAATTATGCACCATAAACCTCTGAAAGCAAGCTTTAATATTACGCCATAAAAATTAATGGTTGCTATTTAAAGAAAAGTTAAGTAATTATCAGGTGACCTTCAATCTGATGGTCAAGGTCATGGCAACATTCGCAAATAATTCGTTACTAAAAATCGTACAACTTTTAGGAAAAACATTTTTGTGTAAAATGCTTAATTTCAAAAATAAAGCAGCGTTGCCGAACTTTAGGTATTGAAAATTTAAACCCTTGTAACTTTCAAACTATTTACTTTAGAAAAATTTCTGTTTTTTCTGGAGACTTTATTGTAAGTGTAAGGTATTCAATTAATAATTGTAAATTTATTTAAATCACAAAATCATTGTATTATAGCGTGTAAAATACAAAAGTGAGATTTTTAGTAATTTCATACAAAGTGATCCCGCTACATTCTGGACGACAGCGGGACAGAATTTCCAAAAAACGGGACTGTCCCGCCTAAATTGGGACCAATGGAATCTCTAGTAGAATAGACAATTTTTGAAAAAAATAAATAAAATGTTAACGCCAAAATTAAATTTTTATATAAAAAAGAAACTTGCGTTTTTGTTAATTAATAATTTATTTTTATTATCACGTTTTTTTCATATTTATGTTAGAAAATAAGGTAAAATAATTAGGTTGGGCACCTATTAAATTCTGAACAAATACAAGAGAAGCTAATTACTTTGATCAATATAATCTACTACAAGGATTAATATATTAATAAGAACAATTAGCAAGTTTTGGTTAAAGAAAGTAGCTCTTTTTTTAAGAAATAATGCAATTTCTCATAATACAAAAATTGCAATATCTCGTTTTTTTGTAATTTTTTTAAATTAGAAATTGAAACAAAATGATTTTATTAAATTTGAAATCGCTCGATTTTTTCATTTTGCGAAAAAATGAAGAAACAAATTTTGGAGATGATAATTTTGTTGATGTGTGTGGTTAGAAAAAACTTACCCCTAAGATGTTGAATTTATCCAAAAGAGATGACATGACGATCCAATCCAATTCACCGCTGTGATTCAAAATACATAATGAGTGCTCTTTTCCTAAATATTTGGTGTAAACTTCCTTATCAACATATAATTTTAGATCCATTTTCGCCCACCATCTCAACATAAAAACCGCTTCTAAAAAATAAATAAAAAATACTGTAGTTTTCTAGCACGATTAAGCATATTGCATTCTACCATAAAAAATTAGATAGTTCTTTGTGCAAAAAATACGATTTTCAATATTTAAGAAAAATGGTTGTCAAGCATGATATCATACAGGGTGATGATAAAATTTGGAACATAATTCAAACTGCTGTATTTAATTCTTTTGAGAAAATCGCTCGGACAGGTCAATTTTAGTTTTTAAAATCCCATCTCTTGATATAATAAAAATATTAATGACATCACTGGTGATTTTGCAATGACGTCATCCTCAATTTTCTTTAAATGGAAACCCCCACTTTTTTCACTCGTTTTTGATAGACATTTATGTCACTTAAACGATGATATAAAAAAATGATTGCATTTGTAAACAAATTTTCGTTTAAAAATTTTTTAATATAAACTTAAATTAATTTGTAATATTAAATTTGAAAAATTTGTTGTATAAGATTTATTTCGACCGATTTCAATAAATGGTAAATTCAAAATTTTATTTTTTGTAAATTTCCTTACATTTAAATGGAATCAAAAAATTAGTTTTTCAAGATTATTTATTAAATTTTGTTAAATACATTTAACATTTTACATTTGCATTAGAATGCGCATTATTTAAACATTTACTTTCTTTTGTTATTATTAGTAACTTCAAATTCATTTTAATTTATTTTTATAAGATCTTTTTCGTTAAAATAAAAATTTCCTTTTTTGAATTAAAAGATTTTTTATTCAAAAATTTGTTTAAAAATTTAATTGTTTTTTATATCATTGTTTAAGTGACATGAATTTCTATCGATAATGAGTAAAAAAGTGGGGATTTCCATTTAAAAAAATCGCTGATGACGTCATTGCTAAAGAACCAGTGACGTCATTAATATTTTTTTATACCAAGAGATGGCATTTTAAAAACAAAAATTGACCTGTTCGAGCGATTTTCTCAAAATAATTAAATACGGCAGTTATGAACTTTATCATCACCCTGTATAATGGTTCAACCATAAAATATCAAAAATTTCCAGGATATTAGTAAATATTATGTTTGGATTTTTTTTAAATATTAAAGCAAAAACGTCGAATATTAAATCGAAAAAAATTCTGCCAATTTGTAATTGCATTCTTGTCCAAAAAATCTTTTGAATTGCAAAATATCAAATGATAAAATCTTTAGTTATATTAAAACCACGTCAAAATTTACTTAATAAGAAAGTTGGTAATTTAAAACTTTCAAATGGAAATTAAAAAAATCGCAAAAACCGCATCCAATGATTGTAAAATAAATTGAAATGTAAATATGCTAATTTTTAATATTGAACTTACGAGCAAACATGGTGTAGCCAAGGTATTTGATGAGCTTTCTGTACCTCCTGGGGCTGAAGGGCCATACGAAGGCGAGGACGGCTGTCATGCAAATCCCGCAGGAGGTGACTGCGCTCACGAAGAAGGCAATCGCGAAGCACAGATACATAATCCTCCGCAGCCTCAGTTTAACGTCCATCTTCTTGCTTTCCAACTAGCGTTCTGTAAAAACAAAAACCGAAGCCCAGGAAATTAGAAAGTGTTTTGATGATTTCGGCGGCTAGAGTTGTTGCTTTAGTGCACTCGTGTGCTTTCCGCTCTTACGACCTTGCAGCATTAGATCAGTTTAGATCAAATAATGATCAGAAATCATTAAAAATTAAGAAGAGACAACAACAATTAAATACGCCGTTTTTTTTAAATAACACAAGGAACTAACGCGCAATTATCACAAATCGGTTAATTAAATAATTACAGTTGCAACATGGATTGGAAATTATATTGAATTTAAATTTGAAATTTAATTATTATATTAAAAAGCCTAATCACGATTTTTAAAGTACATTCACATGTAATTAATTAAACCACAAATCATATATGAACGGAGTCATAGACGAGGTTTTATATTTTATAGTTTAAAAAAAAAATTATTACCCCCTACTTATAAAATAATTCAATAAAATAAAACTTAATATTTTTTATTATACGCAACCAAATATGCACGTAAGCATATTAATTTGCGTCAAAGATGCAAAAACAGACCCGGATTACTACGAAGGCTAATAATGTCCTCTGACGTTATTTGTAGCGGGAAAAATTAATTTGAATCGCCAATATGCCCTCCGTGGAAGAGATCACGTGTTTATATGTTATTCAGGATACAGGGAATAGCGCTGGTGCGGTTGGAGTAGATTTGGACACCAACTATAATAAATCAGTTATGATATGGCCATTTTTGCCGCGGGGCGGGTAGGTATATTTGGACGCTAACAGAATATTATGATAAATTCGATATAGTCACCTTTGATAAAAGAAACTTTTGCTATAAGCAACCCTTGATATATTTTATATACAGAGTGTCCCGTTCGTGGTTCACCAAACGTCAAGGTTAGAAAGTTGAGCAAATTTTATCAAGAAAAAACCAGAAAAGTAGGGGTCTATCTTATATGGTTTGAAAGTTACAGGGGTTTGACTTTGGCATCCCCTGTTTTTGCCAGAAACATAGATAATATAAATTATATAGAATGCAAACTCAATGCTAAATTTTGATAACACAAAAAAACTTGGCCCCAAAAGTATAGATGATGCTTTATGAACCTAAAGAAAAAATCAACTTGGCGAATCATTTTTTAGTTGTGAGAATTGATAGTTATGTTTTAGTTAGCTTTCAAAATGCATCAGTTTTATGTTTTTTTGAGAAATGATACTTGAGTTTAAAAGGGTCTTGTTACTGTTACCGTTGGATTTTCAGCAATTTTTTATTAATTCTACATCTAGGTATGTTTACTTTTTCTACTTACATCCTATGCTTACATCTCACATTTTTAAAATATTTTATTAATTTTCAAGAATACTTTTACACTGGGTTTATACAATTGTCCTTGCAACATCTAAGTGACACTTTGTAAGGTTTTCCAGATAATGCTAGGAGAATGGATTTGGATTTTCAAAAGACGTAGAAGTTTAATAGTATATTATTCAACGAGCGAGTAAAGATAGCCATTACTCACGAAGACCGAAATTGCGACACGAGCCGGCAGGCGAGTGTCGTAAAAGGTCTGAGTGAGTAATGGCTATTTAATCGCGAGTAGAATACTATACTTTATCTACGACGATTTTTCACTTTTAGATTCCTATCTATTATTGTCATTTTGCTGACCGTTATTTTTATTAAACACCTATGTTTACTCTAGATTTTTGTTCTATGGCGTAAAATTGACAGCCCAATTTAACCTCTAAAATCACCAGACACCTAATTATATTTCTTATATTTTTAATGTTTCACCAATCCATAAAGGCTCTGTATGCCATATTATACCTGTCTTTTGATTTATTTGGTAATAAATTTTGGGTTGTTGTTAGCGCAGTTTCTAGTATTTCTGGGGGTGTGCAACTTTCACTTTCTGAATCCACTCACGCTTTTTATTATTTTTGTAATTATATTTTTTAAGAAATATGTTTTTAATTTGCAATTACTTTTATTAATATAATGTAATTGTAAATTCACTTTGATTCACTTTCTTTAAAAAATATATACAGGGTGTCCCTGAAAGGTCTGTACAAAACAATACCTTATACTCCTGAGACCTAAATATGACGATTTAACCAAACTTATCTCTATCCAAAAGTTCTTCGTTAAGGCGCTACAGACCATTAAAGTTCTTAAAACTATTTTGTTTTTTTAAAATTACTAAAAATTGGTACATACGATCATAACAAAATTTGGTATGTGGCTATGTAATGAAAAAAGGTATTTGTAGACAATTTGTTTTTACTTTTTCACGTTATGTAAGTAAGAAAAATTTAAATATATTTTCAAAGTTAGGTTATGTACCATATGGAAATAATTTTTTCTGCCTAAAATAAAGGAGATAAAAGTAGAAGTATGATTTACTCAAAAATAAATTAGAAAATATAAATTTTATCTACGACTATTGAATAACATGTTAATTACGTACCCATTTCTTATTAATTAATGACAATCATTACAATTTAGCCGTGTGTTATATCTCCATTTAAATCAAATGTCTCTCCATAACACACTAGCTGCAACCAATCACGAGACAGCATTTTCAAAACATTTATCATAACAAACGGGCTGAAGTTGGCTACAACTTTTAGCCTAAAAGCCGACCGGTAACGAGGTTACACGAGTAGAATGTGACGGCGCCATCTTCACTTGCGTGCGCCGCTGTCAAAATAATTTCAATTTGAAATATAAATTTTTAAAGAAAGTGAATCAAAGTGAATTTACAATTATATTATATTAACAAAAGTAATTATTTATTGCAAATTAAAAACATATTTCTTAAAAAATATAATTACAAAAATAATAAAAAGCGTGAGTGGATTCAGAAAGTGAAAGTTGCACACCCCCAGAAATACTAGAAACTGCGCTAACAACAACCCAAAATTTATTACCAAATAAATCAAAAGACAGGTATAATATGGCATACAGAGCCTTTATGGATTGGAGAAACATTAAAAATATAAGAAATATAATTAGGTGTCAGGTGATTTTAGAGGTTAAATTGGGCTGTCAATTTTACGCCATAGAACAAAAATCTAGAGTAAACTTTGGTGTTTAATGAAAATAACGTCCAGCAAAATGACAATAATAGATAGGAGAATCTAAAAGTGAAAAATCGTCGTAGATAATAGTATATTATTCAACGAGCGAGTAAAGATAGCCATTACTCACGAAGACCGAAATTGCGACACGAGCCGGCAGGCGAGTGTCGTAAAAGGTCTGAGTGAGTAATGGCTATTTAATCGCGAGTAGAATACTATACTTTATCTACGACGATTTTTCACTTTTAGATTCCTATCTATTATTGTCATTTTGCTGGCCGTTATTTTCATTAAACACCAAAGTTTACTCTAGATTTTTGTTCTATGGCGTAAAATTGACAGCCCAATTTAACCTCTAAAATCACCTGACACCTAATTATATTTCTTATATTTTTAATGTTTCTCCAATCCATAAAGGCTCTGTATGCCATATTATACCTGTCTTTTGATTTATTTGGTAATAAATTTTGGGTTGTTGTTAGCGCAGTTTCTAGTATTTCTGGGGGTGTGCAACTTTCACTTTCTGAATTTAAATCCATTTTATATATTATGTACTCACGCTTTTTATTATTTTTGTAATTATATTTTTAAGGAATTTGTTTTAAATTTGCAATAAATAATTACTTTTATCAATATATCATAATTGTAAATTCACTTTGATTCACTTTCTTTAAAAAATTTATATTTCAAATTGAAATTATTTTGACAGCGGCGCACGCAAGTGAAGATGGCGCCGTCACATTCTATTCGTGTAACCTCGTTACCGGTCGGTTTTTAGCCAACTTCAGCCCGTTTGTTATGATAAATGTTTTGAAAATGCTGTCTCGTGATTGGTTCCAGCTAGTGTGTTATGGAGAGACATTTGATTTAAATGGAGATATAACACACGGCTAAATTGTAATGATTGTCATTAATTAATAAGAAATGGGTACGTAATTAACATGTTATTCAATAGTCGTAGATAAAGTATAGTATTCTACTCGCGATTAAATAGTCATTACTCACTCAGACCTTTTACGACACTCGCCTGCCGGCTCGTGTCGCAATTTCGGTCTTCGTGAGTAATGGCTATCATTACTCGCTCGTTGAATAATATACTATTATAACATCTAAAATCTTCTTTAAATCTGTTTTACCGATTTTTAGTTTGTATGTAACTCTATACAATTTCTAATTATTAAATAAAATGTTTAAATATAAAATTTTGTTTATTATGTTATATTCTACAAATTGGGTGGTTTGTGTAAATATGCATCTTTAATTATAGTTAATAAGTAATTCAAATTAAAGATACATCTTTATAAAATAATAAAACTACAAAATACAAATATAAAAATTGCAGATTCAAAATTCCCGCGCGTCTAAAAATACTTGGCCCCAAAAAACCAGAGGGCGCTTTTACGTTATCAAAAGGTACTATTGAGTTAGCATTCTATACGTATTATGTTATCTATGGCCAGAAATCAGTAAATGATCAATAGTTGCTTAATAATTAATTTTTATAAGCAAAAGTTAAATTTTGATGGCTTTTGTATTATTAAATAATAACAAAAATGGAGGCGCACCTTAATTTTAACTAACTATGCTTAGAATCAATATAGGAGTAAGTTTAGAAGGCTCTAGAGAGTGCATAAAAAGAGTTAGGGTTTCAAAAATTTTCACAATTTCTAGAGAATTTAACTAATTTATAGAAAATTAAAAAAACACGCTCTTAATAGGTCATATCTTGGAGAAAATCTTCAAAAACTGCAAAAAAAAACAATTTTTTATGGATTTTTTTCTTTTTCGTTTTTTTTAATACTTGATAAACGAATTGTGTTTTATCATTGTTACCAATGGAAAAATGATACTTTCAGCTTTAAAATTATATTTTTTTTTAAATCTTTTTACTAAGTTTTTAAGCAGCTATTGATCATTTACTGATTTCTGGCATGCCAAATTCAAACCCCTGTAACTTTCAAACCATAAAAGATAGACCCCTACTTTTTTTTCTTGATAAAATTTGCTCTACTTTCTAACCTTGAAGTTTGGTAAACCACGAACGGGACACCCTGTATATTATATATTTTACTATAGGAAACAATTTTAGTTTTCTGTCATTCAATATAGTCACCTTTGAAAAAATAAGTTTTTTATATTCGATAAAATAATCTTTTCAACCCTATAAACCCTAATAAAGATAAAAAACAAAAGAGACATTCATTACCTATTAAACAAAAACTTAATATTTTAAGTGAAATCAAAAAGGGGAAGAAGATAAAAGCGCTGTGTTTTGAATTTGATGAAAACTAAATCTACAATTTCAAAAATTGTGAAAAATAAAGAAAACTTAGAAACCTACTTCGCTTCATGCTGTAATATTCCAAAAAAGAAAAATAGGATGACAATCTCAAAATTTCCTGAAATGGAGAAAGCATTAATATATACATGGTTTTTACAACAGCGGGACTTGAAAAATATCGTCACTAATGAAATTTTAAAATTAAAGGGTAAGGAAATTTATGTTCAAATGGGATTTACTGGGACATTTTTGGTTAGTGATGGGTGGGTGAACAACTTAAAAAAAAGAGATGGCATTCGCTTATTAACTATATCCGGTGAAAAACTGTCATGTGACGCTTCGCAAATTCCAGTTTTCCTAGAAAATATGTAATGGAGCAAATCTATAATTGTGATGAAACAGGACTAGTGTACAAAGGATTGCCAAATAAAACTAACGTTCATCGAAATGAAGTAACAGCTCCTGGTCAAAAAAATAGAAAGGAAAGGGTTACTTTAATGCCCTATGTTAATGCTACAGGCAATCACAAATTACCTTTAATGATGATAGGAAAGGCAGGATTCATCATCTGAAGACTTTAATTTTAAATCACCAATTACCAATTTAACAGAAGAGGATGGTATTCCTATTGCTAATTATTCAATTCAGTAATAAAAGAAAATGTCGCAACTGATGATGAAATAATATAGAATGGGCAGAAGGACAAAATGAACTATTACATGTTCATGATTTGGATTCCGTCATGAACATGGAACATGTCGAAGAAAATTTAGATGAGAGGAACAATGTTCAAATATTTGATATTGACAAAGTTATCAACTCGTTCAATTTAGTTATTGAGTGGTCAGATATTGTTTGCATTCCTATAAATGATTTTCTCCTCCTAAGAAAAATTCGAGAAAAAGCAGTTCTTCAAAAGTTTGAATAAACATATGTTATTACAAAATATGTTATTTTAATAATAAAAACCCATGTTACCTTCCAAACATTTGACTTTAATTATTTTTTTTTAATTTTGACTACTCACCTTGATATAATCAACTTTTTTTATAAAGGCAACTTTTTTGAAATTTTGTTGTCAGTCAAGTTGACTATATCGAATGTTCACTGTATCTAATTAAATTAGCGTCCATTTCTGCGCTTAGCTTAAGCAGGGATGGATTGATTTTTCAGAAGTGCATAAATTGGCGTCCAATTCTACTTCAACCGCTGGTGCATGTCCTGCTGGAGATGCTTCCGCAGTCATACACCCCCCCCCCCCCCTAGTGTACCAGAGGTGAAATTTTGTTTCTACCTTGATATTTATCAAGCTTGATTAAACTCAATAGAGGGTTATTCTCGAATCACACGACAAGATGTCGTATACGATTTTATCATTCTATCCTTATCATTTAAATGCAAAAATAAGAGTCTGTCCTTGTCATTTCGTGTCGTGTGATTCGAGAATAACCTCCCTATTGAATTATATCAAGCGTGATAAATATCAAGATAGAAACAAAAAATCCCACCTCAGCTGAAGGTCACGTCGTTTACTTTTAACACTAGGCCAATCATATAAATAAAAATTAGCTTTACTGTTTTTGCTCATAAAAAAATCACTGGCTACCGGACTACTCCTACAATTCTCTCTACAGCTGTCATTCCGTTTTTAATTTGATGCAATATTTGAGCAGTTATAGTATTTTTACGTTAGATCTGTAACAAGTGTTTTTAAAAGGTAACATGGGTTAAAAAGGCGTTTAAACCTTAGTTATTTTTGTTGTTAAAAGTTATAAGAAATATAAATACAGCCATATATCGGTCCCCCACCAATAATAATTGATCGGTTTCAGGCTGTTTTAAAAAGAAACTGGGTGGAAACAAAAAGCATCGAGAATCAAAAATCAAAGGCAGAACCTTGAAAACCTAAAAAATCTGGGAGACGATGAAGCCCCCCCCCCCCATCAATGGATTTCATATTTGTGCAGTTAGAAATTCTAAGAATAAGGTCTGATCAAGCTTTAAGTCTTTTTAACCCATGTCACCTTTTAAAAACACGTTTTACATATTTAACGTGAAAATACTATAACTTCTCAAATATTCCATCAAATTTTAAAAAAATATCACATCTGTACAGATAACACTGGGACCTTTAAAATGATGTATCGCTCGATCCCTATTGCCAATTAAGATTTTTGAAGGGGTAGTTCCCCTGAATAACGGAGTGAGGGGTTGTCCCTTGCGTTACCATAAAAGGCTCCTGATTACGCTGGTGCAAAGTTTGATTAAAACTACCAACGCCAACCGCCAACGTTGGATGCATCGTGTGAGGGCCAACGTTAAGCAGCCTCCAGACGAAGCGGCAAACACCCACGAATGTTCGCGTTCGTCAACTTATCCACGTCTGGACCAACGACCAACTCATTGGTCCATTCTAAAATGGTAATTTCTTCATTTCAGATTAAAATTAGATAAATGACGTTATTTTTAGTTGAACTCAACTAAATAATTCTTAAAATAATACTAAATTTTGTACAAATCATTACAAGTCTAGGCGCATCATGGGGAGGGAATTACGAATGCATTCGCGCCAACATTCATCTAGTCCTTTAATGTGTGGTAGATTTACCCCCACCGAGGCGAAACTCCACAAACGCCAACTCACGAGTCCCAAAATTCGTGATGCGTCGAGCTTCCACACGATGCGGCAAACGTACAGTCGGCCAACATTCGACGCATCGTCTGGAGGCCGCTTTACGTACGACAAACTCGGCGAATGTTGACACGGACTTGGACAAGTTGTCGAACGCCTACATTCGTGGACGTTTGTCGCATCGTCTGGAGGCCGCTTTAGGCGCATCGTGTGAGGATCCCAAACTTGGAAAAGTTCACGAACGTCAACATTCGTGAACGTTTGCCGCGGATTTATTTTGACTGATTTCAATAATTGATAAATAGTTTAAGTTTAAAATTTAATTCTTTGTAAGCTTACTTACATTTAAATAGAATCGAAAGAATTTGTTTTTCAAGTTTATTGAAGTAAAAAGATTTTTTACTCAAAAATGTGTTTATAAATGTAATCATTTTTTATATCATATAAAAGTGAGGGTTTTCATTTAAAAAAATCGATGATGACGTCATTGCTAAATCACCAGTGACGTAATTAATACTTTTTGTATACCATGAGATTTTAAAAACTAAAATTGACCTGGTGCTGGATTCCTGAAATCTCAGACAGTGAATGTTACATTCACCTTCCTCGAAGCGCATGCGTCAAAATCTCATCAGCGAATCCAAATTCACTTGGTCTGAACCAGGCGAATCAAGATTCACGAGTGAAAGTTTGCGCATGCGCTCGAGGAAGGTGAATTTAACATTCACTGTGTGAAAGTTCAGGAATCCACGTCCTGACAGCGGGTTTCTCATAAAAATTAAATTCGGCAATTACGCATTTTATCATCACCCTGTATTTTAAGTCATAATTATAGTTTTCGTAATTTTAGCCCTTTTTAGCCTTAAAATACCTAAAAATAATAATTTTGCATCAAATTATTTTATAAAAATATACATTTTTAATTCCGCCATTCTTCTTCGTCAATTTTTAATTTTAAGAAACCATTAATAACCTAAAACTGTGCAGTATTAAAATTAAAGTCAAAAAATTTTATTTTATTAATTTTTATGTTTCGGAATAATTAAAGAAAGTAAGCACAAAATAAAAGAGAATCTTTAAAATCGGATTCTAAACGAAAATTATATGCAAAAATTTTGATTTTAAAAAACTAAAAATATATAATCTAAATAAAATATAGGAGTAATATTTTTTACGTAAAATTTAATAAAAACTCAAATTGAAAAGATTATTTAAAATTGTTGAATAAATCATAAAAATAAATATTATTAAATATAGGCGACCAAATAGTCAGTAAATTAAGTTGCCTAGTTAAGAAAGCGAAAATTTAATGCAATATAAATATTATATTGATATGTAAGCAATAACAAAAATTTTGTTTAATTTTAAATAAGACTTTTAAATTCACGGTTTGAAAGTTTATGTATGTATATTTAAATTACACTATGAAAAAAAGCGGCGCGATAAACGCAACTTTCTTAGCACGCAAATGTGTTGCATAATTTAAATAAATATAAATAAAAACATGTTTATGTAAAATATTTATACATACAAAATCTAATTGATATTTTTTTAAATGTAATTATTTGTTTTTATCTAATCAAAAAGAATAAAAATATTTCAATGTTATTTTTAGATTGTAAAATCGATACATATCAGATTATAAATTATAATAAAATTAAATATTCCAGCAAATTACAGCTTGCAACATGAATATTTAAAAATAATAAATAAAGTAGAAACACATTTTCTTTCTTCAATATAATTATTACTCTTTTTTCATCAAGACATCAAATTAACAAAATATGTTATTTAATATTATTAGCTTATAAATAATTATTTTTAACACAACGTTGATTATGCAACACAATTAACTTTAAGTAGCTATCAACTAAAACTAACCTAACCTTTACTAATGAATGCAGCGAAATAGGGAAAGATAATACCGTCAAAATCGCAATTAAAAATGAATAATCCTGATCCTGAAGTATTACAAAAGCGTTTATATTTTTTAGTGGAACAACTGCAAAGCATGGCGCATGATTTACCACCGTAATAATTAAAACAATTAAAAAAAGTAATTAAATCAATTCTGCTGTTTTAGGAAATACCAAATGAGAATTCCTTATGAACTACTATCAAATTTAGCCAACTGCTTGCTAAACGACACAATTTTTGAAATAGTAAAAGGATTAATGGAAATACAACATGTAACGGAGCAGCATTTATTCGAAAAGCGAATGCAGTTCTTAAACGGCTTAAAATGTAAGATACTTACCCTTAATCGATAAATACAGCAAACACAATCAATCTCAGCAAATCACTATAAATCTTATCACCGTATCATACTTTAAAATATCTATTTTAATTCCATCAATTGCTACAAAGTTCATTTTCTATTATATTAGATTATCTCGTCTCGACACAATTTGAACTTTAACTGTTATCACAGATGATTAATTTATTTTTAAATTAAGCATTGTTTTTATCTGTTTATTCAGCTGGGGAGCATGAGATACTTAACAGGACGGACATTGGGGCCCAAGAGAAGATCACACTTCTGAAGCACTTGCAAGAAGCACAGAAGGAGGAAAACAAACAATTCGACATGTCTCTTGTCTTGGAGTTGGATGAGAAGGTGAGAGGTTTTCTTGGACTAGGTTTTAGGTTACTTTGCCCCAATGCAGAGTTATATAAGATTAATCAATATTGTTTGCCCTTGATTTAAAGTAGAAGCACACAAGGCACTAGGAAATCAATAAGAAACTCACTCAACCCTTAATGGTGGTTGGTTGCTTAAATTCACCACTTTTATACAAACCTGCTAGAATGGCTGCATATATTAACTAATATTACTGAATGTTTTATGCAATTAGTTTTATTTTTCTCAAAAAAATGGAAGTGTCGATAAATTTAGATGCGTCCTCAATAAACTTTAAGATTATTTATTGAGTATTACAATTTTTTATATTGTAACTGGGATAGGCAACAAAACTAACATTTTTAAGTTACATCACCCACACTAATTCCAAAATTAGACTACAATTTAGATTAATTTGAATATGCTTTCATAGTAAATTGCTTGCCATTAAGTATTTAATGCATGTAGAATTTTTTGTACATGCAAGGCTTTATTCGATAATTAGTATCAGGTCATAATGCTTTTAAAATTATTTTTTGCAGAATTGAAAATGTATCATTGTTCGTATCATTTCTTGCTTTGCATTTGTAAATGTAAATCGTGTTGCTTAAATGAATTATTTTGCTCAAATTATTTGATAATTTTCTAATCATAAAGATTTTTTGGAAAAAATACTGATTGGTAAATTCAAATTTTTAAAATTATACCTCACAAAATTAATACACTGTAAATAATTTACCAAAAGGTTGATACTTTTATGTAGAATTGCATTATCCAAAATATTCCTACGTTTATTAATTGAATTAAGATCGAAAAATTGTGGCATTAAAATATTTTCTATTTAGCACAAACCATTTTATATCAATAATAATAAGTGATTTTGGATGGCTTCTTTGGTTGGTTAGTGCTTATTGTTAGTAATGAATCTTTAATATTTCTATGAACTTATTGGTAGGGGTAGATATCTCCACTTATTTGGCAGCTTACTGAACGTCTTCAGTCCAATGTATCAAATCTTGTATGCTTTCAATCTATGAAGTGGAATGTAGATTTGTTCCTTGTTTCTTATGTTGTTTGTGTGTAGTGGACATTTTTTCAGGAACAAGTTGAGGTTTGATTTCACATAAAACTTCCAACAAGAAAATTGACGGTACAGTTAACAGAGAATTTTTGAAATAGAGGATGGCACGAGGTGCGTTGAGCTACTTTATCCAAGGTGCGAATGGCTCTCTGCTGATTGCATAAATAGCTGTTGAAAGAGTGAATCGAAGTACACCCCTAGGAATTTAGATTGTTAACAAGGTGGACCCCTCAAGTTTAAAATACCAAAATTGAAACGTTCGAGCAGAATTTTTTTTTTGTCGAAGGAATAATCCTCATGGACATCTGGCACTGCATTTCTGTGCCAGGTATCCCCAGCGGCAGCAGAATCACTTCTCGGTATAACTTCACTGCCGCTGGTCACTCCTTCATCCCCTTCATTTCTTCAGTTTATGCATTCATACGTTCTTCTTCGTCTTCGCACTGTAATATTGCAGCGCACATTCTGCTTATACAGTTCCAATAGTTTTCAGTCTTTAACATTAGGCACACAAAGTTATCTGGTGTAATAAACAATAACTTCCTATTGTCTCCTTTGCGCAAGCTTTATTTTTTCCATCTAGTGCATTTGAAGATGGTGTGTTCCACAGTGTCGCACTGCAGGGAGTAGTAATTTACTTCTCCGTGTAGTCTTGTTGTCAATGGCTCCATTTCTCTTATGAGTCCATCTGGCTCCTTCCGCTGTCTCCCATTTCTTTTGACATTTTTCCATCATACACTTCCTGTTGAAAGCCATGCTTGCTTCGTCAGCAGCGTAATTGTGCACGTTCTCTCGTGAACAGATTAATTGGCGGGACAAATGCCTGCAGGGTTACTGTTGATGTAGTCCTATAAGCACAGCTAACTCTGCCTTTTCCGTTATGTTGCCAATATGGATATTCTATCTTACATGTGACAGTGGTACCGAGTATATTTTATATAATTTCCTTGGTTTTCTTTCCGCCTGTGAAATATGCATTCTCGATTTTTTCAGGTGCCACTTGCAGTTCGTGTCTCACCATCCAATTGTCCTCTTCGCTTTTTTTATATTAGGTATTATCATTATACTTTACATTTACCATTACTTTACAAAAACTAATTTCACAGAACCAATGTCCGATAAAGTTGCCCCGATTTGCTCTTGAGCTGCCAACTATCTGCCATCTCGTTTAATACAGGATTTCTGAAGACATGCTGCTGTCTCTGGGTTTAGCAATTTGAAGGCAAAGGGTATTTTGAAGTGAACTCCTTCCTCTGATCTGCATTTAAACCTTTCTTAATAATTTTTCCCCATGATTCTGCTAAATTGTTTTGGATGGGTTTTTTAATTGTGTTAAAAGTAAGGACCTGGAAAACTTCTATTAGTAAATGGCAAATGACTCTGCGATTGACTTGTTGGCTGGGACGTTCCTTCAACGGCATCTTGAATCTTATTGGCTGTGAGATAAATTGATTCAGATTGAACAGAACTTGAAGATTCTTTCCTACTTTTTCGGAGTCCACTATTTCTCCAATGAGATTGTCTTTTAATCCGCTTCTTCAATTTATTAAGTTTACAAAGTATTTTTTTCATGCTTTAGCACTTTATAAATGTAAATTGTGTGGCTCATACGAAATATTCTAAATAAATAAACTTGGCTTCCTTAGTGTTTAATCTAGCTTTGAACAATGACAGCAGGTAGATAGGTCATTTAGAACTGAAGAACAAAGCCCCCATGGAATTTTCTGAACTATAAAGAAGTTAAAGTTTTCATTTTCATAGTAGTTTTTCTTTCTGCAGCATTTTTAAATATTTATTAGAGGTGGGTGCGTGATTAAATTTGCCAACACGCTCACGGCAACGTTTACATTTCATCCATAATCACGCATGCTAAGTTTCATATTCCAAATCGCTCGTTCACGCCCACTCACGCTCACTCACGTCAATTTTTCGTTAAGAATAAAAAGACACATTTAGTTAAAGTTTTTTTATTGAAAAATGTAAAAAAGTAAAAATGAATAATTTAAAACAGTTTACATGTTTTGGTTTAAAAACAGCACTTACTCCAGATGTTCTGGTGCTAAACGTGATCTTCTTTCTTCCAACATTCGCCCGCTCATTGAAAATAACCGCTCACTAGTAGCTGAACTTGCAGGGATGTTTAATGTTGTTCTAGCCAAATGCTTAAGTAATGGCAGATTATTTACTGTATTCCAAAATGTGAGTATATTAAAGCCTGTCGGTTCAGTTTTAGTAATATGCGAAGTGGGAGTATCTAAATACAATTTAATTTCTGCGTCTAAGGGATCAATGTCAGGGTTATGAAAGTCATCCACACTATTCTGGTCCTTAAACTCCTGGAATAAGTCTTCATGTTTATCTGAAAATTTGGCGATTTGCTTCGGTTGTAGTTGTGAGGAAGTGGAAGCATTTTTGGCGAATTCACTTAAACTTGGCATGGCTTTTCTTTCATCATTACTTAAAAACTGAAGTTTTTTGAATTCTGGGTTAAGAAACAACGCAAGGTTATGAATTGGAGTAGGGGTCATTCTTTTAACCAAAGCGGCGTTCATTACTTCTTTTAATTTAATTACTGTTTGGATATCTGTTGGAAGTTCTATGCAGTGTTTGAGCAGTTTTTGTAACCACAAAGAATAAACCTGCAGTGTAGGATTCATATCTGAGCTCAAGTTTTCTGAACAGTCTTTAAAAATTTGAAAAAAATCCACTACAGATTTCAGCAAATTGTAATTTATTTGTGCAATTCTATGCAACTCATTTTTAGTAATTAAAATATTTTGAATTTCCGTATACATTTCTAAAATCGATTGTAACATTGTAAGTGTGGAGTTCCACCTTGTTTTAACATGCTGCTTCAGTGAAATAGAAAGAGCGTTATTAAGTTCTGAATGTTTAAAAAAACCAACCAATTTTTTTGAAGCGGTGATTAAACTCCTTAGATCTTCCAATTCCTCTTCATTTTCGTTTCGTTCAAGTGCATCTTCGAGTGTTAAATTTAAATTGTGACAGGCACAAGACAACCTTGTATAGTTTTTAAATGCATTTACAACATTTGCTCCATTATCAGTCGCAATTACTCCGTCGTTTATTTTATCTTCAATTTTGAAATCCAATAAAATTTCAATCATGCACTCTCTAATATGGTCACCAGTTTTCTTTCCTGTTATGAATTCTCTAACTGCCAAAACTTTTTTGTTTAAAATAAAGACATTATCAAGAAAATGGACAGTCAGCGATATATAACTTTTCTGAGTATACTCGTCAGTCCACATATCAGTTGTGAATGCTAAATGATCTGCTTTCAAAATGTTCTCCAGGTGATTTTTTATTTTATCATAGTGCAATGGAATTAAAGATCTCGTCAAAGTACGCCGAGAAGCGAGAATATATATATTATAAAGGCTGTTTTAGACGGGCACATTTCTTACAACAAATCTTATGTAAGATTTTTTATAAGAAATTTGTGCCAAAATTGTGGCCAAAATAGAACCTGTTCTATTTTATTTGTAACATAAATTTCTTACAACAAATCTTACGTAAGATTTGTTGTTAGAAATGTGCCCGTCTAAAACATACTTAAGAAACATTGTTAAAAAAAGTGGAGTGAGAGATATTATTTTAATTGCAACACATGTATCCATTTTTTTTCAATACTAAGTAGCTAAAGTTTTAATTTTTCATGCCAATTCACATAAGAAATATTCTTAATAAATAAACTTAGCTACCTTAGTGTTTAATCTAGCTTCGAACATTGATAACGGGTAGGTTACTTATTATTTCAATTGCAATGCCATAGCCATTTTTAAACTGTGCAAAATGTAGCCTCCATTGCTTTCTTTAAATCATTTAATTTTTTATCGATATCAGTGAGCAACTAAAGAAATTATTTTATTTTGGAAACTCTTCATTCTAAATATTAGTTAATATTTAGAATTCAACAGTAAAAACCTCATGGTAAAGATTAATTCTTCAAAAATTCGGAATATAACATAATTTTAAATAATGAATCCAATTTGTGTATTTTCAACCAAAATAATGACAGATATCAAAAACAATTATAAGATTTATTTGATCTAAAACAATGTTAAAGAACTGTAAATTTTTTAGTACTAACTGTAAATCAGAATGTATTTTATTTTTGAAATTAACAAAAACACGGCATGAAATTTTGTCTAGTACATTCATGTGGATAAGCCAAAACATAATAGTATATTAAAGAACAAGTTTTATAAGACAGATTTTATGGCATGAGTCAAAGTTTAAAACGCGAGCTGCGTAGCAGCGAGCGTTTTAAATGACGAATGCCCATAATTGTCTTATGAAACGAGTACTTTACGCTATTTTTTATAATTTTCGCTTTTTTTAAACAAAATAAATATATCTTTATACCTATAAATATTTTTAATAGTAAAGTAGTTCCTTAATTTTATAGTAGTTGGCAACACTGATTCGGCCATTTTGTTTGACAGTGTCATTTCAAATTTAAATTTGAGTTATTCAAGTTGAGTGCTTGTATTTTTAAATTTATTTATAAACTAAAAATGAGTGAAGATGGTGAAGAAATGGCATGTACACCACCAGAAATTAGGAAAATGGCCGAAAACAGTGTTAATAATTTAATCCCTGAAAAATCTCGTCACCTTTATGAAAAACAATACAATAAATTTAAAAATTGGTGTCATGAAAATCATATTGAAAATTTATCGGAAAATGTGCTGCTTGCATACTTCGAAATGCAACGCAAAAAATATAAAGCATCTACTTTATGGACTATTTATTCAATGATAAGGTGCTGCCTAAATCTATACAGAAATGTGGACATATCAAACTTCAATAAATTACAAGCTTTATTAAAACGAGTAAGTACAGGGTACGTTCCTAAAAAATCAAAAATTTTAGAACAAGAAGACATTAATAAATTTATAATTGAAGCTGATGATAATAAATATCTCGGCATAAAAGTAAGTTGAATTTTAAAATATATTCGAGCTCGATATATTTTTGTAATATTTTAGGTCATCTTAATAATTGGTTATAACGGTGCTTGTCGGAGAGAAGAATTATGTAATATGTCCATTGACGATGTTGAAATTAAATTAGATTGCGTTATTATCTCTGTTCCGAAAACAAAAAATCATGTTCCTAGAAAATTTGTCATTACAGACGATAATTCGATAATATTAATTAAAAAATATGCTAACCTTAGACCTAATAAGGTTACTACCAAACGATTTTTGTTAACATACAGGAACGGTCACTGCATTAATTCTCCTGTTGGTATTAATATGTTCGGAAGAGTGTCAAAAGATATTGCTGCGTATCTTAAACTTCCTAACCCAGAATTATTTACTGGCCATTGTTTAAGAAGATCCAGCGCCACACATGTAGCAAATTGTGGGGGTGACTTATTAACAATTAAACGCCATGGTGGGTGGAAATCTTCTGCCGTTGCAGAGGGCTACGTGGATGCTTCACTAAAAAACAAGATTGATATTTCTAGAATGTTCAATTCTGAAGGAAATAATATTAATTTACCTGGTTGCTCTAGTAATAAGACTTCCACTGTAACTAGTAGTAATAACGATACCACAATCAATCGAAACATTGATATTGTGCCAAGTGACCAAAATTCTCAAGAAATTTCCATCGTTGATTCTTCTACTTTAACTAGTAATCAAAACATTGGTATTGTTTCAAATGATGTTAATTCCGGTTATCCTGGTTTAACAATTAATTCAAGGGATTCCTCTCAAGTAACAGTTAATTATAATGTGTATACTAGTTGTAATTTTCATGGTCATAATATGAATTAAAAATTATTTATTCTTACCTACTTTTTTTATTAAAAGAAAACGATGGTTTTATTAGTCTTATCTATATAATTTCGAACGGCCAACAGAGTGATTTAGTCAGATTTTAGGTTATGTGTGCAGTTTGCAGATATATGACTTTTGACTACCAACTTAGAAAAAATAAAAGTAGCGTTTAATAAAGTAGTTTTTATTACACGCTACTAGCGTGTAATAAAGGACGTCTTACAGTCGAAAATTATAAAAAATAACTTTATAACAGCTTTGCGAAACATGACCTTTTTTGTATTGCAAAACTGTTAAAATTTATACATTCATAAACATATACAATTTTTCTTGCTTAAGCACTTTCTAAATGTAAAATTTTAACATTCAGCATAAATAATTATGTAATTATGAAGTAGACATCTTTTAATTCTTTAGTTTATATGTTGTTTATATCAATTTTATTTGTAATAAATTTCTTTTTCTATAGTTGTATGTTATTTTCTTCTTTTTATACCAGTCTGTTCTTATTTTTTAAGCATGATAGTTTATAGTTGTGATTTCCTATTATTTTTTTATTTAATAAATAAAACTTAAATTGTAGCAAAAAAAAATTTTGGGGAGAGCCTGATGAAAAAGTAAAGTTTTTTTTGGTGAATATGTACAAGCTACGTTTAGTGAACAAATCACTTTTTAAAAAGTATAAATTCACTCCTCAGTTATCTGTACCTACTCTTCATAAAATTCATTTTTTTTCTAAAATCTCAAAAGGTATTAAACAGCAATAATTATTACT
Source organism: Stenus bimaculatus (assembly GCA_963971135.1). Lineage (NCBI taxonomy): Eukaryota > Metazoa > Arthropoda > Insecta > Coleoptera > Staphylinidae > Stenus > Stenus bimaculatus. The sequence goes on along the minus strand of OZ020180.1, from coordinate 16,207,780 downwards.
TTTTTAGCTTGCCGATCAACAAGACACATTGGAACAAGCAGGAGTTCCAGGATTCTTCAAAACGACAAACCCTATTGAAGTAAAAGTACAAATGCACTTACTTGACTTCATCTTACGTTTAAGTCGAATGAAAACTCAAGGGGCACTTGAATAAAATAAAAACATTAACAAAAATTTTATAAACTTTAATATTATCCTTTTAAAATAATATTGCAAAGAAAATTCAGTACGTGCCGTCAATACAATATGCCATTGTTTTAAAAAAAATCATTAATAAGTTTTACAAAAAAAACTTAATTGTATAAATGAAACAATTAAAAAACGGCTGAAGAGAGAAAAGTGATTTTTAAAAACACTTGTCGTATAGATGAAGATAAAGCAATGATTAAAGCGATAGACAAATGTTTGAAAATACCACATATTAACAAAAAGTCACGCTTTTGCTGTCTTACCTTAAAAACCAGCACCTAATAATACATCAAATCAGATGATACTCCTTCTTTATATAACAATCACATATTCATATAAATATAACGATTAATAATAATTAATAAAAAATATGTCGTATGCGTATTTACTCTAAATATAATTATGCGTTTTCATCATCTTCCACTGGTGTCTCCTCAGTTTCTTCAACTGCTAGCGAATCTCCATTTTGAGCACTTTTTACTTCTTCAACGTCATTTTCAGTTACGGGATTAGCATCCACATCCGCCTCCACCTCAGGTACTGCAGCTGGCTCACCGTTAGGAACGACAGGCGAATCTTCTGAGGCTAATTTAAGAAACTGGTCTAAGTTGTCGATTTCATTTGCCATGTCAAATTGATCGTAATCCTAAAAACAAATCAATTCACTTTAATAATGAGGGTCATTTTTGACTTGTAGTATTTTATATTAAAGTTTTTGGGGACTAAAATTTTAGTGTTTCTACTTGGCACTCTTTGTGTAATAAATTGTAAAAAGTAAATATATTTTGCCCTTATAGTCCAGAAGCTAGTGAAGTTTTTTTGGTATTAATTTTGTTGTTATTTATTTATATGCAATGCATTAGATCAACAAAATTTATTCAATCAACATGTTGTTGGTGTAAGAAAAATTTTGTTGTGCATAAAAAATAAAATACTTAAAAAAAAGAAACCAATAAACTCAACAACACAAACGTAATAAAATGAGTAAGTATAAAATTATAAACAGTATATATATATAGTATAATAAAAAGAACACAATCTCAAAACAATCTTTAAAGTAGATGAATCTATTATAAATAATTATTTTCATTCCGGTAAATGTAAAATATAGTTTTTAATATTTGTTGTAAATTTTTTAATTGAACTGGACTTTTGAATATCTGATGGCAATTTATTAAATTATTTAACAGCATTAAATAGACAATCATTTCTACCTTTATTAGTTTTTATCGAATTTAGATGAACTTGATTGGATGTTTTTGTGTTAAATTTATGAAATTCTTTATTAGTTTTTTTTAAGCACTAAGTTTGTTTTAATCAGATTACTTTTAATTTTGAAAATAAGTTTACAATTTTCTAATAATATTGTATTACTTATATTAAAGTTAGTGATATTAATCAACAAATCCTAAGCCTGATAAAAATGGTCCAGTTTAGACTGGCACATTTTGTGTACTAAAATTGTGTTAGAGTTGACACAGATGGTTCTGCAAAATGTGTAGTTGCATCTGAATCGATTCCGACACAAAATGTGCTAAACTGGCCTTAAAGTTGATCATAAAAATTACAGAAAAAGCAGTCTGGCTAAGCTTCAGTGAAAGAAAGTAAGTCTGGCTTAAGAGGATAGTCAGCAAATGTGAGCGCTTGATTTTAAAATTCGCTTGATATTTGCGGTTTTGCTCATTTTTTTCCATTTAAGCTTTATTAATATTATAGAATATAGCTAAAAACAAGATTTGGCTGTTATATGAAATTAGCAAATGTGTCTAGCGCCACCTCAAAATTTGCAGAAATTGTAAATAATTGCACTTATTTTCCCTGTCCTGAAAAGTATACTAAATTTAAAACAAAAACAAAACTGGAAAAAACTTTCTCTATTTAAGTAATAAAAAAATTACGCCAATGCAATTGATGTTTTTATGCCTAAAAAATAATCTGAAAAAATCAGATATTTATTATCAGATTTTACTTAATTTTTGAGTTATGGTCAGACAAAAAAAAATCCATGTTTCTTATAATATTCGGTAAGACTTTGGCCATTTTTTTACTTTTCAGCAGAAGCCCGAATATTGATGCAGAAGGCGAAATATTAAAATGTAATAACAAATATTATTTTATTGAAAACATTGTTCTTGAAAATTTCAAAGCACTTTCATATTTTACTATGCTTGATGTCACTTATTTTAAGTCAAAAATTCAGGGTTGCATTGATTTAAATCATAAATCATTTTTCAAAATGTTGATTCGGCTGACTTTTGGTTTATTTTTTGAGCTAGTGCCTAATTTCCAAGAAAAGTTTTGCATTTTTTTTTAAATAAAATGTAAAAAATTCAGTTCCTTACATGTTCTTGTTTGTTTATAAAAAAGAATGTAAAAATTATAAATTTTTTTTATTCTGCATTTTAAAACTAAAATTAGTAAAATTCGGATTTAATTTAAATTTATTAGCTGATAATTGGACACGCATTATTAATTATGCATTTAAAAAATATTTTCGTTACTTAATGCCAATTGAAATACGAACCAAAAAGATTAGAGTGTAATTACATATTTGTTGAGTAATAAATTATTATTAAGAACGATAACAACTTGAACTTGCTATTATTAATTTACACTTTTATTTTCATTAACAAATACAGTGGATTCTGGTAAATAGGACTACCGGATAATCGGACCAGCCAACTATTGGGACCAAAATATAAAGTATGGATATACCTAATGTAAATTTGTTCCGCTTATTTGGTCCAAAAAGCCGCTTAATTGGATGATTTTAAGGAAAATTTTAGTGCACCTGTTCAGTGGGCGATCGCCCTATCGTCCAATTAGACGACCGAAAAAAGCAATTTTTCTTCCCTCGAGTTCTAGAATTTGTAATAATTTTATATTATACAGAGGAGTGCACAAAAAAAATACTATTGCGAATTTTGAATACCAAATAGATGGCGCTGATACAGAGGTGGTAGTTTATAAGCCTATGTATCGAGTTGATGTCTCTTTAGATATTTCTGTCTCATTTTTTACGAAGTTTTTAATAAATATTCTTTTGATTTTTATTACACTGTCTTAAATGGGCAAAGTTACTACAGACTTTTTATACTAGCTTGTCAGTTTCACAAAATCACCGACAGGGGCAGAGCTCTTTCCTAAATTCGCAAATAATCTGATTTTAAAGCTTCATTCACAACCACCAAATTAGTACTTTGAATTAAAGTGAAACTTACACTTAACGTAGAACATAATATTAACGTTAAAACATCATTCACAACCTCAGAAATTAAAGTACAAATTTGTTAACCCCATCTAGGGGTAGTTTTAAGAAAGTATCATATTCTAACAAAAAAAAAACGTCAAAAGTAATATACAGTGAATTCAAATAAGATTGAAACCATTGACATTGCAAGGTAGGAAACCTAGGTTTTCCACAGTTGGCTACACTGAAATGAACGTGTTCTGTTCCAGTGAATAAAACATCGCTAATATTTTAACTGCACTATTAGTTCTGGAAAAACTGTTTTTTTATAAAAATTGCAACACACTGAGAAATATCTTGAAAAAATACCAGAAGAAAAACTGCTGAGAGACCCTTTGGATAAAGTGACAGATCAGATTAAAATTTGAATGAAAATTAACAGGTACACCAACTTAGCAAGAGTACGTTTGGTTGCATAGTTGCGGTTTCAGTTTTTTTTGAATACACTGTATTTTGCTCGGTATTTTGAATGTTATTATAAAACTAGCGCCCCTAGAATTTTATTCTGGATCCACCACTGAACCCATTTAAATGTTTTAAAAGTAAAAAGAGAACATTTTTAATTTTGAAATTAATGCAAATTCACATGATATTCAAATTAATAATTTGCCATCATTTTAATATTCAAAATAGTTCTTTCCAACTTTTTGGAATAGCAACCTAAATCTTGTTTTTAATTAATATTTTTCTTAAAAAATATACATACAGTCGAACTTCTATAAGTTGAATAACTCGAATTTTGTTTGTCATGTGTAAAAATACTCGTTTTTAATTTTACGAAATAATTTTAATAACTCGAATTTTTTCCATGAATAATGGTAATTTGACTTAGGGAAGTTTGACTGTATTTTAAAAATAATTATCAGATAATTCTACATATTTTGTTTTTATGTACGAGTTTATTTTATGTTACACACATTCAGAATTGATTATTATGCTATTTTAATTTTAATATATGTAAATGTCTCTTTTATTTGACGTTTTTGTTTTTTTTAAACTATGAAAAATTAACTTCAGTTTTTCTGTCCAGCCGTTTTTATTGGACCTGCTCTTGATGTAGTCCAATTAAGCGGAATCCACTGTATCTTAACTTTTTCTTATCCAATTTGGTAATTAAGTCTCGTTTTTCAAGATCGTCTATGATTAATGTAAAAAAATTAACTTACGCCACAATAAGTTTTATCGTTAAACAATTGTGGTGGTAAAGGATATCTCGGGTTTGCATCTCCAACAGTTGCTCCTAAAGAAGTTGAATTGGTCTGCATGAAATCCTTCTCAGCTTCATTATCAGGCTCTGCAATATCGACGACTTCGTATTTAAAAGCCCTAGAGTCCAAAATCATGAGCACCCTCTGTTGCCTCTTTTTAACCTACAAACATCGAGGCACTTGTTGATTTAATTAAGTTAAATTATAATTAAAACAAAGCTAAATTAAAAATAAATGGGCCTGTGGAATCACCTGCTAACCTCTTTATTTCCGGAGATTCCGCTTATGTAGACTTTAATCACCATTTTGAACGGGCAAGTGTTGGCACTTTTGTTTAATAAACACCGGCGCGTTATTAGGGGCCAGCGAACCGATGAGTAATCACGGAATAATTAATTATTAAAATATTGGATTTGGTTGCAAGGTCGATTTACCAAGAGGGGCGGGGACACGACTTGTCAAAATAAAAACACAGACCTCAAAAATTATAGACATCTTAGATTGGTTCGTTTTAGAGTAAAAATGACATCTACCTACAACCACACCTACAACTTTCTATAATTTTGTTTTTATTATTATTTTATTTATTATTTACTACAATATGAATACATTTATGACGCGTTACGTATCTTTGGCAACACTGCTCCAGTACAAATAATCCCATAAAACACCAATCGTTAAAATAGTATTTTTTTTATTTGGAGCAAAAGTGAGAAAAATAACTAGCCTAATAAATGACAAAATATACAGGGTGTTTATGATTCAGCAGGCTTAAATCTATAATCGTAGCCTATTCTTTATATGAAATTCTAATATTTTTGAAAAAAAGTATGGTTTTTTGAAATTTTCGAAAATTTCTCATATTTCAAAACGCTATATTTTAAAAAGTACTCATTGGATCGCGCTAATATTGCTTAATTCGTTATGAGCGAACCCAAATCTTATTCGTTATATGAAATTCGAATATTTTTGAAAAAAAAGTATGGTATTTTGAAATTTTCGAAAATTGCCCATATTTCAAAACGCAATATTTTAAAAAGTACGCATTGGATCGCGCTAATATTGTTTAATTCCGTTGTTATAACGTACTTTTATTGAGAACTTAGAACTGACATCCACAATAATATAACAAAAGTGTTAACATGTACTAACTAGATAATACTTTTAATGTATAATTTCAATACCCCCACTACATTAAAATTTTATCCTCATTTTCTGAGAACACATTTGGTTTTTAGCAGAAGATACTCCTTTCGTTAGACTATCAGCTACCATGTCTTCTGTTTACTTTTCCATTATTGTCTGTTTTGGTTTTAAAAACCCACTTAAACCTGATGACATTACAATTTTTTGGTTTCGTAACCAATGTTCAAGTGTTGTTTTGAATCAACGATTCGTATTCTTCTTTCATTGCTCTTATCCATCAACTATCAGAATTTATACTTCTCATAGCTTCATCGAATGTGTCTGGATCAATTAATGATTTTTCATCACTATTACATAAATAAGTAACATAATCTTCAAATTTCTTTGGCTTTATATTACGATTTGTTCGTTTTTGTTCTTGGTTGATTTCTTCTCTCTCGGGTACTTCATTTGAATTTTCTCCATCAGGTAAATAAACTGGATCTTCTCTTCCTAGTAAATCGTCTGGAATATCATCTTCCAAATTCACCTCAAAATTCTCCCCTGAATTCTCACTTCTTGATTCCTCTGTACTTGAGATCTCAACAATCGAATAATCATTAGTATTCTTCATATTTGCCCCCACCGAAACTGGAATAACATTCTCTTCTTCCATATCATAGAAGTGAGGATTCCATTTCTTTTCCATCAATACAACATCTCGACTATGCATAAATTTCTTGCTTTCTGGACAAAATACACGATACCCTTTGATTCCATCACCATAACCAACGAAAATCATTTTCTTTGACTTGTAATCCCATTTAGTTCGTTTCTGTTTTGGAACATGAACCATTACTTCTGAACCAAAAAACTCGTAAATTCTCCAAATTCGGTTTTACACTTGTCCAATATTCTTCTGGAGTCTTATTTTCTGCCAAACTGGACGTGTATGATCGATTAATCAGGTATACTGCTGTGTTTACAGCTTCTGCCCACCATGTTCTGTCCAATTTTGCATCTGATAACATACACCAGGCCTTCTCAACAACTGTCCTGTTCATTCTCTCAGATGATCCATTTTGTTGTGGTGTGTATGCATTAGTTTTCTGATGTATAATGCCACATTTAGCAACGAACTCGTCAAACTCTGTTACAATATTCAGTACCATTATCTGATCTTAGTATTTTAATTTTTCGCTCACACTGATTCTCTACCAATGCTTTAAAAATTTTAAATTTGTCTAAAGTTTCATCTCGGGTCTTGAGAAAATATACAAATACTTTTCGGCTCCAATCATCCATAAATTGGAGAAAATATCTCGCACCTCTTAATGAATTGACCTACATGGGACCACAAATGTCGGTGTTAATTATATCCAAAATCGAATCTGCACGTGAACCACTTGATTGAAATGGTGGTCTTGATTGTTTGCCCTCACAACATGATTCACAATCTAAATTTTTATCTCTTCGTTCACTATAATTAATACCATTCACGATCCCATTTCTCATCTTATCCAAACTTTGGTAACTAATATGACCCAACCTACGATGCCATAAATTAACATCATCATCATTATTATTCGAAGTCAGCAAGCAAAGTACGTTATTTTTACAAAGTCTGTAAATATTATTAACTAATTCCGCCTTTGCCATTAGTATATTCCTATCGATAAATATTGAACAACCATATTTGTCAAATTTTACAATATTCCCATTTTTAATTATTTGACTTACTGATAATAAATTAGTTGCGAGTTCTGGTACACATAAAACATCGTTGACTAGTATATTCTGTGTTTTTTTACCAATACAAATATTCATTTCAATATCTCCTACACTTTTCACATTCAGTTTGTTACTGTTAGCCACTATGATTTCTTTAATATTTGAATTACGTTTGTTATTCAGCCATTCTTCATAAATGGTCATGTGTGAAGATGCACCCGAGTCTATGTACCACTCATTCTTATTGAAATTTCCCGATAAAAAAGCTTCAGTGAACATTGTACTATGTGCTTTCTTTTCAACAGTTTTATCTGTTTTCCTTGATGTGTTACCACAATCTTGTTTAATGTGCCCAAAACGTCCACATCCATAACATCGGGGACCTTTTCTTGGATATTAATGCATTTTCTACCTTTTCATCTTTCATATCCAATAATTTTGATTTTATTGTATCAGTAGTGATTGCAATACCAGAGTGTTCAATAGCCATGATCATTGGACTAAATTTTTCCGTCAAACCAGCCAAAAGCAAAGAACCAATTCATTCATCCGTGATTTTGAATCCAGAATCATTCAATTTGTGACCCGTATCAATTAACTGATTTACATAAGCTTCCATTGAACTACAATTGTCTAAACGTATGTTTATTAATTGACGCAACAAACTTATCCGTCTTGTAAATCCAGTGTCAGCAAAAATAGACTTTAATTTGTCCCAAACATCTTTCGCTGTTATTTCATTTTTTACATGAACATAATTGACGGGGTCTAAAGTCAGGATTAACTTAGATTTTGCAATTGCCACTTTACCTTCATCTTTTTCATCACCAGTTAATGTCTTTTCAAGACCATCTATCAATATCCAGTTCTCAACAGCAAACGCCCATTCACAATAATTCTCCCAACCTTTTAATTTAGGTAAATTCGCTAAAAAATTTGTTCCCATTCTCGCGCCGGATTGAATGCTCAATTACGCTTTTGAAAACACCGACTTTTTTTTAAATTATCCTTACACTGGATCTATGCCTTATACTGGGCCCATAACCTATTGTTATAACGTACTTTTATTAAGAACTTAGAACTGACATTGACAATAATATAACAAAAGTGTTAACATGTACTAACTAGATAATACTTTTAATGTATAATTTCAATAAATTCCTTATCAGCGAACCCAAATCTATCGGAAAACGCAAAAAATGGGCGAAATTTTTTGGATTTTATAGCAAAGGGGATACCCGTTTCTAACATTTTTTTAGGGGCACTTAAGGTCATTTTATAGTAGCCAAAAATAGCAGTTTACGGGCCGCACTAGATATGCTAGTGCAAACAATATTTTTGTATACTTTTTTTTATTTTAGATTCTAGAGTCATTCAGCTAAATATGGACAGCTGGAAAAAAAATTGGAGAATCTATAAAGAAATATACAATTACTCAAAAGTACCTTAACTTTGTTCGCTTATAATTAATTCTGCATAAAATTACAACTCAAAAGCAGCTGTCCAGTTTTAGTTTATTTAATCTAGTTTACAAATCAGAAAGAAATATACTTAGTTTCAATGTCCAATGAGCTAAGAATTATGCAGATGTTATTTAATATTTCTTTAAATAATCGCTTATGAAACTTAGAGCAGCATTTTTTTAATTTTTTTTATTTGGGTTCATACTTTTAATTAAAAATCAAAAAATCAAAAAATCAAAAAATCAAAAAATCAAAAAATCAAAAAATCAAAAAATCAAAAAATCAAAAAATCAAAAAATCAAAAAATCAAAAAATCAAAAAATCAAAAAATCAAAAAATCAAAAAATCAAAAAATCAAAAAATCAAAAAATCAAAAAATCAAAAAATCAAAAAATCAAAAAATCAAAAAATCAAAAAATCAAAAAATCAAAAAATCAAAAAATCAAAAAATCAAAAAATCAAAAAATCAAAAAATTAAAAAAATCAAAAAATCAAAAAATCCACAAATCGAAAAATCGAAAAATTGAAAAATCCAAAAATCAAAAATTCAAAAAATCAGAAAATCAAAAAATCCAAAAATCCAAAAATTCAAAAATTCAAAATCGAAAAATAGAAAAACTATGATATTTTTTTAGATTCAGTGAATAAATTAACTGTTATTTTTTTATGTCCAAGAAATTTTTCCCATGTCCAATATAGCCCCACCGATGGGGATACATTGGACAATTGCTCCTATTGGCCTTTTCTATATCTCCGCGTCGATAAAAGCATACAATAAGGCTTTCAAACGTAAAAATTAAAAGCCTATACTATGAACTTTAAAATGATAGGCAATTCATAGAAATTAAATTATTATCTAGGATGTTATAAATTCCTAAGCTAAAAATGTCCAATGTATCCCTGCTCTCCCCTATCAAAAAATCAAAAAATTAAAAAATATGTTTTTCCTTTTGATTTGTTGTTGGTATTTCAATTTTTTTGGTACTTTTATCGATAGCTTTCTTCATTTGTTCTTACTTTCATCGACTGTAATCATGCACATATCTTTTTAGTTACGAGCCTTTAATTTGTAAAAATTTTAAATTTTTTGGTATTTTTAATATTTTTTGGTTCTTTTTATAACCTTTTTGAAATATTTTTATAATGTTTTTCAAAAGAAACAGAAATTGTCTGTCGGTTGTTTTTTTATTATTTTAATTATGTTAGGTACTTTGTACTTGGAGCCTCTTCTTGTTAGATTGAACTTCTTATAATTTAAATATTTTTTAATAAGCGATATTAAATTGGGCAACTATATTCGTTTTACTGTCATTTGATAAACTATTGGAATGATTTTTCAAATACTTTCAAATACGTGTATTGACTGAGATTTTTTTCTCATTTCGATCAGCTATATCCGTCCAAACAGTGCCTGATGTTGTACCTACAATTCATTTGAATGATATAATTTATATAATTATTATCGTATGCAGAAAAACAAAAATATTTATAATCGTTTCTCGAGTTTTTCAAAAACGTTGATTGGAATTCTTGATTTTGTCTTTTGATTTTATATTATTTTTAGTTTTAATTAAATTAAATTAATATAAAAAATCAAGATATCAAAAAATAGGCTCGGAAGGCCATAATAACGGGTATCTAGTTTGTAAATCAAAAACCCGTTATTTTTTTGCATCTGCCGATCCTCAAATATAAAGGGTACAGTTTGAGCACTTTTGTTGCCCTAAAAATGTTAAATTTGTACACTTGGCGTCTCGGCGCCGGGGCGCCACACGGTTGCGCCTGGAGACTTAAAAATGACCGCGGTCTATCCCCAGGATGTGAAAATAAAAGGGGCCAAATTTCGTCGCTGCCCTTTAAAACCGGACGGGGGTGCGATTTTTCAAAGTTGACGCCGACTAAAACCGGAAAAAACCAAGAAAAAACGACCATTTCGAGAATTTTTTTCAGAGTGTTAGCGTGGTTGGAAAAATTTAAAATTCGAACCCCACTTAAAATCCACATCCCTCTTCAAGATTCAACCGGAGTTTTTAAAATCTGACTAAAAAAACTGCCCTTTTCGCGGTTTGGAGCAAAAAACGTCGGATTTCGGGGTAAAAATACAAAAGGGGTCCTAACTCCGCCCCCTTAATAGATAGGTCCGGACGGATCAAAACCATCATATTCAGAATTTGGTCCTCTATAACATACTAAAATTTGATGCGATTCGGGGTGAATTTCGGACACTGACGGGATGAATTCGATTTTTCGTTCGGGGTGGAATAACTTTTTTCGGGGTTGTCCGATCAAAAAGGGACAATTAAACTTTTTTCTTAAAATTTTCTCCTCCTTCCACCTACAAAATTTCAACTGGATAAGAAAAAAAATACCTTCCACGTTTCTTACGGTTTTAGTATTATAGAAGAATAACTAAAATTATTTCAACATCAATTTTATGCAATTTTGGGAGTTTGTATTTTTATTTCTCAAATTACTCAGATAAATTAATTTTTTTATAAGTAAGTGGGTGTTGTATAATGGAGATAGAATAAAGTAGGGCTCTATCAAATTATTGATGACAATTTCTTTTCTTAAATTTCTTTATAATTTTTTCACCTTCCCTTGAAATTGACATTACTACAATATATGATAATTTTATGGTAGCATACTTCCATTAATATAAATATCTTTCAACCGTTCTTACGAATTCGGGAGCTAAATAGCGCAGGTGTTTTATAAAATAGAGTTCTCGCTTGCGGCTTACGCAGTTGTTACACACTCAAGGGCAAAGACACGGTAAAGCACGACTTCGCGCGAGGCACGAGTTGCGAATGTCTCAGGAGTAGGCACACCCGCCTTACAGTGATTGGCTCGATCATTTTTAGCGAAGCTCCACAAAAGTGGGACGTCTTACGGGGTCCCCTCTGGTGGGGATTTCCCCTAAGTAACCTACAAACCTCTAGAATATTCATCTTAAATAGCTGTAACTTCCAAACTACTGGTAGTAGCCCAAATATTTTTTTTCTCTGTAATCAGCAGGCTCAAATCTTTAATCGTAGCCTATTCTTTATATGGAATTCGAATATTTTTGAAAAAAAGTACGGTTTTTTGAAATTTTCGAAAATTGGCCATATTTCAAAATGCTATATTTTAAATAGTACGCATTGGATCGCGCTAATATTGCTTAATTAGTTATCAGCGAACCCAAATCCACCGTAAAACGCTAAATAAGGGCGAAAACATTTTTGAAATTTTTTCGGTGCTGTAGATCCTACTGAATCAGTAGTACTGATAGGGAAGTAAGATTTTGAATGCCTGAAAAGTGTATGTCATTGTATTCTGTACATAACTGACACGTTAAAAAGAAAGAAAATCCTTATTTTTTAAGGTACCATAGCGTTTCAACATATCATTTCACAAATCTTTTGTATGATAATCTTAATTCTAAAATTATTTTTTTTTATACTGGTTGGTTACTATGGCTATAGTAAAAAACTAAAAGCGGTGCTGTAATATACATTAAAGCACTGCTTTCGATTCATTACTGACTAGTAAAATTTATATTTTTAAAGTTGGTTTGTTAATCAAAAAGTACTAGCCAAATGCATAATAAATCTTTAATAACTATTTTTGAAGCTCAAAGTTAAATTGAATTATTCCATTGAATTTGAGCACCTAGACCCTAGACTAGCTTAAAAGGTAAATTTAAAAATGCCATATAGAATAATGAGTATAATAAACGTGAGTAATGACAAGCGTGCTACCAACTAATCCAAAATTTCAACATTTAATTTAAAATTGATACAAAGAGTAATTCGTCGATTAAAACGCTCTCCCCTACGCGGCTCGCGTTTTAAATTTCGACTCGTTCGAAAAAACCCGCCTTATGAAACTCGTTCTTTAAAATACTATTGTTTCACCGATTATTATTATACTATGAAACATTTGATATTTCTACAGTAAAAATAAGTGGTTTTAATAAAAAAAAATAATTCATTATAACTTTTTATTTTATAAAAATAAATAATGCATTGGTGCAGTTATGCAACCATTTATACAAGAGTCACACGAAGAACAATTAAGATGGTAGTGTATGCAGGGTATTGAGATGAGGTATATACAGGGGGAAATGATGAGAAATCTAGGGGCGAGTCATTAATGGTGGTAGTCTCCATGGGCATATCCTCCATGGGCGTAACCTCCATGAGCGTAGACGGGGGCAGCGGCGTACACTGGGGCAGCTACTACAGCCTTGGCTACAACTTGGGGATGTACAGCGTGTCCTGATCTGGAGACAACAGCGTTGAATCCGTTGTGGTCATCAGCGGTGTAATGGACGGTACGAATGGTACCATCGGGTTCAACCACTGAGTATTCTCCTTTAACTACATCACCATCTCTAACCTCACTTTGTGATTTGCTGTCGCCGGTATGGTGATCAGTAACTCCGTATTTGAATTGGTATTTGGGGTAAGCCTGGAAAAAAATAAAGCATTACGTAAAGTACGATTGTTTTATGTTTGCTCGAATAACACAATTCCACACGTCAAGTGTTGCAAGTTTAAATTACGTAAACTCATACACGATGCACGTTTTATAACGCGACCATTGCCATTAACTCGAGTTAAAAACCGTCGCGCTCTGTTTGCTACACTTGCATGCCGATCACTCTTATAATAGATCAATGATTTTAGTTACCACTTACATAATAATCAACATCATGGGAGGCTTTAACTGCTACAGGGGCGTAATGAGCGACGGGGGCGGCGTGCACCACTGGTCCAGCAGAAATGTAACCACCATGACCCAAACCCAAATTTGAGTTGGCGTGGGATGACGCATAATCCAAAATACCTGCTTGCGCACAAGCTACCAAAGCGGAAACTGCCAAAATCTAAAAAAAATAATATTAATACAAAATAAAATAAAAATCGCATTTATCTAACACCCCGTATATTATTATAACGATTTGATGATATTTTTAAGCTTATCATACAGAAATTTCTCGAATCGATATGTCACACAATTATAATCGCTTTAAAAATAAATAAGTATAATTTTTGTGTATAATTGAATTTCCAAAAATACTAAATTTTAAAAATTAAATTTTTGGTTCCGAAGTAAAAATATATAATAAATAATACTTTGGTTTCAAATATTTAAAAAACTTAGTATAAGATGTAAAAATACGGAATTATTGAGATAAGCATATCAAGCGACATGTCGTTTCAAAAAACATATGTATTTTAAGACTGAATTTGAAATAAAATAGCAGTCTCTACTGTTATACAAGGTGTTACATAATATTAATAAATAAATTCTGTATTAAGTTATCGAATAATATTATCAAGCGACATGTCGTTTCGAAAAATATACGTATTTCAAGATCAAATTTGAAATAAAATAATATTTTTTACTTTCATGCAAGATTTTGTATAATAGGTCTAGGATCTATCACTCGAAATAAGCACAAATCTGAGGAATTTTAGGCATATTTGTATAAATTTTAATAAAGATGTTAAAAACAAGCAATTCAATACTTAATTATTGTTTATGCAAATTGACAACTTGTATAAAAATCAAAATAAGTGTGTCGAGTGACACCTCATTTCGAGAAACTTATGTATTTCAAGTCCAAATAATTGAATAAATTGAAATTTCAAATATCAAAGTTCGTCAAGCACGAAATTAATGCAATAAAGTTATTACCGCACTTTCGTTTATTAATTAACGAAGGTTAAATAATAATTCAATGTTAAAAATTTATGCAATTGAAACCCTAGTTCATTAGAGTGATTAGAGTATTGCAGTGTCGTCACTTTAAATCAATTAAAATAATATTTTTGCAGGTAAATCACGAGATTAATTATACGATTGCAAAAAATAAATATCAACAAATCTAATCACCATAAATTCAAAAAGAGTGATTAAAACTTTATGTCCATAATAATTTTAGTTATTCCAAGTATGAGCAAACCTCAATTTGAGGTAACGAGTGTGGATGTAATACGATCACACGGTATTTAAGCAACTTGCGTAATAGTAATGAACTATTTGTTGCAGTCTTTCCTCGTTATTTTCTTAAGACGTGAGATTAATTTAACATGCAAGAGTAACAACAAAAGTAAGAGTTTAAATCGAGCACACGCCTGGAAAAATAAGCGATTTATAGCCGTTGAAGCACGAAATTTTTGCCGGATAGTCAATCTAATTGCATACACAAAGAGCGATTAAATTTATTGACACAAGATTTACCAAACAATGAAAAAGTATGAGAAAAATTATTAATTTATGCAGTGACCGTCATTTAAATGCAAGGTGAATCTTCTTTTGTCTTATCCAGTATTTATAGTAATTTTAAGCAAGATTTCAAATGCAAATCGCATTTTACGTTTTCACTAGTGTTGTAATGCTTCATTTAAATATTTTTGTAATTTACAGAGGAACAAAAGGAAATCGTTTTGTGTTTGTGTTTGCAATTAAATACTTCCTGTGTGTTTAATGGAATTAAATTAGTATTTTCACAATTTTTATTACAAGATTTTAATGACATGCTCGTATGGTAATATTTCACAGGTTTTTTATCGTTAAAATTAAGAAAACCACCAAAGCGATTTTACAACTTTTACATTTAAGATAATTTAACAAATTTAACATCAGATTTCGACTTAAAATACGTATGTTTTTCGAAATGACATGTCGCTTAATGGGGTTATTTTGATAATTTTGCACGACATTTATTTAGAGTAGTGTTATCAAACACCTTGTATGAAGGTAAAAGTATATTTAGTTTCATATTATAAGTTAAAATATATGTTTTTCAAAACGATGTGTCTTAATATAAATTAGAAACTCAAAAAATGTTACGTTTTTATTAATTTTTCCTTTTTTTCCTAATATTTACTTACAAGAAAACTTTAGCATGTGACATATTGTTTCAAGAAACTTATATCAACTAATGGGGAAACTATAAGAGATTAAATAAATTTTTGAGTGTGGGACTAGAAACTAAAATTAATTGTATTATAAGCTAAAATAATATTGGAGCATAAATAGTAACATATGTACTAAAATTTAAATACTTGATGTTACTACTGAAAATAGTGGAATTGTAACTTTTTGATAAAAAACAATATCAAACGACATGTCGTCCCGAAAAACTTAAGTATGTTATTAACCATTTTGAGAATATTTTTAAAATATCTGCTGTGCTATAATTTTTTTTTCATTTTAATTATTTAAAATTCAACACCATTATGCGGCATATCGTTTTAAAAGTCTTATCTACGGTAAAATCAAATTAGCAAAATTTGAAAAAAAACCACATTTGCATTATATGAATATTCTGATTGAAAATAAATATATGTGTGCGACTTAGCAACGTAAATGTAGGTAAAAAATATTTGACATTAAAATTTTCGTAATTTTTAAATTTTTCGGTAGTAATGTGTTATTGAATTACAAAAAAAACACCACCATGCGACATATCGTTTCAAAGAACTCATGTATGCTGATGACAAATATGCATTTATTTTTCAAATTTTTCCCGTGATTCCTTAAAAATTAAAGAAAATTTACAACTTATTCACTTTAACGAGTTTTAGTAAACTAAAAAAAAATCAATTTATTATTATTTTTATTTAAAACTTAACATTTTTTAAAATAAACCACTAAACATTCAATCGGAATGGATTGAAATAAAAAAATATTATGATCAAGTGACATATCGTTTCGAAAAAATCGTGTATGATAAGCAATAATTTGGTGTAAATTTTATTCTATCTATCATGGTTTTGAAAATAAACTATAGTGGATTATTTTTTTTTTAATTTAAATTAAATTTTCTTATGTCTTAGGGTATTTTCGTACAAAATGATGTGTCGCTTGATATGTGTATTTTCGAAAATACAGGGAGTAAAAACTTACCTTAGTGAACATTGTTGTGTGATGTTTGCGTATCGTCACTGAACGAAACTGTACCAAACCTAGCCCGATGGGCGCCTTATATACTAAGTTAACCCAGACCACGAAACATTCACTAAGTCTGGGGTCTGGGCTAATTAACAATAGGAAAAAATCGCGGGACGCCGAAGAGGGAAAAATGCGGCGAACGCGAGCGTTTGAAACGAACAAAAGCGGGAAAGTGAAATGTGGAGCAAGAACACACCAGGCGAACATACCTCACACAACCGTGATTTTTCCATCTTCCATATCAGCCACCTACTATTAACCACTTGAGATTTTTAAAGCCATTTAAGCAATGACCTGAAAATTGAGGCGGCGCGCTAGTCCCGAAAAAAAAACGC
This sequence comes from Stenus bimaculatus, assembly GCA_963971135.1. Taxonomy (NCBI): domain Eukaryota; kingdom Metazoa; phylum Arthropoda; class Insecta; order Coleoptera; family Staphylinidae; genus Stenus; species Stenus bimaculatus. The sequence goes on along the minus strand of OZ020180.1, from coordinate 16,190,529 downwards.
GCCTCGGGCGCCATTTGTTTTTCCGCTAGACTCTGACGCAACCGATAAAAAGGGATTATTAAATTCTAAATTCAAAATTGTGTAAGAAGTGTAATGTAATGTGTAACGAACAATTACCCAAAGAGTGTAACCGGTAACCGTATTAATGACGACCTTGCATTTTCAGATGTTGGGAAATTATGATTTAAGATCCTGTCGAATAATAACAATAATAAATTCGTAAAAAGTAAAATTCGTTTATTTCACCAAGGAAACGCAAAAGCGCTTATGTAAGGTCACTCTTAATTTTTAATTCAATTCCCACTGGAATTTGGCGCGGTTTCGTAAAATTACAACAATAAAAGTTGGCTAATCTTTATTTATCCTTTAAATGGATAAAACAAGAAATCGTTAACGATCTTGTTAATGCACGACTTTCGCACTCTTAAACTCCTTTTTCCGTATCAAATTATTTCATTCATTATTTTAACAACATTTTAATCGATTTCAATTTTCAGGGCATACAAGAATTATTCGAAACGGTATGTCACTTGACCCTGTTTTATGTTGAAAAATTTCAAAAAATTACTGCTTTTGTCAATAATAGATTTTTTTATTCAACTGTTTTTCATTTAACGACATTTTTAATTTTCAGGAAATACATGAATTATTCGAAACGAGCTGTCGCTTGAATAGGTTTAAACAAAAATTAAGCTATTTAATTTTCTTGCATTTTAAACAATCTATTCAGTCCAGTTTAAAAAAATTCAAATTTCATCTTCAAAAATCTAAAGGTCGATCTGTAAAATTATTTATTTCTTAAGTTGGAAAATACTAGCTATTAAGTATCTTTATTACAGGCACATGCAAAATAACACATATGGGGTGCCAAAATAATCGTTATAAAATCCTCTTTTTAAAAAGTCGAATGACCCGGCATCATTGCATTTAAAAAAAGTGAGATATTTGATAAAATCTTCATTAACTAAGTTTAAAAATTAATAGTTCAAAAACCACTTAAATTTTTTTTCAAATTACAATTTTATTTAGGTATTTGAATTATTTAGAATTAGTTTTGGTACTTTTCACCGACCTTTTTTTTTTTTAAAAAAATTTTTTTTACAAAAAAAATAAAAACTAATATCACAAAAATACTTCTTTTTTAAAAGTATTTTAAGCCATGAATAAAAATATGGGATGTTACATTTAAAAAAACAAAGTTCATGGTGTTTCCGGTGAAACCGGAAGTGATTTCGAAAATAAAAAATGCACATAAAATTTGTTTTTTTGAACCATAGAACATAGCCAAATTTCAAATTTTTTTATTCATAAATAAAAAAGTTATCAAGGTGACCCGGTTTTTATTACCACCCGGTATACAGAATTGCACCATAAATCTTAATATGCCATTACTTTTCTTACCGTTACTTACCGTTCATATAAACGCTAAAAAAATAAAGTTTAAAATTTCGTGACGTCATAATTTGGAAATTGCGAGCAGGCAACGTTGGTGCATTCCTCTGTTGTCTCCCCCACCGCAAAGACCCATACACTGATTTGGTAGCTGACAGTTAAAAGTTTATGTCATAATATTTAAAAATAAAGGTTAAAATTTTTGAAACAAAATGGAGGAAGGCAAGTAAAGGGTTTGTTGTGCTTTGACTTTTTATTGGTTGAAGTAACTTCATTAGCGTTCATAGCATTTTTGGTAACTAAAAAATTGATTTATAAGTGCTCACACACATGGTATTAGGGAATCTCCCATATAAAAGGTTTTGTTCCTAAGTTTCCCCGGAACCCTACGCGATGGCGCTGTTTTGTTAATTTTTTAGGCAAATTTTTCTACAAATTGTTAGCCTCCATGCTTCCCCTTAACAAAAAAAAAATACCCAAATAACTTTAAAAAATTATAATTTTTATAGCAGTTCGCGATTTTAGGAGAGGGCTCTCCCTCTGTCGGCGAATTTGTGTAACTGTCACGGTTGTATAAAACGTCAGTAGTAATTTTGCCCATTTTTAATAATAATTGATTTTAAATAAAAATTAGAAGAATATTTATTAGAAACTTTGTGAAAAAACACTTAGCACGACTGTATCCTGTATTCGCACGAAGAAACATGTAGGTTTAGTACTGGCTTCGATAGTTCATTAATTTGCCACAGAGGGCTAACAGCGCCATCTATTGGTAGTTAAAATTCCCAATTTTTCGGTGTGGGTTTTTGTGTTAAAATTTTATCTAATAAGGCGTGATATACAACCAATACTGAATTTTTACCAAGATTAAATTCTCATCTAACTTGGAACTTGAACAAAGTAATTTGTAACTGTTGTAAAAATGTCCCAATTACTCTTGAACTCTCCAAACAGCACCACCTCAAAACTATTTTATTTTTAAAATTAAAAATTAAATGAAGGAAATGCCGGAAAAACACTAAGAATTATTAGTGCCTTTCCGGCATTTTTGAACTAATTTACTTTCCTTTTAACACCAATCCACATTGTTACGAATTCGCTTGTTTCGACAAGCACTGTGGTTTAAATGTTTTGTAAGTATCCATAAGATGTACAGAAACGAGAACCATAAATATACCCGGTGTCCACGAAACTAGGACCACTACTTACTCATTTTTTTAAATCTTATTATTTTATCAATTTATCAACAGCTGTTTAATTTTTTTTAGTTCAATAAATGCGTTTTCTTATGCCATGTAACAAAGTAAAATTTCAAATTTTTATTTTCATAAATAAAAAAATTACAGGGGTGGGCCATGTTTCGTGGACACCCGGTACATTAACCAAAAAAAAAAGTAATTAAATAATTACTTTTTTTTTTCGTTCAAATTTTTTTTCGGTAAATGTTAAAGTGGAGAAAAATGCTCTTACTTTTTATTAAAAATTGTAAACTACATTAAATATTAAATAAATTTTCAAATACCTATTTTATAAGATTATTTTGCAAAATACATATTTAAATTTCCCGCTACTTGTCAAAACTGCGCCTGAACTCTACGTGATGGCGCTATAGTAGTTTGATTCAATGCGGTTCAAAAAATATTGAGGTATTTCCCGTATTTTTTGAACGGACCCTGTATGTATAAGAAAGGTGAAATCAGGTGAAATGATAACATAACATTTTAGGGTTAAGTATTATACCCATTTTTACATCATCCACTTTTTGGTGCTACGCCACTAAAAATTTTAATTAACATATTTAAATTCCTTACTCTTTTTTATGAACTGTTGATCTACTTAATTTTTTTGACATCTTGTACAGTTTAAGAAGTCATTTGAAGAAATATACGATACTTTATGCCTATGCTTTATGCCAATATTACATTGAACAGGGGTGGCTTTAAAAAATAAATATTTGGCAAATTTTAAAATAACACAAAGTAAATATTTTTTCAAAAAAATAAATGCTAAAATATGAAGGAAAAAATATAGAAACTCAAATTTAAAGATGTCTCCAAAAATATTTTTGATTACTGATTTCTTACGTCAAAACTAGTTCTAACAAATATACAGGGTGTACAAAAAGTTCGGCAATACCTGTTTATTTTTTAAATGAAGCATTTTTGAGAAAAATATTTCAAAAAAAGTTGTATAATTCTTAGTGACGCACTATTTAGAAATATTGCGATGCCTTGAACAACAAGTTGAAGGTCAGGCGATAATCATTTAACTTTTCTTAAATAGTAACTACCCATTTCTATTGTTTATTATTATAGCTCCCTTTCAGAGGTTTGTGAAGCTATTTTTTTCTAAAGAAATTAGTTTGGAAGTTACAAGGGTTTCAAATTCCAATACTAAAAGTTCGGCAACACTGGTTTATTTTTGAAATTAAGCATTTTACAGAAAATGTTTCAAATAAAATTCTTAGTGAATAATTATCTACGAATGTTGCAATAACCTTGACCAGTAGGTTGAAGGTCAGGCGATAATTACTTAACTTTTTTTAAAAAGCAACCACCCATTTTTATTGTGTATAATTCAGAGGTGGGTAGTATTTGAAATAAAAGTAATTGAAATAGTATTTGAAATACTTTTAGTATTTTGTATTTGAACAAATTTCCTAAAAAGTATTTTGTATTTTCAAGTACCAAATTGTATTTCAATTACATTTTAAGTTTTTAAAATAAATCTTTTGTATTACACGTTTTGATCCAACCTTTTATAGATATTGAATCTTTAGTTTATTCATATTATGACAAATTGTTAGAATTTACGCACTTATTGCATTTTAAATTTATTCTCAACTATTTATTGTTTTGATCGACGTTATTTCAACACCGAAAATGTTACTTTACATTGGTGTTAACCAGAGGTGGGCAAAATACTTTTTTTTAAGTATTTGAAATACAAAATACAAAATACTTTAATTTTTAGATTTATTTGAAATACTTTGACCAAAATACTTAGTTATAAAGTATTTCAAATACTTTGTAATTGAAATACTTTATTTGAAATACTTTTTTATTTCAAATAAAAATGAAGGTTCAATTTAATGTAAAATAACATTTAATTGGTGCCATTCTGAACAAAAATGTTGGTAACAGAGCTGTTAATTTCGAATGTCATCATATTATATAAAAAATCCTATTTTGAACATTTATTTACTCATTTACTGTAAGTAAACACCAATGTAAAGTAACATTTTCGGTGTTAAAATAACGTCGATCAAAACAATAAATAGTTGACAATAATTAATAAATTTAAAATGCAATAAGTACGAAAATTATAACAATTTGTCATAATATGAATACACAAAAGATTCAATATCTATAAAAGGTTGTATCAAAATGTGTAATACAAAAGATTGATTTTAAAAACTTAAAAAGTAATTGAAATAAAATTTGGTACTTGAAAATATAAAATACAAAATACTTTTTAGGAAATTTGTTCAAATACAAAATACAAAATACTAAAAGTATTTCAAATACTATTTCAATTACTTTTATTTCAAATAATACCCACCTCTGGTGTTAACTTACAGTAAATGAGTAAAGTGTTCAAAATACCATTTTTGATACATATATGATGGCATTCGAAATTAACAGCGCTGTTACCAGTAACATTTTTGTTCATAATAGCACCAATTAAATGTTATTTTACATTAACTTTAACCTTCATTTTTATTTCAAATAAAAAAGTATTTCAAATAAAGTATTTCAATTACAAAGTATTTGAAATACTTTATAACCAAGTATTTTGGTCAAAGTATTTCCTAAAAATTAAAGTATTTTGTATTTCGAATACTTAAAAAAAAGTATTTTGCCCACCTCTGGTATTATTTAAGGTAGCTTTTAGAGGTTTGTGGAGCATATTTTTTCTATTTTACTAAAGTAAATAGTTTAGAAGTTACAAAAGTTTAAATTATTAATATTTAATTAATTTATTTTGAAAGCAAGCACTTTTTAGAAAAATGTTTCAAATAAAAGTTGTACGATTCTTTGTGACATATTATTTTGGGATATTACAATGATCTTAGAAAAGGTAGTTGAAGTTCAAGTGATAATCATTTGTCTTTTTTTGAAAATGATCACCTATTTTTATGTTTATGTTTACTTTAGAAAAATAAAAAATATGCTCCATAAACCTCTGAAAGCAAGCTTTAATAATAGGCAATAGGCAATAAAAATTGGTGGTTGTCATTTAAAAAAAGTTAAGTAATTATCGCCTGAACTTCAACCAGTTGGTCAAGGTCATGGCAACATTCTTAAATAATTCGGCCTATTTATAAAGAACAAGAAAACAAAATACATTTTATTTAGTGACCTTTTACTCAAAAACATTGAAAGTAACTTAAATTTTTAATTACAGTTCGAATAGTGGAATCGCAGATCAACTGCACAAATTTAGGATTCCTATACTGTATACCGTATACTTGAACATTGTACACTATGTTTTCAGTTCCACATTAGAATAAGGTCTGCACCTACAGCAGTTTCTACAGCTGTAACAATTCACATTATCATTTTCGGAATCAATCTTTTGGTATCAGATTCGTAGGATACTATCAGTAATACTATAGAAAAGTCGATCAGGATATTTAATTTAAGCACATCACATTTTCAATAAACATGCTGATAAAATCATTTTGTAACTTGAAGCAATTTCGAATAACTTTTTTGATTGATTAGTGGTTAATCGAGAATTTGACATCAGTTTATTAACTCTTTGGTTCTTACCTCCCCATTCGAACCAACCGATAGAAAGAGATGTGGCAAATAGCCAAAGAGCAAACATATCTTCTGGTATGTTCGCTCCATAATTTTATTACATTTCTGGGATTTCTATGCCGTTTACATTCATTTTCTGTTAATTTCCTAGTGTCCTTACCCTAGATTAAGGCCTATATGAATACGTATACGATATCTCCATTGGATCGGTCACTATGTAAAGTGTGGTGTATCAGAGGTGAAATTCTGTAAGCCAACAAATTGATAACGGTTGTGAATTTATTCGTTGAATATTTTCTTTTACAAAAAATAATGGTCTTAACGTGGAAGCGAGAAAAAAATCATAACCATAGAGTAATGAAAAACGAAGTAAGCAATTTATCGTTTTCGGAATTCCACTTCAGGACCAGACCGCCGAAACTTACCGCTCCTTCATTCTGACCGGTATACCAGACGCCGAAATTTACCGGTATACCAGATGCTGAAAGCCGACATCTACCGGTGCCACCATGCGCCCAAACGAACCGGTTAACCGGGAAATTTCCCGGTATCCTGGAGGTCCCAACCGTCCCTGGTTAAAACTAGTTTTAATAAACGTTTTTAGTTACTTCTAGTTTGACTAGTTAAAACTAGTTTTTACTGATTTCGAGTTTTAACGGTAATATATCAATCCATTAAAGAATTTTATCATGACTTAATATCGACACATCATGCCAACCGATATTTTTTTCAGCTAAAGTATTTTAAAAACAATTCGACCGTTTCTAAAAATTCCAAATAGCAATATAGTAGTTATGAATTTTATGCGTTACTTTATTTAAACTCACCCTGTATACAAACTCTAATAATATTTAAACATAATAGCCTATATTCATCAGCGACCTTGATGATAAATTTAGAGACGTCGTTAACGTTAAACAGGTGATTAAAAATATTTCTTTATACGAAATATTTTTTTAAAGACGCCTTTAATGTTAACAACGTCTCTAAAATTTTCATCACGGTCGCTGAATACAGGCTAATGTTTTTGGTTACAAACATGAAAGAAGTATTTTGCTGCTTTTAAAAGGAGGGTGTGTCCTTTTAAATTTCCTCGTTGTCCCACTGATTAAGTCACTTTATTAAAGTTGGTCTAAGTAAATGTATAGCTCCTGAAAATTCTATTATTAGCAATTTTTTTTGTAATATTTTGATAAAAAAAAATGGCTTGGAACAACAACTATCTTTTTACCATGTAAAAAATTAGAAAGCTTATGTATGAAAAATCTCTGTTTTTTTATAACAAAATTGCTTAAAAATAATAAATTTCGAATCGAAATTTCGCTTGTTTAATTTTTGATATTGCACATCATTTGCAACAAAAAATGGTAAAAACTATGAAGTACCACTTATCGTAAGGATATTATTTGAATTGACATGTTGCACGACTATAACTTTTTAATATTTATGTTGCTTTATAGAAGATTTTCAAATTTGGCACTTAAAAGGTGAAAAAAAAAATATTTTTAACAATAAAGTTAAGATTAGTAAATTTCATCATAAAATACGGTCGTTATTAAATTTACATTATTATTATTAAATTTACTTTATTATTACCAAATTTTAATATCCTACAATAATGTTCATCAATAAAATGGTTAAATACTACAAAATTCTGGCCCCTGGCTTTCGGCTCAGCACGAAAAAATCGCCTAATACAGTATTTTTCGCACTTGTCACATAAATAACTATTGTGTACCAGATGACTTTCGACATGATTGTATGTACATCCTAAAATAACTATGCGGTGTGACATAACGTTTCGAATATAAACGTTGCACGATAAACAGATATTTAGTGTTATTTTTTAAACGCATCTTTTAATAAGAAAAAAATAGATAAAAACGCTTTTAAATCATAATAATATTTTTATTGCTTATAATAATAATACAGATACAAAGGAATACAATAATATAACAAATATGTAAATATAAAAAAAAACATTATTTATATACATAATACAATCATCCATGGATAAATGAAATAATAACTTAAAGAGATCTTTGCGAAATGAAAGATGAGCAAAGATCATGACGTATGAACTTTTTAATTACCACTAACAAATCCCTTTAGTGATAAGATCCATACTCATGTCCATAATCACCTAAGGAGTAAGTTTTGGCTGGAACAACTACTTTCTGGACGATTTGTGGATGTACAGCGTGTCCCGATTTAATAACTTGAGCATTAAAACCGTTGTGTTTGTCAGCGGTGTATTTTACAGTACGAATGGTGCCGTCAGGTTCAACCAATGAATATTGTCCTTTGACTACATCACCATCACGTGATTCGGATTGATCTTTCTTGTCACCAGTTTTTTGGTCTTCAACTCCATATTTGAACTCGTACTTAGGGTAAGCCTGAAAGAATAAATATATTTTTATAAAACTGTTAACAAATGACATAGCAACTTGAAAAACTTATGGTTTTTTGTAAAATTTATTCATGTGACATGTCGATTCAAATAACTTACGAATATTGTAAATAAAACAAAATTTAAATTTAGGTAAATACTGGGTGATGTTAATTCCTCCTTAGAGTTTAATTTAAAATTGTAGGGCAAAACAAGAAATATTTAGATATTCAATTATACAGGGTGTTTATCAAAATGTAAAACTGTCCACTTGTTGTACAGGGTTTTGAAAAAAGGATGTTACTGGTGATTTGCATGGTAGGAAACCTAAATTTAGCACAGTAGGCTACAGAATAATGAGTGAAATAAAAAATAAGTTCTTCATTGATGTTTAAAAAAAACGAAGTGAGGTTAATTCTAATATCAGTTTATTTATTATTTATTTAATCCCCAAAGATAATGCTGCTCGGAGGCCCTAATGGTTAAAATAAAATATCAGAAATAAAGTTTGGTTGCAGTTTACTACACAGTATTTTTGGTTACTTAATTTCGGTAAAAGTTCTAATTGAATTTCCGGTATTTACCACAATCATAATTCATTAAAATTTTTTGTTGTGTTTAATTTTGACATAATTATTATTTTGAATAAATACAACATGATCCGTAATTTACATAATCTAGTTATCGGGACTAATATTTCAGATATTTATGGCCAATTTTGCTAAAAATTATAAACCAAAATTCGAATCACCCTGTATATTTTAATTAATTACCGTCGTGTAATATATCGATTCAAAAAACGTGTGTATGTTATCAATAACTATTAGGTTTAAAACTAAATTTTTAATCACATGATCAATAAAGATATATACAAGGTGATGCGATGTTTAAACACAATATTTTAAGAATTAATAATTAATTTTTAATGTATAGTAAATTTTAATAATAATAATTTTAATTGTTTTCAATATATCATATACATGCGATATACAGGGTGTCCCATTTGACGTTGGACTGTATGGGTACCTTTGTTATTATTGGAGATAGAAAGTTGGTTAAATGGACAAAGTAGTAAATGAGATTTTTGCGAATATTAATAATTTATTTACAAAAAATTTGAATATCGCATTGTTCCAACGCTATCTTGAAAAAATAAGAAAATGTGATTTTTAAAATATGGCTATAACTTCTTTATTTTCTGTGGTACCAAAAAAGTTTTTTAACATAATACAGACAATTTTTTGTGTACAGTGCAGTAAAACAAATGAAAATTTTTTTCGCTAACGGATTGACTGGAAATGAACAAAACTTATTTTTTTCTTATGGCAGCCATATTGGATTTACACATATTCGGAATTAGTGTATTTTTTTGAGTAATTTGATATATCATATGTAATATTTAAAAAAAAATAGAAATACTTAATTTTATTTTACTAACCAAAAATAGCCTTGAATAGATATAAACTGTCAATACTTATGTGTTAAGATTTATTTTACATTTAATATTTTAAATAGTTACATTTATATTATTGACAATTTACATCTCTTTAAGTCTAATGTTAGTTTGTAAAAACAAATAATTTTATTTTTTTTTTAAATATGACATATGGTATACCAAATTACTCAGAAAAAAATACTGATTCCGAATATGTGTAAATCCAATATGGCTGCCCTAAGAAAAAAATAAGTTTGGTTCATTTCCGGTCAATCCGTTGGCGAAAAAAATATTCATTTGTTTTACTGCATTGTACATAAAAAATTGTCGGTATAAAGTCAAAAAAATTTTTAGTACCGCCGAAAATAACGAAGTTATAGCCATATTTTGAAAATCGGATTTTCTTGTATTTTCAAGATTGCGTTGGAACGATGCGATATTCAATTTTTTTCTAAATGAATTATTAATATTCGAAAAAATATCTACTACTTTGTCCATTTAACCGACTTTCTATCTCCAATAATAACAAAGATACCCATACAGTCCAACGTCAAATGGGACATCCTGTATACATTCAAATAACTTTCGTATGATATGAATATTGAATGTAAAATAATTGTGTATGGTGTAAAAATTACCAAAAAGTCAATTCGAAAAACCTAATATGTATGATGTTAATAACTGTAGTATCTAAACTATTTTTTTAATATACACCCTGTATTTTATTTCAATATACAAAATACACTCTGTATATTGTGGAATAAAAAAAACTATTTAATTTACTTTATAAATCTTAATCGCCCTGTAGATTTTATATTTATTGGGTGTTCGCAAAACGTAAAATCAATTCGAAATACTATGCTATGATAACTGATAACTCAAGTTTTTAAATTATAATATTATCATTATACAGGGCGATTTGAAATTATTTATTCTAATTTAAATAAATTTATTAAATTAAATAATTTCGTTAAAAATTTACTCATTAAACTCTATAAATAAAATATTTATTTTATGATCATCCTGTGTATTACTTATTTATAGGGTGTTTAAAATATATCATGTGGCATGTCAATTCTAGAAACTTCTGTATGTTAAGAACAATTTAAGGCTAAAAATTTTTATAATATACAGGGTGATGTAAAATTACCTTTATAATTCAATTTCGTTTGAATGCTTTTACGTTATTAAAATGTAAAACGGATTAAATTCAAGATTTTTCTTAAAAAATATCCATTCATGATTTTTCAAAAAATATTTTTGATCGCCCGGTAGGTTTTATTTTTATTGGGTGATTAAATTATAGTCATGTGAGGAATCATTTTGAGTTTTTCTTGTATGATTTACATATTTAAAATAATGCTCAGAATTTAATGTTTTTATACAGGGTGTCCCACTTTTTTTTCAGGATTTTTTTTAGATAGGTGCCTAGTAAATGTTATTCTGAACAAAATATTCCTACCAACTAGGATTTACAGCAATTTTTATTCATAAATTTTCATTATTTTTGTGGAACACCCTGCATAATTTTCTTTTTTATTATCATTGTTTTAGTTAAATCAATTATGATTGGCTTAAATGTAAAGGCAAAATATAAAGCACACTTGATTCAATTAAAAAAAAAATAAAAAATAAATTAAATTTGCACCACACAAATCATTAAAATTTTAAAATTGCTGAAAATTTTTATTCTGAATGACATTTACTGTCTAAATAAAATTTGCGAAAAAAAAGTGGGGCACTCTGTTTACTCCTACTCCTACTATACAGTGTGATCTATAAGTATACATGTATTTTGTTAACACCTAATAAACATAATATTATAACAAAATATATTTTCTTCTTTATTTTATTCGGAAATTATTAAAATTTGCGATTTTGGTGAAAATTTAATACTTACAGTTTACAAGTTAAAATCATTAAAATTGCTGAAAATTTTTATTCTGAATGACATTTACTGTCTAAATAAAATTTGCGAAAAAAAAGTGGGGCACTCTGTTTACTCCTACTCCTACTATACAGTGTGATCTATAAGTATACATGTATTTTGTTAACGCCTAATAAACATAATATTATAACAAAATATATTTTCTTCTTTATTTTATTCGAAAATTATTAAAATTTTCGATTTTGGTGAAAATTTAAATACTTACAGTTTACAAGTTAAAATTATTTTTTTTCATATACTGTACATAATAGCGTTTTCGGATTAACTGCACTCAGCGTACATTTGCACTGACAGTTCTTTTACAGCACATTATTTGGACTGTTTCAGGGAAATCCTTGAAATTACCCATTGCTGACAAAGGCGAAAAACCGAACAGGTCAGACATATTTAATTTTTATATCGAGAAAATGGAAGTTAAAATTTAAATTTGACACTTAAAATTGCACCAGTGCATGCCAGTGCAAGTAATCTGAAAACGCTATTAAAGATTTTTTGGGCTTAAAATATAGCCATGCAATAACACCTTGTTTCAAATATTATGCATATGAAAGAAAAAAAAACGAAATTTTTGGTTATCTAAGATGTACGGGTAAATAATAAAAGTATTATTACTTTGCATTAATTGGTTAATTTTTTTTATAAATCACGTTTTTTTCGTCTCACTTTGACTCACTATAAGTATACAGGGTGTCCCGAAATTAAGCGGCCAAAATTTAGGAGGCGATTCTAAAACTAATTTTAAGAAAAAAACTTCCTATAAACATGTCTCCGATTTCGCTTCCTAAGAGAGCTACAGCCCTTTAAATATTGTGAATAAAACTAGGTTTTTTGTCATTTATTTGAAAACGGTTTGTAATAAAGATTTGAAATTTGGTGCGAAGACTAATACGTTTAAGATATAATTTCTCAATTTTTTTCAGTCTTTTTGAAAGCTTTCAAAAAATTTCAGAGCTGTCAAAAAATCTGAAAAAAATTGAGAAATTATATCTTAAACGTATTAGTTTTCACACCAAATTTCAAATCTTTATTACCAAGCGTTTTCAAATAAATGACAAAAAACCTAGTTTTAGTCACAATAGTTAAAGGGCTGTAGCTTAGGAAGCGAAATCGGACACAAGTTTATAGCAAGATTTTTTCTTAAAATTAGTTGTAGAATCGCCTCCTAAAGTTTGGCCGCTTAATTTCGGGACACCCTGTAGAACTCATTCGTAAGTGAAAGTGAGACAAAAGGGTGATTTATTAAAGAAATGGATATTATATGTCATCTCAAAAAACTCTTTTAAAAAATTTTTGAATATATGAAATTTTAATTCGATGCAAATATTAAATTATGTTTTTCAAAGGAATATACAGGGTGATGTAAGAATTTTAACAAAATTTTCAAAAAATTATGCATTATAAACTTGGGCTTTTAATTTATCTCTGCTAAAAATTATATTTCTTTATTTATACTTTATTTCTTTTTTCAAATAATAATCATAAGCATAATAATATACCGGGTGGAAATGAAACTAGGGCCACCCCTGGCATTTCTTTATTTATGAAAATATAAAATTAGAATTTTAGTATCTTATATGATCTAAAAAAACAAATTTTATGGATCGAATAAATCTTTTGTTTTACTTTCGGTTTATCAGGAAATGGCACCCACTTTCTTATTTTAAATGTAACCCCCTGATTTTTTCTACGTAAAATCAAACATTGGTTAGTTTTAAGTATGTTTATGACAAAAATTTTTTTTTTCAAAACTTTAAGAAAAAATGTTGATTTTTTTTTTGGTAAAAAATTTGAGTATAACCTACAAAAATTATTTTTAAATAATACAAATACGTAAAATAAATTGTAATTTATTAAATTTATTTCACCATTCTTGAGATATTATTTTTTTTAATTTTCAAGAAGCGTTTTTTGGAAATATCTTTACTTTTTTAAATGGGATGATATAAGGGCCACCCCCTAATTAAATAGAAGGTTTTTTTCCGGTTACTGTGATATCCCATATGTATGTTTAAAAATAGTTTTTGTAGGTTTTACTCAAATTTTTTACCAAAAAAAGTTCAAATTTTTTTCTTAAAGTTTTGAAAAAAAAATATTTCTTTGTCATAAACATACTTAAAATTAACCAATGTTTGATTTTACGTAGAAAAAATCAGGGGGTTATATTTAAAATAAGAAAGTGGATGCCATTTCCTGATAAACCGGAAGTAAAATAAAAAATTTATTCGATCCATAAGATTTGTTTTCTTAGATTATATAATATACTAAAATTTAAATTTTTTATTTCCATAAATTATGAAATGCCAGGGGTGGCCCTAGTTTCTTTTCCACCCGGTATATATTTTAACCATTATTTAAACTTTATCCCCTATTTTAATTTAATATTTCTAACAAGATATGATTTGTGTAAGTTTTTAACAGCAGTTTAAATTTTATTTCTGGGACTCTGTATATTTTCGATATAAAAATCAGTGGCGATCCCAAAATTTTTTATCAGGAGGGTATTAGATAGGTTAAAATACTTTAATAATATGGGAAATAAATTAAAATTTTGGGGTTAATAAATATTGCAGTTTTCAGGAAAATTATTAAAATCTAAAGCTTGGAAAATATTTAAATCTTAAAATCTTAAAAAAATACTAGAAATTTATAAGTTAAATTAAAGTTTTATGTGTTTTTGGAAAGGGCTTCAGATGAGTTTTCAGCCAAAAAAGAATCATTTTCTTATCACTTTTCGTTTTTAAGTTCTGGAAAAAAATGTGCAAAATCCCATTTTAGAGTTGCTGCAAGGACTTACAGATTTGCACAGAATTGCACCATTAGTCCTAAAATTTTAGGTTCTTTAGAAAAAGGATGGTTTCTCTAAAAACATTTGAGTTACAAAGTAAATGTGACCGTCATTGAGAGGTGGCCGTTGTCGGGAAAAATTTAGTATGAACGAAATCTCAAAAAAATTAAAAAAAACCACGATATAGTTGGCCATTAATAGAGGTTTTACTGTATCTTGACAGGGGTCTCCTTGGGACCTCCACTGATGGAAATCGTATATTAATGCGATATATCGTTTCAAGAAATAAAACCGTTTTTGTTCTGGGAGATTATTTTCGTATCGTTCGAACTTGGTTTTTGCTAGGAGCTTATATCAAAAATTCGAATAAAACGTCAACAGTGCATTTTCGTGCATTCGAAGCTAAGTACATACCTACTTCCTATACGAACTTTTTTGATCGAACTACTTCGAATGGTTCGAATGGGTGTAACCCATTAAAATAGGTAAAATGTGAACGCCTTTTTACAAATAATAATTTCAAAATGTTAAATACTAAATTTTAAGACATTTTTTGTTGTTCCGGTACATTTTTGAAATAGGCTCACACGCCCCTCTTCCATGAAATCCACGATATTATCCCTTTCGAAAATTTATCACAATTTTTTTTATAAAAATGCATAGATTAGACTGCGGAATATGTGATAAATTTAATAAATCCATACCTATATTGGGTGTACTCCGAATGGAGCAATCAATTTTTTAGGTGATAGGAGTGGCAAAGTTTGTAAGAATCGACACATTAATTTCGAACACATCTAATAAACACGATTTGTTATTGTCATGCGAACTCATCATTCGAACATTTTGCATGCGAACTTAAGTTCGAATTAGTTGGAAAATTGGCCCCCTGTCTTTATTTTGTAATTTTATCCCAATTGTATCGAAATTTATCAATCTTTTTTGAGATAAAAATACTTACATAATAATCAACGACTGGTTCTACATGTTTGGCATAAGCTACTGGTGCAGCTACTACATGGGCACCACCATACCCATGCCCATCAGTGTTGATGGAAGCGTAAGAAGATGCATGGCCATAATCACCGTAACCATGCTGGGCCGAAACACAAGCGGCGAAAACAGCAATAATAGCGACCTAAACACAAAAATTTAATTATTTTTAAACTTTTTTTTTTGTTTTTTTGTTTTTTTTGTTAATTCACTTACTTTAGTCAACATGATTACTACTTAGTAGTTGTTGGTTTGGTAAAATGTACTAACTGACCACTAGGATCAAGTTGCACCCTTTATATAGTAAAACTGCAGAAACACGTTCACTTGATTTGGCGAAAAAAGGCGTCTACTTGCAATCGTTACGTTATTAATCGGCGAGGAACATTTGCAATTTGAAAGTGCAATACTTGTACTTGTATTTGTATTTGTGGGCATCAGAAGTAGAACACCGGCATCGGCAATCGGCAATCGGCAGGTAGACAGTACACCTGTGATAGAGCATAGAGCTTCCTCATACTCGCCCTTGCACATTTCTCTTACATAACTCGAAAATCTATATAATTGAATAAATTTGCATTTATTTTTAACATACAAGTTTAATTGAGGATCATTAACACTTATTTGAATTTAGAACGAGATTTTTTGTTTTGGTGCACTTGCTTGCATAATTTAATGTCGAGAATGTATAGTTAAAATTTAAACTTTTAAACGTTATTACAAATGTCAAGATTGCGCGACTTTTAACGCCTTTTAGTTGGTTAATTGGAAACTCTTTAAATTCGTTTTAATTAAGGATGATTTTATATTGAGCAAAAATTACGTTACGACCTATTAAAAGTTGTATATGCCGACATTTTATTTACTCGTTTACTTTTAATTACTATTTCTACAGGATATTATGTTAATTTATGAAAATTGAAAATTGAATTATGTTTTTTAAGTCTAAATAATTTATGATATAATTTAACAACTTTAGTAAAATACTGTTTAGGGAGTAAGTTTTGAAAAGGCGATTTAGTTTAAATTGAATATTACCAGGGGGGTTATTCGTTATTCTCGAATCACACGATACGATGTTGTATACGACAAAACAAGGACAAACTATTATTTTTGCATTTGAATGACAAGGATATAATGATAAAAGTCGTAAACGACAACGTGTCGTGTGATTCGAGAATAACACCCCAGGACGTTTTTTGCCTTAAAATTTGCACATTCCCAAATCTAATCAATCATTTTTAAAAACAATGTTTTTTATTTGACTTAATTCATACAAATTTTTAAGCGTTCAAAAATCTCAAATTTTTAGAATCTTGAAGGCCAATCTTTAAGGACTTAAAATTAAGGATTAAGGACTATTTATATGTATACATATAAATAGACAAATTCGTATACATACACTAACCCCCTTATTCGCTAAATTGACGTTAGTGTACGAGTCGTTCACGAACGATAATCGTTAGGAAAAATTTTAACGTTCCGTGTAACGACAATCGTTAAAATTGTATTCTCTATCGCCACTCGTTCGTAAGTCGACTTTTAAACGAAAGGTTACGATATTCGAACGTTTTTAATAAGAATAGTAGCTAGAGGGCGCTGTTAGTTATAATTGTCAGTGCCAAATTGTGTGTTTAAATTGCAATTTTATACTTAATATGCAACAAAACATCAAGAGATTTTTTATTTCAAACTAAAATTGAAAACGATAACTTATTATAATGAGTATAATCAAAAAGGTCATCATCGGCTTTAGAGGTTCCTGTTTTCGCCACCAGGGGGGTGCACATAATTTTAAAATCGCGTAATTATTTTATAGAAATTAATCCGATTGAGCGTTGTTTATAAACTTAAAAACGAGTGAATTTTTTGCAAAAAGTTGAAAGTGCTATTAAAATCATAGATAGAAGTTATAATGAATATTGAAAAAAATCGAAAAAAAGTACGCTGTATTAAAACAACCTATCAGCAGTATGAACTCTATTTGGATGAACTGGAGAAAAATCCTCAGATTTATTACCTAGGAATGTGTTAATCTCACTCATCATCCAAATTGCCGAATCATGAACTGATCCAGGGTATCGTGGATTCATATTCAAAATTTTTAAGTCAGAATCACATATAATTTGTACGTTTATACTGTAGAACGATTTTCTATTAATAAATAAATTTCCTGGGTAATTTGCATCATTAGCTGGTAGAGGAACTATTGCAATCTGAGTACCATCTATGCACCCAATTATTCCTGAAAACTGATACTTTTCGAAAAATCCCTGTTTCACTCTAGTAATATTTTGTAAAGTAGTGGGAAATTTAATATAGTTATTCGCCAGGTGCTCGTTTATTACATTTGTTACTTCAGATATAGATCTACTCACTGAAGCCTGAGATAATTCACATTGGTAGTCTTCTTCTACACTTTTTTGATAACTGCCATGGGCAAAAAAATGCATAGCGGTAACAAATTTTATAACAGGTGGAATTTTCATTCTAATTTTTGTTGGTTGTATATAAGGTTGAATCTCATTAAATAATTGAAAACACAGATATCTGGGGAGTCGTCTATACAGTTGACGAAAAATATTCTCTGGTAATTCAAAAGGATTTGATTTATCTCTCATTTGCCTTTTCAAATTTCTAGATTCTTCTCTAAAGAAAATATTGAATTTTTTTAATTTAAGGTAAAGCCACAAAAAAGAAATAAACTTAATCTTTAATTACTACCTATTTATAGTAAAAGTATTTTTTTTTTAGATATTATTACCTTCTTTATACTTCTTCTGCTAATAAAAGAAGTGCATATTCCATTATTGTGTTATATTTATATTTGATTATAGAAAAAAATCGATTTAAATTTTCAAAACGTTAGCAAACGATAACTTCCTGTCTGACGTTGAATAACGATAGATGAACGATAATAGTTGATCGATTGTATCGTTCATAAACGAGAAAAAAATTTTAAATAGCAAAACCTTTAAAATAACGATTATCGTTCAGTAACGAGTCGTTCATTTGTCGTTAAGAGTTAGTGAATAGGGGGGTAAGTGTAAATAGCCAATTTCTTATACATACAGTATGTATAAATAGCCACATCTTAAAACTAAAGTTACCTTCCATAATTTCTTATAACACCAAAACTTCTAAAACCTGACAACTGAAAGCAATTTTTTTATATACCGTTAACTGGGGTAACTTTGGCCTAAATCTTGGAAAGGATAGTTTGATCTACTATTAGTTACCGGATAGAGCTATCGAATTGATTCTTTTGTGATAAACGACAGGTAACAGCACTGGCTAGACTTCAATGCCAAGACCGTTGATGTTCCATTTTTTGCCACCGCTACACTGCTGCTCCATCTTTACAATTACTTGTTTTAAATGTTTTGTTACAATCCAACTTTTGTTTGCACATCCAGAACTAATTATGGTTTTTACATGACGACTTTCATTTAACA
The DNA here is from genome assembly GCA_963971135.1 of Stenus bimaculatus. NCBI lineage: Eukaryota > Metazoa > Arthropoda > Insecta > Coleoptera > Staphylinidae > Stenus > Stenus bimaculatus. The sequence continues at coordinate 16,171,363 of OZ020180.1, read as the reverse complement.
CGCATTCAAAGTATTTTAAGTGTGTCTAACTTAGGCTAAGTTTGGCTCAAGTATTGGGGCAAGATTGGCCCTATATGGAGATTGGGCCAAAGGGCCAAAAATGTACAAGTTGTTTCAGTAAAGTCAACAGACTCTAGTCTGTCGAATTTAGTGAAACCTTATCATATCTTGAAGATAGAATTCAAGATCATGAAGTTCCCCATCTCAAAAACGAAACCAGTTTTCATTTTACCGCAACTGGATGTGTTTTTTTCCTTAGTATTTTTGTTAAATTTTCTACCATTTCTATGAAGAGTTAAATTTGCAACACATTTATGTAACATTTACATTAACATTAAGAGTAACATTTTCGAAATACATGTTTATTACTTTTGTATAATGTTTAGTTTTATTTTATTTTATCCCCAACTCATTGTATAGATACAGTACCTACGTTCCAAATCATATTAGGCCTTAGTTATTATGATATTTTATATTATTGGGACAATGTTACCCCAGTTAAAGGTAAGATTGGCCCAAATTTTCAAAAAAATCTTAGAGGAAAACTAAATTAGTTCTGAGTTTTAAAAACCAGTCAATATAATACATATACTTCGAAACGGCTGGAGTAGATTTGGACGCCAAATAAAATAAATCTTTTTGGAATGGTAGATTTGGACGCAGTCCCGTTTCACCCCAAAAAAGGGTAGGTATATTTGGAAGGTAACAGAATATAATGATAGATAGGTTTTCTATTTGTTACTTACCTACTCTTAATTAGCGTCCATTTCTGCCCCCATCTTAAGGTGACAGTGAGTCAAATGTTGAAAAACCGATGTTTTTATCTTTTCTGAGTTTTTTTAAAGTGTTTCAAATTGTAAACTAAAAAAATAATTAAATACCAAACCTAACTTAACTTAATTAAAAATTGTACTTTTATATGCAATTTTTATTTTTCATTTACCTATCTAGATTTATAAGTTTTTCTTGCAAAATTACACAAATGTAATTGTGGATACATAAACAACAAAAATTATAAATGAAAGTAAAATTCTTACTTTAGTTTGAAAGTTTTTAATTCTTTGGATTTTACAATTCGAAAAACTTTGAAAAAAATCATGAAAGATAAAAACGTCGGGTTTTCAACATTTGACTCCCTATCACCTTAAACAAGGATGGATTGATTTTCAGAAATGCATAAAGCGTCCAAATCAAATGTAATTATGCCAAGAGGTGGCATTTAAAAAATTAAAATTGACCTGTCCGAACGATTTTTTCCAAAAAATTAAATACGGTAGTTAGAATTTTGTTCCAAACTTTATCATCACCCTGAATGAAGAATATAAGGCAATTTATGAGAAAAAACACTGAAAATGGGACAAATTTGAATGCAGTTCTTTAAGTAAATTCGACAAAAAATGTCAATTTTAAGTACATTTTTATTTTGACAGTATTTTTTCATTGAGATATTCAGAAGTTTCTAAATTCTGAAGATGCATTTTATAACTTTGTTGAGATTTGGGCACATTCTTGTGATTATACATATAAATTTGTATATCGGCAGTCGGCAGTATTGTTATATTGTTTCCAAAAACAGCGCAGCGTGTGTTTGCTAAAATACAGTGGTGTAACTAGGAATTTTAATCCCTTAAGCAAAAATATCCGAAGTGTCCCCTTTAATAATATCTACCCAAAAGTTAGTTTACTTAGTTTTTTACTTAAAAATGTCCTCAAACGTTTAGTTAAAAAACTATCAATTTTATAATTTGTACAATTCAAAGATTATTATAATTATCAAAACATTTTATATATTTGCAACAAAGCAATTTTTAAGGCTTTGCCTAAAAATTTTGAGATTTTTTAATTTTTGGATTAGGAAAATAATATACAAGGTGTCCCGTTATTCTACCGACAACGTTTAACTGAAGATTCCTCACCTCAAAATAATTCGATATGACCCTACTTATCTATTACCAAAAGTGAACCCCTGAGGAGTTATCAGCTTTTGAAGTTGAACTAAAAAAATACATTTTTCTTTATTGCATCCAAACCAATGAAGATTTTATGACGAAATTTGGTGTACTTGAGTTCTTATAAGAAACGCGCACTTTGTAAAAAATTAGACAAAATTTAACATCTGCAAAGGGTTCAAATGGAAGAGGATGGGTATAAACTTCATTATAAGTTTTCAGTCTCTTAAGATATTAACATTAAAGTTACCAATTCCCATTTAATCATTCAATTGTAAAATTTTTTGTCTCTTATGTCTTCCAAATAAATTATGCCGTTCTTGCAGAAAATGAGAAAAATAAAACTAGTGCAAAACAGCAAAGTTAGGCAACACGAAGTACTTTTTCCTATTGTTTAAATATTAAGTCGCCCTTTGAAACCAAAACCATAGTAAGAACATTGATGTCATAATAGATAATATAGTAACTTTCAATTTATAAAAATTACTTATAAAATGGATGCAATCTATTCATTTAATGAATATGCCGACATGCACCTAGTATTCAGTGAATGTCACAGTAATGGTAGAGCTGCTGCTAGAAGATATGCTGAGAAGTATCCAAATCGTCAAACTCCTCATCATACAATATTTGCTAACTTAGATCGTCGTTTGCGTGAATATGGTAAACTGGAAACTGATCGTAGAAATGTAGGGCGCCCACGAACAATAAGAACAGTAGAGGCAGAAGAACAAATATTGGGATCTATGGAGGAGAATCGCAGAGTAAGTGTAAGAGAGATTTCTACGCAATTACAAATTCAAAAAAATGCCGTATACAGAACACTTCAAGAACAGTTACTTCATCCATACCATTTCCGCAAAGTTCAAGAATTGCTGCCGATTGATTTGAACAATAGATTGTTATTTTGCCAATGGTTCAAACGCAAATACGACCAAAATCCAAATATGGCCAGAATAATTTTGTTTACTGACGAATCTTGCTTCTCAAGAAGCGGAATGATTAATTTGCATAATTTGCATAGCTGGTCGGATGAAAATCCCCATGATAAAATTGTAGCCAATTATCTAAGGCAGTTTTCCATCAACCTGTGGGCAGGTATAATCGACAATCATATTATAGGGCCATTTGAATTACCACCAAGACTGAATGGAGTGTCGTATTTAGATTTTCTAAGAAATAATCTTACTGGACTACTAGAAGAAGTACCCCCCCTCATTTTTCAATAAATGTGAGAAATTATTTAAATGAAAAATTTCCTCGCCGATGGATTGGTCGGGGTGCTGATGCTCCAGTCACTTGGCCACCGCGATCACCGTATCAAAATCCTCTAGATTTTTCTTTTTGGGGTTGTTTAAAAGATAAAGTTCACAGTACTCCAGTCGAAAGCAGAGAAGATCTTTGGGTACGAATCGTCAACGCAACCAATGAGATACGTGAAATCCCAAACGTCTTTGAATCTATTCGATTTTCATTTTTGAGCCGTATTAATTCTTGTATTCGTTCAGAGGGGACTCACGTTGAACATGCACTTAATTTATTACAATAATTTTTTTAATAAAACTGTTAAATTAATTCTTCTTCATTTGTTTTATTTTAAATTAATACCGTTTAAACTGGTAAACTATAACAATACATTAGATATTCTCTAAAAAATTAAAATTTAAGTTTATGCAACTTCACTTAGATAATTTGAAGTTATTAATTAAATTAGTCTTTCACCGAATTTCTTTTTTACATTTTTCGCAGGAACGGAATAATTTATTTGGAAGACATAAGAGACAAAAAATCTTACAATTGAATGATTAAATGGGAATTGGTAACTTTAATGTTAATATCTTAAGAGACTAAAAACTTATAAAGAGGTTTATGCCCATCCTCTTCAATTTAAACCCTTTGCAGATGTTGAATTTTGTCTAATTTTTTACAAAGTGCGCGTTTCTTATAAAAACTCAAGTACGCCAAATTTCGTCATAAAATCTTCATTAGTTTGGACGCATTAAAGGAAAATGTATTTTTTTAGTTCAACTTCAAAAGCTTATAACTCCTCAGGGGTTCACTTTTGGTAATAGATAAATAGGGTCATATCGACTTATTTTGAGTTGAGGAATCTTCAGTTAAACGTTGTCGGTCGAATAACGGGACACCTTGTATATTGGGTAAACCTTTTATATTTTGTCAATTTCTGAATTTTTTATTATCATTTATTTGGGAGTCGACGTCAAAATTGACATTGCATGATTTTCCGAAAAAAATCGGAGTCACCGTCCTAAAGAACGTTGCGCGTTTTTTAAGGATAGTGCGAGTAATTTTTTTTTAGAAACTGAAGTTCAAAATAAATAATAACCACAAATTTTTAGGATATAGGAATAAAGGGAGCTATTCGTTTTTTGTTGAAATATTTTTGTAGGTATATGAAAATCAGGAATATTTTGTATAAATTTGCAAATTAAATAGTTTTTAATGATTCTCGGAGAACCCGGATGTGCTCCCTAATTTTCTACATAAAAAAAAGAAAGATTTTTTTTGGATAAATCGAAAAAAAAAATTATTTGGACATTTTCCAAAATTTGTTGAAATTGAAGATTATGTATAAAATAATTAATGTCGAACTCATTACTCGTTTTATCAAACAATATAACTTGAATAATTTGGTCAAATTGGTTTTTTTACACAGAAACATTTTTTCGAATTAAAAATAAAACTTTAAGGTATGGAATTTAAAATTAAATTTTTCAAAGCTCTATAAAAATTCTTAAATAAAAAAAATGCAGTGCCCCTTTTTTATTGATTTGATTTCTTCGCTTTTGTTTTTTCGCTGGTAAAAAAATACTTTTGGGCATTTGTAATCAAAACTTTAATAAAATCGCAACTTCAAATTGAATTTATTTTTCATATTGTATAGATTTTTTGAACGGTTTTCAAACATTTTTAAACTAATTTAATATTTTCTTTGGTTTTCAGAAATTTTGTCATTTTGTCACACGATTTTCTTAGTTTTTGACAGATTTCTCCAATTTTTTATTTATAATATTTTCCTTCTTTTATCTGATTTTAACTCATTGCTACACCTATGAAGACAATTTTAAATACCTAAATAAAAAATAGCACCGATTGACAAAGTTTTGCACATTCATTGAATATTGTGCGTAAATTTTATGCTTTTCGGTTTTACTTGCTCGTTGCTTTTGAATTGGCGTCATTTTAGGGGTTAATTTTTAAAACACTGCAAAAATAACTTCTTAATTGCTTTATATTTTTAAATGCAATAAAATGGAATCAAATCTTAAAATCATGATATAAATAATAGCTGGAACAAATATTTAATTTTAGTTGTATTTTTTGTTACTTTTCAGTCAAATATTTTCTTAATAATAAATTAAAAAAAAAAATAAATCAGCATAAAGTTTTGTCGAAAATAATCGATTTTTATCTTTTCTACATTTTTGTATCCAAAAAAGTTTTTGCCTTTTTTCTTTCTTGGTTTTTCTATTTTCTTCTATTTTCCTTGAGTTTGTACTGATTTCATGATTTCACCATGTCCATATCCCTTTTCCCGTTTTGAACTACTTAATCCGTCCCTGATTATTTTTCTCCTTTTTTTACAAATTTCTCTTTCCTTCTCTCAATTTTTAACTGATTTTATTATTTGTTGGCTCATTTTCTTCGATTTTTTTTACTTATAAGATATATAAAATGTTCACTTTTTTGACCAATAATTGTCTACTAGTTAATATTGACTTTTCTGGCTAATTTTATCAGTTTTTTAATTCTTTGGTCAGTTTTAACCGATTTTAACTCTGATTTGTCGAATATAATTAAGGTCAATTTCTAATTAGATTTTAGTAATTTTCTAAAACAAGATTCTGGTTAAATGAAAGAATTAATGAAATAATCAATATTTGTCTTATTTATTCAAGGAAAATTCAATTTAATCTATTTTGAACTAAGTTTTTGGTTATTTTAATAATTTTTTGACCTACTTAGTATTTCCGAAATTTTACTGATTTAATTAGAAATTAATTTCTCACTTCTTTGCTTTACTTTTTGTCCGATTAAATTACATTTATCTTACATCAGTTAATTTAGTGATTTCTTAAAATTTTGATTGGTTTTCCTCAACTTTGGCTCAGTGGCTAAACCAAAGGGGCATCGGAGGGTAATTTCACCCCCTCACAAGATATACATATTAACTGAATGTGCCTTCTTCAAGATTTTAATTATTTAGTTTAATTTGTACTTCGTATATTTTTCGAGAAACAAACATTTTTATAAAATGTCTAAGATTTCAGAACTAAATTTGACTTTAAAGTAGGATTTCGTATGATTTTTTTTTTGCTAAAAACTTATCTAAATAACCCCTTTCCAAAAACATATTAAACTTTAATTTGATTAGTTTTCATTATTTTCCAAGTTTAGATTTGAATAATTTTTTTTTTAGAAAATATTTGGTGTAAATCGGTCTCCCATAATAAAATCGCAATTTATTTGCTAAAATTTGGGCTCAACTCCGACCCTGGAGAGTTTAATAATAAATACTATTTTTTTTTAAATCCTTAGACTACAGAAAGTAGTATTGGACAAAGTTATGAGTACATACATACACTATAAAATTTACAGCTAAAATTATAATTATTACAATGACTTAACACTATATGGTAAAAGAATAAAAATTACAATTGAAATAATCAGCTAAGCTATAAAAACATTTATCCAATAGCAGGTTTTTTAGGCGCATTTTAAATTTACAAAATTCATCGATACAATGAGGCAGCTTGTTGTATATTTTTATTCCTAGAATTTCTGGACTTTTTTAACAAAATGAAAGATATGCCTTGTTTTGTAATAATTAGTTTAAATTGCGCGTATTATATTCATGTTTATTTCTACAAACGCCTTACTATGAAATTTCCAAATGAAGGTTCATCAAAAAATACAGTTTCGTTCGGATTTATAACAGAACAGTGTTTCGTTATGAAATAGTTTGACTTAAATATAAGAGGTGGCGCCACAACTGCTTTGACAATTTGCACTTCTAAATGTTATTATTCTGTGATCTTAACCTTATAACTTAAATAACGTAACTTTTAATTTCTTTCAATTTTTAATTCTGATATAAGAATTTATGAAAGGTAAGTGTACAAATATAAGTTGGTAGCGCAAAAAATAATTTCGTTACACGACCGTTAAGTGCGGTATGACAGGCCTCGAACCTCGAAAAATAGAAAAACTCGCCACCTAACCTAACTTTTTTCTCGTTCTCTCATAACGCACTTACCGACCTTGTATCGTAATATACTATTATTTAGTTTTTCCTGAATATTATACAGGGTGTAAGCAAAAAAATCAGAAGGCCATTCCTGGGATATATTTATGATAAAAATATAAAGAATACAGTTTTGTCTAACATATTCCATTTTTAACGCATAAAGTTTCTTTATTTTTTTTCCTGTTTTTTAGCATAACTTCTAAACCTTTCATGCATTTTTTTAATTTGGAAGAAACTCTAGTTTTGAAGTTTGTAGTGGGATAAAATTATTATCCTGTGTAAAAAAATAAAAAAAGTAAAAATGTATTCTTTATTATTATTATCATTATGCATGGTTAAGTGTAGTTTTCTGGAAAACGGTGCGTTTTATAGAATTGATGTAAGAGTACCTTATTGTACAAAATTTAATAAGGAACAATATTATGAAAAATAACTTCCTTTACCTTAACCATAAAAAAGTTTATCCAATTTTTAACTTAAACCCTCCCTAAACTACCTTTTCGAAGCTTGCAGAATAATTTGAAAAAAAAAACATTAATTTATGTATCTTAAGTGTAATATGATTCACACCTAATTACAAATCTCTACTACAGGGTGAGCTAAAATGATTGTGGTTGGATATGTAGGTAACCAAATGCGCAGGTTGGTACAACTAAAAATTTTAAAAGAAAATCCCCTAGTAGCTAACACAAAACAAATATTGACCCAAAATAGTCTTGATAAAAACTGATTCTTATAAAACAGAAGGCACAATTAACTAAATACAAAAATCCTAAAAAATGACACAACGGTAAAAATTCGATCTACGCCTCTGCTTTTGTTTAGTATCTAATTAGTTTGTTAGAATTTTGACAAATTCCCCAGATTTTACCTCACCCTGTACAATACTTTTTTCAAATAAATGACAAAAAACCTATTTTAAACACAATATTTCAAAGGCTGTATCTTCCTTAGAAATCGAATCGGACATATGTTCATAGAAAGCTTTTTTCTTAAAAATAGCATAGAATCACCTGCTAAAATGTGGCCTCTTCATTTCTGAACAACCTGTAATGTGCACATTTCCAATATCACAAGAGTAGGTAATGTAAGTATGTCTAATTTTTTAAACAATGGGGGACAGTGCTCCTTTGATGATACCGTATAGCCAGTTGAGTTAATACTAAGATTTATATGAGATTCAAGTGTTCGTTCTCTGTTTTAGAAAACAAAACATATGTTTTTTGGGGCCCCCAGAAGGTGGATCAATTAAAATGGTACACCCTGTATATTGAGAATACATGATTATTTTTTTCGTTCAACTTCCCCAGATTTGAGTGGTTCTAATATATTGAGAAACTAAAATTTAATATAGTCATATTTTAAAAAAAGAATTGGGTCCAATATGTTAGAGTGTAGGGGAGAGTGGGGTACAGTGGACCGTGATATACAATTGATCAACGCCTAAATTTTTTTGGTTTATTGACTAGATACATATAATATCGTTGAATACTGTGTTCAAATGTTTTATTTTCCTCTCGCCAGTGCTTGACACAGTCATAGGTACCAAATATAATTTTTTCCTTGTATTTATTAATTTTTTTTTACTAAAAACTGGTTACAGTTGTGTTAATATTATTGTATTTCCTGAATAATAATTTGATAAGCTGTCGATTAAAAAAATTAACCTCATAATCCCGAATTGTATTGCGTTTTTGAAATTTTGACCTTTGGACCGTCCCCAGAGACAATTTCTGGGTGCGCTACTGGAAATAGTAGTACAGCTACCTTTTTCAAAACTGGAGTTATAACAGTTATTTTCAATTCTTTAGGAAATATGTCAGAGTTAAAGACTCTGGTTTGCCAGAATAAATTTGATTCGAAAGTGAGATTTTACTCATTTTTGTTCTGAACTCAAAAATCAAAAGTAATAACAAATTTATTCTTTTTTTTTCTGAAATAAAGAATTTTCTTCAAAATTACAAACGTTATCAACATCAACATCAAAATTTTAAATTTTTATTTATTTCCCATACCGGGTGGAAATGAAACTAGGGCCACCCCTGGCATTTCTTTATTTATGGAAATAAAAAATTAAAATTTTAGTATATTATATGATCTAAGAAAACAAATTTTATGGATCGAATAAATCTTTCATTTTACTTCCGGTTTATCAGGAAATGGCATCCACTTTCTTATTTTAAATATAACCCCCTGATTTTTTCTACGTAAAATCAAACATTGGTTAATTTTAAGTATGTTTATGACAAAAAAATATTTTTTTCAAAACTTTAAAAAAAAAATTTGAATTTATTTTTGGTAAAAAATTTGAGTAAAACCTACAAAAACTATTTTTAAACATACATATGAGATATCACAGTAACCGGAAAAAAACCCTCTATTTAATTAGGGGGTGGCCCTTATATCATCCCATTTAAAAAAGTAAAGATATTTCCAAAAAACGCATCTTGAAAATTAAAAAAAATAATATCTCAAGAACGATGAAATAAATTTTATAAATTACAATTTATTTTACGTATTTGTATTATTTAAAAATAGTTTTTGTAGGTTTTACTCAAATTTTTTAACAAAAAAAAATTCAACATGTTCTCTTAAAGTTTTGAAAAAAAAACTTTTTTTGTCATAAACATACTTAAAACTAACCAATGTTTGATTTTACGTAGAAAAAAACAGGGGGTTACATTTAAAATAAGAAAGTGGGTGCCATTTCCTGATAAACCGGAAGTAAAATGAAAGATTTATTCGATCCATAAAATTTTTTTTCTTAGATAATATAAGATACTAAAATTCTAATTTATTATTTTCATAAATAAAGAAATGCCAGGGGTGGCCCTAGTTTCATTTCCACCCGGTATAATGGTGACGCGGCGGTTGCCTTTTTGCCCAAACTTACAACTTCATAGTATTAGAAAATCCTTTTCTGACATTTTCATAAATCATAAATTTTGCTCCAATTTTTGATGAATTTGAATAAATTTGTAATAATTATTATATGCAACCACAACGACTTAGGAAAAGCATAATAAATAATCTACAATAAATAAATTTATTGAAATTCAATAAATGTGAAGTAATAATATACAATCACCAATCACGAAATTAATAAATCATATTGGAGTTGACACGCTAATTCACAGGAAGCCACGGGCCACGAAACCAATTTTCCTCGCTAGGGGGGTGGTTTTTTTTGTATTATTACTCTTGTGGCTTTCATCGAAACGATCGTTACTCAACATTGTAACGCTAATATTGACAAAATATTTATGTAAACTAAACGAATAGATGCATGTAAGTTAATTCGCGTGATTTAAATTAAATTCGTTTTTGGTAACCGGTGACATTATTAATGGGCGCATTTGATCCTGTACCCTGTACCCACATGTACCCGACCCGGACAATTGCATGTAAATCACCGCCCCGAGAACCTACCAACTTCCAACCACCCCACAACCCCAAACCGATTGTCTTGTCTTACATCACAACCATCACAACATTCGCAACCCATAAAAGACGAACCGTTTAAGCGCACCAGTTGCTCCGAGCGAAATTGAAAAAAAAACTACATTTATTTAAATTATTGAAAGTGAAAAGTGAGTAACGAGTAACTGCTTTTTGTTATTGCTTACGTTTTTTTGCTTTTATTTTACTTTTTTTTATTTTTGAATTAATTGCACGTGCGCTTTTCGCAGTTTTTTAGGTAAAATTCAATTAGAAACTTGTTTTTTTCCACGCAACAATTGCCTTATAAATTTTTGGGCACAGTGGGACAAAATAACATAAAAGTCTTGGCTTACGCGGAAGTTGACTCATTTTGCGAAAACGCACGTGATGAATTGCGTTTTCACAAAATTAAATTAACCATTTTAAATAAAAAAATTTATAGTTTGAATTTCATAGAATTTTTTGACAAAATATGAATTAGAATGTTTGCAAAAAACCATAAGGTTTGTGAAAGAAAAGAAGAGTTTTTAATTTGTATATTTCGTTTTTACAATTGTAAAAAAAATCCAATTTTATTGAGTGAATAAGAGATTTGCAATTTTTTAAGTTGATAATTAGGATTTAAATTGATAAAACTGCAATTCTTAAAAATAACAGTTTAAATTGTTATTAACAATTCAAAAATCTAACAAAAAATTTTTGCTACATTTTTGCACTTTAATTTTATAACCCTTTTGACCAACAATGAGTCTTTAAACAATTTCTTTTCATAATTTTATATAAAAGAGTACCTTTTAACTTGAATTTTGCAATTTGAATTTTTGGTCTAGCACTTAAAATGGCTTCGCAATTAATTAACAAAGTTTATGAAATAGCGCGTCGCTACTTTTTTTCCTTGCGAGCTGAGTGACGTCATTATTTCCTAGTCGCCTCGCACGGGTTATACGCTCGGCAAAAGTACTTCGATTAGAAGATTGGCAGGTGAATAAAAATCGCGTTTTCCTGATTTGTCATCTATATACCGCGCTACATCAGGAAACGACCGCTTTTTTTGATATCTTAATTTTTTCTGTACTTTTGGCGCCCTCGAATTTGTAGTTTGAAATTAGTGCGTCGAAAAGCCAACTTTGAAAATTCGTAACTTATGATCTCGACCGTGTATAATATTCCAATGTTTTATATTTCCCTTCTTTCTTTATTATTTACGCGAGAAAAAATCAGCACGATTATATTTTACTCCTGGACTTGAAAAAAAAATCCCAAGTGAAATGTTAATAAAATAGCTCAAACGCGCGCTTTGGTCAGCCCCCTCTGTAGCCGTCAATTTTTAAAATTTTCTCAATTTTACATCAGATTATCAAAGAACAACAATATTTGTGGTGTAATGAGCATAGTGCATTTTTAAATTTTGCGCGGTTAAAAAGTTATGGCGTAAAGATGTAAAATTGTTGAATTTAGGGGTTGGCGGCTTCCGTCGGCCTATTTTTTAACGAATTTTCATTTAAAAAAATTCTGATAAATCTACTCTTGGTATTAAAACCGCCCACGCATAGGGTTTTTTAAATTTTGAAAAACAACGAAATCTTAAATTTTTTAAGATCGCATTTAAAAAAGTCGCATTTTTATTCGAGTTTCGGTTTAATCAGTCCCTCAAATTTTATTCTACCCTAACGCAATGTACATTTTCTGAAAGCTTAGATAGTCCACTTTACGACAAAAAAATAATCACTTTGCTATCTCCTTTCGTTATCGAGTTATGGCCGAAAATGTAGCAAAAATATGCAAAATCTCCGTTTGGAACCAAAATTGCGGTCTGAAATTTTTTACTTTCTACAAAATAATTAATATCTTCTAATCTATTAGAACCGCCGGGACGAGTAATAGCTTAAAATTCGCACCGTTACCTCCCCCACCAAATTCCCTGAAAATTTTAATTTTCGGTATAAAATTACGTCGTCCAGGCCCGTATTTGTACCAAAATTTTGCCAAAACTTTGCCAATTTTTCCCAAAAAACTGTTTAACCGATTTTAACCAAATATTTTTTAAAACGCGTCTATCCATGGTGTTTATCTTTGGTAAAAATTTGAAATCGCTAACTTTTATAGTTTTCGAGAAATACAATAAAAATCGATTTCTATGAAAAATTTTAAACCTTAAAAATATCTAAAAAAATATTTTTTCGATTCTTTTCAAAATCGACCCCGCAAATGAAAGATAATAGAAAATAGATGAAATGTAGGGGGTCACTTGCCCTCTACACCCCCCCCCCCAAAAAAAAAATGTATACCCCAAAAACTCAAACAAAACAAAATATTTCTAGGTAATGTACCTTAAAAAAGAATTAAATTTTAAAAAATTTAATAAGATAATATCGATAATTTTTACAAACTTATCTGTACGAATTTTCGTTTTTTAATTTTAGTTATTAAGCGAAATATGAATTTTTTACAATACACCTTTACTCATTTGTTAGAAAGCCATATTTTATATAAAAATTCATATCTTTTGAATAAAAAGTCGTACTGCCTTGAATTTTTTTAATTTTTTTCTTATTTCTTTATACTACCCCAAAATTATTAACTTTCAAATTTTTAATTTGAAACGCTACACACTTGTAAAAACCACACTAAAGTTGTATAACATTTAAAGTGAAATTTCATAAGTAAAAAATTATAAAGATGTAAATTTTAAATTAATAAATAATTCTCCTACTTTAATTAATAACTAATAGTAATATTTTATGAGAGTATTAAAACATAACTATAAAAACGTGTAGAAACAATCAAGTGCACTATACGCGTGTACGGAACGGACAGCGTTCGGAAGAAATGACGTCAGAATACATTGCATCACTTGTTGAAGCGGAGGGGCTAATTTTCTTAAAATTCAAACGCTTATATTTACGTTAATATTTGTCGTATCGAATTGAAACAAAAAAACTGCTTATTTATAATTATGATTTCTAAAATATAAGATATAAAAATATCAATTATTTTTTTCGTTTTTCTTCCTCATTCAATGACATGGGTTGCTTAAAAACGACCTTTCAAACCGACTTTGATGTATTTATTTTGTACTTTGCATAAAATTATAAATTATTTTTTATACATTTACATGGTACAGTGAACATTCGATATAGTCATCTTCGATATAAATCCTATCTCTGATACACAGGGTGTCCCATTTGACGTTGGACTGTATGGGTGTCTTTGTTATTATTGGAGATAAAAGTCGGTTAAATGGACAAAGTAGTAGAGATTTTTTCGAATATTAATAATTCATTTACACAAAATTTGAATATCGCATCGTTCCAATGCTATTTTGAAAAAACAAGAAAATGCGATTTTCAAAATATGGCTATAACTTCGTTATTTTCGGTGGTACCAAAAATTTTTTTTGACTTAATACAGACAATTTTTTGTATATAATGCAGTAAAACAAATGAATACTTTTTTTCGCCAACGGATTGGCCGGAAATGAACCAAACTTATTTTTTTCTTATAGCAGCCATATTGAATTAGTGTATTTTTCTGAGTAATTTGATATATCATATGTAATATTTTAAGAAAAATAGAAATAATTTTATTTCACCAACCAAAAATTTCCGTGAATAGATGTAAACTGTCAATACATATGTGTTAAGATTTATTTTACATTTAATATTTTAAATAGTTATATACATTTATGTTATTGACAATTTACATCTCTTAAAGTCCAATGTTAGATTGTAAAATCAAATAATTTTTTTTAAATATGACATGGTATACCAAATTACTCAGAAAAAAAATACTGATTCCGAATATGTGTAAATCTAATATGGCTGCTATAAGAAAAAAATAAATTTGGTTCATTACCGGTCATTCCGTTAGCGAAAAAAATATTCATTTGTTTTACTGCATTGTACATAAAAAAATGTCTGTATTATGTCAACAACATGTTTTGTACCACAGAAAATAAAAAAGTTATAGTCATATTTTAAAAATCGCATTTTATTGTTTTTTCAAGATAGCATTGGAACGATGCGATATTCAAATTTTTTGTAAATTAATTATGAATATTCGAAAAAATCTCTACTACTTTGTCCATTCAATTGACTTTCTATCTCCAATAATAATAAAGATACCCATACAGTCCAACATCAAATGGGACACCCTGTATATGTCAAATTAAACCTCAATTAAAATTAAATGTCTGTTGATAATACTGGGGGTAAGTGTAAAAAGATATTAAAAGGAAGCAATATTTTTGGAATAAATAGTACTGGATATTTTAAAATCGCATTTTCTTGTTTTTTCAAGATAGCGTTGGAACGATTCGATATTCAAATTTTTTCTAAATAAATTATTAATATTCGAAAAAATTTCTACTACTTTGTCCATTTAACCGACTTTAATACTCCAATAATAACAAAGATACTCATACAGTCCAACGTCAAATGAGACACCCTGTATAGTCAACATTTATCATTTTCGATCTTTCGATACATAGTCAACTTTGGAACATGCCGAGGAAAATTTAGAAACTGAGGAGAGTAAGAATGATAAGAAAATAATTGGCAAATTGCTTTAAAAGCGTACTTTTTGCAAGTAAAAAATGATTTTTGGGTATTAATTGTAATCAGAAATTTAACAAAAACGAAATTAAAATTGAATTTATTTTTCATATAGGATTACAGAGACATGGTTTCTTTTTTGTTAAATTGTTAATTACAAATGTCCAAAAATCAATTTTTACTAATAAAAAGTACGCTTTTCAATATTCAATTAAACTGGCCAGAAAGTGTTTTTTTTTTGTTTTCATGATATTCTCTTCTTGGGAAAAAACGAAACAAACATTTCTAAGAAAGTATGAATTTAATAAAGGTATAACAAACTATGTTCAATTTTATAATAGTATATTATTCAACGAGCGAGTAATGATAGCCATTACTCACGAAGACCGAAATTGCGACACGAGCCGGCAGGCGAGTGTCGTAAAAGGTCTGAGTGAGTAATGGCTATTTAATCGCGAGTAGAATACTATACTTTATCTACGACGATATTTCACTTTTAGATTTTCCTATCTATTATTGTCATTTTGCTGGCCGCTATTTTCATTAAACACCTATGTTTACTCTAGATTTTTGTTCTATGGCGTAAAATTGACAGCCCAATTTAACCTCTAAAATCACCTGACTCCTAATTATATTTTTAATGTTTCTCCAATCCATAAAGGCTCTGTATGCTATATTATACCTGTCTTTTGATTTATTTGGTAATAAATTTTGGGTTGCTGTTAGCGCAGTTTCTAGTATTTCTGGGGGTGTGCAACTTTCACTTTCTGAATCCATTTTATATATTCTGTACTCACGTTTTTTTATTATTTTTGTAATTATATTTTTTAAGAAATATGTTTTTAATTTGCAATAAATAATTACTTTTGTTAATATAATATAATTGTAAATTCACTTTGATTCACTTTCTTTAAAAATTTATATTTCAAATTGAAATTATTTTGACAGCGACGCACGCAAGTGAAGATGGCGGCGTCACATTCTACTCGTGTAACCTCGTTACCGGTCGGCTTTTAGCCAACTTCAGCCCGTTTGTTATGATAAATGTTTTGAAAATGCTGTCTCGTGATTGGTTCCAGCTAGTGTGTTATGGAGAGACATTTGATTTAAATGGAGATATAACACACGGCTAAATTGTAATGATTGTCATTAATTAATAAGAAATGGTTACGTAATTAACATGTTATTCAATAGTCGTAGATAAAACTATTTCTTCCTAAATTTTGTTTCCAGCCAAGGTGACTATAAAAACTTGTTTTCTAATAAAAACACCGGCCGACTTGTGTAAAATTAAAAATTATTTATTTATACCCCAAAAATTAGGTATGTTTTTGTCTAGAGGAGGAAAAATACAAATATGGGTATCTAGTATCTGCTTTGTTATTATTATAATTCGTTGACAAGAAATTTGAATATCGCATCGCTTCTGCGATATCTTTAAAAAACAAGAAAATGCGATTTTCAAAATATGGCTATAACTTCCTTATTTCAGTGGTACTAAAAATGTTTTTTAACATTATACAGGCACTATTTTGTGTACAATGCAGTAAAATAAATGAATATTTTTTTCGCCAACGGATTGACCGAAAATGAACCAAACTTATTTTTTTGTTATGGTAGCCATATTTGATTAACACATTCGGAGTATTTTTCTGAGTAATTTGGTATATCATATGTGATATTTTAAGAACAATAGAAATTATATTATTTTACTCACAAAAAATGGTGTTAAGATTTATTTTACATTTAAAATTTTGTTAGTTTATAAAGTAAAATAATTTTAATTTTTTTTTAAATATATGACATTATGGTATACCAAATTACTCAGAAAAAAACACTGATTTAAAATATGTGTAAATCCAATATAGCCGTCATAAGAAAAAAATAAGTTTGGGCTATTTTCGGTCATTACGCGAAAAAATATTCATTTATCTTACTGCATATTATCTACCAGTGATATTGTACATAAGAAAGTGGTTGTATAATGTTAAAAAACTTTTTTGGTACCACCGAAAATAAAGACTATTTTTTGCATAGAGAGCTGTAATTTTGTTGGTGGGTAGATGATTAAATTCCAAAACGAACGTGTTGATGGTACTTTCTGATCGTACCACACCAAAAGAAGATATTCGCCCTAAAGCTTATTTCGGTTTCACCCTCTAAATATCCAAAAGTTACCCCGAATTGCATCAAATTTTAGTATGTTTTAGAGGATAAAATTCCAAAGATCGCGGTTTTAACCTATTTGTTAAGGGGCAGAGATACAACCCCTTCTGTATTTTTATTCGAAATTCGGACGTTTTTTGAGCGGTGATACGAAACGGGTGGTTTTTTTCGTCCGATTGTAAAAATTCATGGAGTGTAGTAAAGGGGAATGTTTATTCTAAAAGCTGTATGAATTATAAATTTTTCGAAGTTTGGTAACACTTTGAAGAAAGATGACGAAAATTGTCGATTTTTTCAGACGCCGACGGGCGATGTTTTTTGGCCCTTGTATTCTTCACGAAAAAGGTGTTTTTTTTTTCATTCGATATTAAAAATTCGAGTTCCGTCATAAAGGGGAATGTTCATTCTAAGAGGCGTATGGGTTTTAAATTTTTCAAAGTATGCTAACGCTCTGAAAAATCATTCTTAAAAACGGTTATTTTTATTCCGAATGTCGCTACTTGAAATAGGCAGTTGATCATTGCTCTTGTTTGAAATTTGAAACGGGTGGTTTTTTTCGTCCGATTGTAAAATTTCGAGGGGGATCGTAAAGGGGAATGTTTATCCTAAAAACCGTACAAATTTCAAATTTTTTGAAGTTTGGTAACACTTTGAAAAAAGTCGATTTTTTTCCGACGGTCGGCGGCGTCACTTTGAAAAGCGACGATTTTTGGCCCTTGCATTCTTCACGAAAAAGGTATTTTTTTTTCATTCGATTTTAAAAATTCGAGTACCGTCATAAAGCGGGATGTTCATTCTAAGAGCCGTATGAGTTTTAAATTTTTCAAACTATGCTAACGCTTTGAAAAATCATTCTTAAAAACGGTTAATTTTATTCCGATTGTCGACACTTGAAATGGGCAGTTCATCATTGCTCTTACTTTACTTCATGCATGCTCGGCATGTTTACCTTGCCTCACTATTATGCTCTTTCATGAGTGCTCTACTTTACTGCTTTGCTTTAAGGCTCTGCTTTATGCATGATGGGCATGTGGACACCCTATAACATTACTACAGATCGAAAATAAAATGCAAAAGTATAGCATGTATTTAATATTCCTTTTGTATTTTGACTTATCCACCTTGAAATTTTGAATTATTTTCCAAAATATTTGACCTACTTCATTCAGGATAGAATTAAATGAATTCTATTCTGAATGTTTCATCTATTTTATCAGTTTATCTATTTTCCTCAATTTTCCAGTTAATTCAACACATTTTGACTACTTTTTCTATGTTATTGATAAATTAAATCTTATATGCTGCAATATTTATTTAAATAAAAATATAGAAAGAAAAACAATCAATACAATAATTAATTATTACTTAAAATTTGAAAATTTTAGTTTATACGGAGGGTGATAAGTTTCTTTCTTTTTGACAGAAAAATAAGCTAATTTGGCCAATTTTGAACATTTTAATTAAGACGCGCACCCATACTTTTATTTTTAGTGAGTTTTACATCCTGTCCAAAAGAAGTACCAGCTTAAAAATCACCCTATACCTTATATGATCATGGCCGAACATTTCTCTAAATTTCTTGTTAATTTTAGGATTTCTTGCGAAGAATCTACAAGCTATAACATATTATGTAAAATGTTTAAAATAATACTTCTACCTATTTAGTTTTGTTTTTAAAAATTAATATTTTCAAAGCTCGTTTTTATACTACTCGATTTTTTTAGAAAATTAGGAACGTATTTGATCCACCAAGAAAATATATTGTTTAGTTTGAAAGGTTGGTTATTTTTCACCTGGAGGAGTTCTTCTCCGTTATTTTAAATTTTTACCCCAACAGTTTTTTTCATATGGAAACCCATATATTTTTAATCGAATCTGAATTTAGCAAAAAAAGAATAAAGTATTATCTGAAGCATTGAACCATGAACAAGTCCTCCGAGTATAAAAAAAACTATACCCATACTCTGGCTTCTTTCAAACTAAACAAATATTACTTGAAACGTTTTTTCTAAAACTCTTACCCTTGGAAATATTTCCACTATTCAGGTTAAATGGACCACCCTGTATAATATTGTTTTTTAAAAAGATTTATTTTCAAACTGCTTTTAATTTGTAAATTAAAAAATAATCATTGACCAACATTTAATCAGAATTTTTAGAATGTCGCAAAAATACCTAAACTATCGACTTCAATCACTTAATTTTGAAGAATTGACAAATATTTTTTCAGATGAATTCAAATCGAAAACAGTTTTTATAAGTAATCTTTTGGAGCCGGATTTACATTTGTTTGAAATTTTCAGTAGTAAATATTCAATATTTATCTTTTTTTTTCTAAGAAAATAAGATAATTTCAACTATAGTTTAACGGTTGATCAATAAATTAGTGTAGGCTATAACATTTTCTAAAATGATAAATTCCGGAAAAAAGTAAATGAACACAAATCAAAATACCGATTTCAAATTCTTCATTTGATGAAAACAAACTTCTACAGATTCTAAAAACTTTTCAAGAAAATATAATTTAAATATTGAATCAGAAACCAGTTTGAAAATAAATTGGTAAAACAAAAGTTTCCAAAACTCAAATTGATTTTTTTACTATTATTTAATACTCATTCATTCATTCGACAAAAATGTTATATAAAATTTATACAGTAGTATTTTTTCTAAAAATAAAATTTTTAATTAATTGTAGGTTTTGATCATTTTCCAGTTTTTCTTGTAGATGCGTAGAAAAGGTCGAAGTAACTCAGTGATTCGGTTAGAAACCAGAAAAAAAGAATCAAAATTATGGAGAGAAGAAGGGAATGTTTATCTTAAAACTGGCAACTATGGAAAAGCACTATTTTCTCTAAACAAGGTATTGTATTAATTAAAAGCAAATTGACTTTATTTTCTTTAAACCACTAGAAACGTATTTTTAAGATGATTTTAAATTGTTAGAAATGAAAAAGCTTTCTCTCTCTATTTTGGGGTAGGTAGTTTTTTGATCTCCACAAATTAAAAAGTTTCGGAAAACTGTTTTTTATCCGAAGGAATCCACAAGTTGATACACATTAGGAAATTTTTAAACCAAGTAGTATAGGACCAAGTCAGGAGAACAATAATGCTTTTTTTTTGAAAAACATCCATAACAAAATGGGTTGGCTCAGTGATCATCCAAAAATCTCTTTTATAATTGGTTTATCTCGTAAATTTTTATAGAAACTTGGAACCTAGTAGTTTTTCTCTCTATTTTTTGGGTAGGTAGTTTACTAGTTTATTGATATCCACAAATTTTAATGTTTGGATTCCACAAGTTGATACATCCCTCATTGGAGTATTTTTTTGAAAACTTACTGAAAGTTAATTTTTTACCAAGTAGTTAGTATAGCTTTTTAGTTCGTACGTGAGGACCAAGTCAGGAGAACAGTAATACCTTGTTTTGTAAAAACTTCCATATCAAAATGGCCTGGTTCGGTGATCATCCGAAAATCTCTTTCATCTCATTGGTTGCATCCAAATTCGCTCGCAAATCAATTAAACATGCGTGACTGTAATGAAGTGCGATGGCTGAAACGTTTTCAACCAGAAGACTTTATAAAAGTGATCCACTAAGTGAACTAAACTAATAACAAAACAATGTCAAATTTCTTTTAAGATATGCTTATCATACTGTAAATATTCTAAAGAGATCACTCACTGAAGTGATACTCTACATGTCAAATGTCAGTCATAACATACGCCTATTACCACCTAGTAGATTGCTGTAACTCTAGGGAGTCTTAATAAAAAAAAAATTCATTGGTCGTAGGTTTATCCGGTAAATTTTTGTAGAAACTTCGAAGCTAGTAGTTTTCTCTCTATTTTGTGGTAAGTAGTTTTTTGATATCCACAAATTGGAAAGTTTCAAAAAACTGTTTTTTTTTATGTTTGGATTCCACAAGTTTACACATTCCTCATTGGAGTAAATTTTTTGAAAACTTACTGTAAAATAATTTATGAATCAAAAGTAGTAAATAGGTTTTTAGTTCGTACATGAAGACCAATTCAAGAGAACATTAATATCATGTTTTAAAAAAACATCCACATCAAAATGATCTGGTTCAGTGATCATCCGAAAATCTCTTTCAGTATTGGTCTATCAAATAATTTTTTATAGAAGCTTGGAAGCTAGTAGTTTTTCTCTCTATTTTGGGGTAGGTAGTTTAGTGATATCCACAAATTGGAAAGTTTCAAAAAACTGTTTTTTAATGTTTGGATTCCACAAGTTTACACATTCCTGATTGGAGTAAATTTTTTAAAAACTTACTCCAAGATAATTTTGGAACCAAATAGTATAGGTTTTTAGTTCGTACATGAGCACCAATTCAGGAGAACACTAATACCATGTTTTGAAAAATTTTTGTCATCATTGGTCGGTTGGGTAAATTTTTATAGAAAATGGGAAAGTTTAAAACTATTTATCTGTGGTGTATAACATAGAACATAGAACATAGAAGCAAAGAGGAATAGAACTTTCAATCAATGTAATAAAACTCCTGATATTTCTAAAGAACTTAGTTGTAAGACGATTATTACACCTAACTTTCAAATTCCAATTAAACACTTAAATGAAATTAATTAAAAATCGTGGATTGTTGCTGTGCGTAGAGATCGACCCAACAAAACACTCATCCCCATGCCAACCATTTAGGTGTTTAATGCGGCACTAGTTTTCGCACCCGTTTCTAAAATCGACTCGCTAAATTTTTCCAATTCGTGCAAATTACCATGGCCCAACTTGAAAATGAACTTTTGCAAAGTTTCGTGCGCAAGGTGTGCATTGAAAGTTCGAGGTTGGGGAAAGAAAGTCCTCCGGAGACACGTGGGAGCAGTGCTCGTGTTCGTGCTCATGTGGAAAAACGCCCAGAAAAAGTGAGCGCCAAGACCAGAAGGAGAAGGATTAAGGCTGAGGAATTGTATACTGATAAGGATAGGGCTGCTGCCGTGAATATGGGGAACAAAGATATTAAGCAGAGTTTAAAGATCAAAAGGCAGCAGGATAGGTCCAATCGGTTGCATATTCCTGATGAAGCTAGTCCTGGGGAGTATGTTGGTTTAGGGAGGTATCAGATGATGAAAGGGGATTATCATAATGCCATTGACTTCATTAATAAGGTAGTCATTAGTATAAACAACATTTACATACAAAATAAAAAATAAAGTAAAAAATGGAAATATTCTAAATTCTAAGACCACATATAGTGGTTTAGTTCTGCAGTCAAATATGCTAGTGCGAAAAACATTTTTGTATAATTTTTCCTAGCGGAAGGAAAAAAAATTGGAAAACTACAATAAATTATAATGACCTAAAAATACCTTAATTTCGGACCTCTCTAATTAATTTTGTGCTAGGTAGCAGAAAGTGACTATCCGCTA
Source organism: Stenus bimaculatus (assembly GCA_963971135.1). NCBI lineage: Eukaryota > Metazoa > Arthropoda > Insecta > Coleoptera > Staphylinidae > Stenus > Stenus bimaculatus. The sequence continues at coordinate 16,148,582 of OZ020180.1, read as the reverse complement.
GGATGTAGCCTAATCAATTTAAATTATAAATCTGAAAAAACTTGAGATTTGACTGTAGAACTAATGCTCGATTTCATGATTTTTCACAATTTTTCAATTTCAAAACTCGCGCGTCCTCTAAGGAGTCGCTTTAATTATCAGTAACTCTCTGATAATTTGCAAAGAACCTCCAGAAAAGTGGGATGGATTTTCTATTCCCTGGTATTAATCTAAGAAGATGCTCTTAAGCTTCAAGCGACTCTTCCGGTTGCACAGTTGAAGCTTAAGCTCCAATGACACTTAAATTAAAAAAAGATTTCCCATTGTATTTCTGTCATATTTTTAGTTTAAGTATCACTTGAAACTTAATCTCCAACTATGCAACCGGTCTTAATACTAAAAAATTGACAGATTTCCCATTGTATTTCTATCATTTTTGTTTTAGTTTAAGTGTTACTTGGAGCTTCAGCTTCAATTGTGCAAAAGGGCGTAAAAATTCATTTTTTTTTTAATTTTCAAAAATCAGTATTATGTTATTTAAAATTACATAAAATAGGGGATTGTAAAATCATAAACAAAATTTTATATTCCACTCACTGTTAGATTTTTGTCACATAATTTCAATGAAAACATTTTTGATTTTGTAATATATTTATATTTTTTTTAGCTATTTCCTCTACAAAATTGTTGATAACTTTTTAATTATTGTAAATACGTTTACCAATTTTTGCATATGCATTCATGATTGTATTGTTTAATAATAGTAAATGTTTTACCGGAAAATTTGAATGCTAACTTGATTTTATTTTTTTTTTCGTATTTTAATCATGATTTTTCGAATTTATTCAGTTATAGAGTTGTTAATAAATCAAAATAATTTCTTGCGATCAGTTGGAAATAGGATTTCTACAAAATTTTGTATATTCGCTTATGATACTAAATTTTAGTAGCTTTTCTGTCAGAAAATTTCAATGGAAATCTTAAAAAACCGTTATACAGGGTGTCCAGAAATTAAGCGGCCAAACTTTAGGAGGCGATTCTACAACTAATTTTAAGAAAAGTCTTGCTATAAACTTGTGTCCGATTTCGCTTCCTAAGCTACAGCCCTTTAACTATTGTGACTAAAACTAGGTTTTTTGTCATTTATTTGAAAACGGTTTGTAATAAAGATTTGAAATTTGGTGTGAAGACTAATACGTTTAAGATATAGTTTCTTAGTTTTTTCAGATTTTTTGAAAGCTCTGAAAGGGTAGTTTTAAGGAGGGTTGGGATTATAAACAGCGGCAACTTTTTTATGGTTAACATAAAATCATTTTTGTTTTTATACTAATATTTCTTATTCAGTTTTTTTCCTTTTTTTTTGTTTAAATTTTTTTCTTAAAATTAGTTGTAGAATCGCCTCCTAAAGTTTGGCCGCTTAATTTCTGGACACCCTGTATAGTATATGATTTATAATATATTCCCCATTTTTTATAGATTTGAGCTGCAAAATTGTTAATAACTTTTTAATTATTGTAAACATGTTTACTAAATTTTGCACGTGTATTCATGATAGTATTGTTTAATTATAATAAAATTTTTGCTGTAAAATTTCAATGCAAACATGAGAAATTATTTTATATATTTTAATCTTGATTTTTGGTACTGGTATAAAATTGTTAATAACTTTTTCATTATTATAAATCTCTCTACAAAATTTTATGAGTAACAATTTTGTCAGAAAATCTAATGGAACTCAACGATTTTCCGTTTTCCACGGCTTCCATAATTAATTTTCCGGAAAAATCGTTAATTTTGCAATATTTTTCACAGTTTCTAGCCATTTGAGCTACAAAGTTGTAAATATCTATTTAAATACAGCAGACCTTATTCTAAGGACTTTTTCCAACTGCACAAATATGAAAGACGGGAGGCGAAGGCCCAAATAGATTTTTTAGTGTTTTTAAGGTCATTTTCATCAAGCTCCGCATTCCTGATTTTTATGTTAAAATGGTTATAAGAAACTACACCTTTTTCAGTTGTATTTTGGAACAGATTAATTCAATTTCTGAAATCATCAATTTAGAAATTTAGAAACGTGAATTGTATTTCAGTAAGCATCAATATTTCAGGAAAAAACAAATTTAATTTCAAAAAGTATTAATTGTATTTCAGAATCATCAATTACTCTATTTCAGAAAAAATCATTATGTTTCACTCAAAGTAAATTTTTTCACAGAAATTTTGGATTAGCCACCAACATCCATATCTTCCATTGCCAAAGTAGCTGCATCGATTCATCTATTGTAGTGTGTTGTGATGTACTAGCACAATCAACAATCACCACCAGTAATTGTACTTTTGGCTTCACCAATAATTGATTCTAAGTATATCACCATATTTCTCCATGATACCAGGAGCCATAACAGGAGAAATCCGTAGTTGTCTTTTAACAATACTGCTTTAATCTCAGAATAGATTATTTCAATTGGGATTATGGACCTAAGCATAATATTGTTATTGGTGAATTTTTAAATTCCCACAGTACATTGGTATATATGTCTGTTGTGGTTTACGTTCAAAATCCTCGCCAAAAACTCTTGGCTTCTTTATTTTTTTACATTTGGCTCTATCTGAAGTTAAATTCATTTTTCTGAAATAAAATTGATACTTTCTGAAATACAGTTGATCCTTTCTGAAATACATTTTATGATTCTAAAATACAATTGAAAGTGTCTAAAATCAAATTGATTTATCTGACATCCAATTGAGACAATCAGAATGATAAGTGGCTATGAACCAAAAATCATTTTTTTTAGTAGAAGCAAAAAATGTTTTCTGGTCTACAGTTCAAAGATATCGTTTAAAGAAATTATATACCGCTTATTCTAATAAAATTGGGTAAATTGACCGATTATTAAAATTTCTTCAATATGTTAGGTAGTTTTTCAAACATTTTTTAGACATCAGATTTTTTAGATATCTTAATTTTGTAATTTATTTAAACTGAAGGAAATGTCTAAGATATTTTTGCCAAATTATGATACCAATAAATTAGGAAAACAGTTAAAGTGAAAACTAAGTACATTCAGATCAACGGAACTTTTTAAACTCAAGGAAAATTTCAATTTCATTTTTTGAATGTGCTTTTGCCATGTATTGAGCAATATAATAAACAGATAGTTTTAGTTTTAAACGAGGCAGGTAATACCAGTGAGAAATTATATGATGAAAACCCAATATTGCCTAAAATGGTTCATATGCACCTATCACTCTCATGTTTTCAATTGACGCTTTCTGAAATCAATTGGAAAAGGTGTGAAATACAAATTTTATTAAATTTATATTATTCAGTGGCTTTTTAAATCAAAAGCAGGAAGGCTGTACTGAAACACTTTGATAGAAATTGCCGATAAATCTATTGCCTTCGAATTTTGATTTTTTTGGTTATTTTGAATAGTGGAATCGCAGATTAACTGCACAAATTTAGGATTCCCACTGCACAATTTAAAATTCCCACTGCACAGTTTGTGCCCAGCTGCACGTTAGAATAAGGTCTGAAATACAGGGTGTCCCAAAAAGAAGTGCTCAGAAGAAAATCCTAGAAAATAGACGAGATTTTATCGACAAAAAACCCAATAGTTTTACATGGCATAAGAAAAAGAATTTATTGACCTAAAGAAAAATTTAATTTCAATTCCGGTTTCAACGGGAATGGCATCAACTTATTTTTTTAAATGTAACACCCTATTTTTTGTACTTATTATTAAACACTGGTAACATATAAATAGGTATGTTTTGGTCCAAAAAAAAATTTTTTGTACTTTTAAAAAAAAATTTGAATTTTTTTTTAATAAAATCTATTAAAAATACTCTTAAATGATTTAAAAAGATAAAATAAATTGTAAATCATGAAATTCATTCAGCCGTTTTTGAGCAAATAATTTATATAATTTTAAAAATGCGTTTTTTGCAAATATGAATCTTTATTTTCTTAAATGGCACCCCCTATTTCGACAGAGGATTTTTTTCCGATTACAGTCATACCCAACATGTAGGTATGTAGGAATTTTCAATAGATTTTATTAAAGAAAATTAAAAAAAAAATCCAAAATATTTTTTGAAAGTTCAAAAAAAAAAATTTTTTGTCAAAAAAAAACTTAAAAGTTACCAGTGTTTAATAATAAGTACAGATAGGGTTATTTACGATGAACCGGAAGTGAAATTGAATTTTTTTCAATAAATTCTTTTCTTATGCCATATAACATAGTATAATTTCAAATTTTTAGTTTCATAAATAAAGAAGTTACAGGGGTGGCCCTAGTTCCGTAGTACCCGGTATTTTCGAAATACGAGGTGTTCAATGACAATTGGCAAAAGGCAAAAATGAGGTCTGTATAAAATTTCAAGAAACTATCTTTAGATACATAGAAATTATGTACAATATTTGAAAAAAAATATGGAAGTTTAACACCCCGCCTTACGAAAATGGAACATTTTTGGCGAAAAATGTTATTCTTACTTTTTATCTTCAGCTCGGTCAAAGAATCTATTCCTGAAGTTGAGGACACATGTTGAGAAAATCGTCGATTTTCCATTTTATTAGCTATTTGGAATTGTTAATAACTTTTTAAATATTAGATTGTATTTTCCAATAAAATACTTGCATGTAATAAGTAATAATAAACTTAATATCGAGCCACCCCTACTCCAGTTTCTAGCAATAAAAATCTTAAATAATTTAAACTTACAAACCATATAAACTTTCCCCATCAAATAAACTTTTATTGCATCAATAACTCAAAGAAGCAATTAAAAGTTACGTTAAAGTTTTAAGACTTCCTTTTTTCAGTTAACTCTAGCGTGTTTAACTCAAATATTATTTCAGGCATTGGAGCTGAATCCGTTGGAAAAAAGCGCGCTGGTAACTCGAAGTAAATGCTACAACCTCCTAGGTCAACCAGAAAAAGGTCTTGGAGATGCCGAAAAAGCTTACAACTTGGATAAAACCTACCTCCAAGCAATTTACCAGAAAGCTGAGTCATTATACAATTTAGGCGATTTTGAGCATAGCCTCATGTATTTTCATAGAGGTCTTCATATTCGTCCTGATATGGAAAGTTTTAAATTGGGAGCACAAAAAAGTAGGAAGTCGATTGAGAACGCGTTAGAAAGAAAAGTTGGAAGAAAACAGGAGAAATTAGGAAGTACCGGGAAAAGGAAGTTATTGAAGGAGTTAGATTTAGATAAAGTTTATCTTGAAGGTTTGCTGCAAAATCCTGAAGTTTTAAGTTTGAAGAAAGGAAAGGATAAAGGTGTTGTAGCATGCATTGAGGAAACTGTGGATTATTTAAATAAAAGGGAGGAATTTTGGAGGCAGCAGTTACCACCGAATGGTTTAAAAAGTCGAAATACAAAAAGAAAAAATAGTTCAAGAAATAATTAAGTTAGATAAAGTAAGATTTGTGATCTTTTACTAATAAGTATATATTACAAAGTTTTTTTGCTAAAAAATTAATTTCAACTTGTTTTTCTGGGTGTTTTTTTTAAATCCTGTTTTATAAAAAAAAACGCCACGCGGTTTTAGTTTATTATTATAATTAGAGATAATAATTGTGTAAATAAAAAGTACGAATTTCAAGTGATTTTTATGATTTTTTTTTCCAAAACTAATCTTTTATTTTGGAGATTTTAAGAAATACAGGGTGTCTCATTTGACGTTGGACTGTATGGGTATCTTTGTTATTATTGGAGATAGAAAGTCGGTTAAATGGACAAAGTAGTAGAGATTTTTTCGAATATTAATAATTCATTTACAAAAAATTTGAATATCGCATCCTTCCAACGGTATCTTGAAAAAACAAGAAAATCCGATTTTAAAAATATGGATATAACTTCTTTATTTTCGGTGATACCAAAAAAGTTTTTTGATATAATACAATTTTTTGTGTACAACGCAGTAAAACAAATGAATATTTTTTTTCGCTAATCGATTGACCGGAAATGATTTTTTTCTTACGGCAGCCATATTGGATTTACACATATTCGGAATCAGTATTTTTTTCTGAGTAATTTGGTATACCATATGTCATACTTAAAAAAAAAAAATTATTTGATTTTACAAACTAACATTGGACTTTAAGAGATGTAAATTATCAATAAATAAATGTAACTGTTTGAAATATTAAAAGTAAAATAAATCTTAACGCATATGTATTGACAGTTTACATCTATTCAAGGCCATTTTTGGTTAGTAAAATAAATTATTTCTATTTTTCTTAAAATATTACATATAATGTATCAAATTATTCAGAAAAAAATACTGATTCCGAATATGTGTAAATCCAATATGGCTGCCATAAGAAACTTCGTTATTTTCTGTGGTACCAAAAATGTTTTTGACATAATACAGACAATTTTTGTGTACAATGCAGTAAAACAAATGAATATTTTTTTTCGCTAACGGATTGACCGGAAGTGAACCAAACTTATTTTTTCTTATGGCAGCCATATTGGATTTACACATATTCGGAATCAGTATTTTTTTGAGTAATTTGGTATACCATATGTTATATTTAAAAAAAATAAAATTATTTGATTTTACAAACTAACATTGGACTTTGACAGTTTACATCTATCTATTCAATTTTTGGTTAGTGAAATAAAATTATTTCTATTTTTCTTAAAATATTACATATGATATATCAAATTACTCAGAAAAATACACTAATTCAATATGGCTGCTATAAGAAAAAAAATAAGTTTGGTTCATTTTCGGTCAATCCGTTGGCGAAAAAATATTCATTTGTTTTACTGCATTGTACACAAAAAATTGTCTGTATTAAGTCAAAAAAATTTTTTGGTACCTCCGAAAATAACGAAGTTATAGCCATATTTTGAAAATCGCATTTTCTTGTTTTTTCAAGATAGCGTTGGAACGATGCGATATTAAATTTTTTTGTAAATGAATTATTAATATTCGAAAAAATCTTTACTACTTTGTCCATTTAACCGACTTTCTATCTCCAATAATAACAAAGATATCCAACGTCAAATGGGACACCCTGTATAAAAATTATGATTACTCAAAAAAAAATAAAATTGAGGGAAATCCTAAATATCTTAACAATTGGGGTACAAAAGTGGCCTCGGATGTTTTTTATCAACTAAATGAATCATTTCGGCATTTTTTATTAAAAGTGTTAATTGTGGAGAGACCTATATAATTTTTCATTTTTTCGAAGTTTTATAAAAATTTCAAAGCAAATTCCGACTCTCGAAGATATTTTATTCAACTCAAGAATAAGAAATTTTAATGCAAATAATTTTTAAACGTAAATTAGGTTGCCTACTTTGTTAAAAATTAAAAGCTCATTATTTTTGTGTAATTTGTAAACGCGAGCTTGTTATAAATTACGAAATTATGTAAGTTCATTATATATGAAACATTAATAATCTCAACTTGACTTTTAATGCAATTGACAATAATTATTAACCAATTTGTAACTGCATTCATAATTATCTCAAAATGGAGATAAATTATTTAATCACACTTTTGCTTCTGGTTTTTACGGACAAGTGCGTCAATTTCCGTAAAAACGACCTGCAATTGTCAAGTTATAAATGTAAATTTGAATTTCCCTTTTTAAAAACCGACCGCATTGACCCGGATTATGTCTACGGCGCTCAGTTGAGCAATCACTTAATTAATCTCACCGAATGAGCGAATAATTATTGTTCAATTAATTAGGAACGAGAAAAATCGAGCAAAAACTATTAAATAATATTTGGAACATGAAACAAGAAACAAGAACAACTCAACAACAAGGTGTTATGTTACAAACTTACTATTTGGTTTAATTAAAAAACATATTTTTTTAAATAATTAAATTAATTAATTACCTAAATATTATTAATTTGTCATGAATTTACGTTTTAAGTATTATAATTATTAAATCGATGAAAGAAATATATTTTTAATTAAGTTAGTTGACTACTTTAAATAAAATTTCTTGATATTTTTCTTTAAATCTAAATTTTTCATTTCAATTAATTAATAATACCTATTAACCTTATTTTCGAATTTATAAATAAATCTCTCAGAGCTGCATTTGCGAATTAAAAAGAAAATTGATTGCAATACATCTTTGTTATTTATTATATCATTAATCAAAAATACCGAAACGGTATTAAAAATAAAACTCGGCCGAATGTTCATAAATTTTCGAAGATTTGATGAAAATTTGGATGATTAAGTATGTATTTTTAAAATGACCTTCTATAATCAGAAATAGGTAAAATATATTTTTGAGTTAAAAATAAACCTCTCATGACCGCATTAGCTCTGTAATTTTATAAAATTTCGAGAATTTTATAAAAAGAATAAAAAATAAACTTTGCTAAATGCTCAAAATAATTTTTCGAGTTGATTAATATAATTCCCCTGCCCACATAAACTCTTACTTTTTGAATTTCTCAAAAAGTACCATTGGTATTAAAGGGGGGGGGGGGGGGGGGTCCTGACCATTTCCTAGAAGAAAAAATAAAGGCTACGGATCTTCCCATTCCGGAGTTTTTCAATAATTTTGAGTTTTATTATGTGATGAATCATGCTTAACTTAGGGTGGGTTGCATGAAACAGTTTTTAAACTCGGTTTTAGCTAAAACCAAGGTCAAACTGACAAGTATGATGTTTTTTGCATGTATGTTCTGTCATACTTGTCAGTTCACAAAACTGGTTTTAGCTAAAACTTTTTCGTGCAACGCACCCTTAAATTCCCCCCGCCCCCTCCACCATTTTATTGTGCAACTTTAGCTAATTTTAATTTTGTGCAATATCAAATAAAGGTCTATTTATGCTCAAAAATTTAAGATTAATGATTTTAAAATTTAAAAAATAATAGAATTTATGAACCCGTTTTTAAGAAATCTTAAATATTAAATCTGAAATCTTAGGTCTTAAATCTCTGAGTAAAAATATACTCTTAAGGCCATTTTAGACTAGCTTATTTTGGTTCCAAAATCTTGTACAAGATCGACTCAAGGTTTATGCTCAAAGATTTAAAAATTATGATTTATACTTCATTTTTTCATTTTTTCATTTTTTCATTTTTTCATTTTTTCATTTTTTCATTTTTTCATTTTTTCATTTTTTCATTTTTTCATTTTTTCATTTTTTCATTTTTTCATTTTTTCATTTTTTCATTTTTTCATTTTTTCATTTTTTCATTTTTTCATTTTTTCATTTTTTCATTTTTTCATTTTTTCATTTTTTCATTTTTTCATTTTTTCATTTTTTCATTTTTTCATTTTTTCATTTTTTCATTTTTTCATTTTTTCATTTTTTCATTTTTTCATTTTTTCATTTTTTCATTTTTTCATTTTTTCATTTTTTCATTTTTTCATTTTTTCATTTTTTCATTTTTTCATTTTTTCATTTTTTCAGAAATTGAAACCTCATCGAACACCTGCCAAGCGAAATAAAAGTTGCAATACAAAATCTGATTTGTATCTGTATCTGGCGAAGGCGGAGACCAAAATGTAATTTTTATTCGGACCGGATGGGAACAAAAATCGCGATAAATCATGAAATCGAACATTATTGGCAACAGCATATCTCAAGTTTTTCTTGACAGATTTTCAATTTTTTTTCTGATTTGTAAACTAGATTAATTAAACTAAAACTGGTCTATCCAAAATTAATTATAAGCGACCAAAGTTAAGGTACTTTTTTGTAATTATATTTTTTTTATAGATTCTCCATTTTTTTATACAGGGTGTCCCATAAAATTCAATAATATTTAGCAAAATTTGATTAAATGAGTCTGTAAACCATTTTTTTTAAATTTTATATAAAAGAGTACCTTTTTACTTGAATTTTGCAATTTGAATTTTTGGTCTAGCACTTAAAATGGCTTCACAATTAATTAACAAAGTTTATGAAATCGCTCGGCGCTACTTTTTTTCCTTGCGAGCTGAGTGACGTCATTACTTCCTAGTCGCCTCGCGCGGGTCGCGGATTATACGCTCGGCAAAAGTGCTAAAACTGTGCGGCTTCAATTAGATGATTAGAAGATCGGCAGGTGAAAAAAAAATCGCGGTTTCTTGATTTGTCATCTACATACCGCGCTACATCAGGAAACGAGCGCTTTTTTGATATCTTAATTTTTTCTGTACTTTTGGCGCCCTGGAATTTGTAGTTTGAAATTAGTGCTTTTTCGACGCCGACTTTGAAAATTCGTAACTTATGATCCCGACCGTGTATATTCCAATGTTTTTTATTTCCCTTCTTTCTTTATTATTTATGAGAGAAAAAATCAGCACGATTATATTTTACCCCTGGACTTGAAAAAAAAATCCCAAGTGAAATATTAATAAAATAGCTCAAACGCGCGCTTTGGTCAGCCCCCTCTGCAGCCGTCAATTTTTTAAATTTTCTCAATTTTACATCAGATTATCAAAGAACAACAATTTTTGTGGTGTAATGAGCATAGTGCATTTTTAAATTTTGCGCGGTTAAAAAGTTATGGCGTATAAATGTAAAAATGTTGAATTTAGGGGTCGGCGGCTCACGTCGGCCTATTTTTTAACGGATTTTCATTTTTAAAAATTCTGATAAATCTACTTTTGGTATTAAAACCGCCCACGCATAGGGTTTTTTTAAATTTTAAAAAACAACGAAATCTTAATTTTTTTAAGATCGCATTTAAAAGAGTCACATTTTTATTCGAGTTTCGGTTTAATCAGCCCCTTAAATTTTATTCTATCCTAGCGCAATGTACATTTTCTGAAACCTTTCATGGTCCACTTTACGACAAAAAAAGAATCACTACGCTATCTCCTTTCGTTATCGAGTTATGGCCGAAAATATAGCAAAAATATGCAAAATCTCCGTTTGGAACCAAAATTGCGGTCTGAAATTTTTCACTTTTCACAAAATAATTAATATCTTCTAATCTATTAGAACCGCCGGGACGAGTAATAGCTTAAAATTCGCACCGTTACCTCCCACACCAAATTCCCTGAAAATTTTAATTTTCGGTATAAAATTACATCGTCCAGGCCCGTATTTGTACAAAAATTTTGCCAATTTTTTCCAAAAAAACTGTTTAACTGATTTTAACCAAATATGTTTTAAAACGCGTCAATCCATAGTGTTCATCTTTGGTAAAAATTTTAAATCGCTAATTTTTATGGTTTTCGAGAAAAACAATAAAAATCGATTTCCATGAAAAATTTTAAGCCTTAAAAATATCTCAAAAAATATTTTTTCGAATCTTTTCAAAATCGACCCCGCAAATGAAAGATAATAGAAAATAGATGAAATGTAGGGGGTCACTTGCCCTCTACACCCCCCAAAAAAATTTTACACCCCAAAAACTCAAACAAAACAAAATTTTTCTAGGTAATGTACCTTAAAAAATAATTAAATTTTAAAAAATTTAATAAGATAATATCGATAATTTTTACAAACTTATCTGTACGAATTTTCGTTTTTTAATTTTAGTTATTAAGCGAAATATGAATTTTTTACAATACACCTTTACTCATTTATTAGAAAGCCATATTTTATATAAAAATTCATATCTCTTGAACAAAAAGTCGTACTGCCTTGAATTTTTTTAATTTTTTTCTTATTTCTTTATACTACAACCCAAAATTATTAACTTTAAAATTTTTAATTTGAAACGCTACACACTTGTAAAAACCACACTAAAGTTGTATAAGATTTAAAGTGAAATTTCATAAGTAAAAAATTATAAAGAAGTAAATTTTAAATTAATAAATAATTCTGCTACTTTAATTAATAACTAATAGTAATATTTTATGAGAGTATTAAAAGATAATAACTATAAAAACGTCTAGAAACAATCAAGTGCACTATACGCGTGTACGGAAGAAATGACGTCAGAATACATTGCATCACTTGTTGAAGCGGAGGGGCTAATTTTCTTAAAATTCAAACGCTTATATTCACGTTAATATTTGTCGTATCGAATTGAAACAAAAAACAACTTATTTATAATTATGATTTCTAAAATACAAGATATAAAAATATCAATTATTTTTTTCGTTTTTCTTCCTCATTGTATGGGACATTTTTCTGAATAAAAAATTCCTACTTTTTTTCTACTCCTTAATATGTTGAAGCAATTTTACAACTTCAAAACTTTTATGATTTTTGTGAACACACGTAAGTATAATTTATTATTTATTATCATTTTTTAAAATCAAGTATGTTTTGGGAGCTTGGATTTAATTAAAATAACGAGGTTTCTAAACTAAAACCAAGCATAAACCATAAACTGACAAGTATGGCAGTTTTTGCACATATTTTCTGTCATACTCCTCAGTTATAACTTTTTAAGGAGTCGAAAAAACATACTTTTCATAGGAATTTTTTTATTTGAAAATAAAATAAATTGGACACCCTGAATAAACAATTTTGGTTCGTTAATCAAAAATACCAAAAGTGATTTTAATATTCAGAAGACCACGTTTTTCGATATTTGTCTATTTTTTAATTTCTAAAAAAGTACCAGTGGTATAATAAATTTGATCACTGCAATTAACTTAAATTATAAATGCTTAAACTTTTTCCTAGGTTGATAAATTAACGTCCCAGGGCCGTATTTTCGCCGTTCTCTTCGAGGAAGCTACTCGAGAAATTTTTGCAATCAATAATTCACGAATGAATACATCAATTAAGCCTAATAAATTATAAAAAATTCGTTACAATTTTGGGCCCGGGTGTAATGAATCAAATCCAGTTGTTATTCAACCGGTCGGTCGCTTTAGATCGTAGTAAAAAGAAATTAATTGGTTCAACGTAGCGCCGGTCAGTTTCTCGAATGATCCGGTTTTTGTTTCTTATTTCTTATCAACTCGCACTTTCCAACATTAAGAATTGTAACATAACACCTTAAACAACATTTCGCGCAAAAATTTCCTGAACGCAGGGGCGTACTCGTCGCATTTTTCACGCCCCGTCCGTTGTAGTCGGTAGATTCCTCGATTATTGGCAAACTTTGTTTATGTTCAACTGTTTATTAGTTTATTAGACTCGCTTTCTCCGCAATTCCGAGAGCCCCCAGGCTCACTTTAGGTTCATTTTACACGTTGCGTAAAAGAAAATATTGTAATATTGAAATAAGTCGCGCCCAACATTACTTCATTTCATTTACACCGTCTTTAGTCTTTACAAACAACCAAAAATTCAAATATGGAATATAAAGGCTTTTGACAATGAATAAATATAAAATAAATCAATTTTCGTAAGAAATTGCATCATTTCTAAGTGCTGAGCGCTGAGCGCTGAGCGGTTTGAATGAGTCGAAGTACAAATCATTATAATTTGTTTCAATTTCTAAAACCTGTAATTGGGTATTAAGATATTTTTAAGTAAACTTTGCACGAATTTGCCTGTCAGGAATTATTTAATAGAATATCACACGTAGGTGTAATGATTTCTAATCCAATTTCGCACTTTGAAAACCTATAATTATTTAATCCGCTCCTCGAAGGACCAATATTTATTCATTTACTCAATCAATAATTTTTATATCCTATAAACGCTTCGAGTTAAATTTATGATTCCAACCAAAAATTTACTAAAATTATTGTGATAAATTTATGATGCAATTTCTATAAGTTATAAATATCAATAATTATGTTACGTCCTGTGCTTGAAGGACCAAAATTTAGCCAACACTTTTACTCCAGCATTCCAATCTTTTAAGTTAATCACACTTATTATCCTTAATTGCATTAATAAGCCACTTTTAAACTAGTATACTAATAATTTATAAACCACTTGGTATATATTTAAATTTCATAATTATACACCAAAAATCAATTCACTAAAGTGCAATATTTTGATAATTATCATTTTTTATAACGCAGATGGTATATTTGTACGAACAATTTGAAAAAAAGAAAATTTGCCTTTTTTAATTTAAAAAAATTATAATTATGCAATATCATAAAATTGGCGATTTTTAAAAATTTATAACAAAAAATGAACGCCATTTATAACTAAAAATAAATTTGAGTCAGTAGACTCTTGTACTAGAAATTAAAGTTTTGTGGTGAAATTCAAAATCGTACAATAAAAAAAGTAGCTATGTCCGGTTGGCGAAGGATGAGTGTTTTTAAAGATTTTGTATGAAAATAAAGTTGTTTAAAAAATAAACGATGATAAAATCTTATTAAGTTATTATATGATTAATATTTCCACGTTCAACGTTCAATGTTTTCTAGTTAAGGTAAATAATGTTAATTGGGTAATTAAGAAAGACAGTGAAAATTATATTTTAAGTTCGCAACGGTTGAGTGCATCGTGGTTTATTACATCATTTCATTCATTACCAATGAGCAATGCCGCAAAATCGGCGATGCATAACTAACGACACACGCAAAATACGCCGCAAATAGAGAAATAAAAGCCTGACCTACGCAAGATGAATCTCCGACGTTACAAGGCCAAGGCTTTCTTTTAATTCATCATCAACAACAACCAGTAACTATTCTAAATAGCTTTGAATTTATAATCGATTATTTCAAATTTTGATTGAGAAAAAATAATTCAGATTTGCAACATCATCAAAATATATATATATACCGTATACCGTATACCGTATACCGTATACCGTATACCGTATACCGTATACCGTATACCGTATACCGTATACCGTATACCGTATACCGTATACCGTATACCGTATACCGTATACCGTATACCGTATACCGTATACCGTATACCGTATACCGTATACCGTATACCGTATACCGTATACCGTATACCGTATACCGTATACCGTATACCGTATACCGTATACCGTATACCGTATACCGTATACCGTATACCGTATACCGTATACCGTATACCGTATACCGTATACCGTATACCGTATACCGTATACCGTATACCGTATACCGTATACCGTATACCGTATACCGTATACCGTATACCGTATACCGTATACCGTATACCGTATACCGTATACCGTATACCGTATACCGTATACCGTATACCGTATACCGTATACCGTATACCGTATACCGTATACCGTATACCGTATACCGTATACCGTATACCGTATACCGTATACCGTATACCGTATACCGTATACCGTATACCGTATACCGTATACCGTATACCGTATACCGTATACCGTATACCGTATACCGTATACCGTATACCGTATACCGTATACCGTATACCGTATACCGTATACCGTATACCGTATACCGTATACCGTATACCGTATACCGTATACCGTATACCGTATACCGTATACCGTATACCGTATACCGTATACCGTATACCGTATACCGTATACCGTATACCGTATACCGTATACCGTATACCGTATACCGTATACCGTATACCGTATACCGTATACCGTATACCGTATACCGTATACCGTATACCGTATACCGTATACCGTATACCGTATACCGTATACCGTATACCGTATACCGTATGGCATAGGAAACACAAGAGCAACATGCACATAAGTAAATTTGACTTTTTTCTCATTCGCGGTTTTGCCTTGGTATCGACGATACATCATATATCATACAGTGTGATCATTTGAAAACGATCCACCCTTAATAACTCTAGTATCACAGTATAGGCAACTACCAGTAGCGACACTTGATGCAAATTACATGTTATTTGAAGGGACAATTTTTGGTGACCTTGACGATATATATATGTATACTCAGATACGCACGCGGCAAATTTAAATTCACTTTTTCTAACCATAAAAATGTAACATACATTTGCAAAGTTTTGATTAAAATTGTAGTTTTTAATGATTTTGACAAGCTTAAATGTAATAATATACAGTTTTCATCAATTATTACATTAATTACGGTATTTAAATTCAAATGGCGACTTCTTTAAAATTATTTTGATCATAGAGAAATGTCACCATTTGTAATTTGCAGTTCTAAACTCAATGGTACCAGATACGCACCATAGAAATGGTACTTTGTTAGACTCGGGAGAGTGTCGCTACTGGTAGTTATTTATACTGTGCTAGTATGACGAGATATACAGGGTGTCTCACTTTTTTTCCAGCAAAATTTTTTTTTAGATAGTAAATGTCATTGTGAACAAAAAATTTCCTATGAACTAATATTTTTTTTCGACTCCTTAAGAAGTTACAGCAATTTTAAAAAACCAATATTTTAAAGATTTCTCTGACACACTGTATAATTTTTCCTTTCATATCATCATGTTTTTATTTAAAAGATGTATGGTTTGGATTTTATCTTTCCCAACTTGCCTTTCTGAACATAATTGGCTGTTTTTAAATTAAGGGGACCAATTTAAACTTTCTGTCAAGAAAATTAACCTATCTGATTGGCTTACAGATATTAAATTTAAAAAATTCAACTAAAATGAAATTTATACAGGGTGTCGCAAAAAATCATTAAAATTTTGAATTTTTAAAATTGCTGTAACTTCTTAAGGAGTCGAAAAAAAATATTAGTCCGTAGGAAATTTTTTGTTGAGAATGACATTTACTATTCAAAAAAAATTTTGCTGGAAAAAAAGTGAGGCACCCTGTATAAAAATTCGACGAAACACGTCAATTTTGATTTCGAGGGGGAAACTTAATTACGTATAAAAGTAACCGCTACATGTCTCTAATTTTGCAATAGCCTCCTTGACTTCAAAATTTTAAATGGCAACCCCTAACACGCAATACCTCATTTTAAAGGAAATTAAAAGGACTTTAAATTGGTGTGAAAAATTTTGGAATCGGATCACCACATCAAAAGTTATAACAAAAAATGTCAGACCAAAGCTACAATTTTGGGGTAAAATTTGTCCCCTATAAGTCTGTAATAATTGATATTACATATAAAATAAAAAATTTATTACCAAAGTGAACCTAAAGAATCCATTGGTGAACTTATTTTTTTCCGGAAAACCCGAAGCTATCCGGAACCGGAGGTAACTTTGATTTTTAAATGGCAACATAGGTCGAGTTTGGTATGGTTTGATAGATCTTTCAAAAACAAATAACTTTTATTAAAATATTTTTTTAATATTTTCCATAGTTTAGAATTTATTCGATAAACAAAAAAAATGTAAAAAAAAAGTAAATAAAAATTATTGCATATTTTGAAGAGTTTTGTTTAAATATGGACAAGTATGATATTTAAAGTTGGTAAAATATTAGAATTTGTAGAAAGAGTTTATAAATTTATAAAATTCTTCAAAATATGCAATAATTTTTATTATCCTTTATTAATAATCTTTTTTTGTTTTTCAAATAAATTCTAAACTATGGAAAATATTAAAAAAATATTTTTATAAAAGTTGTTTGTTCTTAAAAGACCTATCAAACCATACTTATATTTTTCCGGAACAACCTGGAACTATCCGGAACCGGATATCACTTTGATTTTTTCAATTGCAACATAGGTCGAGTTTGGTGTGGTTTGATAGGTCTTTTCAAAATAAACAAAATATTTTTTAACAATTTTTATTTTGTTTTTCGAATAAATTCTAAACTATGTAAAATATTAAGAAAATGTTTTTATAAAAGTTGTTTGTTCTTAAAAGACCTATCAAACCATACTTATATTTTATCGGAACAACCCGGAACTATCGGGAACCGGATATCACTTTGATTTTGTAAATTGCAACATAGGTCGAGTTTGGTGTGGTTTGATAGGTCTTTTCAAAATAAACAATTTTTGTTAAAATATTTTTTTCATATTTTCCATACTTTAGAATTTATTAGAAAAACAAAAAAAAAATGTTAAAAAAAGTAAATAATAATTATTGCATATTTTCAAGAATTTTGTTGAAATATGGAGAAGTATGATATTTAAACTTGGTAAAACATTAGAATTGGTAGAAATAATTTATAAATTTATAAAATTCTTCAAAATATGCAATAATTTTTATTTACTTTTTTTAACAATTTTTTTTTGTTTTTCGAATAAATTCTAAACTATGGAAAATATTAAAAAAATATTTAAAAAAAAGTTATTTGTTTTTGAAAGACCTATCAAACCATACCAAACTCGACCTATGTTGCCATTTAAAAAATCAAAGTTACCTCCGGTTCCGGATAGTTCCGGGTTGTTCCGGAAAAAAAAAGTTCACCAATGGATTCTTTACGTTCACTTTGGTAATTAAGTTTTTTATTTTAGCGAAGTGCAATAAAGCGTTCTCGAGATAAATGGGTGGCACGGGTGGACTGAATCACCCTGTATACAGGGTGTACCATTTGACGTTTGACTTTATGGGTATCTTAGTTATTATTGAAGATAGAAAGTCGGTTAAATGGAAAAAGTAGTAGAGATTTTTTCGAATATTAATAATTCATTTACAAAAAAATTGAATATCGCATCATTCCAACGCTATCTTTAAATAACAAGAAAAAGTGAATTTCAAAATATGGCTATAACTTCGTTATTTTCGGTGGTACCAAAAATTTTTTTTGACTTAATACAAACAATTTTTTGTGTACAATGCAGTAAAACAAATGAATATTTTTTTCGCCAACGGATTGATCGGAAATGAACCAAACTTAATTTTTTCTTGTGCCAGCCATATTGGATTTACACTTATTCGGAATTAGTGTATTTTTCTGTGTAATTTGATATATCATATGTAATATTTTAAAAAAAATAGAAATAATTTTATTTTACTAACCAAAAATGGCCTTGAATAAATGTAAACTGTCAATACATATGTGTTAAGATTTATTATACATTTAATATTTTAAATAGTTACATTTATGTTATTGACAATTTACATCTCTTAAAGTCCAAAAATAGTTTGTAAAATCGAATAATTTTATATTTTTTTAATATGACATATGGTATACCAAATTACTCAGAAAAAAATACTGATTCAGAATATGTGTAAATCCAATAAGAAAAAAATAAGTTTGGTTCATTTCCGGTCAATCCGTTGGCGAAAAAAAAATATTCATTTGTTTTACTGCATTGAACACAAGAAATTGTCGGTATTATGTCAAAAAAAATTTTGGTACCACAGAAAATAAAGAACTTATAGCCATATTTTAAAAATCGAATTTTCTTGTTTTTTCAAGATAGCGTTGGAACGATGCGATATTCAAATTTTTTGTAAATGAATTATTAATATTGGAAAAAATCTCTACTACTTTGTCCATTTAACCGACTTTCTATCTCCAATAATAACAAAGATACCCGTACAGTCCAACGTCAAATGGGACACCCTGGATACCTACATACCTTTTTAATTTTTTCGATGGACATAAAAAACTTTTTCTAAAAAGTTCACTTTATATACATTGCATTTTCATCGATTGAACCCTTAACCCTTACCTTTTCGGGCAAGGAGTATACAGTATACCTATGTATACTAGCCTTTTAATCGACCAACCTTTTTGTAGATGAAGTTTTAGTTTTTAGTAAAATAATATTATTCTCAGCACAGATAATTCATCTGTACAGAATCGACTACATTTTTGCGGCATTAGGAAAAATATGAAAAACAAAACTTAAGCAAATCCAAATCTCCTCTGAGCGGAAGGGTGTATTGTTCTACTTTTTTGTTTTTGTTTCCAATCATTTTTAATTGAGTCGAAATCGAAAAACTACAATTATGTTTTGGGAGGAAGTTTTCTTATTCCTTGCTTTTGGCTGGTTTGTACAATCACGCGCAAAGATATAGAGGACACAATTGGGTCAGAATTGTTATTGAACTAGCCTTCGCAAATACGAGATCACACGAAATATCGAAGGACAAATTTTGTGTCATGTCGTGTTTGCGATCGCTTGCTTTTGGGTCAGAATATTTATTTTGTGTCTTCAATATCCTTACCCGTAATTGTACACAATGGTCGGTGGTCTAAAGAGAGGTTTTTGGGGTCTGGGGTTATAAAATTATAGCGTTATGCCCAAACCATTTTGCCTTAAAAGACTGATCTGTTCCGGATTTCTTCAATTTCTTGAAGTTCATCTTTCCCAGTGGTACTGAGAAATTAAGTTCTTCAATGTTCTTTCAATTTCTGATTTCCTTGCAATCTGGACCTTAATATTAAAGAGCAGATATGGAAAACGTAAACACAAACACAACGACAACAAAACACCAACTTGCTATTTCCACAAAGCAGACTGATGATACAATTCTATGCAAATCTGTAAGTCCTTACAGGAAAAATCTGTAAGGTTTCTTATGTGGGTTGTAATGGACGATGGACGGTTTCCATGGTTATTTTTTTGAAGTTACCCCTTCTGAGAGACAAACGAAAAAGACAACAGAAACAGTGGCCAAAAACACAAATCTTTAAAACGTTTTTAAAAAGTTGCAGTTTTGTTTTTATACAGGACTTTCTGTTTTGTTTTTATCAGCATATTTTCGACGCCACAAACGTATAATCGACACTACACATTTGACTTTTTATCAAAACATATCCAAATGTATTTGTGACACTATTTTATCATGATCATCATGGACAAGGACTGTTTTCACAAGCATTCCATCAAAATTATATTGTTCTTCACATCACATTCTTAACTTTTTATCGAAAGACCGAACTTTTTTCAACAAGTGTCTATAAAATACTGACATTAAAGCGATAAGATCGTTTCACCTACATTGCTTTTTGATCGACAATTGAGGTTTGTCGAACCTAGTTTCTTATTAACAAGGCGACCAATTAGTCCACACAAACTTTTCAGTAGTACTTTTGTAACTACTAAAATTAAACAATTTGTCATTTGTTTTGTAGTTTTTTAATGAGAAAATATCTTCAATTTTTGTACGTCAATAAGTTTTTATTTTAGATTGAAAAAAATATAACAGCAATTTTAAAGAATTGTTGATTTGCTGTTAAATTGATTACAAATTTGTTAAAAGTTAAAATAAATAATTGTATATAATTAACAATTTTATGTTGTCACTTTTTTACTGGCCAAGTGACGTATTTTAATGATGACTTTCACTGCAAATAATTTCAGCAAATCTCGTAATAATAAATTCTTGAACTTGAGAAAAAATAAATTACAGCAATTTGATTAAATAAACACAGGTTGAATCGTAAACTAATTTTAATAAAGATTTATGATGTCGGGGCTCGGTCTAGAATCTCGAGCCTACGAAATTACTTAATGACATAATTATTTACTCGTAATTTCTGCTCCAGATTCGAATTATTTATTTATGGATTTTTGAGGTGCGAGCGAACGTGATCGAGTGTGCGTGTTTTTGCGTGTGTGTATTTCGTATTTCTCACATCCGCAATAATGCAAGTACCACACCACGTATTTCGTATTTCATACCACGGGTACGGGGTACCTCAACCTTTCTCCAAAGACTATCAAACGACGAGTGGCCCAAACAAATCAACCGCTAACACTTGATCTAGTAAAAGTGATAGGCGGGTCCGCTAAATATTTGCCCAAATGCATGGACACTAGTCCAGGAGATCTCAGATCTGGACCGATGGTCCACTATAAAAGCTGCCCACAAGATTAAATAATATCAGTCAGTTTGTGGTGGATAAGACTGCGACTACTAGTCGCAGGAGTTATAATAAAAATAAAATGGACAAAATTTGGGTATGATCAATTTTATTGAATTAATTAAAATTATACTTATTTTTATTTGCAGGTGTTGACGTGCTTTATTGCAGGATTTATTGTTGCAAGCAGTGCACTTGAAGATCCTGATTTGATCCATCATTGTGGAGATGCGAAAGCCTTAGCCTTAGGGTTACCTGTTAGCAAGTCGTGTGGTGGCTCAGCACATTTCACAACTCCATCTCATGTTGCTGCATTTCAATTAACAGCACCTGCCCCTATCCATGCAACAACCCCAATCCAAATCCATCACCAACCAATTTACCAATACGCCGCCTCATCATCAGCACATGCTTCAAACTACGACGCATCATCCTACAAACAAAAATCATCAATCATCTACGCACCTCAAAACTACGCAGTCACTGAAGGATTAAGCGGATTCTCATCCAGAGCTTCACTGAAAGACATAAAGTACAAATCTAGTTACGACAGCAAGAACTCTAATTATGATAGCTTCAGTGGTTACAAATACACAGCACCTGCTATCAAGCTAGCCTTACCAGAAGCCCAAGTACTCAACCGTGGGTACCTTCCTGTACCAAAAGTAACTGTTCCTCAAGTCGTCTACGCACAATCAGGAGCCAACTACCACTCTGACTCTCACTCATCATATCACTCAGATTCATCAAATTACGCCCAGTATCATCAAATCGCCACACCTGCTGTTAAAGTGGTACAACCAGCCATTAAAACAGTTGCTGCTCCAGTCTATAAAGTACAACCAATCGTTCATCAACAACCAATTGTTTACCAAAAACCAATTATTCACCAACAACCAATCGTTTATCAAAAACATCAAATCGTACAAAAACCAGTGGTGATACAACAAGTCATTAAACAACAACCAATTCTACATCAAGCCGTTTCACACATTGCCCATCATGCCCATCAAGATTACTCGCATCAAGATTATCACCAAGCTTATTCTCATCAAAATTATGCTCAACAAGCTTTCGGTCACCAAGCTCTTGCTCAACAAGCTATTTCCCATCAAGCTGTTGCTCATCAAGCTATTGCCCATCAAGCTCATCTTGGCCAAGTAGCCCATCAAGCAATTGCACATCAAGCTATTACTCATCATCAACCAATCGTCCATCAACAACATATTATTAAACAACAACCAATTCATCACCAATCAATTGTACAAGCCCCTGTGATCAAAATTCAACAGCACAAATATGTACAAGATTATCATCACGGTAAAGAAGATCATTCTTCATACTACGTAAGTAAAACTATTTTATTCAAATTTTGAAAGATTGATTCTATATAAATATAGACTGAGTTTTTATTAATTAGGGATCAAAAATTATTTATCTTAAAAAGTAGTGAATGTGGTATAAAAAAAATTTATTGATAATTTTGTATTCATAAATTCGTTAAAATACTTTAATTTTTAAATGAATAAATTTTGGAACTTTACAAGTGTAAGCCAGGAATTGGAAAATCTTAAATTTTGATTGAAGTTACTAAATTCGCTATTTTTAGATACAAGTCGCCTTCTGGTGGAGTTTTATGAACACGTCAAATGAGCCACTATTAAGCAAAATTAGTGATATCATTTGAAAAAATATAAAATTGTGAAAACTTATCAAAATTTAATTATTGCGATTTTTTTCGAGTTTATAGATTTTGGTCTTCTGTTTACGGTAAAATCAAAATTTTTGTTCCACGACCAAAAATTCAGATGTTATAGCCATTTGTGTATTTTCATAGAATTTTTTTGGAAGTATTTAAACAAATAAATGCTTTGGATACTGACACTGATGAAAACCTTAAAATTTTAGAAAAATAAATCGTGACACCCAAATTTAACGGCAGTAATATATATTTTAGGAAGCTACTGCTTAAACTTTTTTAGAGAAAAATAATAACCAATGTGTAAAAAAATTCAAAGGAAACCCATGAAAAATATAAATTTTTGTATAAATCCACAATAATACAAGTATAGCAATTTAAAAATTATATTTAAAATAATAAGTCTACCATTTTTTGATGTTTTGATTAAGGTGAAATAGGAATTTTTCCATTGCTACCAGTAGTTTAGAAATGACAGCCATTTTTGTAAAGAATCTTGTTAAAATTGAATATTATTGAGTTTAAGTCTAAAATATTATTCAAAAAATGTTTTTTAAATTTTTCATACTTTTTTAAATTAGGTTTTTCATTTATAATTTGATTTTACAAAATTTAAAAAAAACTTCTACATGTTTGATTTTCTGGATATGATAAAACAAGAAATTTTTCTATACAATGAGTAATATAGAAATTATAGCTATTTTTGTAATACTAAAACATTCATTATTTAATGATCTAAAAATATGTAAAAGTATTACTTACAATTTTTTGAAATTATAGTTAAATATTATTTTCAAAATGCGTTAATAGGAAATAGGAGTAAATTGGTAATATAAAAATATTTCCAAAATAAAGAGCCAAAAGTTAAAAATTAGACATAAAATATTATTTAAAAAAATCAGAAATTTACTAAGATTCGTTTAAAATTATAATTTAAGAAAATAATTAAGTTTAGTAATTTTTAAAAATAATAAAAACGATTTAAAATCACAAGTATTTTTGTTTCTTTAACAAAATATTTGTTTGAAGTTAGTAAATTTTCTGAAAAATGCTTTCAATTTTGGATTTAAAAATATGTAAAGCTTTGTCTCATTTCGAAGGATTTAATTCCATGAATTTTCACTTATCACTACTATTAATTTATCTATTTAAATCCTAAAAAGTCAGATATTCTAAATTATTGATCACAAAATTTTAATTTTCTTTTTTTTTGTTGAATAAATAATAATAAAGTTTAAAAAATAGTAAACCTTAAAAATAAAAGGTTTTTTGTTGATATTTGATTAGCTGGTAATACAAGAGACTTTTAAAATTACCATAAACTAGGTAACTTTACTCGTTCAAGGTAACTTTAGCCCAAATTTTAGAAAATGATAGTGTCAGTTACCAACACACATTCTAAATATTTTAAGTATGCCTCAGTTTACGATAACAAAAAAATAATACAACTTTGAAAATTTTTGTATCAAAATGAATGGTTTATATTTAAATACCTCTAAACTTAGATAATGCCACATATTTGTTTTTCAAAAATTATTAGAAATTTTCGCTAAAAAAATGTTTTTTTATGTTTTAGGATGCCCATCCTCGTTATGCATTTGAATACGGTGTCCATGATCAGCACACTGGTGACATTAAGGAGCAAAAGGAAAGTCGTGATGGTGATAATGTCACTGGACAATATTCTTTGGTTGAACCAGATGGTAACGTCCGTACAGTGCACTACAATGCTGATTGGAAAACTGGCTTCCATGCAACCGTCACCAATTCCAAGAAAGCCTAATTTTTAATAAGAGTTTGATTTTGTTTTATTATTTTTTATTTTTTTATTATGTATGTGATAGACTATTTTTTATTAATTTTTAATAAACCTATTAAAAATTGCTCGTTTTAATACAAAAAATAACTTATAACCTATAACAAAAATTACCCCTTTATTTTAAAATTACTAAAATTCTTATTACGTTTTGATAATTTTATAAAATAAGTTTATGTTTTTCCTAATCAATAATATCCATATATTTTAGAATTTTTATTACAAAAAAAAATAACTTATTTTTAACTAAAAAAGTAAAAACGTATTTTGAAAGTTCGTATTTTTACTTTCAAAAGTAAATTACTCGATTTAATTTTATTTTGATATTTCTAATATTTCTATGATTTAAAGTTGCAAACCTAAAAATATGAATAATCGCTAAATATTAAAAATAAAGTTAATTAAATTAGCAAATGTTTTTTTAACTAAATTTATTAATAAATATTACAACTTACATTTTACAAGTATTATTATGAAATTTTTTAAATATTATTATTTTAGTATTTTCTTAGTAATTTTATAAATACATTTTTATTTAAAAAAAATGTTACTGTATGAATTTTTTACTAATATAAAAATTAGCATTTTTTTACTTTTTATTATTTTCACTAAAAGTCTGGTGTGTATTTTAGATTTTCATCAATTGACCTACCTAAAAGTAAAAACGTTACAATTTTTAATTATTAAAAAAAAAATAATATTAAAATTAATTATCCTGAAATTTTTAATAAAATATAATTTTATTCAAAATATTTTAAATTTTTACAACAAATATATACGTAAATTGAACATGTCATTGGATAATATATTAATTTTTTTCATTGGCCAAAGCAGGCATTTTTATATCAAAAGTTGCATATTATAGCAAAAATTCGCAATTTTCAAAGATAAACCAATAAATTAAAAAAATTCATTCTGAGGTCTAAGTTAGAAGGCACAAGGATTGAATATTTTATATAATTTTAAGTTTAAAAAAATATAAAAAAAATAATAATTGGTACAAATTGCCTTAGTAAACGAATTTTTAAAAATATTTAAAGGGGAAATTTTAATTAACTAAAAATTGATTATTAATAGGTAACCTTTTCATATTTATTAATATGAAAATCAATTAATTTTTATTATTTATTAGATAATTAAAAATAAATGCACTAGTTAGTGACATTTCCAAGTTACATAAGCGAAAGCGACTTAAGCGCCTAAAACGTCCACTTAATTGTGTTTCTAGATCAACTTTTTAATCATTATTATTATTAACTAATAAATAAATATAAAAAGAACGCAAAAGGTAAGAACGCCCATTACATCTTAGAGAAGTTGTTGTGTTATATAATATCGCTTTTTATTCTATAAATATACGTAACACACATTCACATATTGACAACTTCTTTAAAAAAATTAAAATAAATAAACCAATAAAAATAACTAGATTAACTAGCTGAAAAACCATAAAAATATAAACTGGATTTCAGCTTAAAAAATTAATTTATAATAATTTTGGAAAAAAAGTTTTTATGATTTTTTTGTAATTTAATTTATTAAGCTTAAAGTGCTTTCTTTTTAAATTGAGCCAATTAAAAATTATTAACACTTCAAGTTGAGGTAATTAGGGAAAACCTCTAATTAGAAATTAACTAATATAATAATAACAGGTATGAAAAATTAATTAGACAAAATTATTGGCAAAATAATACCCAAATAAGTAACAACAATGCTTTTTTTCGAATAGTCCCTAATTAAAAAAATTATTTCTCCAATTACGAATAATTATTAGTAAAATCCCAGGATTTAGTGATAAGGAAGAGACAAATTAAGCAGACGTTCGTGTCTCTCTACTCGTTACTAGTAGAATTTGAATAAATTGAATAAATCTTGGGTTAATTGTAATCGCTGGAGCGTGGACCTTTGAGGCCATCTTCTCGATCTTCACGCTAACGAATTTTACAGCTGTTCTTCAAATTCTTTCCCATGTTTCATTGCAAACCTTCAGAAAAACACAAATGGTCTTTAAATTTTGCGAAAACAAAGCTGCCACCGTTCATCTACCCCACTTTGTATTGTTTTTTTGCAAGATGAAAGATGCTTATAAATACTAAAGGAAGATTATTTTTTTGAGTATTACGTGATTTGTTTTTGTGTGGTTACAAGTTAGTTGGTTTGTACTTTGTGATACAGCAATTGTGGGATTTATTACGAGGAACTAGTAACATGATTACATTATCAGTAAGTTTTAATTTGGCATTTATTTACAAACCTAAAAGAATCTCATAATTAACCCTTATCAATCCAAAATTTTCCAAAAGAATTTTAAAACACCTAGAACTGATTTTTTTAACTCACATAATTAACCAAAAAAATAAATTAAAATAAAATGGATTTAGTGATTTGATTTGAATTTGAATAAATTCTAAAAATCTTCAAATGGTTTTTATATTTTTTTAGTAATCCTGATCTTCGAATTTCTACAATTCCTAATAAATTGTAAAGGCAATTATAAAATACAAATGTGCAATTTTTCTAAAGAATCATGATCAACTAGTAAAAATAAAAAACTTGAAATAATTACTAAAAATTAAATCATCCAAATTTTCAGTACTGATAAATATTAATGAATAATCACAACATTGATATATCTTGAATAATTCAATTGAATTATTAAGACCCTAAAGAATCCTGGAAAATGTTTGAATTATAACAAATCAACCTAACCTAACCAAGACCTATTAAATTATTTTATACTAGTAAATAAATACTATTCCCACAGAATATTAAAAATTCTTTCACCATCAAAAACGTATTTACTCTGATAAGTCACGATTATAAAAAAAATGATTTTTTTGATTGAAAAATCCTAGTAAATTCTGATAAATTCTAATAATCCCAAGTAACCTTTAAAACTTAATTCTTGACCTAACAAACTTAAATAATTTTAGTAAACCCTGATGATAATTTCTTGAAAATTTCGAAGAATTATAAAGCACAAACAACAGATCCGATAAAAAAGTGATATTTTGATAAGTACCCCTAGTTTATTCTGGCGAATGTAGATTAGTCGAGGTGGATTTATTCAAATATTGATTAACTATATGTTATTAATTTACAAAATTTATACAGATTTTTAAAATTATTTGAAAAGGAACAAAATTACATAATGGCTAGATAAACCGTGATAACAACTCTGACTGTTATCAAGATGAATATTTATATTCATAGAAAAATGATGCTGCGAAATTCTGATAATTTCGAATAAATTTTGATGTATTCTAATCTGATAATTCCATTAAATCGCAATTATTTATAAAGGCTTGAGAAATTTTAAATAATCCTCTGATCTAAAAAAACTCAAGAAATCTGTTAATTTATTATCGAAAATATAGACAGGTAAAACTAAATTAATTCTAAACAGTCTTAAAAGAAATTTCGAAAAAATGTTTTTTAATGAGTTCTGATAATGCTAAATGCTCTTACTTACATCTAGATGAGCCTTGATTCCTGAGAATTACGGGGTTTTATGAAAAAAATTAGATCTGCAGCTTAAATGTTTCTGAAAAATGTTCTGATTGCACCTTGAAATTCCAGAGGAATATCCAAACTAATGAGAAGTTCAATTAATACTAAATAAACTATTTATTAACAAAAAAATATACATATGATAAGTCCCAATAGATTTTAATAAAAAAATGATAAATTTCAAAAATTTTGCTAAACCTTAGATATCCAAATTGACCATGAAAAAGTCTTAAACCGATTAACGAAAAAAGATTTTCCAAAAATTCCAGCAAATAATCCATAGATAAAAAAAGTAACCTCCTGTCTCTTAAAATGACACAACTTTTTTTACAAAACGAAGAATCTTTCCGCTACTTGCTCGCAATTAATAACAAAAAAAATGACGAAATGTGGTGATAATTACCATACAATACGTGCATGAGACGTACAATTAAAACTTCCTCAGGCGATTAAATCATCTTTTGTTACAAACACCTTTGCATAAATTCTCATTATTTTATCTGAATGCGCAGTGGCCTTCCGTAATATCGTTTTTGGCCATTACCTACGTTTCCTGCGAAGATTACAACTTACCACATGATGATGGAGGATACGAATTTGGGTACGAAACTCCAGACTCCTTTCATAACAGTCAAGCGGATAGGAGAAACTTTGTTAGAGGAAAATTTGGAGGAAGAAACCCACAAACAGGTAATAAACCGTCACCCCAAATATTAACATGGTTTATCAAAAAGAAATTTAAGGTGCAATTGATGTCGTTGATTACACTGCAGGACCTAGAGGGTATAGACCACGTGGAAAGAATATTGCAAGAAAATTTGATCAAAATCAAAATAGGGTCCTACCTAT
The DNA here is from genome assembly GCA_963971135.1 of Stenus bimaculatus. Taxonomy (NCBI): domain Eukaryota; kingdom Metazoa; phylum Arthropoda; class Insecta; order Coleoptera; family Staphylinidae; genus Stenus; species Stenus bimaculatus. The sequence continues at coordinate 16,119,265 of OZ020180.1, read as the reverse complement.
AGGATCACGCGATGATCCTTATTTTGACCCAAATGAAGATCCTAGCTACAATTTTGGATTTAAAACACGCACCTATAATAGACAGGAAGGTAAAATTTAAAAGAACTCTAATTTTCGAAATACTAACATTCATACCTTTACTATACAGCTGCAAATCGATTAGGAGATGTGCAAGGAAAATACAGCTACGTAGATGATGTAGGTGAAAGACACAATGTCGAATTTGTCGCCGGGAAAAACACTGGTTTCCATGTAAAAACACCTTTCCCAGATTCCAATCCAAGAGCTTATGGACCTTTATTCTTCAGAGGTCGTGGTAAACCTATACCACGAGGAAGAACTTCAATTCAAAGAGGAGTTGATGGAAGCTACAGGTAAAACAGCAAAATCATATTAAAAATACAAAATAAATCATTTCTCAAAAAAAATCCAAACATTTAGTACATTCCCATGGCCAAATCATTATGTATAAAATTTATCTTAATTTTTGTTTTAGATTTGTTTCAGCAGGTCCTGATCAAAGACGTACAGAAACTAGTGATGCTTCTGGAAACGTCCGCGGCTCATACACTTATCTTGATGATAAAGGTGTGCAACATTCAGTCCATTACATAGCTGGTCCAAAAATTGGTTATAGAGTTTTGAAGAATGTTAAAGGACCTCATCTACCATCAGTTTTCCCATTTTCAGTCCCCAACGCTGATGGTTTCTATGATTATCCTTATGAAAGACCCACTAATAAGCCGAGTTATGATGATTCAGAAGATGGTTATAGCCCACCACCTTTCAGTAGCACTCCTCGCCCGATTTTCACAACTTCAAAACCTCCAAAGCCGGATTACGATTATAGTGATAATGGGGACAATAGTTATGATGATTTGTTTGATGATGGCACGAAAAATCAGGGAGTTTCTAAGCCGACGATTAAACCCGCAAGTGCAAGTGGTGGTTATGATCAATCTGATAATGGTTATGGTGGTGGAAGACCTCAAGGAGCAAGTAAACCGTCGTCCCAAGGAAATAAAAGACCAAATCAAGGAAGTAGTACTAGTAGGCCTCAAACTCAAGGTGGACAAAGACCACAAACAAATTATAGAGACGACGATTATGGTGGTGATAATAGCCTTGATGATATGTTTGATTTATTTGGTGACACCGGATTTAGCTCAACCAGACCTTCAGTAATTAACGTTGGTGTTACCTCTGGTTCAAGTGAAGTTTCAGGTGGAAACAAGCATACAATCGTTACTAATTTAGGTGATTCCACCTTTACGGTACCACCAGGCGTTTCAGTGCATGCTCACGTTCAAAACATAGATTTATTTCCTTATGAATCGAAAGTACCTTCTCCCACTGAACAATTGAGGGCTGAAATTAAAAAAATGAGGGATGATAGTAGAGAGAATGGGAATGGGGATAAGCGATCAAGAACCACCGAGAGCAATGATAGTGATTTATTTTAGGTTGTAATCGTATTTTAAGACTTTAAATAAATATTTTTTTGCATATTCATTGATTTAATAAAAAAACCTTAAGTTCTCCGATACTTTTCAATAATGTCAGTAAAGCTATGATAATTAAAGAAAAAATGGTTGCTTATGGCTGAATTCAAAAATTTACCTCTAGTATGGCAGTTTGAACCGCGAATAGCTAAAACTTTAATAATTTTCTATATCCTTTTGAATAAACTTGAAAAACTAACAAAAATATTAAGAGCATCTTCATAGACGCCCACGATACATTTCCCGTCGGAGATAATAAGAGGGAATAGAAAATCCATCCCACTTTTCTGGAGCTTCTTTGCAAATTTTAATCGAATCACCAATAATTAATGCGAATAGCTAGAGGGCGCGCGAGTTGGGGAGAAAATAATGAAAAAAATAAAATCGAACATTACGTGCGACAGGATATTTCTAGTTTCCTCTTTATCTGATTTATAAACTAAATTCTTTAGACTACAATTAAGTGAATATTTGCCTTCTGAAAACTTGCGCTGACTTAATTAGAGGGGTTCAAAGTTAAGGTACTTTTAGATCATTATAATTTTTTTTACATTCTCGATTTTTTTTCCATCCTTTTAAATTTAGTTTAATGACTTTAAAATCTTCTGTAAAAAAATATTGTTCACTCTAGTCCAGCGTATATGTTGGCGCACTTAATCACTCTTAATCAAAAATAAAATTCACAAATTACTTGCAAATAAAATATATATTTGTATATAAATTTTGTATCTACAAAAAAATTAATTCCATATCATAAAAGCTTTACAATAAATAATTTTAAATTTTTTTTAAATAAGGCAAGAAAATATAGTTTTCTTTAGTATAATACATAAAATAATTATAAAAGTTTTAGGTAACAAATTGTTCATGTTTAGAGCATTATAGTACGTTAGTTATTAATAAAAAAAACGAAAGGCGCATAAATAATAAATTAAACCTGCACTTCATTATCTTGATGCAAAATCCATTGCGCAGCTTTAGTTACATCCCACCCAGTGGCAAGTAACGCCTCACTGCAAGTATGTAATTGCGCCCCAACAACAACTTTCTGCAAACGGCATAATTTGATCGCATTAATCACATCCCAATTAGTATACTCCAAAGCTTCAAGACAACTCTCAGTATTCATCTATAAAAATCACATTAGAAATAAAAAATTTATAATTTAAGTACTTACATCAGGTCCTAATACCTTCGACATGATTCTAACTTCGTCAGAATCATAACCTCGAGCTCTTGAGCTAGGTTTACTGTCAGCGAATTCTAATAAATCCTCGCAACTAACATGATGACTTTGGCATTTATTTTCTGCATTATCATTCACATCAGAATCAACACCATCAACGCAATCCTGCTCCCCTGAAAGATCATCCAGTGCAGCCAACTCTGAATCTATTTGTTGCTCAAAATGCAAAGATTCAGTATCAAAATCTCTTGAGTCGTTCGTGTAAACTGGTTCATTTATGATGGTTTCATTCGATTCTTCAGTTGATGTAATTGGGGGAGTTACCACAGTGAATTTGTTCAAAGTGCCTTGTAGGCTTAGAGGGGGGATTATTAGTGGGTGCTTTCGAGTGTGCCGAGGTTTGGAGGTTAGTAAAGCTTTGTTCCGATCTCGAGGAGGAAGTGGGATTGGGTTTTCTTCAAGTTTTTCCAGATCTTGCTGCGAGTTTTTACGACTGCGAATATCTAAAGATGGATCTAAAAATATATTGATACAGAAACTAAACTTATCAAATTATCATTTAAATCTACATTTCTAGGTTTTATAGCAATTTTCTATCTGTTAATGTACACTAATTTTTCAAATCTCTCATTGGAGGGGTTTTCATCAATGTACCAAATATTGAAATTTAAGTTATCAATTTTTGATATATACCTGATCTATTTGTATCCAAGCAGTCAGTTAAAGAACGTCGTTCTTGTACTTTATGAGTGTGGGGTAAAGTAGATGTTCGAAGTCGTGGTTTGACTGTAGGTAAATGACCAGAGCGTATTAACCGAATTGGATTAGTTGCTGAAAACTAGAGAACACTTTAATATTAAAAACTCTTTGATGTAACATTAGAGCAAATTTTCTTAAATTGTAAGGTGTATCATAAATGTGAACACACTTCAATGATAGAAGTTTAAAAAATTTCACTTTTTAGCACTACTAAAGTTCAAACAGAGTAACTCTCAATCAATCTTTCTGGAACACAGCCATTAACTGTGAGTTGTGCACTGTAACCTGTTTTCCTTCCTGATCTTAAATCAAAACAGATTAAGAAGATCGAGGGATGTTGCAAGTGGCACGTAAGCTTCTTATTACTTTTGCCGAAAAGTTTTCTTTTGTGTACCTGTGTACCAATACATTTTCATAATAATTGTACATATTAAACTCTTAGTACAGAGTGGACTAATTTTAAATTAGTTAATACAAAATTTTGAAACGAGACATTTTTTGCAATAGAGTTGACATCAAAATTCGTTCATCCCTGATCTTTTTATTCCGAGCAACGTACAAAAAATAATCGATTCGATTTTTTTAAAGATATTCTAAATTTAAAATGCACAATTTAACATGTTAAATTTTGAATATTTTTTGTATGTTACTCTAAGTAAAAATATCTTTCCTAAGAGGTATTATACTGACTTACAATTTTAGGGGTGTGTTTTATCAAAATTTTGTATTAACTAATTTGCACTTACCAGCCAGTCCAATAAATTTGCTTGTAATAGACAAAATATTAATTTTATAGAAAACAAAACATGAAAATTTAGAAGAAATGTTCTAAAAATATACAAACACACATGATTCTTAAGCTCATAATAAAAAAATAAAATGGTACATCAATTGATTCCATAAAAACATAATTTTTGTGTGATAAAACCTTTCATACATAAAGGGTGGACAGGTTTATTGTGCAGACCATGGTAAAAGTTGGTTTAAAAGCAAGAAAATCTAGTTGACCTAAATTTTTTTTATTCATTGGATAGAGAATGTAATCTTTCTATCGAAAAACTTAGGCAATAATGAAAATATCTAAATGACTATATCATACTTCGGAAATAAAGCAAGATATCCCGGACATCTAAGAAGATTCTAAAAGAGCTTGCAAAGGGGCATCGTTGTAACAATGACAATTCTACATAAATAATGAAATTTAAACAAATTTTTTTGATATTATCGTTATAAGCACACTATTTCTACTTATCAAAAAATTTAAATTACCTGAGAGAATTCGGGAGAAGGACTTTCGACAAGACTTTGGTAAGCCAGTTGTGCCTGTTCAGTTACTTTGGACTGAAATAGTAAAAATAAACAAAACAAAAATAAAATAAAAAAACTAACAAAAAAAAACATAAACTTAAAAATAAAATCTTTAATAACGTAAGGAGTGATAATTAAACTACATTTGCGTATTTTCACTTTATTAGAGTCTAAGACCGATTAATGATTGATAGTGCGTATGTGATTTGTTAGGTTATAAAATATCACAATGAGATACGAAGTTGTATTCTTGTATAAAATATGGGCGGATAGTATTACATCTTAATGTTAATTTAATAATCTCGTCAAATTTTTATTTCTGCCAAATATTGTTTGGATTATATTTATCGATATGCTATATTAACGATTAACCATACTTATGATTGAAGTAGCTGATCACTGATCACATCAAATATCATGTAATGAATTAACAGTTATGTGTAAATAGTAGGATCAATTTATTGGGAACTAACGTAGATTTTTGTAGCTTTACGCAATAATTTGACGAGAAATATTATAATATTATTGATCAAACTTTGAATGATTTTATAATTTCCAAAATCGCTCCATTTATCAAAAGAAGTTTTACAATTTATCGAGGTTTTTCATGTGTCAGAGGTTGAAATTTGTAACCCTATTGAGTTGATATCGGTTTAGAGTTGACTCGTTAGATTTTCTGTCTTACTCTTGCTTACAAAACAATCTATATAAGTAGAACCGAGATGAAAATGGTTACCATGGAAATGTAGTCAACAATCCACCATTCTCAATACGTTATAAGCGTTACAAACTTCCACCTCAGACCTCAAACTGTTTAAAAATTTTTAAAAAAAGTAGCTTGGCTATTTATAATTTCCTGATAAAAATTGAAATTTAAATTGAATTTTGTATAGACAAAAAAATCATTCAAAATTTATCACTTAGCAATACAACAACTTTAAAAGCTAACACTAATGACTAGACAATCACACATACGTCTGTGATTAGATTTAGGTGCTTACAAAAGCTAAGGAACACACCAGGCGCATTGTTTGGGCTTAGAGATACATACACCCGCACCAAACCCTTTTTTATCAATATTATCAGCCATCAAGTCTTTAATACTCGTAAGTATAGAATAGCAACATGAGTTTTAAATCCATTTTACAACTAATTTCAATATAAATGCAAGCACAGTTTATCGAAAGTATCAATAAACTTATTTTCATCAAGTAAATTTATTTGAGGTGTTGCTAACTCAAAAATTTATAAACTCGTTTTCTTGTGTTGTCAAAAGGTCACGAATGTTATCAATGCACAAACCTAGAGGCACACTGTATAATTTTTGTATTTCGAACATTATTGAAAAAAAAAATTATTAAACTATAAGCAAACTCAAATAAATTAACCTATTTCAAGACTTGAAACTAATTGTAAATTTGGTATAATGTCTCTCGTTAATTTATTAGGATTAGATCTGAGTAATGATTATAAGTATTATATCAATTCCTTACAAGCTCGAGTTAGAGGAGCTATCATTGTGATGATTCTGCAGCCTGGAAACACTCGTTGGACTCAAGCCGCTGAGTACGCTATTACTAGGAGGCGGCGATCTTCCGAGAGTTTTCCCCAAAAAATCAGGCTTTAACAAGTGCGCATTGTTGCGAGATCGTATGGCAATTTCCGAGCGGATACTGCTATTTGAAGCAGACAACCGACTCAAACGTTTACGCCTTCGATTATCCAAATCCACCGAGCCTAAACTTGTACATTCCGAGTCACTACTACTACTCTGAGCGTACGCCTGTGGGTTGTAAGATTGTCTTCGGCGATTTCGATCGCGAATACTCCTCCCGCTAGATTTTTTGCTCTGTATCACTTCTTGCGACTCGGAGTAGCTCATTGCGCGAGGACGAACATCCTCATAGCGCGAAGGAATAAAACGCTCCCGCTGCTCGTAAATAAAAACGTTATCATACGTCTCTATAGGAGTGTATGTATCATAAACGTACCTTTCATCGAAAAAGCGTTCACTCCGATTATTAAAAGGTGAAGGCGGGGGTGGATGTATATCATGAAGGAAACTGCGATTATAATGAGATTTATGCGAGTTTTTATAAATTTTACGCGCCATACTTTCCGACTTTGTTAAAGTTCTATCCCTGTAAATGTGCGATGGGTAAAACGGGTTATTAATCGACAATTCCTGAAAATGCGCTTCTAAATTCCTTTCAGAGCATGGTGTATAAGTTTCCGCGTTTAAATCCCGACAAGAATTATGCGGGATGCGTGGTGGAAAAAAGGGTTTAGTCAAAAGTTCTCGCGATTTCGCAAAACAAAACTCAGCCGAAGCTTTATCCCACAAAGGTAACCGAATACTATTTTGCGAAACGTCATCTAATGAAGTCAATGAACAACGTAAGCGATTCTAATAAAAAAATAAATAAAATAAGAAAAAAAATAAAAATTATTGTTAGTAATTAATATTTTTGTGTGTTGCTGGTTAATACCTGTAAATCCGGTGTTGAGTGTGCTTCTTCGGAGAAGTTTCTACGTTCGATTGTCTTTTCGTGGCTTTCGGATACTGAGGGAAAGCGGAAGCTAAATTTTCGTTTGTTCGGCGAAGAAGGAGTTGTTGGTGCAGGGGCGCTCATCGAGCGCGTGCTGATTTCATTAGCAAGAGCTATAGCTGTATCCAAAGTTTTTTGGTCTTGAGCAGAAATTGGTTTAACCGTTGCTTGTTTTCTAGGTTTAGACAAGCGTTCACGTATTTCATTGCTTTTATTCGAACCTTCATGATCGGCTGGAGAGGGAGGAGGTTGACCTAAAAACAAAAATAGTAATTCCATATCAAAATTTTTTTTAAGAAATTTTTTCAAATGAAGTGAGAAAATTGTAAACACGTTTTTATAAAATGCTCAAGAAATCTTACCTAATGAATTAAACATCAATTCCATTTCAGCCATCAAGGAAGGGCCTAAATCAAGAGGCGGGCTATGATTATTTTCTTCGTCGCTAATTTCTAAATATTCATGATCTGGAGCTGGTGCTGGAGGAGGATTCATTCTATCACCATCAAGCAATGGAGCAGCTTCAATATCTTCATGAGGGCGAAATGGTGCAACAACTTGCATTGGAATGCTCCCATACTTTAAATTATAAAAAAATAAAAAATAAAATTTTGAATAAAAACATTAAAAAAATTAATCGACCTCAAAAATTTTTTTGTTTACTATCTTTTAAGTTTACCTTATTGCGTTCCAAAAATGTAAGGTCTCCAAAATAAGCTCCATCTAACCCAACATGTCCAGTATGCTTTAAATCTCCCTGTGGAGCACTGATCATCTCACTACGAAGTTTTCTTCTAGCTGATGTTCGAGTTGAATCTGAACGTAAGAATGTGCTTGATGGCAGATCACTTCCTAAGTAAGCAACAACATTTGATGGATCAAAAAGTCCTGTTTTTCCACTGGCTGAAATTCCTTTCCAGTAAGGACGATGGGAGCTGAATTAAAAAAAATGTAAAGTAGTAGTAATACATTCTTAATGTATTATCATACATGAGGTTTCAAAAAGAAAAAATAGATAAGATAGAATTGTTTTTGAGTGCCACAAAAGAATTATTTTTTGAATGTCACGAATTAATCAATACTCAACTCACAATATTTCTATCAAAAATGAATAATTGGAACAAATAAATTAATTCTAAAGGTGCACCGAATATTTGGTATTGTGTACTACAAAATACTTTCAGATTATTAACAATGCTTAGATGCGTTATACAAACAGAATTTGGTAGAACCACCCACAACAAATAAGTCACGGATATGACAGGAGATATTTGCAAAGTTATATTTATTTGCGAATTTATGATAAAAAGTAAATATTTGATTTCAAATTCAGGTTTCTAGTGCTCGAGTGCATTTTTTCCTTCAATAAACCTGAACGGTCCCTAATATGAACATTTTTGCAGGGTCGTATTAGACCAATTAAATCACCCCAAGACCCCAATCAATTATTAAACCGGGTAATAGAGTAAAACTTAACTCGAGGCTTGAGCCGCTTGAAGATGTATTCCAAGAACTCCAAGATTTTCCCATTACTATCAGAAGACTATATTCAAGATTTGACCGTTGGAACATATCAAATTAAGCTAGCATATGCCTACACATGTTCCCATATACAAAATTGAAATTATTTAATTAGAATACATTTTCAACCTAATCAGTATGATGGTGAACAATTGATACGAGCCTAAATTTCATCCAGTAAATTGATTAAATCTTTTAGTGATTGAATTTACGCTCTGAGCACAACATACCACTTGCTTGAGTTCATTTGCACTTAGTAATATTTTTGGTCCATATTCTGTAGATTTTAAGGAGCAATTGAAAGAAAATGATTTGTTTCTTTCAAAACTAACCTAAATGAACCAGAATCCATTACTGGATGGGCGTGCAAATCTGGAGCTAATAGTGTTGGGAAAGTGAGAACATAATATACCTCTGTAATATGGTTTCTTGGTTAAGCGCCCTCCAGACAATATGACAAACGAATGTTGGGGTTTGTCAACTTGTCCAAGTTTGGACCAACATTCGCAGAGTTTGCAAACGTAGGATTTTACAGTGTTTGCCACTCACACGATGCGTCTAAAGGTGGCTTTGCTAGTTTTAAGCGGCCTCCAGACGACATTCGAACATGGCCCAACTTTGTCCGAACATACGTTTGCCACATAAGGTGCTTTCCAAGTAAACTGTAACTACTTTGGAGTGAGTTACTATAAACTACACAAAGTAAAAATGCACTTGGAACACGTAAGGAGTCTGGCATGCTATTATTGAACCGTCCAACACAGTATCGCATACGACATTTCACCTTATGTCGATCATTTTTTGTAAAACGGTATCATTGAACATGTGACATTGTTGTTATAACGTACTTTTATTAAGAACTTAGAACTGACATTGACATTAATATAACAATAGTGTTAACATGTACAAACTAGATAATACTTTTAATGTATATTTTCAATAGCTGGAAAGCACCTAGAGTGTGTAGGCTCGACAGATGCACAAATGTTGGAGCTCGTGTTGACCTTTATGGAAGTTCGCCTCAGTTGCGTTAAATCTACCACACATCAAAGGACAAGATGAACGTTGGCCCGAATGTGCAAATGCATTTCTAATTCCCTCCAGACAATGTGCCTAGACTTGTTATGATTTGTACAGAATTTCGTATTGGTTTAAGTATTATTTAGTTGAGTTTTTAATTAAAACGGTAGTCATTTATCTAATTTTGATCTAAAATGGAAAAATTACCATTTCCGAATGGACTAATGAGTTTGTTGTTGGTATTGGAATACACGCTATAGGTTCGTGATTACGTTGGTGCAAAGTTCGTTAAGCTAGCAGAGACTTTAAGGGCGAATTGGGGAAAATTAGTCATTCATAGAAGAATTTTTTCATGCTCAAAGAATGGAGCGGAACTTTGGAGGAGTGGGCTGAATATTCAGTTAACTTTTCGCTCAATATTCGGTATTACTCTAAATCACTATCTGGTGCACCTTTAATAATTAATAAACGAATTGAAGAAGGCAAAATGAAAAATTGATAGTTTTGGTGAAAAAAGGACACTACTGATCTAAATCTTAAAAAATAGTTATAAAATTTGTAAAACTGCTGAAAGATCAAGACAAATATGCCCAAAACCTGATTAAACGAGGTAAAAATGAAGCAAAACTGCAAAAATTGTTTAAAACCTAGAAAAATTAAGGCAAAAAAATCAAGTGATTACAAACAAGTCAACATCTGATGAAACCAGTTATTATTTTTTTGGTCAAAATTAACTAAATTTAAAAACAAAATTCAACTTACATTTTATCAAGCACAGTAATGACATCTCCCGTCCTAAAAGGTAACATATGAGGTCCTTCAGTTGATGCCATTTTAGTTTGCACCTGCTCCGGCCTACAATCCACCAACCGCGATGCAATATCAATAAATCTTGGCCTCAAACTCGCATCATGCTTCCAGCAATCTTGCATTAAAGCATAATGATCCTGCGGGCAACAATCAGGTTGCTCCAATCGTTGAAAATGAGGTTCATCAATTGCTTCAAGAATTTGCTGTCCGGTTAGAGCAGCCCATGGTTGAAAACCATAAGAAAACATTTCCCATAAAGTAACCCCAAACGCCCATACATCACTCGCTGTAGTAAACCTTAAATAACTAATACATTCCGGGGCACACCAAGCAATAGGAAGCTTCAAATTAACATTAAAATTCGTTTGGTAATAATCCTTTCCTTGACCTAATGCCCGACTTAAACCAAAATCGGAAATTTTCACTTTATTCTTTGAAAATACTAAGATGTTTCTAGCAGCTAAATCCCTGCAAAAACAATATAAATACTTGTTATTTTAAATAAATAAATTTACCTGTGAATCAGTCTTTTGGACTCTAAATACTGCATGCCGTCACAAATTTGTACAGCAAAATCACATAAAGTTAACACTGGAAAGCTGGAGCGTAATGATGGTTCTTTCAAGCATTCCAATAAAGACCTCAACGGCGCTAATTCCGTAACCAACATAAGAGATCCTGTATCTAAAACAACCCCAAATAATCGCACGATATGGTGGTGATCGATTGAGTGCATGATCACGGCTTCTTTTAAAAATTCGATGGTGTTAGTTTGCATTCGCTCACGGGATAAACATTTAATGGCAACTTGAATCCGTTCGCCTTCGTTACACCAAACGCCTTGTTGCACAACCCCGAATTCACCCATTCCCAACTCTTTATTAACAGTAATATTCGCAGCAGGAATTATGTGTTTGCAAGGCATACGTGGAGCTCTTGTAACCGGTATATTATCATTATTAACGGGTAATGGTTCAGGACCTGATGTCTCCGTTTTTCTGGCCGTTAATAATAATTTTTTAAATTTCGATAAATAATTGTTGGGAAAATGTTTATCATAATACTTCCGAAGTCGGCGCATTTCAGGTTTCGACATCCCCAGTTCCGCTAAATCACTTTCAGTAGCGAATTTTAATTGAGATGGGTGGGTCACCTTTAAATTATTTCTGTAAAACAACGTTTTAGTTTATTTACATAAAAGTAGGTAAGTCTTACTTAAAGCTGTTAAAATACTGCTGCAGCTCAGCTTCGACGAGAAACTCGTACAAGCCAGGGCCTTTCTTTATAGGTGCGCTAACACCCTCTGTAAATAAATCAGTCATTTTTAAAGACATGAATGTGAGAATATGAAAAATCGCAATGTATATATGAAGGACATGCACTAGTGTTTATAAACATTCCTTGGATTGTTTTTAAAATAAACTGTGTCGATAATCAAAGCATTTTTATTATTTTATCTAAGTAATTTGTAGCATATCAGGTAAAAGTAAATAATTGGGAACACTGTTTATAATAACAGTGTACATACGAACTAATAAAAGTTATTTTAAGAAAATTATTCCGGTTACATGCATTTATCGTTAGCTATACTCAATCAAAGCCATGTTTCTTGCAATAAGTGCAAAAAAATGTATGATTCATACCCATCCTTTTATTATTTATATTTTTCTAAAAATACAAAGTTCACTACTCAGGAACAAGAGGGTTAACATTTATCTTGGAAATGCTTAAAAGGTACCTGGAAGAACTTCCATTTTACACTTATATTTATTTTTTTATAAGATGCAAAACTTTATTTACTATTAACCATCGGAATTTCATTTATTTGTAGTTTTTAACATTTTTTTACACCTAACAAAACCGAAAGGTGTAATTAAACAAACGTCAACTTGGTTGCCTAAAATTTAGCTTAAAAGAATTTTAGGTAGAATAGTGTTGATCTTGCTCACATGAAAACGAACATAAGTAAAATAATGAGCAACCCAATTTACACATTATAATTTTATAAAAGTAATAAATAATTTATAAATTTATAAAATATACTAAAGGAATAATTATTTATTTTTATTTAAAAAAAAACTAGTTTTTTATTAAATGTAAGTTATTTTATTTTAGTTCAGATATAATATACACGGTGTCCCAAAGTCTCGAAACGAAACCAAGTAGAAAATGCGTTGTCTTTTTCGAAATTAGTCAAGTATGTACTTTTTATAAAAATATTGTATATACTCTCGCTACATTGTTAGGAACACTTCATAGAGTACAGGAAAAATATTTAAAAAATAGATTTTCTTAATATTTTTTAAGCTAAGTATTGGAAATATTAATTATCGCTAGAGAGTAATTTAAATTGGAAGGTAGTCAGTAGTTGTCAGTGTCAAAAATTGTTTTTAAAATGTATTTTTGTACCTAATATTTAAATCTCCAATAAAACCCGTAAAATATGTAGTAATGCTTCTAATCAAATAAAAAGCACTTATTTTCCAAGTTGACCAGAGGACAAGCAGAATCCTGTGACATTTAATCACATACGTCATGTTAATGTATATTGAGTTGCCGAACACGCGGAGTAGAAATTGCATTTCTACTCCTTGAACTTCCACAGCAATTTTTTTCCAAATTGTTCAAAAACGCCAGAATGCGTTTACTACAGCAATAATATAAAAAAATTTGTAGAATCATGTTCTTGAATAAGAGCTTCCAACGTGATTGGAGGAAAATTTCTTTGTTGAACGACAATTAAAATGAGGCTTACAATATGCCTCGTTTGAATTGTTTCTGCGATTTTTTTTTTAGTTTTTAAAGGTTTCTCCTTATTTTTTATTTCCCATTGTCGGTCCAGCCTTGTAAAAAATCAGACTAAAGTAAACAATTGAAAAAAAAACAAACAATTTTAATAAGTTAAGTCAAGGTTTAATTAAGTATCCATGAATGAACGGGAGGCCCGTCCCTACATTTTTTTGGTAATCACAATACTGCTGTCCAAAGAAACTTAACAGGGTAATTTCTTCCAACCTCACTCTTTCATTGAAAAACAGCCAGCTCGCTATAGCGTACCCAATAACACAAATTGGGTTAAGTAGAATTATCTAGAAAAAATTGATTAAAACTTATTGAGAGTTCAAAAATAATTAAAATAATATTTACTTGCGTTCCTATAGACCAATAAAACCACCCAACATAACTAGGATGTCGACATAAACTATAAATTCCATGAGTTATTAAGATTTGATCATCAGATTTTGTCCATTGTACCTTAAAATAAAAAAAAAATAAAATTTATTTTATAACTAAATATTCAATAAAACACAATTAGCTTCAGTAAAGCTGAAAAAACATGAACCAATGCGTTAAATCAAAAATGTAAGTACCGAATATAGAAATTCATATTTTTTCCACCAGAGGACGAGTGGAATCTAAAAATTCCCAATAGACGATCATGTTTTTTCTCTGTATTTTTTAAGTTTTAAAATTTTAAAGATACAAAAATACTAGCACATTTACCCTATACATACCAAATGATTAAAATTAGAACAAGCAGTTAACATAGCCAATTTCCTTAAAAATTCACCAACCAAGCACATGAAAAACCCAATGTAGGAGACGTACGTAAAAGTTTTATATTCTAAAAATTTAACAATTATTATTAAATATTAAATAAATTGGTGCTTACCTGGAAAGAAATATGTTTCGACACCAAATTCCAACCATGAAAAAATGGCAGCTCCGACATATTGCGGGCTGTGATTTAAAAGAAAAGAATTTGTGCTTAAGTCACTGGGTCTAATATATGCTATGGATAAATACTCGGAATAATGGAAGAACGACATCACACACATGTACAATCCAAAGATGTAAACATGTTCAGGGGCTAATAAATATACATAGATTCCAATACTGAAAATGAAACCTAAAAAAGTGGCACGAACTGATACCTAAAATAAAAATAAAATAACGCGAATGTAAACTAAGAGTGATTTTACCTACCCCATAGTCTTGATTGTTATGGCAACATTTTAGGATAATATTTAAGACTGCGTAGATTAGAAGTAATACTAATGTAAGAATCACCGGTCGTAACCCTATTATGAGTACTAAGGGTATGTAGAAGGTAATTAAAAGGGAAATTGTGCTTAAAAATGAGTATAAGGACAGTTTTCCTTCTCTACACAACATTTTTGAAAAATTATTTGCTCATCTCATATTTCAAATTTTATAGGTTAAGTTGTTTGTTGTCAAATTTCATTCCTTGTGCTCTCTCTTTTCTCTACACTACAATCTTCTGTGGTTCTATAAAATTGTAATACAGGGTGTCTCATAAAACCAATTTATTCATTTTGAAAAAAACTTAAGGCCGGTATGACCGACAATGCTTTAAGAATAACTTAAATTTTTAAGACATCATCTAAAACGAATACTTAAAACTAAAAATTTGCAATTTTGAAGATCGGTATCGATGCTTATAAAAGTCCAAAAAATCTAGATTGATTAAGATTATTCAAAGTTTCCTAACATACGAGTTATAATATTTTTTGTTGATTGTAAATTTAAAATTAGAAAAAGGACCATTTTATCAATTTTGACGATCATACCTGATTTACGAACGCAGTTATGTCAAATATTACAGCTCTCTGCAATCAGTGAATTAGGCATGAATTAGTGGGATTTAAATTATTTGAAAGGTTTACGTGCATAAAAATTGTAAATGCAATGTATTTAAAACTATAAATTTATATTATAAGTTAAAAAACTACTTAAAATTGAAAATTATCATATATTTTATATAAAAAAAAACAAGTATAAAAAAATGATATAATTATTACTATTTTTTAATGTAAATGTAAAATAAATAAATTTAAAAATATTAGGGATACCCTTTTATACTTTCTACTTTTATTTAATATAATAAAAAAATATCACTTCGTCAGATTGTTATAATTAAAAAATACAAATACCTATAAGAGGTAAATAAACCTATTAATAAATATTTACTTAAATCTATCGAACGATAAGTAAATTAAAAAGTTTTCCTATGCACAGCTCTTTGTCCTTCTTCATCATAATCTTTCTTTGATACCCACATTTTTTTAAAAGTATCTAAAGCAGCCAAAATTGAACCGCCAATCCAAGTAGAATATAATCGTTCCTGCGGGGCAGTAATTTTAATTTGCACATCTTTTGAAGAAATTTTCTTGATTTCCGTAAGCAATCTATCACCAAAACCTTTACACAACGTTGAACCACCAGATAAAACAATGTTTTTGAACAAAACTTTTCTTAAGTCCAAATCTGATTTGGTTATTGCAAATAAAAGTACTTCATGCAATCCTTCATACTCTTCACCAATCAGGTCGGGTCTAAACAGTACTTCGGGTGCTCTAAATCTTGCAGGACCGATTTGTATCGTGTTTCCATCTGGTAAGATGTAATTAATGTGTTCTGCTTCCATCGCTTCTTCTTTACTAGGGTTATTAGCTAAATAACAAATTTTTTCTTTGATTGTGCGCACAGTTTCAAACTCAGCGGTTGTGCGGAAATTAATTCCTTCTTTTCGTAATAAAAGTTTGAGATATCGACTGACATCTCTACCGGCTACATCCACTCTCATTATGCTATGTGGCATTGCAAAACCTTCGTAGATCGGTACGGCATGTGTTACACCATCACCTGAATCCAAAACGACTCCTGTTGTGCGACCAGTCGAGTATAAACTAAGAACAGCTTGCATCGATATAAACATGGCAGGCACGTTAAACGATTCGAAGAGTATTTCAGCCGATTTCTCTCTATTACACTTTGGATTAAGTGGAGCTTCCGTTAATAGCACAGGATGTTCTTCAGGAAACGTTGACAGCTGTTCCTTACTGTAAATGTAACTCCAAATTTTTTCCATATCATTCCAATCTGTTACAATTCCATGCTCCATGGGGTATTTAATCGATAATAATCCCCTATGCTCTTCAGCCGTGGGACCTATAAAAATATCCCCTTCCAAACCACCAGCCATAACTCGAACATGCTTTGGTCTTCCAATATAATTTGGAAAGCGACATTTTGGGATTTGATCACCAGCAAACCCCGCTTTTATAACACCAGAGCCATTATCAATTACTACTGGTTGATTAAAAGTAACATCATAGTTTTCCATTTTATTTTAATGATTTACCTAAAATTTTATTGAATCATATACACCTAAATATGATTGATTAATGAATCTTGGAATTCCTGTACATGTATTGAGTTGTAGTAATTTCAGTTATAGGTTGAATATGGGAAAATTAACGAGTGTAATTGTAGAAAATAGGGTGGCACTTTAAAAATCTCAAGTTTTAGGTTATTTGAAATTTCTAGACTTTCTAAGTTATAAAACTCAGATTACTGTAAGTGTGGTTGCATTACCTTACAAATGTAACGTGTTTTTTTTATTTATATTTTTATTCAGCAATGCATGAAAATCCTTTTCACACTAAACTTACAATTTTTAAAATAAACAATAATACTTAGTAATAAGTATGAGGGATAATAAAAGGCTCGTTTAAGTCTTAAATGCAGTACTTTGTAATGTAAATCAGAGAAAAATTAAAAAAATAAGAACTTAACAAAATTTTATCAATAAATTATTAGTTAACAACTTACATCGAAGTGATAATATTTATTATTGAGTCATTAACAAAAAATAAGATCTATTTATTAAAATTTCAGTTTAGAACAGGTAGATAATAAGATATAACTTGTACTTCTAGGTATAGAACTAAATACAGGATGACCCAGTCATCAGTAATCGCCGTGTAATCGCCAATATGGCGATTCTAGCTAAGCGATCTCCCTCTTGCGGCATAGCGCGGAACTATAAAATGACGTCACTCCGTGATAGTATTTTCATAAATATGTAGATACATGAATGCCCCACAATTTAAAAATATTTTCGATATATACCGGGTGTCCCAACATGGACTACTGAACCAAAGTTGTTTTTTAAATAGAACACCCTGTGTATATTTGTACGCTATTATATTCTGCATTATTTTGTATAAATCACTATGAGCCTAAATCATTTCGTTTTGGAAATATTCAGCTCTTTATCAATAAAAGATTGCGTCCGACAAAACAGCGCCACCTACAATTAAATACATTTAACTAAAAATATTCGACTGACTTCAATGTCAACTGATGTCAACACAGGTTATGTTATGACTTTTGAGCTGTTACAAAAAAATATTAATAATGGTCACAGATTCATCGATCATCATGGTCGTCGGAAAAATAGCGTACGCAACACGCAAGAAAGTGAATTTCGTGGTCGTGTGCCTCGTTCACACAAAATTCGTCACTTACACTTATACACGGAAACAGCGGATTTTAAAATTAAAATTTTGACATTACTGTCAGATACATTTTAATTACATTTCATTTACGTTTTAATTGAAAGCAAAGACTTCTATGTTTTCTGTTGTTATACATTTAGACCGGACACGCTTGACATTCCCATAAAATAGGTGTTTTTCATTTGCCACTTTTACCTGCTAATGAGCTAACTTTGGACGTTTAACTTTTACCATTTAATCCAATAATAACCGAAGTTATCGTAATCCATCGGATTAGTTGTTTGTTGTATCTAGTAATTTGCAAAATAAAGAAAAACATAGCTATTTTAAAATAGACACCAGCGCCCCCAATGTGTATCAGCGTGAACTACGGCGGCCATTTTAAAAGTGTCCGTTAGCTATATTTACCTCGGATATTTTTTATTTTCTTAATTTTTGGTGTTCTCAAATGAAAATCGAATTTGACAAGTTTTTATGAGTATTATAGGTTATGTGATCCAATATTTAAAATTTTTTTAAAAGAGTGGAGGATATATGTTTTAGGTAATATCATATATTATCTAATAATTATCCAAAGGTTTACAAAGACGAGAAGTTGTTCAAGCGATAGATCTGGAACGTGAAAACATCGTGAAAATCCATATAAAAATCGACAAGTCGATCTCAATAATAAGAAGAAAGTGGAATCTAACGAACATTTGTGCTGTGTTTGCCGACAAGCAAATCGAAATCGAATTAAACGTTCTGCAGTTGATTTATGGATGCACGAGAGAATTTACTGCAACACAAATAATCAGTTTTGTCCACATCATTTAGAAGACAATAGATTTAATGCCGATTCGATTAGAGAATTAAGACAGCTGGCAGTTCCTTATGGTTTTTAACACAGAATGAGCAAGAGGATCTAATTAATACTCTTACAGAGGTCAGGTTGAAAAGTAGCAAAAACAGGCTACAATTGATTTTGACTCAGAAACACTGGCAGATTCTGACTCTACTGCATTAAATAAAAGACAATTCGATACGATTCTTGATCAATGTGATAATGTTACAAGTAAGCTGTTATCGCCAAGAAACTATGTTGGAATGTTTTTGATTAAGATGAGATCCGAACCACCTCAGTACTTATCAGCTATTATGTTTGGTCTGAGGCCAAATCATCAGCCTCGAATTAGCGAAATTATTCATCAAGTAAGATACTTACAAGGTTCTAGATTCATTCATTATTAGAAATTTTGTACCTTGCTTTCTTGGTTTCAACATGGATTTAATCATATTACAAGGGAAGAATTACGTGCTGTTACAGTACTACTCCGTCAAACCGGTTTTGTAGAATAAACGTAAATTCCTTAGTTGTCCTTATTGATGCAACTTATTTATTTATTCAAACTGCAAGAGATGATTATTGTCAGAGGTTAACATACTCACTTCCGGGACAAAATAATGGTATTAAGTTTTCGGTTATTACCGCTCCTGATGGGTATATTGTAGATGTTACAGGCCTTCATGCTACTGATGGAAAAAAGTAATGATTCGAGTATATTTAATGCGATGGGAATAGAAGAGGTAAAATAATATTTTTTTTAGCTAAAATAATATTAACTTCTTTTCATTAGGGTCTTTTCATTTCTATATTATGTATCAAGGGTATCGTGATTCAAGAGATTTTCGCTGTAATTTTTGTATAAATGTATTCATGCCACATTTCTTAACACCAGCAAACAACGTCAACTTTCTTGCGAACAGGCTAACGAATCTAGGTAGATTTAAAAAAAATGTATGAAACATATTTAATTATGAATTATTTCTTTATTTTAGAATGGTAACCATGTTACGTTGGGTTATAGAGGTGGTTTTTGGTCGCCTACAAAACAAAGTTTGATTTTTAAGAAATGTTGTCCCAAACTCATATAGTACAGAAGCTATGTGGCCAATATTTATAAGCTGAATTCTATTTTAATATACATATAAATTATAATTTTCCAATAACTTATTTTAAAGGTTTTGTGTGCAATCTCTAATGCCTTCTTAATTTACAAAAATAAAAATTATTTTTTGTAATTATTCTATTTCTTAATTAATATTATGCCATGTGTTGTTGGCCCCGATCAGGTAGGAGTTCATACGAGCATAGGTAAATCCCCCAATGTCTACCTTTATTTTATTTGCACGGTGTTTTGTAAAAAGGAGCCAACACACAGACTAGCAGAAACTAAGTTTATTTGCAAATAGATTGCCAAATATCCATTTTAAATTTTGCAAAATCGAACCAAATTTGAAACAATCAACATCTCAAAATCAACTACCAGTGGGTTGGTTCCCTTTTGTATAATACCACCCATTTCTACAAATAAAATGTAAAATCGTCGATCTAAAAACGTGAAACTCGCTTGTGCTGCTATAATTGTTGCAAAAATTACAACTGATAAATAAGAAATTAAAAAAACGAAAAATTTGGTGAAATGGGAAAGCATGAATGACAATCATACCAAAATTCGTGTGTATGTAACAGATTCGTTCACAAACATGTATGGTCAAACAAATGAGTGGTGCGCTTTACAACATGTCCATTTTTCTGACAAATACAATTTTTTGTTCGACGAATTTTTGAAGATTTGCACAGACATCTATTGAAACTCTGTCCTTGGAATGTTTCGTCACGCACTTTCTTAATGTTATAAATATTTCAGGTATTTCTTCAGAGAATTGTACTCCAGATAAGATGTCAATACCATTTTCTGTAGCTCTCCTTTGTCCTTGCACCGAATTTTATATAATATTATTCACATAATTTTTAACTACCATGAAAGACTATCTGAAGTCGGTGAAGAGTTACGTTGTAACGGAATCGTGTTTCCAGTGTAGAGTCTAAATGTTCTTCAGCACGTACATTGGCTGAAGTCTCAGCTAGATTTAAACCCTACCTTCAGGTCTGAGCTGAAAAGAGCTCAATACAGCGACTTTGAATTAAGTTGTTGAGCTTTTTAATCTGCAGTGGTGCATTCAGGTGGTGAGAAACAGAGTACGTTTTGCTAAATGTCTGAAAGGAAATAGTCAGATAAGTAAATGCTTAAAGTATAGCATGCAAATAGAAAAAAATTAAATCGTTTTTTTAAGTGCTTTTGTTTCTATTTCTTGAAACAGAGTTTTTTAGGTGAACAACTACATTTATCCAATATTCATTTGTTTTCTGCCCAAGTTCACTACTACTAAGCTTTAAGACCAATCCTCCTTTCATGACGTCATACGAATCGCAAATAGCAAAAACTGATTATTTGCACTCAAATTTCAATATTTTGATAGTAAAAACGATTTGTATGAGTTTGGGACTGTATCGGGCACTAATTCATTAAGGCACACCCCGGGCTTAAGCAAAATTTACCTTCAAAAAGTCCCCTCTAACTTTGTTATTAAAAAAAAAATTGAAATTTTGCACATTCAAAGTTGAATATATGCTCCTTCGAACGGACAGACTCCTTTTTTTGATATTTTGATTTATTGTCTCTGAATTCACTCTTTAATTGTGTGTAAAATTAACACTTTTTGATGGAACATATCTAACATAATTTTAATTTTTTTTAAAATTGAGTCTGTATGTTCGAAAATTGATGAATGTACTTTACTATAAAAAATAGAAAATGAAAAAATATTAAATAACAACACGTCCAAGGGTCCCCAAGCAAACGTCTAAAAATGCACCGGGATGATTGCTCTTAAGTTAAAAAGAAGTTATTCTAAATGCCTGCGACATATACATATTTACATTAGAATTTTGAGGACCTTGCTGCAGAAAGGGGCAGCTCCTTTTTCATTAAATTTTGAGTTAATACTTTTACTTGAGTTAAAAATAAAACTGGTTTATTTGGTGCAAGAAATAAATAGACCCCTATTTCCCTATAGTCATTATTGAATCTATTTATTTCTTGCAGTAAATCATATTGTTTATACGTGTAAATTTGATTGCCTAAAAATTAAAATACAATTTCTTATTTTTTTACTTTATTTTTAAATATATTATTTTTTTTTGGTCGAAAATTAAGTTACTTAGTTGTTTAAAGTTGGTTTTTATTTTTACTATAATTTTTTTTTAAATTAAAATAAAAACAAAACCCAATTTTAAAATCTAAGAATTATTATAACTTAAATTTCGACCGAAAAAAAAGGTTAGTAGTGAACCCTCTTAAGTAAGAGTATTACCTAAAAAATTATTGAAAAAGGAGCTACCCCCTTTTTTCTGCAAGGTCTTCATTTATTGTTGATTAATTGTTAAATTGGTTAGTGCCCGTTAATAATAATAAATAAATAAATGTAATGCATTAATAAACTGTAAAAATAGATATTAAGTACCTTAGTCCTCATAGTCAAACGTCAAAACTTTTTGAAATTATAGTAGTGTCACGCGCAGCTTAATGAATGTAAATACTAAAAGTACATTAAATATTAGGATATTGCTGGACAAGAGCTCGAAATATTTCCGTTATCAGGTCATGATCTTGCGTCTTCAACAACGAACTCCAACCATCGGTATTTATTACTTTTGTGGCATTTTTCTTAATAAAGCTCAAAGCTTTTGAGTGTAACTCGTTTGCATTATAGAGTCTAGCCAAACGAAGCACTTCAGCTGCATTTTCAACGTTTATGTGTCCATATAAAGTTTCTACGCATAGTACTCTTAGCCTATTCAAGCCATACTTATTGGCCGCTGCTAATAAATCAGCAGCCATTGTCCCCAAATGTTGAACCTTCCCACTATACATAAAACATAACATCTCTTGCAGCACATCATAATCCATATCTGTTATAACCACAATGTTCTCTCGCCTCTCTTTAGTATCATGCTCAAACATCGCTCGAAAAACCGGACTTTGGGCGGCTAATATATTTTTGTGAGCCCGAATTTGATTATCGGAAACAGTAAGTGTAACGTCACACAAAGTTTGGTTTTTAAACATTTTAAATAAATCATCAATTAATGTATTTTCATTATGAAATAGAGGAGCATCTAAAAATCCTGAAGAATTTAGAACTTTACCTCCATTAATACCTCCTTTACCCTCAAATAATATTGTTAACTTATCTTCATGAATATAACCCTTTCTTTCATCAAGAAGATCATCCATTTTAAGAAAAGTTTCAAAACCACATATATCCTCCCTTAACGTTAAAAAACTTTCGGTTTTACTCATTTCGTTGACTTCTTCATGCTGTTTATTTAATATGCTGAATTTAAATTTCAAATCGATTCTTATAGGGTATGAAATTAATCTGATAAACACGGCAGCATATTTATCATAAGAGAAGTTTAATTGGTCCAACTCTAAGCGCCATTTTATTTCATTATTTGTTCCGGGAATGGTTTTAGAAAGATTGGAGGTTGTAATAGTGCTGCCCTGACAAAATAAACTTATGTCTTCAATCGTCCACTTATGATGAAAGTTGAAAATATCACCTTTTCTAGTATGGGACCAGCTTGATTCTTCTTCATGTGATGAATGGTTGGGGATATTAGTTATATCCATGTTACTACTGATTTATAATTTGTGCAATATTTAGTCGCAACCCTTGATCAACGAGCTTCTGCAACAAAATATTAATATTCACAACATTATCTGGACAATTGAAAAGAATTTGATTAAGAAAGTGATCACACCCGCAAGTGCAGCTAGGAGACTTAACGGCTCTAATCCTGAATAAATGGCTATTACAGTATGTGTGTCTAATCCTGCATAGAGTAGTTATAAATTCCCTCGATGAATAAGGAATGTTCTTGAACCATGGAATTTTATTTACTTGATCATTAATTAATTTATAAGAAGCTCCTTTAAAGTGAGTTGAATTATCGTACTCCAACTGCCATTCTCGGAAACAGAGTTCTTAAAAACTTTATAAAACTCGGAGTAGTGTAACTTATTATCGGTAAGTTCTTCGGTCAATCCTTTCTTAGCCAATGAATCAGCAACTTCATTTCATAGAATCCCCTTATAGCTAGGGACTCTATATTATATATTATTATCAAATTCATATTATTTTTATAAATATTTACATAACAACATAACCCACATTTAACCACAGAACAGTTGAGTAGTAGAGTCAAGTAGAGTAGAAGATTTTTTTTCCGTTGTTAGCTAGGTTCTTTTGACTACCGATTCGAGTATACAGGGTTAGGCATAAGTTTTGCAACTTTGGGTACATTCAGAGTTGAACATATATAATATGTAGCATATGCACCAATTGCATATGCAGCGTTCCGAGTTGAATTATGTGCATACGGTACATATAAGTCGGAACGGTTTTCGCGTGGCACCTGTCAAATATCAGTCAACTATTTTGAATTTTAGTTTTAAACTGTAATAATAATAAATAAAGATTTATGGGGTGATTCTGAACAAAAAATGTTAGCCGTAACGTCGATGTTAAATTTGACAGTCACCCTGATGTCAAAAAAACGTTATTCTCTAAACTTAACGGTCATTTAAAATAACATTTTCGGTGTTAAAACAACATCGATCAAAATAATAATAATACATTAATGTATAATTAATCAAAATAATATATTCTATAATTGTACAATGTATTTTAACATCGAAAATGATTTTTTACATTGCCTTTAAGTTACAGTAAAGTTTACAGAATAGCGTTTTTTTGACATCAGGGTGACTGTCAAATTTAACATCGACGTTACGGCTAACATTTTTTGTTCAGAATTACCCCATTAAGCGCGTATTCAACTCCGACGTGAGGAGACCGTGATGATAAAGTGATTCCTTAACGTAATGAGAAGATCACAGCGGTAAATTCGGACGCGTAATCAGCGAACGTGATGTTGAGTGTGATGAGGGAATAACGCCAAGGCGGTTGAATCTTGTTGGCAACAGCGCAAAAATACTAACCAAACCGAAAATATACGAAAATTTACGTAGTGTGACTAAAAATTGTAAACAAACAACATAACCCATATTAATTTGAACTCAGCTGTGAATTAGACGCTTTTTACTCTTGTTACGCTTTTTTCATATTAATACAGGGTGGTCACTTTTACGGTGCACACCATTGGGATCTAGTGAACCTAAAGAGTTACAAAGTTGCTTAAATTAGAAAAAAGTTGCCCCTTTTCAAACTCCTTTAGAATCTATTTAGAAATCCGAGATATCTTGCTCGGGTCCTCAAATATCATGAAAAATTTGAAATTTCGCATTTTCGTTTTCCTTCCATATTTTTGTTATCGCTTAACTTTTTCGATTGTAATTTGGCAGTTTTACATAATTTGACATTCTCTTTCGATTGGCATTGAGGAAAAAATTTTTAGGTTAACTAGATTTCATTTATTTTAAACCAACTTTTGATTTTCTTATGGGCACAATATTTGATTTTTATACCATTGGATGGAGAAAAAGAAAATACAATTTAAATGATGTAACACACATTGTTCTTTTATTTTAATTTAAAAAAAAAACTGAAAAAATATTAAATTTTATTTACAAAATCAAGTTGACATACATAAAATAAACATCTGTTTATTTTTAAATAAAATAACAAAATTATTCTTGTGTTATTTTTCATGGATATAGATCTTGAATTTGATGAGTTATATTTCTTGGGGCGTTCATATTCGTGAATTCAATTTTTTTAGATTTTGTTACAGGTTAGGTTATGATAAACTCAGCACTGGTTCATAAAAACGTGTTCGGCTTATAACGTGCGCTGGCTTGATGGAGTTGCACTAGAGGTGCCCTGGATGATAAAGGGGAATATATTATTGCACTTTAAAGAAATGACTTTAACTTTGGACAAACAAACTATAAAATGATTAATTTGCACTTTGGAAAAGGGTGATTTAAACTATAACATAATAACTTGAACCCTTTGCACTCCAGCCTACCGAGTCATATAGTACAACAACAACTACAACAATATATATGTTACTATAGTGTATATGTCACTATAAATGGATTGACACGTGACACGTCAAATATGGTTTGACTCTGTTTGACTAAAACCTAGAATTTACCAATTTGATGTGAAAGTTCGTGCATTTACCAGGCACATGAATTATTTTATATTTATACAAAAACGCTAAAATAAGCATAACAGTGGATTTAAAATTCATATTTTAAATGTCACATTTTCGGTGACATCGGAGTGCAAAGGGTTAATTAAAATAACAGGTGTCAACTTTGAAAAAGTATTTTAAACTTTAATCACACCACTATAAAATGAATGGTGAGCACTTTGGATAAAATAAATTGACACTTTGAGGTTTTTTCTTGAGCCACACTTTATTACACGTAGACTTTCTTTTTTTGGGCAGTGCACTTTTGGGCACTGCTCTATCCTTTTCAGATTCATCTTCGTCGATTTCATAATTGACAATAAATTCTTTGCACTCACTCATCATTTTTGTTGGAATTTATTCATAATTAAACAAGAAGTAAACATAAACATAACCTACACAGTTTACGTTTCGTTTCGTTCTTCGTTCTAACATGAGAATAGGAATGTGTGTACTTGCGTTTCAAAGTGCTTGCCAATCGTTTCGATGGTACCCAGTACGAATATAACAAAATATTTTTTTAAAGCGATTAATAATTTTATTTTAAAGTGAATTATTTTTCAATTAAGTGGAAGTCTATTTTTTATGTTCTGTTAACTTTAAAAATGTGAAGTACGTTTTTTTAAAGTGCGGTGCATAATTTATTAGTGTAATGTCTTTATACAGGGTGACTCACTTTTTTTCCAGCAAAAAATTTGTTTAGATAGTAAATGCCATTCTGAACAAATATTTTGTTATTTCGACTCCCTAAAAAGTTACAGCACTTTTAAAATTTCATAAACTTAATGATTTTTGTGGAACACCCTGTAAATTTAACCTCGTCGTTTACTTATTTTAAAAACAGCCAATAATGCTCAAAAAAACCAATTTGGCAAAGAAAAAATCGAAATAATAAATGATTTAAATAAAAAAATATAGTAAGAAAATATTTTACAGGGTGTTCCACAAAAGACATGAAAATTTATCAATTTTAAAATTGCTGTAACTTTTTAAGGAGTGGAAAAAAACATAATAGTTCATAGGAAATTTTTTGTTCAGAATGACATTTATTATCTAAAAAAAATTTTTGCTGGAAAAAAAGTGAGAGACCCTGTGTAAACGTTAAAAACTATTATTTAAAGTTGTTATATATTTTTTTAAGTTTTGTTAAATTTAATTAATGTTAATTGGTGATTATTTTAAGTGGAAATTATTTTAAGAAAATGATATACATTATTTTTCGTTGATTGGAATTTTATAATGTTTAAAATGTTTTTATAAAGTTTTCTTTCTTTTTTACAAAGGTATATGCACCAAGTGCACTTAACCCGAAAACGCTATTGGGAATTTTACTACGTATAGATGGCGCTATAAATGGAGGATATTCGGTACTTGTCAGTGTCAAAAATTGTGTTTAAAAAGCGTTATTGTTCCATATAACTACATATTTAACAAAACACTAATAGATTTATTATTTAAAGCTTCAGTAAAGCTCAAAAAACATGTACCAATGCATTAAGTACCGAATATTGAAGTTCATAATTTTGCCACCAGAGGGCGAGTGGGTTCTTAAAATTCCCAATATGTTTTGATTAATGACTTAAATGTCAAAACTTTCAAATTTAACAATACATTTCATGTTTAAAACCTGAAATTGGTTAAAATTAATATGTAGAATTGTAAAAAATGTTTTTAAGAGACTTCATATTTTATATTGGGTTAATTTTTTTACATGCTATTGCTTTACTTCTAGATGTAGTGTTATTACCACTTCATTATTTTATTCAACAGCCATGGAAAGTGATCAATTTAAGTCGTAGAATAAAGGTAGGTAATATTTTTTGTAAAATTAAACCTTTCAAAGTACTTTTAAGAAATCTTTAAAACGCAAATACTTAGTAAAAAGTTCCTTTTTACATTAAATTTATTATAAAAAAATATTTTTTACTTCAGTTTAGTTATGCGGTGCTTTCCTAAAAATGTAGAATGGTATCATACATCCTAAATGTTCAAAATATTCAATAAAAATTTTACAATTCCAATGGTTATTACCTTAAAGGCATCTCAATAAAAACCTTTAGTTTGAACCTGGATCGTTGTATTATGATGATTTTATTTAAAACTACAAGTTTCTTAATTGAAATATTTTATAGTATAGCTATGCAAAATGTCTACTAGACCTCATATAACAAATTTATATTTAAAACCATTAAACATTTTGTTATATTTTATTGATCGATTTTTGTTGAAATTAAAGGCGAATATTTAAATTTAAATTTGTTGAGTGAAAATAATATTTAATTTAGGCAGTGAAAATTCACACCAGCGCAATTAGTACAACTTGGAGGTCTCTGGAGACACCAAAGAGCTTGCACCTAGAAATTTCTAGAGAAAAATTAGATACAATGGCTGATGTTATGGAATACTTTTCAAATAAATATAAAGATAGAAACTGTTTTGGTACTAGACAAATTTTAAACGAAGAAAATGAAGTGCAAGATGGAAAATCTTTATTGAAAGTAAAATCTTCTATGATTATTTTTTAATTGAATGATTTAAAGTTAAATTTTGATGTTTTTGTTTCGTTTAGTATACATTGGGAAAATACGTTTGGAAAAATTTTAAAGAGTGCAATAATTTGGCTGAAAATTTTGGTAAAGGTGTGCGAAGTTTATTAGATAGTAATACTGGAAAAAGAAGTGTTGCAATTTTTGCAGAAACTCGGTCTGAATGGATGCTTGCCATACAAGGATTATTTAAACAAAATTTTGCAGGTATACTAATAATTTTAAAACACTTATGTTTCAAAATTAACTAATACCATTAATACATAAATTATATGAAACTTTAATTTTTTTAAAGAAAATTTAAGTAATACATAAGGATGTATTTATCTAGTGAATTTACTTGTTATAGAAAAATATATCTTATATTTCTCCGACTTTTAGTGAATTTCCTATTAAATTTTGTACTTTTGATTTATCATAGAAATTTAAATTTAATTTAAAGAAAATTCTCTGTGCTTTTTACTATAAAAATTCAGAAAGTTGCATAAAATTATTGAGTTTTTATAAATTTTGAAAAAATGTATAGTATTTAAAGCTATATAAGTTTTAATTGAAAATTTAGAAATTTCCGATGATTTTGGAATAAAAACGCAGGCGAAACCAATTATTTCAATTTTTTCAATTTTAGATATTTGCATGTTTTTAGCTAATACCTACTGAATTGAGACTTTTCTATTTTTCAAATTATGCACTTCATTTCCTCAATTTTCAGTGAACTTTCATTGTTGCAGTTGATTTTGGATGAATTTTATGCTTACACATACAGTGCGGACATAAAGTAAATCCCCCCTGCTAACTTTTGAACGGTTATGTTTTTGATTCTGAAAATTTGTCTACGGAGGACTCAAATAGCGAACTTTCTAACAAAGGAATTTTTGATTTTGTGGAACTTCCGGTTATACCGGAAGTGGATGAAAACTTTCTTATTTTAAATGGAATACCTAGTACATTTTTCCATTTTCGTGTTCTCCATAAAAATACCATTAAATTGACCTTGCATAGTGTGGTCTACGATTAATTCTTTCGGAATTACGCCCATTCGAAAAATCGCATTTTTATGCAACTTCATTTACACCGGAAGTTCGCTATTTGAGTCCTACGTAGACAAATTTTCAGAATCGAAAACATAACCGTTCAAAAGTTAGCGGGGGGGGGGTATTTTCTTTATGTCCTCACTGTATACTTATATACAGGGTGTCTCATTTGACGTTGAACTGTATGGGAATCTTTGTTATTATTGGAGATAGAAAGTCGGTTAAATGGACAAGGTAGTAGAGATTTTTTCGAATATTAATAATTTATTTACAAAAAATTTGAATATCGCACCGTTCCAACGCTATCTTAAAAAAACAAGAAAATGCGATATTTACAATATGGCTGTAACTTCTTTATTTTCTGTGGTACCAAAAAAGTTTTTTGACATAATACACACAATTTATAAATATTTTTTTTCGCTAACCGATTGACCGGAAATGAACCAAATTTATTTTTTTCTTATGGCAACCATATTGGATTTGCACATATTCGGAATCAGTATTTTTTTCTGAGTAATTTGGTATACCACATGTCAAAGGCCATTTTTGGTTAGTAAAATAAAATTATTTCTATTTTTCTTAAAATATTACATATGATATATCAAATTATTCAGAAAAATACACTAATTCTGAATATGTATAAATCCAATATGGCTGCCATAAGAAAAAAATAAGTTTGGTTCATTTCCGGTCAATCTGTTGGCGAAAAAAAATATTCATTTGTTTTACTGCATTTTACACAAAAATTGTCTGTATTAAGTCAAAAAAAATTTTTGGTACCACCAAAACTAACGAAGTTATAGCCATATTTTGAAAATCGCATTTTCTTGTTTTTTTCGAGATTGCGTTGGAACGATGCGATATTAATTTTTTTTGTAAATGAATTATTAATATTCGAAAAAATCTCTACTACTTTGTTCATTTAATCGACTTTCTATCTCCAATAATAACAAAGTTACCCATACAGTCCAACGTCAAATTGGACACCCTGTATAAATTAACGATTTTCCTTCGATTCGAATTTTAGACAAAATTATGTTTTTTAACTTAATTTTAGATTTTAGATGAATTTGTATAGGATTTTTAAGTTTAAAGCATAAAAATAAAGAAGTTTATTTTTAATACTTTTTAACAATTTTTGAATGAATTTTAGTATTTTTAATTTAAAAACAGTGATTATTTTAATAAATTTTAAAAAGTATTTTTATATTTTAAGCTAGTTTTGAATAAATTTCTTCAGAATTTCGACGTTTTTTGGATAAAATGTAAGCGTATCCAATTTTTAAGTAAAATTTAGTTATTTGCATTTTTAGCTAATATCTGGCAAATTTTCATATTTTTTACCACAAAATTCATGGATAACTTTTTTAATTTGAAAGGGAATTATTATAAAATTTTAACGAAATTCCACATTTAGTGGCTTAAAAATACAAAAATCCCTTTGAACTTCAAGGTAATTTATATGAGAATTTTTTGTGATCGAACGATATACAGGGTGTCTCAGACCACCCGTCCACCCCTTTTATTTTGAGAACGCCTTGTCGTGAAATAAAACAAATTATTACCAAAGCAAAACCGAAGAATGTATTGGTGCACTTATTTTTTTCCGGAATAATCCGGAAGTGCCCGGAACCGGAGTAACTTTCGATTTTTAAATGGCAACATATCATTTGAAAGGTCTTTTAAAAAGAAACAACTTTTATTAAAATATTTTTTTAATGTCTTTCATAATTAACAAATTAACAAATTAACAAATTAACAAATTAACAAATTAACAAATTAACAAATTAACAAATTAACAAATTAACAAATTAACAAATTAACAAATTAACAAATTAACAAATTAACAAATTAACAAATTAACAAATTAACAAATTAACAAATTAACAAATTAACAAATTAACAAATTAACAAATTAACAAATTAACAAATTAACAAATTAACAAATTAACAAATTAACAAATTAACAAATTAACAAATTAACAAATTAACAAATTAACAAATTAACAAATTAACAAATTAACAAATTAACAAATTAACAAATTAACAAATTAACAAATTAACAAATTAACAAATTAACAAATTAACAAATTAACAAATTAACAAATTAACAAATTAACAAATTAACAAATTAACAAATTAACAAATTAACAAATTAACAAATTAACAAATTAACAAATTAACAAATTAACAAATTAACAAATTAACAAATTAACAAATTAACAAATTAACAAATTAACAAATTAACAAATTAACAAATTAACAAATTAACAAATTAACAAATTAACAAATTAACAAATTAACAAATTAACAAATTAACAAATTAACAAATTAACAAATTAACAAATTAACAAATTAACAAATTAACAAATTAACAAATTAACAAATTAACAAATTAACAAATTAACAAATTAACAAATTAACAAATTAACAAATTAACAAATTAACAAATTAACAAATTAACAAATTAACAAATTAACAAATTAACAAATTAACAAATTAACAAATTAACAAATTAACAAATTAACAAATTAACAAATTAACAAATTAACAAATTAACAAATTAACAAATTAACAAATTAACAAATTAACAAATTAACAAATTAACAAATTAACAAATTAACAAATTAACAAATTAACAAATTAACAAATTAACAAATTAACAAATTAACAAATTAACAAATTAACAAATTAACAAATTAACAAATTAACAAATTAACAAATTAACAAATTAACAAATTAACAAATTAACAAATTAACAAATTAACAAATTAACAAATTAACAAATTAACAAATTAACAAATTAACAAATTAACAAATTAACAAATTAACAAATTAACAAATTAACAAATTAACAAATTAACAAATTAACAAATTAACAAATTAACAAATTAACAAATTAACAAATTAACAAATTAACAAATTAACAAATTAACAAATTAACAAATTAACAAATTAACAAATTAACAAATTAACAAATTAACAAATTAACAAATTAACAAATTAACAAATTAACAAATTAACAAATTAACAAATTAACAAATTAACAAATTAACAAATTAACAAATTAACAAATTAACAAATTAACAAATTAACAAATTAACAAATTAACAAATTAACAAATTAACAAATTAACAAATTAACAAATTAACAAATTAACAAATTAACAAATTAACAAATTAACAAATTAACAAATTAACAAATTAACAAATTAACAAATTAACAAATTAACAAATTAACAAATTAACAAATTAACAAATTAACAAATTAACAAATTAACAAATTAACAAATTAACAAATTAACAAATTAACAAATTAACAAATTAACAAATTAACAAATTAACAAATTAACAAATTAACAAATTAACAAATTAACAAATTAACAAATTAACAAATTAACAAATTAACAAATTAACAAATTAACAAATTAACAAATTAACAAATTAACAAATTAACAAATTAACAAATTAACAAATTAACAAATTAACAAATTAACAAATTAACAAATTAACAAATTAACAAATTAACAAATTAACAAATTAACAAATTAACAAATTAACAAATTAACAAATTAACAAATTAACAAATTAACAAATTAACAAATTAACAAATTAACAAATTAACAAATTAACAAATTAACAAATTAACAAATTAACAAATTAACAAATTAACAAATTAACAAATTAACAAATTAACAAATTAACAAATTAACAAATTAACAAATTAACAAATTAACAAATTAACAAATTAACAAATTAACAAATTAACAAATTAACAAATTAACAAATTAACAAATTAACAAATTAACAAATTAACAAATTAACAAATTAACAAATTAACAAATTAACAAATTAACAAATTAACAAATTAACAAATTAACAAATTAACAAATTAACAAATTAACAAATTAACAAATTAACAAATTAACAAATTAACAAATTAACAAATTAACAAATTAACAAATTAACAAATTAACAAATTAACAAATTAACAAATTAACAAATTAACAAATTAACAAATTAACAAATTAACAAATTAACAAATTAACAAATTAACAAATTAACAAATTAACAAATTAACAAATTAACAAATTAACAAATTAACAAATTAACAAATTAACAAATTAACAAATTAACAAATTAACAAATTAACAAATTAACAAATTAACAAATTAACAAATTAACAAATTAACAAATTAACAAATTAACAAATTAACAAATTAACAAATTAACAAATTAACAAATTAACAAATTAACAAATTAACAAATTAACAAATTAACAAATTAACAAATTAACAAATTAACAAATTAACAAATTAACAAATTAACAAATTAACAAATTAACAAATTAACAAATTAACAAATTAACAAATTAACAAATTAACAAATTAACAAATTAACAAATTAACAAATTAACAAATTAACAAATTAACAAATTAACAAATTAACAAATTAACAAATTAACAAATTAACAAATTAACAAATTAACAAATTAACAAATTAACAAATTAACAAATTAACAAATTAACAAATTAACAAATTAACAAATTAACAAATTAACAAATTAACAAATTAACAAATTAACAAATTAACAAATTAACAAATTAACAAATTAACAAATTAACAAATTAACAAATTAACAAATTAACAAATTAACAAATTAACAAATTAACAAATTAACAAATTAACAAATTAACAAATTAACAAATTAACAAATTAACAAATTAACAAATTAACAAATTAACAAATTAACAAATTAACAAATTAACAAATTAACAAATTAACAAATTAACAAATTAACAAATTAACAAATTAACAAATTAACAAATTAACAAATTAACAAATTAACAAATTAACAAATTAACAAATTAACAAATTAACAAATTAACAAATTAACAAATTAACAAATTAACAAATTAACAAATTAACAAATTAACAAATTAACAAATTAACAAATTAACAAATTAACAAATTAACAAATTAACAAATTAACAAATTAACAAATTAACAAATTAACAAATTAACAAATTAACAAATTAACAAATTAACAAATTAACAAATTAACAAATTAACAAATTAACAAATTAACAAATTAACAAATTAACAAATTAACAAATTAACAAATTAACAAATTAACAAATTAACAAATTAACAAATTAACAAATTAACAAATTAACAAATTAACAAATTAACAAATTAACAAATTAACAAATTAACAAATTAACAAATTAACAAATTAACAAATTAACAAATTAACAAATTAACAAATTAACAAATTAACAAATTAACAAATTAACAAATTAACAAATTAACAAATTAACAAATTAACAAATTAACAAATTAACAAATTAACAAATTAACAAATTAACAAATTAACAAATTAACAAATTAACAAATTAACAAATTAACAAATTAACAAATTAACAAATTAACAAATTAACAAATTAACAAATTAACAAATTAACAAATTAACAAATTAACAAATTAACAAATTAACAAATTAACAAATTAACAAATTAACAAATTAACAAATTAACAAATTAACAAATTAACAAATTAACAAATTAACAAATTAACAAATTAACAAATTAACAAATTAACAAATTAACAAATTAACAAATTAACAAATTAACAAATTAACAAATTAACAAATTAACAAATTAACAAATTAACAAATTAACAAATTAACAAATTAACAAATTAACAAATTAACAAATTAACAAATTAACAAATTAACAAATTAACAAATTAACAAATTAACAAATTAACAAATTAACAAATTAACAAATTAACAAATTAACAAATTAACAAATTAACAAATTAACAAATTAACAAATTAACAAATTAACAAATTAACAAATTAACAAATTAACAAATTAACAAATTAACAAATTAACAAATTAACAAATTAACAAATTAACAAATTAACAAATTAACAAATTAACAAATTAACAAATTAACAAATTAACAAATTAACAAATTAACAAATTAACAAATTAACAAATTAACAAATTAACAAATTAACAAATTAACAAATTAACAAATTAACAAATTAACAAATTAACAAATTAACAAATTAACAAATTAACAAATTAACAAATTAACAAATTAACAAATTAACAAATTAACAAATTAACAAATTAACAAATTAACAAATTAACAAATTAACAAATTAACAAATTAACAAATTAACAAATTAACAAATTAACAAATTAACAAATTAACAAATTAACAAATTAACAAATTAACAAATTAACAAATTAACAAATTAACAAATTAACAAATTAACAAATTAACAAATTAACAAATTAACAAATTAACAAATTAACAAATTAACAAATTAACAAATTAACAAATTAACAAATTAACAAATTAACAAATTAACAAATTAACAAATTAACAAATTAACAAATTAACAAATTAACAAATTAACAAATTAACAAATTAACAAATTAACAAATTAACAAATTAACAAATTAACAAATTAACAAATTAACAAATTAACAAATTAACAAATTAACAAATTAACAAATTAACAAATTAACAAATTAACAAATTAACAAATTAACAAATTAACAAATTAACAAATTAACAAATTAACAAATTAACAAATTAACAAATTAACAAATTAACAAATTAACAAATTAACAAATTAACAAATTAACAAATTAACAAATTAACAAATTAACAAATTAACAAATTAACAAATTAACAAATTAACAAATTAACAAATTAACAAATTAACAAATTAACAAATTAACAAATTAACAAATTAACAAATTAACAAATTAACAAATTAACAAATTAACAAATTAACAAATTAACAAATTAACAAATTAACAAATTAACAAATTAACAAATTAACAAATTAACAAATTAACAAATTAACAAATTAACAAATTAACAAATTAACAAATTAACAAATTAACAAATTAACAAATTAACAAATTAACAAATTAACAAATTAACAAATTAACAAATTAACAAATTAACAAATTAACAAATTAACAAATTAACAAATTAACAAATTAACAAATTAACAAATTAACAAATTAACAAATTAACAAATTAACAAATTAACAAATTAACAAATTAACAAATTAACAAATTAACAAATTAACAAATTAACAAATTAACAAATTAACAAATTAACAAATTAACAAATTAACAAATTAACAAATTAACAAATTAACAAATTAACAAATTAACAAATTAACAAATTAACAAATTAACAAATTAACAAATTAACAAATTAACAAATTAACAAATTAACAAATTAACAAATTAACAAATTAACAAATTAACAAATTAACAAATTAACAAATTAACAAATTAACAAATTAACAAATTAACAAATTAACAAATTAACAAATTAACAAATTAACAAATTAACAAATTAACAAATTAACAAATTAACAAATTAACAAATTAACAAATTAACAAATTAACAAATTAACAAATTAACAAATTAACAAATTAACAAATTAACAAATTAACAAATTAACAAATTAACAAATTAACAAATTAACAAATTAACAAATTAACAAATTAACAAATTAACAAA
Source organism: Stenus bimaculatus (assembly GCA_963971135.1). Classification (NCBI taxonomy): domain Eukaryota; kingdom Metazoa; phylum Arthropoda; class Insecta; order Coleoptera; family Staphylinidae; genus Stenus; species Stenus bimaculatus. The sequence goes on along the minus strand of OZ020180.1, from coordinate 16,082,092 downwards.
TTAACAAATTAACAAATTAACAAATTAACAAATTAACAAATTAACAAATTAACAAATTAACAAATTAACAAATTAACAAATTAACAAATTAACAAATTAACAAATTAACAAATTAACAAATTAACAAATTAACAAATTAACAAATTAACAAATTAACAAATTAACAAATTAACAAATTAACAAATTAACAAATTAACAAATTAACAAATTAACAAATTAACAAATTAAAACACTACCATCATCCTCAATGGGTAAGGGTAGAGGTAATTATGATTTTTTAAATGGAATCATGTATTTTTTGCCTCGCTTATTAAAAATAAGCAACTTTTTTAGGTTATGTATTTACCTTAATTCAAAAAATAAAAAAAAAGTTGATTATTTTTAACGAATAAAGCGATAAACGCCAAAAAGAGTTTCAATTTAAAAAAATATCTCTCTTGCCCATTTGCGGATGACGGTAACGATTTAATTTTTCCATAATTTAAGAGACCAGTGGTCACTTGTTTGCATATTTATTTTCGTTTAATTTGTTAATTATGCAAAATATTACAAAAATATTTTAATAAAAGTTGTTTCTTTTTAAAATGCCTTTCAAACGATACCATACTCGACCTATGTTGCCTTTTAAAAATCGAAAGTTATTTCCGGTTCCGGGTACTTCCGGATTGTTCCGGAAAAAAATAAGTGCACCAATGGATTCTTCGGGTTTGCTTTGGTAATATTTTTTTTATTTCAGCCTTGTACGACAAGGCGTTCTCAAAATAAAAGGGGTGGACGGGTGTTCTGAGACACCCTGTATAGCCAAATTGGAGAAATGGCCGACGCGTACAAAAGGTCGAACTATGAAATGCCGACTTGGACATAAAACCAGCGAAGTAAAGAGCCTAATGATACATTCTTGTTCGTTTTGAAAATATTTTCACCTTATATGTTAGGGTAAGCTAGTTCGGCTTTTTTTTCTTCTTTCGACTGCCTTTTTTCGTTCGGCTCTTTTTCTTTCGTTCTTTTTGTTTGTGTCGGTCTTTTCTCGTTCGGCCTTTTGTCCAAGGCGGCTTCTTGTAAAACTCGAACTTTTATAGTTCGTCCTTTTGTTTCTTTAGACCTCTTGTTGTCTTATTTTGTCCAATTCGCTCTTTTTGTCCTTCTCGGGCTCTAGGTATTCGTCCTTTTGGGATAGACTCGTTTTATACTTATTTTGGGGAAATTTTTAGAAATTTTTTTAATGCACGAAATTCAAAAATGTTTTTGAAAAAGTGAGTCCAATTTTAACTAATTTTGAGTGAAATTCCATGAATTAAAGGGGAATTTTTATAAAATTTACAAGCTTATTAAAACATTTTTTCGAACTTCCATTACACTTATTTGATCTAATTTTGTGAACATTTCCATACTATTTTCGATATTTAACGCATAGAAATGCCAGAATTTCTTTGAATAATTTTTTATTTTCTTATGTAGTTGTCACTGTGTATGCAAATTTGGGTGATGATGGAATAATACATGCTCTAAATGAGACAGAAATAGAAATTTTGATCACCAGCTACGATTTAATGCCAAAAGTTAAGAGTATAATATCAAAACTACCTCAGTTGAAAAAAATCATTTACATGGAAGATCAAATTAAAACAATAGATTCTGATGACTATAATTTTAACGATATTGGTGTTTTATCCTTTGAATCAGTTTTGAATTCGGGAAAAAAATCTACACATGGTTAGTATATCTTTTTTCAAATTTCCAAATTGTACAGATGACCAGAAATTACGATTTTTTGTAAAAACTGAATTTATTATTTTAAGGTAATCGTTTTCCGAATGGTTCTGATTTGGCGATCATAATGTACACGAGTGGATCAACAGGTGTGCCTAAAGGTGTTCAAATTTTGCACTCGAACCTCGTCGCGGTGTTAAAAGCTTTTGCTGACATTACAGAAAATATTGGTCTAAAGAAAGGCGAACGTTTATTGGGATTTCTACCGTTAGCCCACGTTTTTGAACTTGTAGTAGAATGTGTTGCTCTCTGCAGTGGAATATCAATCGGGTACTCCACTCCTCTAACTTTACTCGATACATCCCCCAAAATTAAAGCGCAAACAAAAGGGGATGTTAGTATTTTAAAACCACATATCATGACATCAGTTCCGGTAAGTTTTTAGATAATATAAATGTACTTGAATTTAAGAATTCCGAAGATTTTTTTATGTTTTCATAAAAATATGTTATCCTTTTCCAATTGTATTTCAGAAAGCATCAATCATATTTCAGAATCATGAATTCTATTTCAGGAAGGATCAATTGTATTTCAGAAAGGATTAATGGTATATCAGAAAACATCAATTGTATTTCTGAAAAATTAATATAATTTCAGAATATTGTTTTTTTCTGAAATACAATTCACGTTTTTGAATTACAATTGATGGTTTCTGAAATTGAAATTATTATTTCTGAAATACAACTGGAAAAAACCAAAATGTTCATGTGGTATCAATGACTACGTTTAAGTCATGAAACTCGATCCGGATTGGATTGAATAGCGATTGACTCTATTCGCAGTTTTAGGATTCAGTTCAATTATTCAAAAAGTGAACCAACCCGATGTGTTTATTTCGAAAAAAATGCGGACCAAGCCAATCGCTATTCAATTCAATCCAATCCAATCCAATCCGGATCGAGTTACGCGAGATTAATGTAATCAATGCTTTCAGAAAAGACTTTCGTATACCACTCTTAGTAAAATTATTGTTTCGAAATTTTAAATGTTTCCAATAAATGAGCCCAAAAATTCAAAATAAATACCAATTTTGATTTTTTTTTCCTCTATTTAATTAGCTAATCATGGATAGGATTGTAAAAGGAATTGAAGATAAAGTAAACAACGGCAGTGTTGGCAAGAAGATCCTTTTTTATTTTGCATTGCGTTACAAACTTTTTTGGTACCCTTTAGGATTTTCAACACCTATACTTAATAGGTAAATTATAAAAATAAGTTTAGTTCAGAATTTACTGAAATTTAATTTCTAGATTGGTTTTTCATAAAGTATCAAAACTCCTGGGTGGATCCTTGAGGTTTATTTTATCAGGAGGAGCACCATTAACTCCAAAAACACAGGGTTTCATTGAAGCAGTTCTTAACATCAAAGTTCTTCAGGGTTATGGATTAACAGAAACTACATCTTGTGCAACAGTTATGGATAGTAATATTATTTTTTAATACCATAACCGTACCCCAGAGCAAAACTGCATTAAGTTACAAAATATAAATTTTCCAGGAGAACCGAAAGAAGTTTCTGTCTTGTAGTTTTTTGTAACTACTGCGAAAACATCTTCTTTTAACGAAATATTTTATTTATCCAACATAATAACCTAAAATTTGAAATGTCTTAAGTGAAAAAGCACAAAAATTTCAATTTTAGACATCATACTTTTTTGCTCTGAGGTACGAATATTTTTATCGGTTTAACAAAAATATATCCATCACATTTATTTAGTATATTTCCAAATATTTAAGCTCAAAATTTCATGTTTTCCCTTTGATCTTAAAAGTGAGTTTATTTTAATAATTTGTGTAAACTGGAAAATTCTCGCATTTTTTATTTAAAATTTCAATTTATTTCAAAGCTGAATTTCTATAAATTTAAAAAAATGTTCAAGTTTACTTTTAATTTGAGTGAATTTCTAGTAAATTCCCAAATTTTCTGTTTAAAATTTCAAGTTGTCTTCTTGATTTTATAATATAATGGTAAAAACAAGTTAATTCCATAATTTTAAAGGTCTTGACCGAAGTTTTGGTAGAGTTGGGGCTCCAACCACAGTATGCGATATTACCCTGATGAACTGGGAAGAAGGAGGATACTATATAACAAACAAGCCTTATCCAAGAGGTGAAATTGTTGTTGGAGGTGCTAATGTGACGAAAGGTTACTTTAAGCAACCAGAAAAAAACAGACAAGATTATTTTGTATCAAATGAAGTATGTTGGTTTAAAACCGGTGATATTGGAGAAATGCAATCGGATGGTTGTATCAGAATTGTGGATAGAATTAAGGATATAATTAAATTGCAAAACGGATTGTTTATTAGTTTAGGAAAAGTTGAAGCAGTTTTAAAAACCTGCTCTTTAGTTGAAAACATCTGCGTCCATGCTGATTCTACTAGAAACCATAGTGTAGCTCTAGTAACTCCTAATGAACAAAAGATACTGGATTTAGGAAAAACTCTTAAAATTAAACATGGGGATTTTAAAGATTTATGCAGGTCAACTATTTTAAATCACCTAATTTTGGAAGAAATTATAAAAATTGGCACAAAAAGTAAGTATTTAAGTATTTAAAAAATTCTTAATTCTATTTATTCCTTTTAAGGTGGTTTGGAAAAATTTGAAATTCCTAAGGTTATTATTTTATTAAGCGATGCTTGGACTCCTGAATCTGGATTGGTTACTGCGGCAATGAAATTGAAGCGAAAAGAAATTTTAGCTAAATATTCTCGAGAAATTAGAAGGTTGTACGAGGAAAAATTTGATTGATCCCAAAATTATTAATAAAACATCTAGATTTATATTACATTTTTAATTTTTTAAATAAGAACAGAACATGATTTTCCTTTTTATTCAAAAATTTATTTACAAATGTGGAATTATTATTTCTTTTATATCATCGTTTTAGTGACATGAATGTCTATCAAAAACGAGTAAAAAAAGTGGGGGTTTTCATTTAAAAATACCGATTATTACCCAGATTCTGGTCAAATCATTTAAGTTTATACCCAGATTCTGGTCAAATTCTTTAAGTTTAAAGGCCTTTAAATTTAAATTTGTTATATGGGTTGTAATGGACAATTTCCATGGATACATTATTTGTTTTAAATTAAAGGCTTTAATTTTGACCAGAATCTGCCCATAAGACATGATTACTAAATCACCAGTGATGCCATTAATATTTTTTAAGCCAAGTTATGGCATTTTGAAAACTAAAATTGACCTGTCCCAGCGATTTTCCCAAAAAAAATTAAATACGGCATCAGTTACGAATTTGTTACAAATATCAGGGAGTATAGGGTGCAGCATGTTTTAGGTATTATTGGCATCTCTTTCGCACATCAGTTACATGTTACATACGCACATTGCATTTCCAAAGCACAGCGAAATTGTAGTACCGACTATCCTCTTTTTTTACCTACTTGTTTATAAACAGCTGTTGATAAAATTGATAAAATAAAAAGATTTAAAAAAAAAATGAGTAAGTACACTTATTAAGGTTTATACCTACATGTTAGGTATCACTGTAATAGGAAAAAAATCTTCTATCTAAATAGGGGGTGGCCCCACTATCATACCATTTGAAAAAATAAAGATATTTGCAAAAAACGCGTATTAAAAATTATAAAAATTAATTTCTCAAAAACTGCACAATGAATTTCATAATTTACAATTTATTTTACCTATTTAAATGATTTGAGAGTAGTTTTAATAGATTTTATTAAAAAAAATATCAAATTTTTTTTTTGAAAATTCAGAAAAAAAAATTTTTGTCACAAACGTACTTGGAACTTACCAATGTTCAATAATAAGTACAAAAAAATTGAGTGTTACATTTAAAATAAGAAAGTTGATAAGGAAGTCATTTACAGCGAAACCGGAAGTGAAATTGATTTTTTTTTAGCTCAATAAATGCGTTTTCTTATGCCATATATAACATACAAAAATTTCAAATAAATAAAGAAATTAGAGGGGTGGCCCTAGTTTCGTGGACACCCGGTATATTAGCTGATTTTGAGCATAATGTTGGGTACATGACAACTCAGGACCGGACGACTCGGCACCGGGACATCTCGGTATTGGGACATCTCGGCACCGGGAGATCTCAGCATCGGTATATCTCGGCACTGAGGAGGTCGGGACTCGGAGTAATAAGTCTGTTTCACTTGCCTTTTTATGATTTTAAATGTGACTTTAATCATAGATACCTACAGTTTATCCAAAGTTAGAATGTGGATGGCAGCAGGAATTTTCGTTCAAACCAAGACGATACATTTTATCATATGTTGTTTACTTTGTCATTTGCCTCTCTTCCTCGTTTTTGCTTTTAATGATCTGTGCACACATTGTATTGACGGCATTCCAATTAATTAAGGACTCTCTCATCTTTCGTGTTAAGTTTTCGGTAGTAAGATTAGAGCCTACGATTTCTTTCGCACTCTTCCTTTCTTTTCTCACCTTTGGCATTTAAAGATCGTATGCTCCGCGGTGTCCACATCCTAGTAGTAGGAGCACGTGTCTGTCATTCTTTTCCCTATTCTTTTTAGGTAAGCATTAAAGCTCCCATGTCCACTCAGGGCTTCAGTAATCGCCTTTTTCACCTTCATCCCATCCCACCTGACTTGCCACTTGGTTTCTTTGTTGACCCCGTGGTTTTGTCTTCTTTCAAGAGCCTGTAAGTCAATTGGGGCTATTCCTGCAATAACTTGTAGTGCTGTAGTGGAGACGGTCCTGTATGCACAGCAAACTCGTATTAATACACAGCGTTGTGTAGAGGTGATCAAGTTTCTGTATTTTTTTACCTTAAGTGCTACCAACCATGTCGGTGCAGCGTACAACGTACAACAGTTCGGAAGATATCACGGCACTGAAGACTTTTCTGGTTCCAGTCTTTGGACCTCCATTCTTGGCATTACTTTGTTTAATGCCGTTGCAGTTCTTATAGCCTTTTCCGCGGCACTTTCTATGTGCGGCCCGAAACTGATCCTAGTGTCAAATGTAACTCCTAGGTATTTTATACCTTTCTGAGGAAAAACTTCAATGTTATCCAGAATGAATTTGAAATGAGCATCACTGCCTCTATCTTTTGTGAGGCTAATCCATCGACCTAGTCTGCATCCATAGGTTGATTCTAGCGAGTGCTTCATTACCCGCTCCCATTATGGCCTTCTCTGTTTTTCCGGTCACTACCAAAGCGAGATCGTCTGTATAAGCTAAGCAGTTACACCCAGTCGATAACCTTAATCGAAGAACTCTGTCGTATATTACATTCCATAAAATTAGGCCCAGTATAGACCCCTGCGGTACACCAGCAGTTGACTTTACTTTTATCCCGTCTATTTGTATACAGGGTGTCCCGAAATTAAGCGGCCAAACTTTAAGAGGCGATTCTACAACTAATTTTAAGAAAAAAACTTCCTATAAACATGTGTCCGATTTCGCTTCCTAAGAGAGCTACAGCCCTTTAAATATTGTGAATAAAACTAGGTTTTTTGTCATTTATTTGAAAACGGTTTGTAATAAAGATTTGAAATTTGGTGTGAAGACTAATACGTTTAAGATATAATTTATCAATTTTTTTCAGATTTTTTGAAAGCTTTCAAAAAATTTCAAAAAATTTCAGAGCTTTCAAAAATCTGAAAAAAATTGAGAAATTATATCTTAAACGTATTAGTCTTCATACCAAATTTCAAATCTTTATTACAAACCGTTTTCAAATAAATGACAAAAAACCTAGTTTTAGTCACAATATTTAAACTGCTGTAGCTCTCTTAGGAAGCGAAATCGGACAAATGTTTATAGGAAGTTTTTTTCTTAAAATTAGTTGTAGAATCGCCTCCTAAAGTTTGGCCGCTTAATTTCGGGACACCCTGTATATCGGTTTTGTAGTAATTTCTTATAATTTTTTCCCAAACCTTAGTCTTTGGCTGTATGGTCGATTTCCCTTGTCTGAATTCGTATTGACTGTCATAGGTCATAGATTCCATTTTTTTTCATCCAGCTCCTACTGTAACCTTAGCTATTATTCTCTCCAAAAGCTTTCCCATTGTGTCAAGCAAACATGTCTATATGTTGTCGACATTTGGGTTGTATCGTTTGCTTTGGGTATAAGAACAACATTCGCTATCCTAAATTGATCGGGGAAATCACCACTCTTTAGTATTCCGTTGACAACATCTAGCATGTATTCCGGTATGATCTTTGCCACCGCTTTTATTATTTCAGACGGAATCTGGTCTGGCCCAGGAACCATTTTTGTTTTCATTCTACTGCTTGCTTCACAGAGCTCCTTTTCGGTTATAGGGGAAAATTTAGTTACTTTTCTATATCTATTTGATCCCATGTTTGTTCTTCGTCTGCTGGAAACAGTGTCTAACCTAACCTAAGGCGAGATACCCTTATTGAAGACCTTTCAGGGAGATCCTCAGAAAAATAGTTAAAAAAGTTCTTTAACCAATTGACCGTGATATGAAGAGAAAGTTGGGAATTTAACTTTTTTCAGCATGAATCTTGAAAACCCGCTAGTTGTCCTCTAAAGTTTTGTTCTCTTTAGTCTTGATATAATAAATTAAATTTATATTAGCTTCATAATTTATTTTTTTAAATTGAAAAAAAAAATAATTGAATTTCCAACGTTGTCTGTTTATATCTCGGTCAATTATTAGCCAAAAAGATTTTTTAACTATTTTTCTGAGGATCCCAGAAAGTTTCGTACTGGAGAGCTCTTGTGTCATTTTTGGGACATCCTGTAATAAAAACTGTTAATGGAAAATAATTACAGTGCACCCCAAACCCAAAAACAAGTTATGAGAAGAATATCGTAGAAAGTAGACTCTTCTAAAAAAAAACAATTTTCAGGATCGGAACACCCCAGTTTTTTTAGGGACTTTTTTCCACAGAAAATGTCGTTATTCAAAATTTAAAATTGTACCATATTCATAAGGTCAATTAAAAGGAAAAAAAATTGGAAAGGAAAGCTAATTAACGCCACTTTGGCCTAAGGTTATACAAGGTGTCCCATTTGACGTTGGACTCTATGGGTATCGTTGTTATTATTGGAGATAGAAAGTCGGTTAAATGGAGAAAGTAGTTCATTTTTGTATCTCCAATAATAATTCGTTGACAAAACAGTTGAATTTTGCATCGTTTCGGCGCCATCTTGAAAAAACCAAAAAGTGCCATTTTCAAAATAATAATGTAACTTCTTTATTGTAGGTCATACCAAAAAACTTTGTTAACAACATAGAGACAGTTTTTTATCTAAAATTCAATAAGCTAATCAGATTTTTTCTTAAGTCGCTGGATTGCCAGAAAATAATACAAACTTTGTTTTTTCTTATGGCGGCCATATTGGAAATATACATATTTGGAATCAGTATTTTTTTCTGAGAATTTTGATATACCACATGTCACATTTAATAAATATTTTACGGAAAATGGCACAATTATGGTGCAATTTTGGGCAAATATGTAAGCCCTTACAGGAAATATCTCTAAGGTAACCAAGGAAACCGTCCATTACAACCCATATAACAAACCTTACAGGTTTTTCCTATAAGGAGTTACAGATTTACCCAAAATTCCACCATTAAGGCGATAGTCGGCAAATGCGAGCGCTTGATTTTGAAATTCGCTTGATATTTGGGGTTTTGCTCATAATTTTTTTTCTATTGAAGCTTTTTTAAAATTTCTTTTTTTTGGTACACAGAAGAGTCTTGTGGCTACCAATTTCTTCTGGTTTTGTTTTTGTAAGTCACACCAAATACTCATACGGCAGCAGTAAAATTGGCACTTTTAAAAAAACCTGGTCCTAGAAAATACCATTTTTCTTTAACAAGGGACCTTCAAATTGAGATTTGTAAAATTTTCTCTTATCTAAATACACAACTTCACAAAAGTGTTATTCTGTTTTTCCGATTATATCGAGTATAAGGTTTAAAACAGCAAGCAAAACTTGCTCATTTTTAGGTCAGATTTGATTGTCTATAAATCTAAAAATTCAATAAAAAATACAAAAACAAAATAATAGACATGTTATGCCAAGTATTAATGAACTACTACTACAAAAAAAAACAGAATTTCATTTACTGGTTTGTCTAAAAAATGATATTCCGTAGAGTCACATTTTACACTCACAAAATTTCGCCGACTATCGTCTTAATAAGACGCATAAAGGATTTCATGGAGTGCTCGAAACTTATTAACCTAGCAAAGCATAAAAAAATTCACAGTTGTATCTATGGTTACAATTTATTTTGTTATTTTGTTAAATCATTTTACATATGCAGTAGACAATTTTGTTGGCGCAAGAATATTCAAATCGAGAAAAATTATTTGTTTTTAATAAAATACAACAATAAAAATATCAACAATAATTTATAATTTTGGATATTGAAAATAAAATACATTATGTAAATTTTTACAAATAAATAATATGTATTGATAGTTTACAACTGTTCATTTTTTTATGCTTTTCTATGTTAATAAGTTTCGAGTTTGGTGGAATTCTGGGTAAATCTGTAACTCCTTATAGGAAAAACCTGTAAGGTTTGTTATATGGGTTGTAATGGACGGTTTCCTTGGTTGCCATACAGATATTTCTGTAAGGGCTTACATATTTGCCCAAAATTGCACCATAATTGTGCCATTTTCCGTAAAATATTTATTAAATGAGACATGTGGTATATCAAAATTCTCAGAAAAAAATACCGATTCCAAATATGTATATTTCCAATATGGCCGCCGTAAGAAAAAACAAAGTTTCTATTATTTTCTGGTAATCCAGCGACTTAAGAAAAAATCTGATTAGCTTATTGAATTTTAGATAAAAAACTGTCTCTATGTTGTTAACAAAGTTTTTTGGTATGACCTACAATAAAAATGAAAATGGCACTTTTTGGTTTTTTCAAGATGGCGCTGAAACGATGCAAAATTCAACTGTTTTGTCAACGAATTATTATTGAAGATACAAAAATGAACTACTTTGTCCATTTAACCGACTTTCTACCTCCAATAATAACAAAGATACCCATAGAGTCCAACGTCAAATGGGACACCCTGTATAGATCACCATCAAATAATTATTTTGATGACATTTTTTCAAAAAATAAATACGAATTATTCTTGATATTTTCGCTCATATGTTTGAAATAAGTCCCATAAAGGTACCACTTTTTTGAGTCCATAAAACTTTACAGAAAACTCTACCAATTTAAAAAAGATTCAGCGTTGGTACCCTTACTCGGTTTATTTCAAAGACTGGACAAAAATAAAAAGGGAATTTATTTTTATAAAGTAAAGTACCCAAAAATAATTTTTTTATGCCAAGTTATAGCATTTTAAAAACTAAACTTGATAACGATTTTCCCAAAAAAACTAAATACGACAAGTACGAATTTTGTTACAAACATCATAGCGTATAGGGTGTAACAGGTATTTATGTTATGGAAAAATTTAAAGCACATTTCTTTCTTGTATAATCGTGCAACAAGTTTTCTAAGCAAGTCATCCCCTCCAGTTGACGCACGCAATGCGTATTTATGATTTATACTCATCATTCGATTTTCACTGATTTGCCTGCAGCGACAACCGACAACAACGAATGAAGTAACCGTACAAAAATGAAATGCTGAATCTGTTCATAAGACATTTGTCTGGATTTTATTTTACCACCTATATAATTTCCATCGGGAATTTGGACGACTCCGCCACTGTGCTCCCATTATAAATTTCGTCATTGCACCAATACGACTGAACGCACGTGTTCCTTTGTTACTTCGTTGTTTGTTTCTGTTTTGGCGTAACGAAAATGGAAGAGTTTTTCATGTGCAGAACTTGCTTAAAGCCAGATAATGATGAATGTTTTCAATCAATTTTTGCAGTTGACAAAAGAACGGATTTGGGTTTTAGTTACGCTGAAATTATTAATATTATCATACCATCAATTCATGTAAGTATAAATTTATTGAAACAAAATCACTAAAAACAACTTTTTAATACAATTTTAAGCAATTAAACAATACAGGGTGTTTTAGCAAAAAAACGGCACAAACATATTTTTTTACAGAGTTTAAGAGGATTGTCGGTGTATTGGGTTGAATTTCATCATTACAATTTTTCTGAAAAAGGTTCAATAAAATTTAGAAAATCATTTCTTAGATTAGAATTAAAAATTACTATTTGGAAAATTAAAAAATTAGAACTAATTTTAAATAATAACATAATAAACTTAAAAACATCATTACCTAATAATACCGGGTGTCCACGAAACTAGGGCTACCTTTGTAATTTTTTTATTTATGAAAATATAAACTTTAAATTCTACTATATTATATGGTATAGGAAAACGCGTTTATTGAACTAAAAAAAAATCACTTATTATTAAATATTAGTAAGTTCCAAGTATGTTTGTGACAAAAACAATTTTTTTTCTGAACTTTCAAAAAGAATAATCTCGAAAACACTTTGTCGCACATGAATAGAATAAAAATTTTAGTTACCAAAGTGAACCCTAAGAATCCATTGGTGCACTTATTATCTTCCGGAGCAAACCGGAAGTGCCCGGAACCGGAGGTAACTTTTGATTTTTTAAATGGCAACATAGGTCGAGTATGGTATCGTTTGAAAGGTATTTTAAAAAGAAACAATTTTTATTAAAATATTTTTTTAATATCTTGCATAATTAACAAATTAAACGAAAAAACATAAGCAAACAAGTGACCAATGGTTTTTTAAATTATGGAAAAATTAAAACACTACCATCATATTTAATATGGGTAAGGGTAGAGGCAATTATGAATTTTAAATGGAAATTTGTAACTTTTGCATTTTTCGTTTCGCTTGTTAAAAATAATCAACTTTTTTAGGTTATGTATTTTCCTTAATTCAAAAAATAAGAAAAAGTTAATTATTGTTAAAGACTAAAGCGATAATAACTGCAAAAAAGAGTTTCTATTCAAAAAAATTTCTCTTGCACATTTGCCGATGATGGTATAACGATTTAATTTTTCAGTTTAAGCGACCAATGGTCACTTATTTGCATATTTTTTTTCGTTTAATTTGTTAATTATGCAAGATATTACATAAATATTTTAATAAGAGTTGTTTCTTTTTAAAAGACCTTTCAAACGATACCATACTCGACCTATGTTCCCATTTAAAAAATCAAAGTTACCTCCGGTTCCGGGCACTTCCGGTTTGTTCCGGAAAATAATAAGTGCACCAATGGATTCTTTGGGTTCACTTTGGTAATTAAAATTTTTATTCTATTTATGTGCGACAAACTATTTTCGAGATAAAAGGCTGTTAATTAAAAACGAAATTCAACAAAATAGGGGTTTCCTTGGTAACATCAGTTGTTAAATTTCAACAAACATACTGAAATTTAGAAAACCAAAATTGATAATTGCAAGTTTCGATTTTATTTGTGTAGTAAAGCACCAAAAACTGCTTTGTAGTATAACAACATTATTAAAAAAGCAAAATAGAGAAAGAAACAAATAAGTTTTAGGCAAATTAAAAAAAAAATCCTGAAAAAAATTCACCAAGAGTGCTATTTTGTCTATTTTCACTGTTTCTCAGTTTGGATATTAATATCTCCTAAACCTTTGATAAGCGACCATACAAACAATAGAAAGCTTGTAAAAAATTCCATCGACTGGCGTTAAAATATACAGGGTGTTCCATTTGAAAATTTCGTTTAATTCTTCAATTTGCGTTTCATATCACAAACTTAAATTTGAAATGATAGTTGTAGACTAGACGATGTTGAAAAATTTTTGACAAAATTTCAAGCCAACATGTTCTTCTGGTTTAGAGTAGTGATTTTTCAAAAATTGATCTTTTTTTGGCTTAAATGGTAAATATCAGCAAAACTTTATACAAAGTGTTTCATTTAAAAAAATATAACTTTGGTTCAGTAGACCATGTGCACAGTTTCAAATTAAAATTTGAAAGTTAATAATTCTAGGTTGTAGTATAAAGAAATAAGAAAAAATAAAAAAAAAAATTCAAGGCTCTACGACTTTTTGTTCAAAAGATATGAATTTTTATATAAAATATGGCATTCTGATAAATGAGTAAATATGTATTTTGAAAAATTCATATTTCGCTTAATAATTAAAATTAAGAAATAAAAATTTGTACAGATAAGTTTGTAAAATTTATCGATATTATCTTATTAAATTTTTTAAAATTTAATTATTTTTTAAAGTACATTACCTAGAAAAATTTTGATTTTTTTGAGTTTTTGGGGTGTAAATTTTTTTTTGAGGGATGTAGAGGGCAAGTGACTCCCTACATTTCATATATTTTCTATTATCTTTCATTTGCGGGGTCAATTTTGAAAATATTCGAAAAAAAATTATTTGCGATATTGAAATTTTTCATGGAAATCGATTTTTATTGTTTTTCTCGAAAACTATAAAAGTTAGCGATTTCAAATTTTTACCAAACGTAAACACCTTGGATAGACACGTTTTAAAAAAGTTTTGGTTAAAATCGGTGAAAAAGTTTTTTTGGAAAAAATTCCCAAAGTTTTGGCAAAATTTTGGTACAAATACGGACCTGGACGACGCAATTTTAAACCGAAAATTACAATTTTCACGGCATTTGCTAGGGGAGGTGACGGTGCGAATTTTAAGCTATCAATCGTCGGTGGTGCTAATAGTTTCGAAGATAATAATTATTTTGTGAAAAGTGAAAAATTTCAGACCGAAATTTTGGCTCCAAACGGAGATTTTGCTTATTTTAGCTACACTTTCGGAGATAACTCAAAAACGGAAAGAGATAGCGATGTGATACTTTTTTTGTCGTGAAGTGGACGTTAAAAGCTTTCAGAAAAGGTATATAACATGGGGGTGAAATAGATTTTGAGGGATTGATTAGACCGAAACGCGTCAAAAATTGCGACATTATTAAATGCGATTTAAAAAAAAATATTTTTTCGTTATTTTATCTAAATTCAAAAAACCCTACGCGTGGGCGGTTTCAGATCAAGATGCACATTCGATTGACCTTTTAAAATAGCAAATCGGTTAAAAAATAGCCCGACTGGAGCCGCAAACCCCTAAATTCAAAATTTCGAGTTTATTTAGGGATAACTTCCGAACCCCTTCGAAAATAAAAAATCCCTACGCGCTACCGGATGTAGAAGTTATTCCTTTATAGGTTGGTGCAGAAAAATGTAGTCATTTTTGGAAACTGAGGGCCAAAAGTGGTACACCCAACTTACCGCGCTTAGCCCCATTTTATGAACATTTTATTCGCGATTTTTTTGCAAAGTCCAGGGGTAAAATTGAAATATGCCGATTTTTTTGGTTATAAAAATCAAAGCGGGGAGGCAAATAAAAAATATTCGGCGTCTCTAGGAGGTCTAAATCAGAAGTTACGAATTATCAAAGTCGGCGTCGAAAAAGCACCAATTTCAAACCTCAAATTTGAGGGCGCCGAAAGTACAGAAAAAATTGAGATATCAAAAAAAAACGCTCGGTTCAAGGGAAAGCATAGAATGTAGATTAGGAATAAAAAAACCGCGATTTTTTTTTTACCTGCCGATCTTCTTCGCTAAGCCGCACAGTTTGAGCACTTTTGCCGTCCGAGAAAACGCCAAATTTGTACGCTCGGCGTGCCGGCACCGCGACGCTCCACCGTCGGGCCTGAGGTGGAAGTCTGTAAGCTATACGATTTTTTTCGTACAACGAAAATATCGTATTGTTGAATATGTTGCTATGGTGACGGATTTTATCTTTTTTCAATGAATACAAAACGTGCATAAGGAAGAGATATAGAAAATCTGTTACCCAGCAACTTAGTCAACAAACGGTTTTTTCGTTGTACGAAAAGTATCGTATAGCTGTACAGACTTCCACCTCTGAGGTGGAAGTCTGTAAGCTATACGATTGTTTTCGTACAACGAAAATGTCGTATTGTTGAATATGTTGCTATGGTGACGGATTTTATCTTTTTTCAATGAATACAAAACGTGCATAAGGAAGAGATATAGAAAATCTGTTACCAAGCAACTTAGTCAACAAACGGTTTTTTCGTTGTACGAAAACTATCGTATAGCTGTACAGACTTCCACCTCTGGAGACTTAAAAATGGCCACGGTCCATCCCCAGGATGTGAGAATAAAAGGGGCCAAATTTCGTCGCTTCCCTTTAAAACCGGACGGGGGTGCGATTTTTGAGGCCGGCGAAAACCGGAAAAAAGGCAAGAAAAAACGACCATTTTCGAGAATTTTTTTCAGAGTGTTAGCGTAATTGGAAAAATTTAAAATTCGAACCTCCCTTAAAATCAACATCCCTCTTCACGATTCAACCGGAATTTTTAAAATCTGACTAAAAAAACTGCCATTTTCGCGACTCGTCGCAAAAAACGGCCGAACTTGGGGTAAAAATACAAAAGGGGCTGTATCGAATTCGATTTTACGTTCGGGGTGGAATAACTTTTTTTGGAGTTGTCCGATCGAAAAGCGACAATTTAACTTTTTTCTTAAAATTTTTTCCTCCGTACGCATACAAAATTTCAACTCGATACGAAAAAGAATACCTTCCTCGTTTCTTACGGTTTTAGTATTATAGATGATGGGACACCCTGTATATATCG
The DNA here is from genome assembly GCA_963971135.1 of Stenus bimaculatus. NCBI lineage: Eukaryota > Metazoa > Arthropoda > Insecta > Coleoptera > Staphylinidae > Stenus > Stenus bimaculatus. The sequence continues at coordinate 16,065,730 of OZ020180.1, read as the reverse complement.
AAAATATTTTTAAATTGTAGGGCATGCATGTATCTATATGTTGGTGAAAACCGCAAGTCGATATGTTTTATAGCAAAGAAGCTATAGACCGTGGGCATATGACTGGGTCACCCTGTATGTTTCTTCGTCCAAATGTTCCAACCAATATTTGTAATCAATCGTAGTGACAAGATAACCTAGTTGTGTGGGCACTTAATGAAAAAACACCCCAGATTATAACCTGTTGCTTAGGCACTCCAGAAAATAAGCCTAGTTGCTTGGACGCTCCATAAAATAAGCCTGGTTGCTTAGGCGCTCACTAATAAGCCTAGTTGCTTAGGCGCTCACTAATCACCCTAGTTGCTCTGGCGCTCACTATAAGCCTAGTTGCTCAGGCGTTCACTAATAAGCCTAGTTGCTTGTGCGCTCCAGAAAATTAGCCTAATTGCTTAGGCAGTCCTCCACAAAGCCTAGTTACTTAGGCGTTCATAGTTGTTTGGGCGTTCCTTATTACAGCCCTATTATCAAAGTATGTGAAGTACCAGACTGCGTTAGTATGTCTTTCTAAATACAAATTGTTAATGTGCCTGATGATGCCCTTATGAAGGCGAAACTAGTAGCACTACACATGAAATAAACATTTTCTATCGTTGTAAAAGTTGGGATTTGAATTATTCACTTTTACCTTTATCATGTAATACTATTTTATTTAGATGTTAATTTACAAAAATTTTATTTTTTTTTTTACTTTTTTTTAAGATTTTTGTTTTAAAAATTATGTGATTCGATATCCGATATTCACATAGTATCTATAAACTGAGCAAATAATAAAATTTGTGTTCGTCAAATTTTTTTTTTCAAAACACCTCATAAACTAATCAAAATTCCCTAGCCTTAAATCCTGTAAAGCCATACCTACATTAATTACTATTAAAAATGTTTCTTCTGAAGCTTTTTAAAATTTTCTTTTTTTGAGGTTGGCGGGACCAATTGCTTCAATTTTTATAAAATTGTTGTCATTAATTGATTAATTTGTGCTGTAGAAAATTTAATTTGTGCTAAAAGGGTTTTGAAGAAAGTTCTAAATATCGTTGGCCCCGCAAACTTCACACTGGCTGCCAACTTCTTATTTTTTGTGCTTAATTTGTGCTATAAAGATTTACATCTGTGGTCAAACGGCTTTTGCGAAAAATTAAAAATCGTTGGTCCCACCAACTTCACGCTAGCGAACCAACCTCGTTTTTCATTTAAATTATGTTCATTAATTAGTGGTCAATTTGTGCTCATTTGTACTTTAATTTTTTTATATGTGCTCAACTTTTTTGAGGAAGTTTAAAAGATACATTGCTCCACTAAACTAAAGTAACCTCTAAAAGTTTTAAATAAATATCCTCTTATATTTGTTTTTTGTGTAACTTAAATTTTAATTGTGAGATGGAAATTGTAGAAATATTTTCTAATATCAGTTTTTTTTTCAAAAAACAAAGCACTTACTGCATATTTATTTATATCTAAAAATGATACATTAATTTTGTTAAGCCCTGTTACTGATTTTTAAATTGGTATTCTTTTAAATTCAATATGGTTCAAAAATTATATAGGTGTATTAAATTTATTTTACTTGAAGTTTAGGAAAGAACTTTTTTGTTAGAACTTTTTGATATAAATATCAATATTAATTAAAAACTTGATAATACCGTATCCATATGGCCAAACTCCAAACTTAACAATAAAAAATTGCTTGTAACTCAACAACTACGAGTTTTAAACAAAAACGATTTCTAAAACAAGTGGAACTAGTAAGGGCATTTCAAATTTACAATTTGAAAGTTAATAATTTGAAGTTATAGCATAAAATATGACATTCTGATAAATAAGTAAGTTGTATTACCGGGCTGAAGTTACATTTAAATGCATTCATTTTTGCATTCATATTTTTTTTTTAGAAAAAAGGGCTCAATTTTTTTATATTTTGTTACAAATACAATCCTTAGTAAAACTACATAAAAAGTTTTTTCAAAATCAGACAAGGAGTCAAGAAATTAAAAGAAAATTTACGAAAATAGTCACTTTTTCAGATTTTATTTTTTTTAGCAAAAAACAAAAAAATGTAAGGGCTCAATTTTTTTATATTTTGTTACAGATACAGTCTTTAGTAAAACTGCATAAAAAGTTTTTCAAAATCAGACCAGGAGTCAAGAAATTTAAAAAAATAGTTACTTTTTCAGACTTTATTTTTTTTTATCGAAAACAAAAAATGTAAGGGCTCAATTTTTTTATATTTTGTTACAGATACAGTCTTTAGTAAAACTGCATAAAAAGTTTTTTCAAAATCAGACCAGGAGTCAAGTAAAGTAAGTAAGTAAAAAAATTGAGCCCTTACATTTTTTTGTTTTCGATTAAAAAAATTAAATGTGAAAAAGTGACTGATTATTTTCATTCTTTTTTAAATTTTTGGACTCATGGTCTGATTTTGGAAAAACTTTTTATGCAGCTTTACTAAAGACTGTATCTGTAACAAAACATAAAAAAAATGAAACCTTACATTTTTTTGTTTTCGATTAAAAAAAATAAATGTGAAAAAGTGACTGATTATTTTCATTCTTTTTTAAATTTTTTGACTCATGGTCTGATTTTGAAAAAACTTTTTATGCAGTTTTACTAAAGACTGTATCTGTAACAAAATATAAAAAAATTGAGCCTTTAAATTTTTTTGTTTTCGCTAAAAAAAATAAAATCTGAAAAAGTGACTATTGTCTTAAATTTTTTTTTTATTTCGTGACTCCTTATCTGATTTTGAAAAAACTTTCTATGTAGTTTTACTAAGGACTGTATTTGTTACAAAATATAAAAAAATTGAGCCCTTTTTTCTAAAAAAAAATACGAATGTAAAAATGAATGCATTTAAGGCGATAGTCGGCAAATGCGAGCGCTTGATTTTGAAATTCGCTTGATATTTGGGGTTTTACTCATAATTTTTTTTCTATTGAAGCTTTTTTAAAATTTCTTTTTTTGGTACACAGAAGAGTCTTGTGGCTACCAATTTCTTCTGGTTTTGTTTTTGTAAGTCACACCAAATACTCATACAGCAGCAGTAAAATTGGTACTTTTAAAAAAACCTGGTCCTAGAAAATACCATTTTTCTTTAACAAGGGACCTTCAAATTGAGATTTGTAAAATTTTCTCTTATCTAAATACACAACTTCACAAAAGTGTTATTCTGTTTTTCCGATTATATCGAGTATAAGGTTTAAAACAGCAAGCAAAACTTGCTCATTTTTAGGTGAGATTTGATTGTCTATAAATCTAAAAATTCAATAAAAAATACAAAATAATAGACATGTTATGCCAAGTATTAATGAACTACTACTACAAAAAAAACAGAATTTCATTTACTGGTTTGTCTAAAAAATGGTATTCCGTAGAGTCACATTTTACGCTCACAAAATTTCGCCGACTATATCGTCTTAAGTAACTTCAGCCCGGTAGTTGTATTTTGAAAAATTCATGTTTCGTTTACTAACGATATTAAGGTATTAATTTTTTTTAAATCTAATAAATTTTTCAATGTACATTAACCAAAATAAAAATTAAGTTTTTGTGGTGTAAATTTTTTTTAAGGGGTTAGACGGCAATTGCCCCCCAAATATCATTCATTTTTTATTATCTTGCGGTTTTTGAGATTATTTTGGCATTCTGTTTTTATTTATTTTTTTCTCGAAAAGTGTAAAAGTTAGGGATTTCAAATTTTTATCGAGGGTAAACGCCGTGCATAGACACATTTTAAAAATCGTTACAATCGGTTGATTAGTTTCTCCGGAAAAAATCAGAGTATATTCGTTTGATCTTTTAAAATTGAAAATTGATTAAAAAAATGGCCCTACAGGAGCCGCTCACCCCTAAAATTAAAGTTATTTACGCATAACTTTTCGACCCATTCGAGTTCAAAAAAAAAACCTATTTCATGTAGAAATTATTCCTTTTAAGGGATACGTTCGTATTTTTTGTACAGCTCTGGGTGAAAATTTAGCAGTGTTGATTTTTTTACTCATAAATATTGGAAACTCGTATACACCTTCATTTTGGTGTTCTAAAAGCTGTCTGAAAAGTCTCATAAAATCTCGTGTCTGCGTCGTCAGTTATTCAAGCCCAAAGGTCACAAAAGTCGTTTATTCGCGATTATCTACGCTTCTATAGCTCCAATGATGTTAACATCTATTATAAAAATTGTAGAGCATAAAATTTGTGACAAATTTTGTTTGAAACATTTTTTCATGCGCTCAACCGTTTTTGAGATAGAGGGCGGAGAGCAATAGAGAGAAAATTTCATGCTCACTCACTCACAAGGAACTAGGATATTTTATCTCTCTTTTTCATAACCGTAACGTATCCGTTCCATCAATTGTGCAGCCGTCTTAAATGAAGATTCACAGTTTACCTTGCATTAAGGGCATGGGACATGCTGGTGCTGCCAGATTGTCAGAGTCTTGTAAACCCATGACAAAGTGACTGCGAGAGTAAGAAAAAGCATCTGCCATAGTGCTTTTCCTCATTCTGACAGTCACTTTGTCATGGGTTTACACACCTCTGACAATCTCTGGCAGCTCTGGCAAAAAAACTCTAGCGTGTCCCAAACCCTTTACAGCATGTATGGCTGAGCGCTGCGCGCTCTCCGTACTCTATCTCAAAAACGGTCGAGCGCATGATAAAATGTTTCCAACAAAATGTGTTACAAATTTTATGCTCTACAATTTTTATAATAGATGTTAACATCTTTGGAGCTCTAGAAACCTAGATAATCGTGAAAAACCGATTTTTGTGACCTTGAATAACTGGCGACGCAGACAGGAGATTTTATGAGACTTTTGAGACAACTTGTAAAACGCCAAAATGAGAGAGTATACGAGTTTCCAGCTTATTATCTCTCATTCCGAAGTTGGCCCCATTTTTTTGCTTAATTGATTGGGCTAACAACAAATGTACTAAAATTGGGTACGATTCGGGGTGAAATCGAAAACACGTTCGGGTTGGAATAACTTTTTTCGGGAAAAAGCGACGAAAAAACTCTTCGACAAATTCATCTTAAAATTTCCTCTTTCATCTCTGTACAAAATTTCAAAACTCCAAACATAAAACTTCTCACCCCTCTATATGCAAAAGTTTACTTGAGTTTACAAATAGAATCCAGAGGTATAAAAATATACAAGGTGTTGCATTTAAAAACAAAAGGGTGTCGTAATTCTAAGAAAACGAACAGTGGTAGCTTGTTTAAATTGAATACACTTTTATTTAAACTTTTTTTTTTTAATTCAATTCGGTTCAAAAATATTTAGATGTTTTTCTTTCCGCTTCCATTGTTTCCGTTAAATTCTTATTTATATTATCTTACAGATTAATTTAACTATGACAAAAATTTCGTCAACCTTCAATAAATATTTTTCAAAAACAACCTCAGATGTAATACTTTTTATCTACAAGAATTTACTATTTTCTTTAACAACTTTTAACCCGTTTTTACTCAAAGTACTTCAAAATTTAAAAATTATATTTGGAGATGATTTCAAGTATCGGGACTAGTAGAAGCCTCTTGTTTCCCTTGTACCTGATATTTTTTTTTCGTTATAACCCTTTAGACCAGTCTCGTTTTTGTTAAAACCTTGTTAAATATCCCAAATATTTTTATAACCCGAAACAAAAAGAATATTTCAAGTTCAAGCAAAACTTCATTATGAATATTACGTATTACATTCAATTGAAAACATTAATTTTAATTTGTTTTTGCAGATAGCCCAAAATGATGGTTTACCCAATAAAATTTGTTCCGATTGTTCTCAAAAAGTTATGGAACTCCACCAATTTGTATTCGATACTGAGAACAATGAAAATATTCTTCAATCTGGAATAATGGTTGCAGAAGATGATAGTCCCAGTATTGATCCTACCCTTGGACTAACTTTCGATCTACCGTCTATCGAAGATAACCCACAAAATCTCTCGATAAAAGTAGAAGAAATTGTTGTCGAAGCAAATAGTGAAGAAAACAGTGGGAATCTACAATTTTTCGAAGATATTCCACAAAGATTTCCGATAGAAGTAGAAGAAATTGTTTTGGAAGCTAATAATGAAGAAAATAGTGGAATGACTGATAGTCCTGGTCATGATCCTACCCTTGGACTTGGACCAACTTTCGGTCTACGGTTTTTCGAAGATACTCCACAAAAACTCCCGATAAAAGTAGAAGAAGTTGATGTCGAACCTAATAGTGAAGAAAACAGTGGGAATCTACAATTTTTCGAAGATATTCCACAAAGATTTCCGATAGAAGTAGAAGAAATTGTTTTCGAAGCTAATAGTGAAGAAAACAGTGGAATGATGGATAGTCCTGATCACGATCCTACCCTTGAACTTGGACCAACTTTCGGTGTACGAGTTTTCGAAGATATTCCACAAAATCTCCCGATACAAGTAGAAGTTGATTTTGAAACGTTTAGTAAAGAAAATAGTGAAATGACTGAAAATACAAATTCTGGAATCGAATTGAAAAATGATGGTACGTTTTGATCAAAAGTTTTCACTCAAACACTTAACGCACTTATCAATTTTTTTTAAATTATTTTAGAAGGTAAATATTTTAGAAAGCAAGGAATGCTACGTCATGAAGTGAATTTAGAGGAAAATAAAGACAATTACTTTCTTTCTACTTCCCAAATAAATAAAGTGCTCCGTGATAAATGTTCTTTAGCTAATTCTAATGAAAACCTTAATAATAATCAAGGTAAAGCGGATAAATTAATTTTTATCAGTAAAATTTCAAATTTTGTATTATTTTGTTAATATTTTATTTAAAATATTATAAACTACAAAAAATATTATTCGTTAATTATTTTAGAAAATAAAAGGTTTAAAAAACAATGTATGCCACTTCATCAAATGAATTTTGTTGAAGAAGAAGAGAATTACAGGATTCCCAATTTTCAAAGTAATAAAGTTCACCATGATGAAAGTTCCTTAGCAAATTCTAAAGAAAACATCAATAATAATGAAGGTAAATATTGGATAAATCAATTTTTAAGTAAAATTTCAAATTTTGTTTTATGTTGTTAATATTTTATTTAAAATATTATAAACTAAAAAATAATATAATTCTTTAATTCTTTTAGAAAATGAAAGGTTTAAAGAGCAATGTATGCCACATCATCAAGTGAATTTTGATGAAGAAGAAGAGAATTACAGAATTCTCAATTCTCTAAGTAATAAAGTGCTCCATGATAAAAGTTCCTTAGCAAATTCTAATGAAAACATCAATAATAATCAAGGTAAATTAATAATAATATTAATTTATTGACGGCAATACAGCCATAAGAACATACAATAAACAGTTACATTCAAAAACTCCCACAATACATATTTAATACAAATTTATCTACTAAAATTTAATATCACAATATGTTATCTAATTTATTTTGGTTTTTTTTACCGTATTAATGTGAATATGGAAATAAGGGGACCACACTATACAATTAAACTCCAGTATGGTCCTATTTAAAGAACAATACAAATTCTTTATACAGTTTACGTTGTTGAATTCCACTATATTTCTGCCCATAAAGCCCCAGGGTTTGATGCATCGATTTTTTAGAGCCTTAATGTAAGAAACAAAGTTAAGTTTGGAGTCCATAATAATCCCCAAATCCTTAATTTCAAATATCTTCTCCAACTGAACTCCATTTATAACGTACGCACTCTGCAATATGTGTCTTTTCCTGGTGAATTGAATATGTTTACATTTTCTAAAATGAAGGCTCATCTTATTAACTCTGCACCATTCCTGAAAATTATCCAGGTCTTTCTGAAGAAGTATACCATCATGCTCAGTCTCAATCGTGCGAAAAACCTTAACATCATCGGCAAACTTAATAATTTCAGAATAGATAATATGATCTATAAATATATTGAACAACAAGAATGAGAGATGTTTGAGTTAAGTACAACATATTGCGATCTATGTTGTAGATAGCTAATTAACCATTTAAGCACTGAGCCACCAATCCCGAACGTTGATAATTTACCAGTCATTATTCTATGATCCACTTTATCAAAGGCTTTAGAGAAGTTCGTGTAAATGGTATCGACACAGGAGTTCTTCCCCATAGCATCAAGAATGTATTGTTGAAAACTCAGTAAATTAGTGGTAGTAGACTTCTTCTTGAGGAATCCGTGTTGACTTGAGTTAAAGATGTTAGTAAAAGCAGGAGTAATATTCTTTATGACTAAGGCTTCCATAACTTTAGGAATGGTGCTTAATTTGGAGATCGGCCTGTAATTTGTAATCAAAGACCTCTTGAAAAATAGTGCTACAAAACTTGATTTCCATTTAGCAGGGAATTTTCCCTCTCTCAAGGATTGTGAGAAAAGCAACTTTAACGGTTTAACCAAAGTGAACCTGATGCAATAGTGTAGTAAGCAAGTATGCAGTACTAGCTTCAGTAGCTGATCCATCATCAACACCATACACCGATGGGAAGAATCTTGCAAAAAGATTAGTAATTTCAGTTAAGTTTTGAGTGGTATGCCCTTCATGCGACATAATAAGAGGGAGATTATCGTTCCCCTGCTTAGGTCTTCCAAAAGTTTTGAGAATCTGTTAGAAACTGTGATTCCAATGATCGCAAATGATCTTGGTAACACTGTAACGAGAGTCTTCTGCACTTTGATTTAAAGCTGCATAGTTCATCACTGAGCTGCATGCTTTATATTTCTTGTGAGCCATTTTATTATCCAAAATAGCCTTTTTTAATTCATTAGAGTAATATTTAGGAAATTTAGGTTTGAAAAATTTTTTCAATGGGATTGTCCTATCAATTAGACCATATAATATCTTGTTCGATCAATATCGTCAGAGCCAAGAGCAAGCCCCCAGTCAACCAGCGCAATGTTATCGTTAAGCTCTCTTGGTAATTAGCGTTATTAAAGTCCCGAAAGAAGTGGGTTCTTGTTTCTGATAGTTCCAGTTCCGCATTAAGAATTTGGAATTTAATTGGGGGATGATGTGGATCAGCAGGTACTAAGGGTTCGATGGACTTACAACAGTTTACTCCTCGTTCCGAGCATAACACCAGGTCCAAAGATGGAATAAATTCAAGAATGCGAAGCTATCACTAATCAAGTCGGATTTATCCGATAAACTACCATTAGCAATCGCCAACATGTCATCATTACTCCAATTAATATGAAACAAGTTGTAGTCACCACATACAAACACACAGGGACAATTAAATCTTTTACATATCCTTTCCACGGATGATGGATCTAGGTAGAAGTCAACTGGAGAGCCCGGTGGGATGTGGGATGTACACTGTACACATTACCCAGCACATAACTACCTTCTTTGCACTTTAGTAAGACAAAAACCTGTTCAGTAATGCTAGGTTCAATTTTAATTTAGCTAGATGATATGTGATTATTGACCGCAATCAATACTGCGGTCGCACCTTGGATAAAACAATTTTTATCAGTAAAATTTCAAATTTTATGTTGTTAATATTTTATATAAAATATTATAAACTAAAAAATAATATAATTCTTTAATTATTTTAGAAAATGACAGGTATAAAGAGAAATATATGCCATATCATCAAGTGAATTTTAATGAAGACAAAGAGAATTACTGGATTCCCAATTCTCAATCCAATAATCAAGTGATACGTAAAAAAAAGTATTTAGGTAATTATAAGTTTTTTCTTTTTCCTGTGCATAATGGAGCAGGTGTTGATTTTTGAGTATTTAAAATTTTGTCTATTTTTAATTCATTGTAACTAATTTTATAAATATTTGTAGGCTCTCAATTTCAGCAGGAAAAGGAATTAAGATGTGGTTATTGCGATGACAAATTTATACATCAACATCTTCTAAAAGAGCATTTAAAAATTCACATCAATAAAGATTCGCTGGAATGTAGAAATTGTTTAACCGAACAGGATATTCAAAAACATTTAAAAACACAATCTGTTGATGAAGAATTTAAATGCAATATCTGCAATAAGAAGTTTGCGACTAAATCCAATTTATTGAGGCATGCGTTGGTACATTTAGATAAAAAAAGTCCATTTGAATGTGAGCTTTGCAAGATAAAATTTAAATCTAGCTCCGGACTTAAAACTCATCTAAAATCGCACACTATCACAAATAAATGCGAGCATTGCAATGCAATATTTAAATATAAATGCCGCTTAAGACAACATATGTTACTGAAACATACAAGCGATGATTTTGGAAAAAATTCCGAATGTATTATTTGCAGTAGAATGTATAGTGTAAAAGGTAATCTTAAAGCTTATTCCAATTTATACTGTAATAATCGAAGTTACAAATGTTATAAGAAATATGAATATGAAAGTAGTTTAAATTATCTCTTCGTGGCTGACGACAAATGTTTAAAATGTGTTGATTGTTCCAAATGTTTTACCACACGCCATTATCTAAAAAAACATCAATTAGTTCATGCAGCTAAACGAACATTAAGACATTCCAAAAACCATTAATTATTATTATTATTATAATGTACAGTGGATTGCAAAAGAATATTATATTATTCGATACTATAGTGTTTAGTTTTCATTTTAGTTATTATTTTAATTTTTTTTTCTAACAATACATTTTTTACTTTATTTTATTGGTCTTACAACAACAAAATACATATTTAAATTAAAACAATTATGCATTAGTTTTGTTACACCCTGTATACAGTGCGGACATAAAGAAAATCCCCCCCCTCTGCTAACTTTTGAACGGTTATGTTTTCGATTCTTAAAATTTGTCCACTAAAGTATTTAATTGCGAACTTTCTAATAAAGCTATTTTTGATTTTGTGGAACTTCCGGTTATTACGGAAGTTGATGGCAGCTTTCTTATTTTAAATGGAACACCCAGTATATTTTTGCATTTTCGTATTCTCTATATAAATACCATTAAATTGACCTAGCTTATGTGCTCTACTATTAATACTTTCGGAAATACGTCCATTTGAAAATCGCATTTTTATGCAACTTCATTTACACCGGAAGTTGGACCCAACTGCCCCAACTTCCTTATTTTAAATGGTTTTCTTTTGCAATTAAGTTAATAACATTAAATTTAAACAAAATTATGTTTAACCTTAAGTTCGTTAATTTTCCACTTCAACAGTTGAATCGGCTTTTCAACCAGAATAAGGGACGTTTAAAGACTTTGGTGCTCTGGGTTAAAAAAATGTGACGCCCAACAATAAAAGTACATTTTCTTGCAGCCAGATAATTTTTGGCGCCCATTATAAAAAAATCGATTTTATCTCAGATTTCTATGTTTAATTTGTTAGAAATATGCGCACTGTGCCGTTTGTCTGATAAAAGTTGCGCCGCGCAGGCGAAAATTTTCAGTCATGCATTTTTACAAGGGGAGCCTGTAGAAGGTAGAAAAATATCTTCCTTTGTGTTAAATGGCTTTTTACGGTACATAAAATTAAAGTTCTCTAAAAAATTTGATTTTATTTACACACCAATAAACTGAAAAATATGAACTAAAAGAAAGTTATTTAAGTTCAAAAATAAGAAAATAAAATGCTTTCATATTTAAAAGATAATTTATTATGACATGGAAACAATCATCATAAAATGGTCAAAATCGTCGTTTTTAAAGTTCTTTACCCAAAAATATTTATACAATGGGAGATTTTACACCAAGGAACTTTAAAAACAACGATTTTGATCATTGTACAGTGAATTCAAAAAAACTGAAACCATCAACTATGCAACCAAACATACTCTGTAGTGATTTTAGACTTGCTAAGTTGGTGTACCTGTTAATTTTTATTCAAATTTAAATCTGATCTGTCACTTTAACAAAAGCGTCACTCAGCAGTTTTTCTTCGGGTATTTTTTTCAAGTTATTTCTCAGTGTGTTGCAAATTTTATAAAAAAAGTTTTTTTCAAAACTAAGAATAGTGCAGTTAAAATATTCGCGATGGCTTTCTCAACGGAGCACAACGCATTCATTTTGATGGCACATTTTCGAAGTGGAACATTGATCGATGGAACATGGTCTTACGACTTACAATCTTGAATATAACAATTTAGAGATGCTTTTCCAGAATATCCGTTCGAGTATGACAATTTTAAATTGCATAAGTTTCGAATTGTCCTTAAATTTGAGAATAAACAATAAACATTGCATTTGTAAAGGAAAAAGTAGTGGGGTTCCTAAAAAGTTAACCGATAACGTTTTGAGGGACATTAGCAATCGCATGGAACAAAGTCCTACAAAATCGATCGTAAAACTTTCTGCTCAAACAGGTAACTCTACCTATACAATAAGTTATGCAAAACAATATTTAAGAATAATTTTTAGGATTGTCCGTGGGAACTTGCCATACGGCCCTAAAAAAACTTCACATGCATGCATATAAAGTGAGTGTAGTGGAAGAATTATTACCACCAGATTATCCAAAAAGATTAGACTATTGTCAATGTTTTAATAACAATTGAAACAATGATATTTTGGATGTTACTTTCTTTTCTGATGAAGCGTGGTTTCACTTATCGGGTTATGTGAATTCCCAAAATTATAGAACATGGTCTACACAAAATCCACATATATTTGTTGAAACCAGCTTGCATCCCCAAAAAATTGGTGTGTGGGTGGCCATGTCACGAAGAAGAATAATTGAACCTATATTCTTTCAAGAGACGATAAATGCTACGAGATACCGAACTTTGCTTTTGGAACCATTTATTAACGAACTTCATAATGACGAACTTCAAACAGGATATTTCCAGCAAGATGGTGCAACAGCACATACTGCAAGGACCATAATTGAATTTCTTCAGGAGTTTTATGATGAAATATTAATAAGCCAAAATCTGTGGCCTGTCCGATCTCCAGATCTAACACCCCATGATTTTATTTATTTGGGCATATTAAAAACATGATCTATAAAAATCGAATACACGATCTGGAAGAATAAAAACTGGCCATTACTCAAGAAATCAATCTCATCACCCAAGATGAACTTCAGCGGGTATTTGAAAATATGAAACGACGAGTAAATCTTTGTTTAGAAAATCGGGGAAATCACTTCCAACATTTATTGTAAGTTCGGGTTTCTCACAAAAGTTAACAAACACCCTCGTTGGTAAGGGCTTCTATATTGACACCAATTCGGACACATCCTCTTTAAGCTGGATGGAAACATGTTGTGAAATTTCAGCATTATTTTGAACTCTATGTTAGATAGTAAGTAATCAACTATAATACTTTTGTAACCATGTACTGATTTTAATGTTTTACTTTTAGGATCCTTGTGTTACAAAAACAAATTGTTAGGCACATTTGCTGATTTGATAGAGCACTGTCAGCCACTTTTCTTGCAACTAAATTTGATGACTGGCTCTGGCTCTATCTGTATAAACGCTGTATTTTTGTATTAGAAACCATCAAACTATTTTCAAAAAATTAAAATGTGAACCTCATCCACACCAGACTATCTACAATTCTACAAGTTCCATAACACAACACCTAATTACATTCTTCAAAAAAAAAGCCTACACTACATGTGTTTTTATGAACATATAACCGATAGGAAATAAACTTTTCTGACGACCATATGAGAAAATCGTATATGTCATTCATATTAGTGGTTTAGAAAATCTATCATTTCAACACTAGTGACTTTGGTTATCTGTTTTGTAACTTTGAAATACTTCTTCTACTTGCCGATAGAGGCGCTGCGAAGGAATTCCGAAAACCCTCGCTTGGATGATTTGAACTTGAAAAAACCGGACAGTTAAAAAAAATTGTATTTAACCCCGCTAATATTACTTATTTTATTATTAAAATCATATAATTAACTTTTGTGTAAATTTTAAATAAAATAGGAACATTTTTTAGCTTCCGTCAAAACAGCGCCACCTACAATTAATACATTTAACTAAAAATAATCGATAACTCCAATTGATGAGCTGATACCGTTCTGATACCAACACAGGTTATGTTATGACTTTTTAGTTGTTACTACAAAATATTAATAATGGTCGCAAAATCTTCGTGGTCGTCGGAAAAATAGCGTACGCAACTCGCAGAAAGTGAATTTCGTTGCTCGTGTAATATCCTCACTCGGCTAGCGCCTCGTTCGGCTATTTTCAAACTCGCACAAAATTCGTCACTTTCTAGCTTTTTGCGTAATATACTAATTATCTACGACTATTGAATAACATGTTAATTATGTACCCATTACTTATTAATTGATGACAATCATTACAATTTAGCCGTGTGTTATATCTCCATTTAAATCAAATGTCTCTCCATGACACACTAGTTGGAATTTCAAAACATTTATCATAACAACCGGGCTGAAGTTGGCTAAAAACCGACCGGTAACGAGTTTACACGAATAGAAAGTGAAGGCGCTATCTTCACTTGCGTGCGCCGCTGTCAAAATAATTTCAATTTGAAATATAGATTTTTTAAAGAAAGTGAATTTACAACTATATTATATTAATAAAAGTAATTATTTATTGTAAATTAAAAACATATTTCTTAAAAAATTTAATTACAAAAATATTAAAAGCGTGAATACATAATATATAAAATGGATTCAGATAGTGAAAGTTGCACACCCCCAGAAATACTAGAAACTGCGCTAACAACAACCCAAAATTTATTGCCAAATAAATCAAATGACAGGTATAATATGGCCATATAGAGCCTTTATGGATTGGAGAAACATTAAAAATATAATTAGGTGTCAGGTGATTTTAGAGATTAAATTGGGCCGTCAATTTTACGGCATAGAACTTATCTTTAATGACAATAATAGATAGGAGAATCTAAAAGTGAAAAATAGTCGTAGATAAAGTATAGTATTCTACTCGCGATTAAATAGCCATTACTCGCTCGTTGAATAATATACTATTATTTGTTAATTATTCAAGAAAAATCAAAGTAATACATTTATATTTGTTATTAAGTCAAGGTAGGCAAGCAACGTTACAATGACGGCTGGCAGCCATTTTGTCTTTAAACTGTTTTTTGTTTTTTCTAATATAATAATCTAATGAAGGAAAACCTATAATAATTTAAAATCTAATAAAACAATAAAATTATAAACTTATCTGAACTTTATTTTCTTTCGAAAAAGTTAAAATACTTTACATTACTACTATACATTTTACAAAAAATAAATACTACATTATTTTAATTTATAGGTCATTCGCCAATGCTCTAAATAATTGTAGGTGTAACCTCTCCAGAGGATTCAAAGTGTTTACATCTTTATCTCCTTCCGCTGGGAATTCGTGCCGACATAGCGGGCAATTGTTTTTCATTACCAACCATTTTTCAATACATGTTTTGTGAAATAGATGACCACATGGTAATTTTGTGGCGTACATGGAAATGTCCAAGTCCTCAAAACATATTAGACATGATTGCCCGACGGTAATAATTTCTTCTTCGTGTAAATTTTCTATGAAATCCTTTGATGCAGCTCTAACATTCGGATATCTAGGAACCGAAGTTTCTTGCGTTGGATTACTAAAGATACTTAAAATATAAAGTTTGTCTATGGGTTAAATGTTTTTTAAACTTACTTTTCAACTCCTGAATTGTTAGCCATATTTTTTCTTATTTAAACTATTAAAATCGCTAGCACAAGTATTAATAACAGGTGGTTATTTACTGAAATACTAAAGATTGGTAGGCTTTTGAAATGACAATCTCCTAGCAACGCACACTTGATAAAAAATTTGAAACCAATTTAACACCATACGAACCTAATGGGTTGGCAACCAAGGTAACACGTTATAAACATTGCCAATTATCTTCTTACGAATTTTGTCACAACTTCCTCCTCAAAAATTTAAATTTAAAGCAAAAACTATAAGTAGAAGTTTACCAATTTAAATTTTCTTGCTGAATATAAATACCGTGGCTGGACATTTTATAACTCGATAACTAAACAAGATTTTTTTGTCGTAAATAAGACTTTAAAAGCTTTTACGAAATAAAATTTCAGGAGTTGGTTTTATCGAAACTAGTAAAAAAAAATGTGACTTAATCGATCTTAAAACTATTTTTTTTTTCGTTGATTTTGCGAAACCTTAGGCATGGTTGTTCAAAAAGAACATTTCGATAGATAATTTTTTGAAACTTGTGAACTCATTCATTGACCATTGATGCCCTGCGTCTGATCTTTTTTCCGAGACTCAAGGTGAAAATTTAAGTGTTGATTGTTTTACGCATATAAAAAGGTAAGAAAGAAAACAAGAAATATTTGACTTTTATAGATTGTTCCAAATAAAAGTTACAAATTTTCAAAAATACTCCCGCCGTTTATCCATACAATTACTCCCACCGTTTACCCAAAAAAATTACTCCCACCGTTTACCCAAAAAAATACTCCCGCCGTTTACCCAAAAAATTACTCCCAACGTTTACCCAAAAAAATACTCCCGCCGTTTACCCAAAAAAATTACTCCCACTAGTTTTATACAGCTTGTATCAAAATTTGCGCAACAGTAACATGACAATTTAAAAATAAATCCCTTGCTGATTGTTTTAGGGACAGAACTTTATTTTTTTTTTTTTTTTCATTTTTTTTTATTTTTTTTATTTTTCTAATTTTTAGATTTGTGGAAAAGTTCAATTTTCCTGGAGTGATTGGAGCTGTGGATGGATTCCATGTAGCCATTACCAGACCACCCAAAAATATTGAACATAATTTTTTCAATAGGACAAGGGATTTCAATCTAAAAATGTTCAAATAGTATGAATTTTCAGTATATTTTCTTATATGAATAATTATTTATTTGTAGATTTGTGATCTGGATTACAGAATTTTAAATATAAATGCAGCACATGGTGCATTTATATGGAATAATAGTCAAGCTTCTGTGGAACTTGGAAGAAGATATGAAATAGTGATAGGTCTTCGTGGTTAATTGGTATAAAGATTTTAAATATTTCAATTGGTTGCAAATCATATTCTATCTCACTTTCTCCTATAGAATTAAAAAGAGAAGTGATTTGCTCGAGGAAATCAATCAAAAAGAACACAGCAATTATAAAAATATAAAAATTTTTTTAATGTAGATGATTCTGGTTATCCTTTGCAACCCTACCTGATGACACTGTTCCGTAATCCTCAACCAAATTCCCCTGAAAATGATTTTAATATTTCCCATAAACGTGCTCGTCTTATAATTGAACATTGCATAGGTTTACTGAAAACCAGATTTAGGTGTTTACTTGGTGAAAGGGTTTTGAGGTATGAAACTCATAATAAATGCCTGTGCTATTTTACATAACATTATTATTGAAAACCACATTCCGGACCCTGAAGAGATCATTTTGAAAGAAAATAATGAGGAATATCCAAATGAAGAAGTTTTAGGAATCAACATAGGTGAATTAACAAGACAAAGAATTGTTAATTAATAAAAAATATAAAATTGTAACTTATATTATTTTTTTTGCACCAGAACTTGTGCCAATTCCACGAGCTTTTCCATGGCAGTTGCTTGCCTTTATGGATTTACACCTATAGTTTTTAAAAGTTTATTACTTTCCTCCCTTAATGCATTGGCTTTTCTTTCTTCAACTAACAAGCCCTCTGTATATCCTGATTTTAACATTTTTTTAAGACGTTTCTTTGGAGGAGAACAACTTTTAAAATTAAATTTTTTTTTATTGCTGGATGTTTCAGTAGTGATATTGGCATCTACAAAAAAACTAAAATGTTGAAAATAAAGAAATAAATATAAAATTACACTGACTGTTTTTCTTATTTCCTCCTTTAAAATTTCAGTGGGATCTGGTGATGATGATCGGGAGGTTGAGGGAGAGGGAGCAGCAGTAGGAAAGGACTAAAAATATAAAAACTTCATAAAAACGGAAAACTTTTATTTATCTTGTATATCTATAAGAAATATGAAAAAATACAAAAGCTAATCTAATGTTTATACTGCTATCATAAAAGATTGTAAATTGGGAACATTATGTACAATATTGGATAAAAAGTAGAGCAAATCAGTAATTACTAATGGCCGTTTTAGACTGGCACAATTTCTACCAAAATTTTGTTCCCAAACCGACTCAGATGTAACTGCATGATAACATTTTAGCCCATCTAGCCCTTAAGAAATAAATTTAATATTGCAAAAAATTAAAAAAAATTAAAAAATTCATATAGGTATACTAGAAGCTATATGCTTAATGTGAACAATTGAAGACTTAAACCTTTCGGTCGTGTGAATACAATTATTCTAAATATTTAACGATAACACTCGATAATTTGAAGATACTGGGCATTCATTTTAAAATTATATTACTATATTTTTGTTTTTATTAAATTTTTTATAGTTTTAGGTTTATAATAAATTTTATCAATTAAAAATTTTTTCACCATACATAAATGGGATTCCCTGCTCAGTTATCGAGCTGGATCTGCACTGAAAAGCCGGAAGTGATTTCTTTAAAACAAGATTTTGTGTCCTATTTTCGCATTAATTATTAGTGATTCGCTCCAGAAAAGTGGGATGAATTTTTTATTCCCTGTTATTGTCTCCGAAGGAAAATTTATCGCTGGTTTCTAGGAAGATGCTCTTAATAAATAGTGTAATATATAATTATATAATACATCTACATTTTTCCAATATTGTAAAATAGTTGTAAACATTTAAAAATCATAGTTAAATTAAAAGGCTGAATTTATACTTAACCATCTAATAAATGGTTGTTTCCTATTACTTACAATATTTTCGGGAGATGCTTCAGTTGTAGTCCGGTTAAACCCAAGTTCTTCAATCTGTGGATCGCCTAAGCTACATGGGCTAAGTATAGCAAATACCTTTTCCTCCAGTTCACTTAGACGATCCACAATTGTAAATATTGGTCCAGGTGCTCCTGTTTGCAGCCTTTGGCTTTGAATTTTGGCTGCCTTCGCCTTAACCGCAGACTTCCAATCACTCCAAGTCTAACATTAAACGTGCATTTAATAAAATTTTTAGTTATTTTTATCAAAAACATTCAGAGAATTATCCAGACCTATTGCACATATCTAAATTTATTTGACAAAGATTTTGGGTAAGAGTGTTGAATAGCGCATTCCGAAAGATGGCGCCACCATGCACTTTCGGCGGCTACAAAATTCTATTTATTAGCCAAAAATAACGATATTTTTCTAACACAAACCTAACTAAATGGCAAAATATATTATAAAAATCTTTGCCGTTTCAAAAAAAATTTTTATTTTTTTTTAATGCCATTGATAATGTCAACATAGTTTGACGAATACGTTCTGGCTCATTAAATATCTTTAATTGTAATTTTTTTCTTTTATAATTTACCCTTTTGTTTCTGTTTTAAAGCATTTGGGTTCAATATGTAGTCTTGGAAATTTTATCAACGAAACGGAACTTTTCTATTTCGATAAGAACCGAAAAAATCAGTTTTTAATAAACTACTAATAATATTTAAAAAAGAATTTAAAATTTAGAAGCCTACCGAATTTAGTCGATTTTTTATATTGTTTCGTTTTATTTTTAATAATTCTCGTAGTGCGTTCATCAGACCAACGCTACCGAAATTATTCAGTTATGATTTTTCCGTTCGTCTTTTCATTTATTCTACATTACACAGAAAATTTTTAAGTTTTTAGAATCACTAGAGTTGTTAGTCTGAATTAAAGCTACCATTTTTTTAGTTTTTTTTTTTTAGTAATATTTTCAAAATCTACTCAATTTTAAGATCATCAAACATTGGAGTACTTTAAATTGCCGAATTTATTCATTCATTTTTTCCTTTTTTCATTTTTTTCCTTTTTTCAATTTTTTCATGTTTTCATTAATTTCAGGACACCCTGTATATACAGGAGTTGATAAGCGCGTTTCACATAGCGTTGAGCAAAGAAATTGGAACAAACACATGTATTTAAATGCGAGTGTTTATAGTCGAGCATCCCAATACTCCAAATGCACCAAATACGCGCTGCTAAAGCAACGCGCTTATCAACTCCTCACTATAAACTATAAACAAGACCTAAGAGTAGAGGTTTGTAAATTTGCTCCGGCTTGGTACGCCACTGAACGTTATCCACGAAAAATTAGATCGACTGGAAAGGTTTATAAATAATAAACTTATAAATAAGAACATCGGGAAAAGGAGCCAAAAATTATCGCTTGGATTTTTTTAGTTGACACGAAAAACGTTTGAAAAAAAACGCAGGGTATTCGACTTTTTCAGGAACGTTTTCGAAAGCGTTCTCGTCATAAAAAAAAATTTCGCCCAGGTAATAGAAAAAACATTCCCCTTTAAGAAAAATCATCGATCAAAAATGTATCCCAAATTACTAATTAATTAAACAACAACGATATTCGTTAAAAACCAAAAAAGGGAAAAGGGCTCGAGCTCAAAATGTTTAGTTTATTCGATTCTCCACGACATACTATTTGTTCTCGCTAGAATAAATTCGAAAAAAGTCGTTCAGGGGTACCAGTTTACCGATTCGGGAGGGAATAACTTTTTTGAGGGGGTCGTGGAAAAGGCTTTTCGATCCGGACACTTTTTTAGCGCCTATCGTCAATTTACTTCCTTTAATTAAAACAAATAATGCTGTTAATAGCAAAAATATTAGGAGTTATTAATAAAATCAGCTGAATTTGAATCTTACCACCTCCTTAGTTCCATCGGCACATGATCGGGACCATTATCATTTTTCGCCGAGCGTAAACACCACAGAATACAGAATAACATAACTCTCTCATTTTCTATAGAGCAATAATTGAAAAAGCGTTGCCTGGCGCTTAACCTTATTTTTTAAATTATTTCAAAAAATCATTTTAATAATGACAGGTTTTAACATGTGCAGAGCGTGCCTAGGGCAAGATGAAGACGAATCTTTTCAATCAATTTTTACAGTTAATAAAAAATCGGTTTTCGGTATTAGCTACGCCGAAATCATTAATAATTTCATATCATCAGCAATTCGAGTAAGTACAATTTATTTAAATGATATTTTTAATAACATAACCAAAAACATAAGTAATCATACCATAATTTTACAATTTTTAATAATTATTTTTCATATAAATTGTGTATTGCCAAAAATTGGAATCCAATAAATCAAATTTTTACATTTCTATTATAATTATAAAAATTATTAAAAAAAATGTATTTTTGTTAATATTTGTATCTTCACACCTGCCCAAAACTCTTTTGAAAACAAAAAAAAATTAATTGAAATTCCTTTTCTTGTTTTTTTTTTAATTTTTACTTTATATTTAAGGTTTATATTTATACCTAATATTTTCTTATTTATCTGCATAGTAAAATAGTGCTGAATTGTGTTATTTTCGGCATATATTATATGCTCTCCTATTTCCAGGAAATTTGTAATAAATATAATGCAATTCGGCAAGATCTTATACTTAGTCGCTTTACCAGTGTTTTCCAGTGACAAGGACGCCATTGCATTTTAAGATAAATGACTAAACTTCTTGCTTCTTGGAATTTGAATGTAAACGGAGAATTCCGAATTCCCACTAAGGGATTAAAAATTGGAAATTATAAAATAATTTTCAAAAAATTGAACTAGAACATTTTTTCTAAAAAAAAGGATTGTTAATTTTTGGAACTTACAAAAAGTAAATTTAGTTAGCACTTTATTAATATTACCCTATTTATTTTTTATTTAAAAAGTGGAGTTAACGGCATAATGTACACATAGGACTAATTTATTAACAATTTTAAATAACATATTCGAAAATTCAATATGAAAATAAATATATATTTATTATTTTTTTTTGCAGGTAACACAAAATGATGGATTACCAAATAAAATTTGTTTCGACTGTTCTCAAAAAGTTATTGACTTTCATCAATTTAAAATTGATATTGAAAATAATGAACAAATTCTTAAATCTGGAATGATGCTCGTAAATGAAAGTGCTGATATTAATCCTATTCCTGGATTAACTTTGGATCTACCACAGTCCATGGGTAGAAAAGGACTCTCAATAAAAGTCGAAAATGTTGATATCGAACCTGGTGGTGATGAAATTTCGAAAAACAATTTGAACGAAAATGCATGTGAAATGATTGTTGTTGATTGTTCAAATTCACCTATCGAATTGAAAAAAGAAGGTATTTTATTAAAATTTCAAATCTTTATTCAAACTGTTATTAAAATAACCAATTTCTACAACTATTTCAGATGATGAATGGTTTAAAGGACAAGGAATACTACATCATGAAGTAATTATTGAGGGAGACAAAGAGAATTACAGAATTCCTACTTTTAAAACAAAAGAAGTTATTAAAGAAAAAAATACTTTAGAAGATCAAGGTACAAAAATTCTAAAATTTTTATTGCTTATTTAATTTTTAATTCAGTTACTATTATAAATACATTTTTAGGCTCGAAGAAAAACGAATTAAATTGCGATGAAAAATTTTCAGGTCAAGACCAAGTACAAGAACATTCAAAAATTCACATCAACTCCTTTGAATGTAAACATTGCAATGCACAATTTTCAAGCGAACAGTTTCTTTCAGACCATATATTATCACACTCAATTAAAAAGATGTTTAAATGTAAGGTCTGCGATAAAAACTTTTCAACTAAATATACTATAAGGCGGCATGCTTTGGTCCACTCAAAAAAAAGACCTTTTAAATGTAATTTTTGCCAGGAAAGATTTAAACGTAACTGCACTCTAAACACGCATTTAATGGGACATGCTCGAGAAAAGCACTTCGAATGTGAACACTGCGATAAGAAGTTTGTTACAAAGGGTAATCTTAAAGGACATTTATTGATTCATACTGATGAAAAATCAAATAAATGTAAGTACTGCAATAAAATGTTTAAACATAAATCCAGTTTAAAAACACATGAATTAATACATACAAATATAGATTTGTTTGAATGTGAGTATTGCGATAAAAAATTTAGAACTATTGGAATTCGTAACAGACATCTAATAACACATACTGAGGAGTATAAATGTGACCACTGCAATAAACAATTTAAATCTGAACGCTCTTTAAAGAATCATTTAATAATTCATTCAAGTGATGGAAAACCATACGAATGCACCCAATGCGATAAAAAATATTCAACAATGCGAGTTCTTAAAGAACATATAAACACACACACACAAGTTTTTGAATGCAACCATTGCAAGAAAATTTTTAAACACAGAGGTAGTTTCCAAACTCATTTGTTGACTCACACTACTGAAAAAGAATTTAAATGTGATATTTGCTACAAAAAATATGCTACGAATATTTATCTTAAAAAACATCACAAATTAGTACATGCAGCTGTTGAAACATTTAAGTGTGAGCACTGTGATTTAACATTCAAACAAAAGAATTATCTTAGAGTACATTTAACGAAACATACTGATGAAAAACGGTTCGAATGTAATTATTGCCAAAAAAAGTTTAGGCTCAAGAGCTGTCTTCAAGACCACATCCCTATTCACACAGGAGAAAAGAAGTTCGACTGTAAATTATGTGGAAAACTGTTCACTTCTCCCAGTAATCTTCGACAACATCTACATAAACACGAAAGAGATGAAATTAAAGCCAAAAACTGTTATGTTGACTAAAATTATTAAACTAATTCAGAGACAATATGTAAAAAAAATTATAAAATGTTATTCAGTTTTTTTTTAAGAAAATATGATTTATTTTTTATTTTATGAATATTAAAATTATACCTAAAAAGTACAAATATAAAAATATCAGTTTCAAAAATAGATTTTGGATGTTTATTTTTTTTATTTTCAGGGCTTCGGAATTACCTTGTTAACCAATTTTTTACTTGAAATTCACAGGAACGAACAAAATTATACCAAAAACTATCATTTTATTAAATTTGAGTTTTCTGTTTTTGTCTAGGATAGAATAAAATGTAGGACGGTGGTAGTGATGCTCAAATTTTGCAAACCAATTTTAAAAATTATATCCATGTCGCATCAGAAAAGCCCTATTTTAATTTTTATGTTAAAACATTGAAAAAAGCTTAATAAATAAATAATTTTGAAGTAAATAATTATTTTATTATTTCAGAGGTTTCTCATATTTTTAGAATTAAATTTATTCAAATAATTTAGTTTAAGTACATAAAAAAATAAAAAAAAAATGTACACAAACAATATTTAACACTCCAAAGTCAAAATGAATAAAGCACAAAATTTAAAAAAAAAATCAATATGCGAGAGTAATCTAATAGTGGTTAAAAATTAAAATAAAAAACTAATAATAAAATTAATATTAGCTAAAATTAATAAAAAAATTTGAATGTACACCAAAAATCATAATTTAAATTATTTTAATATTGAATCACCTCGGTGGTGCCTGAAGCAAAAGTCTCTACCAGGTGCAGCACTTAACTTACAAGGCGTACCTTGCCTCGTGTTAGCAAGGCAATATGACTTGTAAGACGAGCTTACTGAAGGAGTAACACTAGGCGATCTTCTAAAAACAAATTCATTCCTTGTCGGAGGTGGTGTCGGTGAAAAATACTCTTCAGTCTTTTCTTCGAAATTATCACATTCTTCGTTATTGACTAGCTTTTCTATTGAACTCGTAACAGCTTTAGGTTTTTCTTCTTCCAGTAACTGATCAGTTTTATTTAATTTTGATAAAATAAATAACATCATCATTTGAGCTGAAAAAATATTCTCATTTAATTAATTATACTATGCTTTAAGGCGATACGATTAATATTTTTCCCATTGGAAAACACAAGTTAGGAATACTACCCCAAGAAGAATAATACACAGCTTAAATAGCAAATTATACTGAAGTTAACTATAAATCTTGGAGTCGTTACTGTATTAATTTCAATTATGCAACATTTTGAATATTATACAAGGTGTCCCAAAATTTATGCAAAGATTGAAAGCACATAATATAAGTAAACGCAAACTATTCAATATTAATCGAACTTCCACTTAGAAAGTAAAACCGAGGCAGTTGTTGACTTTATAGTCCCTGGCCATCAAGCAGCCTTTGCAATTTAACAAACAGCAACACTTCTAAATTCAACAACGATGCGCATAGTATCAATGCGTAAATCCAGTGACACCATGTATAACTCCAAAAGTGAAATAAAAAAGTCAAATTCAATTTACCAGAAGTAATAGCGATAAGTGATACTCCTAAGAGGTTTGGATCAATAGCATACTCGGATTTGTACAAGCTTAGGCCAAGATTAGAAGGTATCACAGTAATAACAGTAATTCTGCTGATTCTTGGAGCGTTAATGAAGGCACATGTTATCATCGCCAGCAAGATAAAGAAAATGTGCCATAAAAATAAATAAAGTCGTTCAATTGCAACATCAGTTCCCCCCAAAGTATCCGATAACCATTCCATTCGCTCCTCCAAAGCTTGCTTCGTTCCCCCAACCAACGCCACCAACGAAGTTATCGTTTTATTCACCTCACTTAATTTTTTTAGTGTATTCTCATATTGTCTCTCCGCCAATTCTGCTTGTTGTATCAATAATTGAGATGAATCAGCTAAAAATCAAAGAATTATTAACAATTCCCTTGATAATTACATTATTAAGAGGATAGTCGGCAAATTTGAGCGCATGATTTTGAAATTCGCTTGATATTTGCGGTTTTGATCATAACTTTCTTTCCTTTGGAGCTTTTTTAAAATTTCTTTTTTTGGTACATAGAAGAGTCTTGAAAAAATCTAAAGCACTAAAAAAAGTTAAAAATTTACTTACAATAAAAAACTAAACTATACACACTTCGTTTATACCTTAACTTATTGCTAACGTTGGAAAAATAATATTATTTCAATTAGTTTTTTAGAATTTTTCAAAACGTCGCTAAGCGAACGATTTTGGGAAAGAGCCCGTTTTACTGCTGCCGTATGACCAGTAGGTTTGATTTATAAAAACAGAAAAATAAGAAATTGGTAGCCACAAGACTCTACTGTGTCTCAAAAAACGAAATTTTAAAAAAGCTTAACTGGAAAAAAAATTATGACCAAAACCGCAAATATCAAGTGAGTTTCGAAATCCAGTGCTCATTTTTGCCGACTATCTCCTATCTCCTTAACTTAATTTTGAAATCAAGCTCTTTACAACCATTTTAAAATATTAATAAAAAAATAAGTACCAATTTTTTGAAATATTGTGGATGCTTCTTCTTTAATAGCGTTTAAATCTTTTAACAATTCCTTATGTTTTTCGTCACTTTGGTATGATTGGTTTTCGATCTGCGAAGAAGTTTCTTCAATTTGTTTTTGCAAATCCTGTGTCATTTGAGAAAAAATCGAATTACTTTCAGAAATTAATTTCTTTTCTTTTCCCAATCTTTGAATGTTATCCTCGAGCAGTAATTGACCATAAAATTGCGCCTTTTTAAGATCACTTTGTTGCTCCAGTAACATTTGCTGACCTACAAAGTATTATAATTAAAATTAACTCTATATTATTCTTGATTTTAACCATCTTTCATATTCCGTAAAGTATCTTCTGCAATGTTCTTCAATAAATTTTGGTTGTTATGAATATCTTCCAAAGTTTCTAGTTGATTTTTAGCAGCTTTCATTAAATTATTAACGGTAAGCTCAGTAAGACCTCGAAACTGAACTTGGCGTATATTGTAGCACACTGCTCGAGCTCGATTGCTCATTAATAGGTAACTGTTCCACGCATCAGGATCCATTCCTGATGTACAATCTTTAATACTCATAGCTTCGTTGCAAGGATACATGGGTCTTCCTTCGATATATGACTGACAATTTAATAAACCAACTGCCATTTTAGATATCATTTCATCGTTCATACGTTGACAATCTGATTTTAGTTTTAAAACCAACTGAAAAGAAAATAAGGACTTGAAATAATTGTACAAATGTTGTTTTCTTTAAATGAGTTAATACAAAATTTAAACAAAAAAACTTTTATAAAACTTAAAATTTAACGCTAATAGTTTGAAAATTTAGAATTGGGAAATCCAGCTCTGGAATTTCAATAATAAAAAAACTAAAAGAACTAAGAATTGTAAGTTTCAGGTAGAAAACTAAATATTTATTTAAATTAAAAAAAAAAAAGATATTTGAAGCCATCAGGAAACAACTTATTAAAGATTTTTTCTATGACTATTGTCATATAAGTAATAATAATAATGGGTACTATATGAACGCATGTCTGTTACCAAATTCAACAACTTATAAAAATAAAATTGTTAATGATCAGGGTTCAACAGTCAACGTAATGTATTAATCAACTATGCTACCAAGGGCTCAAATTTTATACAAGCTTTTTTATTATTTAATGAATGCAGAGGTTGTTACGTCAAATCACATAATTTTTTTAGAAAAATATTTTTGAATTTACCAATTTGTCATAAAAAAAGTATAGTATTCTACTCGCGAGTAAATAGCGATTAAAAAAAGAATTCTTTTATTAAATTTCATGGGATAAAGGCACGTCCACATCTGACCAAGTACGAGAACGAGGCAAGGCGTGCCAATGCCTTTTCTCCTTTCTGTTTGCTGGGACGCAGAAACAGATAGGAGAAAAAACATTGCCTCGGCTTGCCATGTTTGCGTACAAGCTCTGATGTGGACGCGCCATAAGACTGACTAAAATATTTTTACAAGACTTTTAATTTTGAAGCCTGAAAATAAATTATCTTCTTTTATTTCATTTCTTGAGATCAAAATTAATTAAAATATTTTTGAAATTAACAAGGATCTTAATGTTGAAGCCCAGAGTCAACGAAAAATAGAAAAAAAAATTATTATAGTAATAGGAATTTTGTTAATAAAAATTAAAAAAGAATTACAGCAAAGTTCCGCTAATCTGAACCTCCACTAATCCGGATACCTTTGTCATCCGGACAAAATTAAAATTTATATACTGTACCTTGTAATCCGGATGAATCATGTATACCCTAATCCGGATCGTATGCCTTATGTTTAATTTGAGGACCCAGGACTAATGTTAATAGAAGGGGAATGCACTAAATCAGTTCGAATCAACATGGCACCAAAAAGGCAACACAAAACGTTAACTCTCTTGGAAAAACAGGATATATTGAAATAATTGAATAGTGGTGTTAGTGGTAAAGCGCTAGCAGAGAGGTATTGGTACATCCACAATTTCTAATAATAAAAAAAATAAGACAAAGATAATGAGGTATGTACACATTTTATTGTGAGGTAATTTATAAATGGTGCGTTTTTATATTTACAGTTACATTGAAAATTGTGTCTCAATACAAAAGCGCAGGAAAATGTTGCGAAAACCGGAATATTCAGAAATGGAGAATGAAAAATTTAAAGTGGAGCTCACATATACAAAACATAACTACACATCTAAGAAAATTAATACATACATTTTACATTCTACGAAACATTTTCAACAAAAAACTCCTAACTATAACGTATAAGTGTTTCGTCGTATCTATAATCAATTATGGAATAAATGTTTGGGGAGGTCTATGCCAAACAACTTTAAAACCACTAAATACGAAAAAAAGCTTGGATGACTTCTACCCTGTTCATAAAATGGTTTCATGAGCCTTTTGTTGTACAAGTGAGAAACTTTTAAGCAAAGAATAACCTGGATGGAAAAGCAATTTTTTTAGTAGATAATTCTCCTATCTTTGGAGGACGACGTTTCAAAGGTTCTTAAGAACATCAGTTTGAAAGATGCCGCGATTTTTCTAGCAAACTCCTAGGACAAACTATCGCCTGGTGCAATAGAAAAATGTTGGAGAAAAATATTTTCCTATTCAGTTCATAATATTCCTTTTGATGTCACGACAAATACCAAAACAGAATGGGATTCAGATGATGACATTCGATTGTCGATTTACAAAGAGCTGCCAGTGGATGAAGATCGACAAGAATTGACTGAAATCGGTAATATGTTGCAGCAAATTAATTCTGACAATTATCACCCTAAAGAAGCTGAAGTAAGTGAATGGATCGTTGGAGATGAAGACCATTGACCACTGGATAGCGACGACAGTTTCTCCGACGAAGAAGTTAATAGAGATGTACTAAACACTTGAGAGTTTTAGTACTTGCATACAATGGGCGGAGGAAAATGGAGCCGAATTAAATACATTATTATCTTGTAAAAAGTTATTTCTATTTATTTTTCTTGAAAATATGTATAATTTTTTTTATAATAAATTTTTTAACTTTATTATGCCTTTGTTCAATTACTTTAATATAACTCCAATAATCCGGATTTTTCATTAATCCCTATCGATCCAGTTTTAATTGATCCGGATTAACGGAACTTTACTGTTTTATTATTATTTGACTTATTTAGATCAACACTACATGAAATATTTTTGAATTATCAAGAATTTCAATATTGAAGACCTCAATCAACAGAAAAGAGCAAAAATGGTTTGTAAAAATTAAAACAGAATGATTAATTCATTTTTTAGGATTGGCGTTGACTGAAGTTTTTTGGGTATTACCTTTTTGAAGCCCCCTAACAGCAAAAATTTGTAAACAATGGTTTAATTTTTTTTGGTCAAACTAAAAGAATGACTACTTTCATTATATTTCTTGAAAAAATTACTAAACGATTTTATTATTAAATATTGAAAAAGAAAACTAATTCTTTTTTATTTTCTTATTTTTTGAAAAATAATATTCCTTTAAATTGCTGAAAATTTGAAGCCCCTATTTAAAAAATAAAAGCAAAAAAGTGCATGGTTTAGCCAACATTAAAATTTGTTATTAAAAATTTGGATACTCATTTAAATAATTTTTGGGGAAACACCGAAGGAATTCTTACAAAGGGCAATTGCCCTTTTATTAGAAAAAAATGAAAAAATAAATAGGTAAGTACATACATACAAAATAAGTAAATAATGAAAGCAATTTTTTTCCGTTTAGATTAAAATTAGCATGGTAAGTTCTTTTTTCGTCACTTATTTCTAATTATTTGGTTTATATTAAGATAAGATAAACTTTTTAACGGGATTGACCCTTTTTTCCTGATAAATAATAAAACAAAAATAATTTTACTCAATTTTTGCCTTTTTTTGTTAAAATTTAAATTAAAAAAACTAGGTACTTCTAAAATCAACAAAGATTAAAAAAACAAAAAAGCAAAGCTGTCTTAAGGTGTAATCGGGGCTTACTAAGTTTTGGGTCCCCTTCAGACGACAACGGTTTATTTTTTAATCTTAAAACTATTGTTTGGTGTATTTTTATTAGGATTATCGTGGTCCCAAAAGGCCCCAAGGAAAGTTCAAAGTTCGGGCACAGCATGCGCACTATCCCAGTGGATAAGTTTTTAACTTAAGAAAGTTACTACAATTTTATTCAACTTTCTTAGATCTGTGAGTAAATTGTAACTTTTTCATTAAAATTAAAACTGGAAATATACAAAAAATTTTTTATTCTTCAAAATTATTTAATCTACTTTTAAATTCATTAATATTCATTGATTTATGTGAGCTTCTATGCATTTAAAAAAAATTACAAAAAGCGTTAGTAAACGATTTTATAATTAAAACTTAAGCCGATTTAATTGCAACTTAGACAAATGAAAGACTAAAATTATACAATCACTTTATATTATTTATTCTAGTGGTTCCTTTAAATAATTCTGATTATTTTACTACTTCCCTCCGAATTAAAAAAAGTATGGTTATAAATTTTTATTAATTCATTATTAATCTTACCCGGTGTTGGCAAGCGTCGAGAGCAGAACTATCCACCCCAGTAAGATAAATAGCCTGTGCTATAAATTTATCATCCGCAGTGCTCACTTCATAAGGCACTTTTACTTCGGTGGCCTCAATTTCACTACTTTCAGTACTCGTAACACCAAAATAACTCAAGTAATCACTTAAACCACATTGTACTTTTAAAATAAATATCGCAAATAAAATTATTCTTAACATTAAATTATTTTTTGTAAAAATTGTACTGTATAAAGGCATGTTTTTAGGAAGACGTTACGTAAAACGTCCGTTGCAGTTCAAAAATGATAATAAAGTGAAGTTGGCTGCAGAGATAATAGATGATTGAGATGTCCGAATCCCATGCTAACGGAGGGAAGCAGTGGCCTCCTAACTGAGAAAACCGGAACTATTGGGATTCGGAACTACTCGTCAACTCTCGTTCATAACACGAAATTATTTAAAAATAAAAACATAAACATAACATATAACCAATAAATAAAACACCAGGAATTCCCTCAATCCAAATCCAACAACCATTAAATTTATTAATGCGACTAGTATTTTCAATGGTTCATAAGGCAAAACCGCCATAATCCATAATATAATGTGTTAATTAATCCAATCTAAAATTAAATTGTTGATTTATTGAGCAATCCATTTCCAAACCGTAAGTCCTTACAGGAAGTATATGTAAGTTTTGTTAAATGGGTTGTAATGGACACTTCCATAATTACATTACAGATATTTTCTGTAAGGGCTTACGAGTGTGCAAATAATCGACCCGTTACAATGTTTTAAACAAAAATATTTTGTCTGTGACGAGTTAGGATATACGAACTTAATTGATGGAGACATTCATCGTACAATAGATTAACCCTAGGATGCATAACGTGGGTATTTGGTACCCAACACAAAATTCATTAATTTTCTTCTTTTGTTTTAACCGATAATTTTATGAAAATTTTGGCAAGCCTTCTTTGTTATATTTTTAACACAGTAATTTATGTAAAATTAGGCGATTATTATATAGTACCTACCAAATAAAAATTTTTTTTTCAAAAATAGTCTTTATTCGATATGTAAATGTGGTCATCGGGAGAAAGAAAAAGTAGTTAAAAGTTAAAATTAAATTTAAAAAGCTAACCGAGGAGTAAATCATTTGACTTTTTAGGCTTTGGTAGATAAAATTTGTGGTTTTACATAAAGTAATTTCTTTCACATTTTATCAAGAAATCAACGATTTTTTTTATTTATTAGTGAGGACTGAAGAAAGAACACCTAAAATTCAAATCAATAAATTTTTTATTTCTACAAAAAACAAAAGAATATGAGAATTTCTTTAATAAGTATTTAAAATTGTTGGTCCTGGAGCTAGTAATAGAAAAAAAACTGTATTAAACAGAACCATTAGAAATTCCCAAAATCTTAATTTGTAGAACATACACATCGGAAAAATTGATTCGTCAGACAAATTCTAAAACCGCTAGCCAGTGAATTTGTCTAGTGATTCAATTTTTGCGATGTAGATGTTCTACAAATTAAATTTCGGGGGTTTGTAATTGTTCTGTTTAATACACTTTTTTTTCTATTATTGGCTCCCATACGTATTGTTGCTTGTTGTCTCTGGTTAGTCCTGCCCAAATTTCAATAATCCATAATGGAATATTTCTGAGAAGTCAAAATCTGAAATAAAATAATTTCATTAAACAAAATTACATAATATTTTTATCTATATTGTTACCTATTCAATAGAATTCAAAATGTCCATCCTCAGGTTGGTTGGTTTCTTCCGCGAAGCATGAAACATAAAAAATGGTAAACACATGCATAATTGTTATGAGGGAATAATGAAACGACGTGTAGGTTTATTAATGCGTGAAAGTTTATTTTTACTAATCCTTTCTACATTTTTCAAAGATGAAGTACATGCATTAAGGCGTTTTCTTAATTTCCAAATAGTCATTTGCTGTTGCCTATTTATTGTATGAAGATCACGTTTTTTTTATTAAACAAATTATTATAAAGTTCACTTTTTTCAGCTAATTTTATAGATTGAGTCACATTTTCCATTGGTTCATCGTCTATCATTAAATTATTAGATATTGTTAAACTTTCTAAATTGGATTTAAAACACTACGTGTGATCATTATAAGCTATTTCTAAATTTTCTACATTGGATTTTGAGCAATACGAGTGATCACTAAAAGCTACTTCTAAATTTTTAGTAACAACGGCATGGTTATTATTATTTACCGGATTTGAATACTTATGCAAATGTGTTTTTAATGAACTGGAAAATGATTTCTCTTCAAAATGATCTTCACACAAAAAAAGATGTTTTAAAGAAGGATATTATTATATATATTTTTCTACTCCCTACCAAATATAGGTCACTTAATGATATGACAAGCTGAAGCATTATGTGCCACTTAACGCACACCCGTGCGTTATGAAAATCAGTTTGGCCAACTGAAAAAATGTCCCCAAGTTCATGATGTCATTATTCATTAAATATCAAAATATCACAATAATTTAAAATATTAATGTAAAAAATTTTAATTTACCTAATTTTTGAAAACTATAAATTCAAGTGATTGAAATTAAATTCGTATTTAAAACAGCTTTATGATCATAGACTATCTAAACGTCAATGGATTTCGTAGTAAAACGAACGCAGCTTTTAACATAGCCATCTGTCATATTATTTAAATTCAAATGCTACTTTGTTTTTAAGCAAACCAATTTCGTGAATAATTGTTATAACTATAATCTTTATTATTTGTTGATTACATATAAATACATAGGTAAGTCAGCATTAAAACTTATCATATAAATAAATACATACAAATTTGTAAAAATTTAGAAGAAATTACGATTAAAATGGATAGTTCGGATTCTGAAGAAGATACATGTACACCCCCAGATATCCGGAAAGTAGCAGAGGCTACAAGTAATGAATTGTTGCCAGATAAATCCCGTTTTAAGTATGAACATACTTATAAAAAATTTATGCAATGGACGATTGAAAATAAAATTAAGGTCGTGTCGGAGAATGTAATGCTTGCGTATATGCAAAAACTTTCTCAAACGTTTAAACCCAGTACCTTATGGGTAAAATACTCGATGCTAAGATCAACACTATTAATAAAAAACGATGTTGACATTTCAAAATTTTTAAAATTAAAATCATTTTTAAAATCAAAATCATCAGGATATAAAACTAAAAAATCAAAAATTCTAACTAAAGAACAAATAAAGCAATTTTTGGATAAAGCTCCGGACAATAAGTATTTATTCACAAAGGTAAGTTCAAGCATGGCGTTTTCATTCTTCTTTTAAATGCAATTTCCTTAAATTTGTAGGTAGTTTTAATCTTCGGAATATCTGGTGGATGTAGAAGGCAGGAACTAAAAAAATTGGAAATTAATAATATTCGTGATTTAGGGAATGAGTTATTGGTTAAATTAATTGATACAAAAACAAAAGTAGATCGAAACTTTATAATTTCGGGCAATTTTTATGAAATTTGTAAAAAATACATTAATCTTCGCCCCAATAGACCCGAATTCTTGCTAAATTATCAAAACGGAAAATGTTTTAATCAAGTCGTAGGCATAAACAAAATTGGGAATCAACCAAAAGAAATTGCCAAATTTTTGGAATTACCTGATTACGATTTATACACAGGTCATTCTTTTCGTCGGTCAGGAGCTTCCATTTTAGCCGATGCTGGCGGAGACACTCTGACCGTAAAAAACTTTGGTGGATGGAAGTCGACGACAGTTATGGAGACATATGTTGAGCAATCACTAAGCAAGAAACAAAATATTGGAAAAACCATCCACAATTCGATTCAACATTGTTTGGAAGAACCTTCAACATCGGCTGAATGTCATTCATATCCAGAACCACAAGGCTCGAGCACAATTAATAAAGAAACTACTTTTAATTTAAACTTAGTTCCATCGCAGACCATCCAAAGTAGTTCCAATACCGTAGAAAGAGACAGTAGTATAGAAGAATTAGAAAAAACAAATATTTATAAATATTGTAATTTTTACAACTGTACATTTGTTAAAAAATAAGTTTGTAAAATTAAAGGTTATGTTGATAATTAATGTGAAAGCGTAATTAATATTTAAAAAAATGTATTACATACTACATATCTGCATATTTATTTGTAATAACTCCACGATTCTCGCCACGATTTCACATAAAACATATTTCAATAAAAACATCGATGAAATTAACAAAATCATTCAACGTTAGACGTCATTTTATCTGTCAAAGTCAAAAATAACAACTACCAACCTAACGAGCCGCGTTATCCCTAATCTTTTACTTACGTTTTCTGTTCATGTAATTACAATCTAAAATAATTATTATTTTGGTCGTAGAAAAAGCATACTGTAAAACGTGTGTGGATATGGATCCAATATCGCCCTCGGACGCTTGGAGCACTCGCCCTACGGCTCGTGCTCCAAACCGCGCCCTGCGTGCGATATTTGGATCATATCCACACGTGTATTACAATATACTATATTAGTTTCAGCCGTATTGACATACCGTACATTTGAACAATTCGGAAAAGAACAACGATATGATACCTTACCGGACATATTAAATTTGAACTAAATATATTTACCTACCTTTACTAAAAAAATCACCGGCCTCGTTTCTTCAACAAAACCACTTGCATATCATAACGATATCATGTAACATGTAACCTACAAGATTGAAAGAATTGACATTGCGCTTTCTGACATACGCACGCTCAGTTGTCAAAATTCGTTAGTTCCAGTTTTCTTCGAAAGTGGCGTTTTGCTTCCCGAATTACCCGGCTTTCAACTCCTCTCATAGTACATACTTTGTGGTTGGCTGCTACAAAAGTTGTGTTTTTTTTACATCATTTTGTTCAGCTCAGCTCAGTTCAGTTCAATTTGATAACACGCTCTAAATGAGCAGAGTCAAGTAAAAAAAACAGCATAAAATTTCAATCGTTTGACAAGTGACAGGACGCGTCATTTTAAGGTTATTGTTTGTTTTGCCTAGTCCTTATTAAATTTCTCCACTTTCTGGAGCATGTAGCTGAGTCAAACTAAAATTAAAGTTTACTTGAAAATGAATATTTTATTCTATTAATTATAAGAATATATACAATAAAATGCTGCCAAACTTTTTTCTTTTTTCTTGGTGTTGTATTCTCAAACGTCCAAGTATCCTTGTGTTTTTTTGAAATAGTCTCACTAACATCATTGTGTTCAACTGTCGGATATTGTTTTATGCAGTGATTTAACAACTGCATGTAAAATTTAGAATCTACAAAACCAGATTTGAAAACTTTGTTTAAAGTGCTTATATTTTTATTTTACCTGTTTCCGCTCCTTTTTCATCTTTTGCACTTACTCCGACATCATAAGATTTTTTAGTTTTAGGGTCAGTAATTTTAACTGTGTTGTAATTATTGGTGATTCCATATAAATGTTCACACATTTTCAATAAAACTAATAACTAAACTTCCTATGAAAACACTACTTATTTTTAGATGTTAGAAAATTCAAAACGACAGATAACAAATCGTAAACTGAGCAAATGATTGTAACTGAGCCCCCTTTACATCAGGTTCAGTTAGGGGAAAGGGGGAAGCAATTGTTCAGCTCAGTTCGAATTGAGCGCGTAAAAAGAACAAGGTAAAATTAACTGAGCAACTGAGCAATCGATTTGCTCAGACTTGCTCGAGCAAAAGTGTGTAAAAAAAACACAACTAAAGTACAAAGTGCAAAATGAC
This sequence comes from Stenus bimaculatus, assembly GCA_963971135.1. NCBI lineage: Eukaryota > Metazoa > Arthropoda > Insecta > Coleoptera > Staphylinidae > Stenus > Stenus bimaculatus. Next base: position 16,029,238 of record OZ020180.1, on the reverse strand, counting down.
AGGTGGCTTGCGAAATTAAATGCGTTCGTTTTAGTGAATCTAACTTACTATACAGGGTGTATCAAAAGTAATTTGTGAAGGAATAATGCATTTTTTTTTTAATTTTTAGGACAAACCCCCAGTATTATCAACAGACATTTAATTTTAAATGAGGTTTAATTTGACATATATAGTATGATTATGAAGTTTGAATATAGTTTAAATGATATGTTTCGTTTTAGTGAGTCTAACTTACTATACAGGGTGTATCAAAAGTAATTTGTGAAGGAATAATGCATTTTTTGCACTTCCAAACAATAATGAGCCATTTTACTCTCTTAATGGCCGAAGTAAAAGTAACACATTTACTACCAAGTATTCATTTAATCTCTAGGGATTAAAAGTCCCATAACGGTTCATTTAATCCCTTGGTATTAAAAATATTTCGTAGTTAGATATTACAAACACAGATGGCGCGCAAGTTTTTAAAAATAATTGTTTCTGAATTCTGAATTATATTTAATAATTTAATACGTAAGTATATTTCTAATATTACTACAATAATTTTTAGGGTCTTTTTATTTGGGAAAGGAATTTATTATAGTTTTTTGTCTTAAATTCAAAAAATTTTATTGACAAGAAATTCTAACCTCTAAATTGTGTTGTATTATTTATTAAGATATCTAATGGTTTTATCTAATGTAGTATGCTAAATGCTTATATTTATACAATTCAAAAGATTTTTGTTAGTTGTTTAAGTTTCTAGAAGATAAACGATAGAATGTTTCATCATCACTCGGAAGTTCATGCAGACTGATCCGTATCGAATCATGGTATAGGTACTTAAATTTTTAATAATATTTAATTTATCATAAATTAACCGATCAATTGATTTTAGGTTTCCGATGTGCTTCAAAATTATACAAGACTGGAGAAAACAACACAAATTTATTAATAGATATGTACATTTACAAATTACTAAATATAAATATGTACGTTTACTCTAACATTACAATCAATACAATTTGTTAGACCAAATAAAGGAGGTAGAACTTGTTCAATTATTTTTTTTAATAAGGTGACGGTTTTATGTCTGGCTCAGTAGTTATTTGCATTCGAAATAACCATTGTCCCAAAATTGAAAACGTTTGTTCAAATAATTAATTGGAAGTGCAAAAAATTTAATATGCACTGCTGGAAAAAGTGCATTTAATCCTTCGTGTGGTTGTTGCCCTCGACTACGTCTCGGGCAACAATTTCCACACTCAGGATTAAATTACTCACTTTGCTCCCTTGGTGCATAAATAACTATTTTTTTAATTTTTAAGACAAACCCCCAGTATTATCAACAGACATTTAATTTTAAATGAGGTTTAATTTGACATATATAGTATGTTTATGAAGTTTGAATATAGTTTAAATGACATGTTTCGTTTTAGTGAGTCTAACTTACTATACAGGGTGTATCAAAAGTAATTTGTGAAGGAATAATGCATTTTTTTTTTAATTTTTAAGACAAAATCTCATAGAAGCCATACATAATTTGTATAAAGGGCGACCCAAAAATTAACGCAAGATTTGAATTTGCCCCCATTTGTGCAGTTAATTGTTGGCAACCCTAAAATAAAACAATTTGACAGCTGAGACTTTAGGCTTAGTAAAAATGGAGCCTTTGGTGGTTCCTGTTGCAGTTAGCTTCTTAATTGTATAAAAGAGACGTTCACAAATAATATTCTGAGTTAACTGATAAAAATGGTATTTATTTTAAAGAAAATAAATATTCACATTACGACTGTATGACAACAATAATCATAAACATTACTGTAACAAGGTAACTATCAAACACATGGATTACATGATTTATATGTAACTTTAACACTCTCCCTAAATCAATAATCCATTAAACAAAATTGAACATTCCCAAATCGGTTCTTAAATCTGTCTATAGTTCCATTAAATTTTCTTTTAATTCGAAACACCCAACGGTTTGGAATTGCCTTTCGTCCTTCTGGCAAATTCACCAGTTCCCAAGTGTTATTCTTTTTTAAAGATGTAAGTTCTTCTTCCATGGCTTTCTTCCATTCATTCCAATATCTTGAATTCTTAACGTCATTAAATGTTATTGGTTCTTCATTCTGTACCATCATAATATAATCTTGATATTTCATAGGTTGTCTAATTTTACGCCTATTACTATTATATTCTGTATCAGTTTCTTTAATTCCATCATCAGTAATATTGAAGACATTTCCGTTATCTATTTCATTTTCGGATTCTTCATTACTTGTCTCATTATTATTCTCAATCATTGCAATATTTTTCGTATCTTCAGTATCCTTTACATCCTCGAAAATAACATTAGAGTTAAATTCCTTTTTGAAAATAACATCCCTAGATAAAATTATCTTGTTTTCTTCATAATTCCAGATCCTAAAGCCATCCTTATTTCCACAATATCCAACCAGAAAACCCTTTCTTGCCTTTTTATCAAACTTTCTTCTTTTTTGTTTTGGTGTATGAACAAAACTTTGTGTACCGAAGATATGTATGTGGTCTATAGATGCTTTCTTATTAAACCATAGTTCAAATGGTGTTTTATTTTTAATTGGAGTAGGGCCAGAACGATTTATTACATACGCCGCTGTATTTATCGCTTCTGCCCATAAATGTTCCGGTAGATTTTTCCCATGTAACATAGTTCTTGCTGCTTCAACTAATGTTCTGTTTTCTTGCTCAGCCGCACCATTTTGTTCTGGAGAATATGGCATTGTTATGCGATGATAGATTCCAAAAGATTTTGTAATCTTATGAATGCTTTCATTTTTAAACTCTTTTCCGCCATCAGTCAATAATTCCTTTACAAAATGTCCTGCATGTTTACATTCAGCAAGAAATTCCTCCAATTTATCTTTAACTTCTGATTTTTCTTTCATGAAATAAACAACCCAGTAAACACAAAGGTGGTGGTTACGTATTTGTTGGTGTTATTTAGGTATCGTTATAACGTACCACATGGTAGGTACATATATGCATAAACTTACGTTATAAGCGCAACGTAGTTTTACTACGTTTCAATTGGGTGTGGACCAAGTATTATTTGACACGTATGATGGGCAACGTATATGTTCGTATAAATACACGTAGTGAGCATAACGTAGTTTAAAGTAGTTTATAATACGTAGTATTGCAGCAAAAATGCAACGTATGAACAACGTACGATATAAACGTATATTTAAGTATACCGAAAGGTTGCGGATGCTACGTAGTTTTTAATACGTAACATTTTAAGGAAAAATCTTACGTATCCACAACGTATATAACAAACGTATCTTTAAGTATAAAGAAAGGTTGCGGGTGTTACGTAGTTTTTAATACGTAACATTTTGAGGAAAAATCTTACGTATCCACAACGTATATAACAAACGTATCTTTAAGTATAAAGAAAGGTTGCCGGTGCTACGTAGTTTTTAATACGTAACATTTTAAGGAAAAGTCTTACGTATCCACAACGTATATAACAAGCGTATCTTTAAGTATAAATGAAGGTTGCGAGCGTTACGTAGTTTTTAATACGTAACATTTTAAGGAAAAGTCTTACGTATCCACAACGTATATAACAAACGTATCTTTAAGTATAAATGAAGGTTGCGAGCGTTACGTAGTTTTTAAAACGTGGTATTTGAGAAAAACTGCCACGTATATATTACGTGCCCAAATTACTATAATTATACGTAAAAATTCAGACGTTTTGAAACTTCTGTTAGGTTTTTAGGTGTGGTCACAGCAGGTCACAGTGTGAATTGAAAGTGTCGTTTTATTAGTTATAAAATTAGTGTTGATTAAAATTCTATCTACATTGACTTAATTTATAATAAGTTAAGATGTCGGTATGTAAATATTTATTTATGATTTATATTAGAATTTAATTTTTTTAAATACTTTTAGGTTAAAAAATATTCTAAGCGACATTTGCGTCGAATGGTAACTAACATTTTAAATGCAGAAAGTAATTCTTTAAATGCAGAAAAAACATCATTATCGGCTAGTGCTACTGATGCGAATATTGAAAATAATAAAAAGGTCACATTATTAGGTGAAGATCAAAAGGAAGTCCGGGAAGCTGTAATTGATAATAGCAGTGCTACTTCAAAACCGTCTACGTCTACGTTTGTTTCTGATCGTATTGATGGAATGGAATCTTTAGGTAAAACTATTAGTGATACATCACTTTCTAGTGCTTCATTCAGTTCGAGTGATACCGAGAACGACGATTATGATAAATATAATAAATTAGAAAATTTTTGTAATGTTAAAAACGTAAATACCGAACTTCTACATCGGCAATTAAAGGAGTGGGCAATAAAATACAATGTAAATAAAAACACAATTAATGGCTTACTTAAAATTTTAAATTTACATCATCCAGATCTACCACGGGACACGAGAACCCTTTTAAGAACTCCTCGTTCTGGGACTTGCTTGATAAAAGAAGTTGATCCTGGCAGTTACCATCATTTTGGGCTTAAGAGCAGCATACAGTATCTCTTTGAAAAACATTGTTCGGATGCATTTAATGGTCCTATTTTATTTAATATAAGTGTAGATGGGCTGCCAATAAGTAAAAGTTCTAACAGTCAGTTTTGGCCAATCCTTATTAATATTTCAAATATTTCGTTTCTGAAAGAACCTGTAATTGTTGGTCTATACCATGGACTTAAGAAACCAAATGATGCCAATGATTTTTTGAAAGACTTAGTGGATGAATATAATTCTATAAAAGATGGTATTTCCTTCTTCATTAAAAATGCAATTTGTATAACTATTGATTCCCTGATTGTAAATTGTATTATTGCGGATGCGCCAGCAAAATCTTTTTTGCTAAATATAAAAGGTCATACTGGCTACAGTAGCTGCACAAAATGTGTTATTGAAGGGGACAACTATAAGGATCGCATAGTTTTTGTAAAATCTGATGCTAAACTACGTACAAGTTCTGACTTTTTTAATCGTGTAGACGAAGATTTTCATCATCCAGGCCCACCAAGCATTATTTTGGAATTACTTCAGAATCCAGTGCAGCAAGTTGTTTTAGACTACATGCACCTAGTTTGTATTGGTGTAGTTAAGAGGATTTTAAAATTTTTTGTACATGGTAATGCATCCATCCGGCTAAAACCACTTCAACTTCAGGCAATTTCAAATAAAATTAATTTATTTAGACAATATACCCCTGTAGAATTTGCACGTCTTGGAAGGAAAATTGAAGATGTTGATAGGTGGAAGGCAACAGAATGCAGACATTTTATATTATATTCAGGACCATCAATAATGAGGCAGTTTTTAAGTAAGACCCAATTTGTGCATTTCATGTCATTGCACACAGCGATGAGGATATTATGTTCTCCAACGGATTATAACACCCTTAACGAGTATGCAAATTCGCTAATGATATATTTTGTAGAAAAATACGAGCAAATATATGGCAGGGAATTTGTAACACATAATGTACATAATTTGATACATTTGGCTGCAGATTCTGCAAATTATGGTCCATTGGATAACTTTAGTGCGTTCCCATTTGAAAATTATTTACACAAAATAAAATCATTTGTAAGATCAGCAAGATTTCCATTAGAGCAAATGTATAATAAAATAATGGAAGAGAGGGTAAATATTAAATCAGATCAAATAGAAGATAGTGTACAATTAAAAGGATTATATTATTTAAATAAAAATAAAGCTACTGAATTTTATACAACCCTAATAGGAACTTTTTTTACAATCAAAGTTGGTTCTGAAGGAGATAATTGTTTTGCCACCAAGGACAATAAGATTCTATCTGTAAATACAATTTTTAAAAACACCAAAGATAATGATATTTACTTGGAAGTCAATTATTTTGAAAACAATGGCGAAGATATCACATATCCGTGTAATTCTACAATAATTAAAATATTTATCGTGTCTAATTTAAGTGATAAAAAATGTGTAATTTCGTATAGTGACTTAATTTATAAGTGTTTAAAATTTCCATTGAATGATGGTAAAGACAATTCATTTAAAATAATGCCATTATTACACAGTGTCCAAAATTAAATATTTTTTGCAAAACAAGACTTTACATCGTTTCCCACCAAAATCTCACCTGATCGGTTTTCGGTTACGGGCTGCACACCATCGCGCATGATCACTGATCACGCATGGCGCATGGACATGGACGCATGGAGGTTCAGACAGGAACGGCGAGGTCTAAACCAGTTTAAACCTTAAACCTTTCAACAACACACAGTTAAAAGTGCATCGTGCAGCCATTTATAATTATCCACGTGCTTCTTGGTGCTTCTAGTCTTATTCTGGCTCATGTGTGGTTTTTTAAAAGATAGCGACTATCATGTTAAATCAAATAAAAGTGATTTATTTAATTTTTTTTAAATTATAGGAGTTACCCAATTACCATAATTTTAAATATTTGTTTTTTAAATAAATTCGTTCGGACAAGCTATTCATTAGTACAATAATATACACCATTATACATATTAACATTATTTTCTCTATAATTATTCAAGAGCAAAAATAATATACTTAAATATGATAAACATATTTTATTTTTTATACCAAATTTAAATTTTTATTTTCCCCAATGTTTTATTTTATGCACTAATTAAAAAAACATTTTTAATATCTTTTAATGAATTCTTATATTTTATGTAATCTATTGTTAACAAGTACCCTAAACATATTCTTTTTATTAATTATAAAGGCAGAAGCAGATAAAGAGAATAGAAATAATACTTTCCACGTAGTAATGGAGAAAAAAGAAAATGGGGAAGAAACATTTTCGATTATTATTTCTTCCTGGATATTGTCTATTAACGACAATGTATGTACAGCTTATTGGCCTCCCGAAAAGGAATTCCAAAAATCGTTAAAGTTCTTACGAACTCCAAAAAGTAATTGGAAAACATTTGAATCGGAAATAGTAGCATCATATGGTGAGTTAAATATAATATAATTTTTGCTTATTGTTAAGTTTTATTTTACATAGATACGTATGAGAAAGCCAGAAAGAAAGAAGCTATGTTAGTTGCCGCATTATCCAGTGAAAATGAGCCTGACTTATTGCAGAAGAAAAAAAGAAAATCTAAAAAAAAATTACATTTTGATGAACATTATGATAGTGAGCTTGAGGTGACTCCCCCACCGTCAGCACCTGTTTTAAATAAAACTCATATCCAAAGCTGTAAGTAATATAAAAGAAAAGTAAAACAAATATTTATTAATTTAACGTTAATGGCAATACCTTATTTCATGCTTTTTTTATATTTTAGTAAGTGGTGACTTGATTCCAATTGAAATAGTCTCGGAAATAGTAGATAATGCTTTGGCTTTGGAAAATGTAAATATTCAATTTGCTGGTGAGTATTATTTATATACACATATAAATTTCCAGAAACTTATTTAAAAAAATACTGCAATGGTGAAATTATTATAGTAATTAAATAATAATAGATTTGATTTCACTTATCTTACAATAAATAATGAGTACCATTTGGCAAAAATTTGTTTAAAAAACTGAATTAAAATATTTGCGTTAAACATTAAAATTCATCGTTGTTTCTTGAATATATTTCAAGTTAAAAATTAAATTTAAAGTTTTGTAAAAGTTCCACTGATTCTCATGAATATTTGTATTATTTTAGAAAATGATGAATCTCAAATTTATTTGGATAACCCACACACACCAATTGGAAATACCTATAATCCAGAGGCAACAACCAAACAAAATGCTGGTAAGAGTCCTAATAGTAAACAATTAACTTTATTGCAGTTGAAAAATTGAATTTACATTAACATTTTGTATTTTAAGGGTTTGATCAAATAATGAATAAATTAGATCTAATGCACAAAAAACAAGTACAATTAGAATTGTCAATGAAACAGTTAACCGCCTCATTTAATCAAATGGAAGCTCGTACAATGGTTCAGAATTATTCTGTGGGTTCAAATAATAGATTGGAGTTTATTTTGGATCTTCCTTTACAAAATATTGAAAGTATGTTGGAATTCGAAGAATCAATTAAAAATGATGACAAAAAAGATGCTTTGGTAAGTATCCCTTACTTTTATGCATTTCAAAGTTTGAAGCAGTCTTATTTTTAGTTTAATTACTTTAAACACATTGGTGGAACCACTGAAAGAAATGCTGTGCAGAGATGTCTTTCAAATTTGTTATCAAACAAATTGTCAAACGAAATATCATGGTGTGGCAGAAAAGGAAAATTTAAAATAGGTTCTTTATCTATTTTTAAAATTATGTTTTGTAAGTTTAATTAAAATTATGTAAATAACAAAAATGTATAAATTAATTACATTTTTAGCTGGAATACGAGAAAATTTTCCTCATATTACAGAGAAACTGTATGAACAAGTCATTATGGATTACCTTAAATCGAGTAAACAGAGACTGGAGAGAGAGAAAAACAAAGAAATGAGAAATAATTAAGGTATTTTTGTTAAATGTGTAATGATCAATTTATCAGTTATATTATATGTATATTACATGCATAATTCTGTTCCTCAGTATTAGATATATCAATTATTTAATTTTTCTATATTTGTAAATTACCGTGAAGAGTATAATCTGTTATTTAACTTTTTTAAGAAATTTTATTTATTTTTGTGATATTGCAAGTTCCAGAAATTATTTTTGTTACAGCTTCTTAACTTATATAATCTATTACAAATGTTAGATTACAGTTTATTTGTTTCTAATTTATATATATATTTAAGTATTATTTACTGCTAAGCAAACGATAGGAATTCAGATTTGGTATTAAAGTTGCTTAATTCAAAATCATTTTTATATTATATAACAATTTTTGATGTTCCTATAATATGTATTATTTTGTTTCTTATTAGTTTATTTTTATAAGAATTTATTTTTTGTTGGTTTTTAAAAGTTAAATTATATATTATATCTAATAAGTACATAAATTTTGCTAGTTTTATTTTTAACCAAATAACTAATCTTTATTATTTAGTCTTCTGGTATTTATATAACGAAGTATATATACCTACACATTTTATTATAATTTTTAATTTTAGTTTTTGCATTCTTCAAAAAATAAGAAAACTTTTTTAAATTAAGAAATTTGAAAAAAAAATTAAAATTTCGTCAACGAAACTAAAGTTTTCATTATTTTTCGAACATTTCAAAAAATTATTTAAAAATTTCTCAAAAAGTATTATAATATACTGAAGTGATACGTGTTTCAAACGTTCGATTTACGGTTAAAGAACGTATTGGATAGGTACATATACCTAGGAACAACGTACTGTAGAAGTTCAAATAACGCTACCGGAGGTATTTAATTGTGTTTGTATTGGGTAAAAACACGTCGTAACAACGTAGGGTATAAGTTTCAAGAACGTACTGTAGAAGTTTAAATAACGTTACCGGAGGTATTTAATTATGTTTGTATTGGGTAAAAATACATCGTAACAACGTAGGGTATAAGTTTCAAGAACGTTTTTGGAGGTATTCGAAACGTATGTATAACGTTAGCAAACTGTTAATATACGTTTAAAAAAACGTTCTCATACGTCCCAGGTACGTAGTACTACGTATACATGTCACGTTATAATACGTGCGTACTACCCATTTGTTACGTTTTTTGCAACGTATATACTACCCCAAAAGGCGGACATTATACGTATACCAACACCAACCATAACGTGGATAAAACTTTGGTGGTAACGTTACAAGTAAAATGAAAACGTAACTAAGAAGTTTATAGAACGTAACTGTGTTTACTGGGAAATCTCATCTTTGAAAAATCGTCTTTAAAAACTACAAAATATCGACTACCACCTAAAGAATCTTGTGGCATTGGTCCACAAACATCAGCATTAATTAATTCTCCAGGTTTAGTTGCTCGATCTTTTCGATTTCGAAAACTTTTACGATGCATTTTACCATACATACATGCATCATACAAATTGTTATCCATTTTTACTTCAATATTTCTAGATTTTAAAAAATCATATACATGACGTTTGTTTTGATGTACAAGACGTTCATGCCAAATTTGAAGTTCGTGGTTAGAAACGGCTTTATATGCATTCAATGCAGGCAAAATTTCAGTTTGTAATTCATACAATCCATTGCAATTTCGTTTCCCTACAGCCACAGTATTACCAAATTTATTTTTAAAATACCTGCACTTTTCATTTGCAATCTCAATTAAACCATTATCCAATGCTGATCCAGATGAAAATAAATTTTGATGACATTCAGGTACATACCATACATTTTTTAAATATCCAGGTATTAATTTGTCACCCACTATCATATTCACATTAATAGTTCCTTCTCCATATGCATACATTAATCTTCCATCCCCTATACAAAGCGATTTTTGAACTGGAAACTTTGTATATTCTGAGAACCAATCATGTCTAGATGAGACATGATGGGATGCTCCTGAATCTATTAACCATGATTCATATCTTAATCTGTCCACATTTAACATAAATGCTTGTGCTGAAATCTTCTTAGTAACATCATCTTTACCATTTTCTGCTTTATATTTTCTACAATCCTTTTTGAAATGCCCAATTTTTCCACAATAATAGCATTTATATTTATTTACCTTGTTAAATTGTCCATGAAACAGTCTTTTATCCGTCTTAGAGTTCTTGATTGCTTCAGATGACCGTTGCATATTCATTTTGTTAACTACTAAAGCAACATTATTAGAATCACAATTTTCTTTATTAATATCTCGTAATCTTTGTTCATGTAATCGAAGACGTTCAATAAGACTTGTCAGTGACCTTTCTCCATTAGGTACTGATTCCCAAGCATTTTTGAATTCTAAAAATTCATTTGGTAAAGTATTAAGAATTCTGTTTAACAACATTGATTTCGGAAGCTGCACATTTTCATTCTTTAACTCTTCTTGCAAATCCTGCCAAATACGTTGTAACTTTGACACATGAGTTGCAATATCATCAGAATCACATTTCTGATAACTAAATAAGTGTGTATATAGAAGGTCCAACCGACGTTCGTTCTTTTGCTCATATACACTATGTAGACAATCCCACATTTCTTTTCCGGTTTTACATGTTATAATATGCTGTTTAGCATCGTTTTTTACGCTAGTTCCAATTATGTATCTGGCAAGCGCATCTGCTTCAGTAAACTCTTTCTTCTCTTTGGTGTATTTCTTTTGGGTCGCTTCATTAGCATTTTCAGCTAATAATCCAGGCATATTCAGTTCACCTGTTACCACTGGCATAACCTTTTGAATGGTCAACTGTAGATCCACATCAAATTTCCAACTCGCCCAATTTCTTTCACCTTCCAGTTTTTCAATAAACGAAAACTTATCCATTTTTTTTATTATTTTGAAAACGTCAAACTTCAGATACAAATAAAGGAAATTAAAATTAACCTTTTAGATTGTGTCTGGGCCCATAACCTGTTGCAGTTAGCTTCTTAATTGTATAAAAGAGACGTTCACAAATAATATTCTGAGTTAACTGATAAAAATGGTATTTATTTTAAAGAAAATAAATATTCACATTACGACTGTATGACAACAATAATCATAAACATTACTGTAACAAGGTAACTATCAAACACATGGATTACATGATTTATATGTAACTTTAACAGTTCCCAAAGACGGTGTCACATGCCACACAGCCCCTGAAACAATTCAATTACTACATGAGACATTTCCTGGTCGTGTACTCTCTCTTTTCGGTGATCAGAATTGGCCTCCTAGATCATGCGTGATTTAACACAATTAGATTTTAGTTTATGGGGTTATTTGAAGTCAAGTGAATATGTCAACAAGCGCACAACCACACGTGCATTACAGGAGGAAATCAAAAGAAATTCAGCGATATTAATTCTGGGACACCCTTTATATATATTTTTAAATTTTTATAATAAATGGAAATATCATGTGATTTTATTTGACATTCTTGCTACATGCCAAAAATGTGACGGAATTCACATGAGATGTCGAGAAAAATACTTGAATGAAGTGAAGAAGATCAGGATGTCGGATATATCTCAGTTTGAAGACCAACCCGAACGTCACATTGCATTTTTACACTTTAATTTTAAAGACCTTATCGAAGATGAATATATGATTGACTTAGCTATATCATTGAAAGAAGCGGGATATATTGTAACTATTTACTCCGCGGAATATGATTTCATATATCATGAATTGAACCCAACGGATTTAAGATTTAAATGCATGGATAATTTACTAAAATGGATTCCAGAGAGCTGGTATTTTTTTAAATCTCTTTTTATGGCCTGGAATTTATATTGGAATCCTCCAAAACCTGCTCCACAATTGTATGTGGTTGATGTACATCCAATTGCTTTGAGTATTTTGTCGTTACTGAGTGGAATTAAAACTGTTTATTTGGCTCATTTTTCTTCACTTAGAAGCACTGAGAACTATTCTAGGGATATGACAATTAAAATAGATTTTATCGCCAAAATGTCTTTGTTATCTGCTGAATCCATCATTGTTCAAAGCGGTTGTTTAGCTAACATACTAGGAACATCCTATCCAATTATAGGAGATAATATTCGTGTCATATATCCTGCACTAAACAACGGAAGATTGAATAATAATCCCATAGATGTTTACAATATATTACCAAATTTATCGAAACCACATTTCTACATGTTCCTTTGCTTTGGTAGCTACAAAAAAATGTCAAATTTTTACTTGGTTATAAAAGCATTTGAAGAACTTTTGAAAAGGACTGAAAAAATTTACACGGATAATTTACAACTGGTTATTGCAGGTAATTTGGATGCGAATGATATCAAGCAAAGAATTTATTTTGAGAAGCTTGTCAAAAGTGTTATAAAGAAATCATACTATTCACAGGTCAGTTTTCTGAAAAGTGTATCAAAAATACAGCAAAAGACTTTAATTATAAATGCCGTAGCTGTGCTATTTCCCGCTGAAAATGATCCTTTTCCTCACAATATTTTAACTTGTCTTTATCTCGGTGCTCGAATTATAGCAACGAATAGTGGATTTGCGAGCGAAGCTTTGGTTAACCGATTTTCGGGGTTGTTGATTGATCCCTCAGTACGTTTTTTTGCATTAGCGATGTTAAAAGTTTTGACAGATATGGTTTGGGCTAAATTTCTAAGTGATATGGCATTAAATGAGTTTAAAAGGAATTTCACAAAATTTATTTTTGACGAAAACATATTGGAAATCGTAGATCAATGTATTGAAGATGAAGTAACGAAGTTAAAATGTAAATAAATTTTACTTATTGAAACATTTTTGTATTGTTTTTTTCGTTTCGAAATTGCTCTTATTAAAAATGAGAGCCATAAGGAGTTTTTTAATCCGAATCCTCCGAATAGAATATTCTATTGTTTTTCCTCAAACGCAAAAATTGACTGAAAGGTTAAAATTATAATAATTTTTTAAGGCAGAGAAAAAATACTTTAGTAATAATAATTTAATAATAATTTTATAATTTTTAGCTAAAAATATGAATTTAAATAACATCATCAAATTAGGTTTTTAATTTAATTTTTTAGCTTTTAAAATTACCAGACATGCATATATGGAGTAGCCCACATATTTAGTACATGAAATTTTAGGTAAATGGCTATACTTTGAAGTTGTTTTTTAAATTCATATTTTTAGCTATGAATTATAAAATATTCTTTACTCCGAAATGAAGCACCGGAGCGACATAAATTAAGAGTACCTTTTCTGTAGAATATTGATCAAGGATTATTTTAGTACTTTTAAAATTATCAAAAACGTAAAGAAACAAAAGATATGATCAAAAAAAGTTAATGACCCCCCCACATGTAACACCCCTGAAAATATTTTTTAAACTTTTATTAGCCGAAAATGTGTATCCTTAGGTCTTTACAAAAACCTACCACATATTCCTAGTGTTTTAAGTGTCAAATTCAAATTTTAACTTGCATTTTCTCGGTGTAGAAATGAAATTTGTCTAACCTGTTCGGGTTTTCGCTTTTGTCAGCAATGGTTAATATTAAGGATTTCCCTGAAATTGTCCAAATAATGTGCTGTACAGAAACTGTCAGTGCAAATATGCACTGAGTGCTGTTAATCCGAAAACGTTATTAAATAAGCCGATTTTAGCAAAAAAAATTTACAGACACCCTGTAAAGTCGACTATACAAACTTTTTTGATTTAATTAACTAGACTAATTGAATGAGCTTTATTTAATCTTGAATTAATAAATTCATTTTTTGTGTTTTGTTGAATTTATAGTTATTTGGCACACAAATCACAAATGCAATTTGAACACAATTTTTGACAATGCCAAGTAACGAATTTCCTCCTTTAAAAGCGCCCCTAGGTGATCAATGTTTCATTTCAGTATGTTAAAAAGTGATTATTAATCTAAAGAATTAATTATAATCGTCCATTTTAACCTACTCGTTGATTAAATCCATAATATTTAACTCGTAGTCTCAGAGAAAAAAAGAATTCTAAAATAGGAACAGAACTTGTTGTCTGCCCACATACGCACATTATTTAAGACCCTGTATATTTAATTTTTTTACTTACAATAGGTGTTATTGTTTCTAAAAAGTTTGGTTGAAGAATTATACTACCAGAATAAAATGAGTTACATGCGGTTTTTGCTAAATAAATAAACATTTTGTAGTGAATTCAAATAAGATTAATACCACCAAACACTCTGTGTAATGATTTTAGACTTGCTAAGTTGGTGTACCTGTTAATTTTCATTCAAATTTCAATCTGAACTGTCACTTTAACCAAAGCGTCTCAGGCAGTTTTTCTTCGGGTATTTTTTCAAGTTATTTCTCAGTGTGTTGCAAATTTTTTAAAAAACAGTTTTTTTTCAAATCTAAATTTAGTGCATTTATAATATTCGCGATGGTTTTTTCATCGGAGCAGAATACTGAGAATGCTTCAATTCAGTGTAGCTTACTTTGGGAAAGTGGGTTCCTACCATGCAATGTCAACAGTATCAATTATTTTTTAAGACCCTGTATTTTAAAATATTTTTTATTGTGAATTGTTTAGTTATTCTATGGCAAGAATTTCTATGGTTGTAAATGTCATTAAACGTCATCACTGACATTTTAAGTACTTTTGAGATTATTTTATTTACGTTTGTTATCAAACTGCTTAATAATTAGGTGTCAATAAAATATTGATTACTTATAATTATTTATTGCAATTCTTTATAAATGAAAGTCTGGAAAGTTTTTAATTTATTAAATTAACCTACAAAAACCCTACCATATTCTCTTTGTTGTTAACATTATTTTATAAAATGGTTAAAATTTATTCGTTAAGTATTTTGCATAAAGGTGAAACAGTGACGCTATTAAAGTCAGCATTTGAATTAAACAGCTTTGGATACTTTCAACGAGGCTCCATACAGGAATTTATGTCGTTTTTTGCCAAGACGATTGTAGAACGCACTATAATTTCATCGAGACAGTCAGTTAAGGAAGATGGTAATTAAAATACACTATAAAACATTAATTTAGGTCAATTTGTATGACACAATTTACTTGAATTGCATACGGGTTTATCACACAATAATAAATCCTATTAGATTACCAAAGAGCTGTATTTTTCCACCACTACTAGAGAGTTGTATTAGGAACTCCCAATATCCTCTTCGACATGCACAAAGCTTTGTAAACTACATGAATGGTCACTTCTATTAGATTTTGAGCGTTTATCTTATTTCCTAGTTTTACACTTATTCATAAGAAAGTTTCTGTGTTTAGGGAGTTTTGAATACAATAGAGTGAGAAGGAAACTATTTGCTTGCCTTTCAATAGTCCACACCATTCACGTTTGTATAACGGCCCCAATCAGTAGCTTTTATTTAAAAAAACAAACCAGCTTGATCTTAATTAAATTAATGTCATTTGCAATAACCTTGGTGTTTATTTTATAAAATTGTTCAACATTCCATTTAATTAATAATTGCTAAAAAATATGCAAATGTCCTAAGTATAAGACGCTGTTAAAAGTTTTATTAGCCTTTACTCTTTACACATTACTTCAGTGTTACATCCACTTTATGTAACTTATTATTGTCAATTTTTTAGATAAATTTTAAGTGGAATTGTTACAATCACGTACCAAATAATTATAGATTAATGAAGCTTTTCTAATTTTTACTTTTTTTTTAGTTTATATGTGTCATGTGTACGTTCGAGGTGATAATTTAGCAGGAGTAGTAATTTGTGATCACGACTATCCTCCAAGAGTAGCACATACATTGATAACACGAATATTAGACGAATTTTCACATACCACACCGGCTCACACTTGGGCGGGTTTACAAGAGGGTCAAGTTAATTTTAATCAACTCAATCTTTACTTAGCGAAGTATCAAAATCCACGAGAAGCTGATGCCATGACGAAAATACAAGAAGATTTAGACGAAACAAAAATTATTTTAGTAAGTTAAATAATAAAATTTGATCATAAATTACAGGCTAATTTTTTAGCATGATACAATAGCGGCTGTTTTACAACGAGGTGAAAAACTAGATGATTTAGTTGATAAATCAGCAAATCTTAGTATGCAATCGAAAGCGTTTTATAAAACGGCGAAGAAAACCAATAGTTGCTGCAATTTTTAATTAAATAAAATGTCACCAAAGACGGCTTAGGTTTGTTTTTAATTAAGGCTGTACATTCCTATGTATTACGTATGTTTTATTTATTTAAAGAGTTCAAAAAATATATTTTATATGAATGTTTAATAAAAAAATGCATGATTGTTAACGGTTCTAAAAAAATTGTGCTTTATATTTGTGCAATTATTGTGACATGTACTCATCGTCAGTGTAAACATATAAATAAATACCAAGCAAACTTTTGTTGTTGAATTAATTGGATTAAAAACACTTTTAACAAACTATTTTTATTTATTTAAAAAAAAACAAAAATCAAATTAAACAAAACAATTATAGGTATATTGAAACTTGTTGTAGTAAAAATTCAGTTTTAATTATAATAAATTATAAATTGCATTAAAAGTAATATCAAGTTTAATAACAATTATTTTAAAATTAAGAATGTTTTTAGTTTATTTTTACCCAACAAATTCAATTTTCCTTATTTAATGCTTGTATAAATTCTTCCAACTTTTCTTGAATTTGCCTTACACGTTCTAAAATAAATTCAATTAATAATTTTTTTGCTATTGATTAAATTACTTACTTAAGTCTTCTGCTAAAGTTACACGCCGACCTATTAATAATTCTTCTTTCTTTTTACTATCCTGGGAATAATCGTCTAAGACGTCTTTAATTTCCTTATCTAACCTACGAGCTACAACAAAATTTAATAGTAAATAAAGTTTAATATGCAATTAAAATTTTAGGTAGAATATTTTTTGTTACATCAGAATCATTATTATATTTTATGGTTTTTAAATATCTTAAGATAGTCTGTTAATCTAACCAGTTAAATTTCAAATTAGGTTGATATTTGCGTTTTTAATTATCTCGATACCGACCCACCAAAATCAAAATTGTTACTTTTCAACCTCGCCGTACTAAAAATATCGATGTAAGGTAAGGAAACATCGCATTTTTTGTTAAAGCCCTTTGCATGTGCTTTAAGAAGATTAGGAGTCTAAGTAGAACCGCGCTCCGATATCGAACGAATATTTTGAGCTTTTTCTTGAATTTGGAGAAGAAATTTTGGCCCACAGTATACCCTATATAATGAGGCTGAAAATAAGCATAAAAATCTTCATTTCTATTATATTTTACAATTTTTATCGTCTTCACCAGGACGGCATTAGCTGCTATTATAAATAAAATGCGCGTTCAAAATTTATGAATTATGCCTTTCATTTTTTTTTTATAACTACACTCATATTTTGTAAGTCACATTTTTAGTTTTTATGGTTGCATCTTCTATAGGATGATTTTTTCAAAAAAGTAAATTATGAAGTCTTAGTAATATTTTATTGTAGATAGATATATTGAATTTATTAATATCTTATTTTTTTGTTTTATAAAAATTTTATTTATTTAATATTTCTATAGTATATGTAAAACTATTGTGGAATAATATTAATATTTTGATGAACTTACTTGGTTGGTTTATTTTAAACAAGAGCTGTACAACCTTTTTGTGCAATAAAAATCAAAGAAGCATTTCTTGTCAATTTAAAAAAATATTGATTGCACAAAAATTGGCTAGTTTTTTTCTAATTTTTAGTTAACAAAAAATTAATTTTTGGACGGTGGATGGTCTCAGAAAAATAGAGGTACCGTTCCCCTAATATTTTTTTGAAAAAACCAATACCAAGTTGTGTTTCACAAGTGTCAGGGAAATGGCCTTGACAATCTTTTAAAATTTCGCCTGCGGTGCTGTACAGGGGGACTGGCTGCCACCCCCTTGCCCCCCGGACGAAGACGTTACGAACTCTTAATTACAATTCAAAAAAATTTCCAAGTAGTTCTACCTCTTCCCTGAATAAATTTCTGCAAATGCTCATGAAAACAAGAGCAAATGTCTACACGTGTGTATACAAAAGTATTCCAATTTATAAATTTGAACGGGGGCCACATCAACCTTTAATCGGTCCCTGCATTTTCCGTCCCGCCTCAGAATTTTAAAGAAATTTACGAATGCGCCGGGCGATTAAATCACGGTTTAAAAAAAATTTAAATAAAAGAAACGAGTTCAAATTGACCGTTATCGGGATTTTTTTAAAAACGTTCCCGCAATCTAAAACGAAAAGATAAAGACACATTTTTTAAAAATTGTTCCAAAAATCGTACCACTTGTGATTTCAAGTGAAAAATTATAATTTTTTTGGTCAAAAATAAAAAAAAAAGCCAAAAATAGGGCAACTCATTAAGACCCAGAACATTCATTTCCAATGGAAATACTAAAATATTGCAAAAATTGTGATGTCGGTATTTGTGCTCGAAGGAGTAGCTCTTTCAAATTTCATCCAGAGGTCCGTGCAAAAACTTGAGGTGCTTTTCGTTTAGAATATGTATCGAATATAGTATAATGGAAAAGAACCAAGAAAATATTGTATAGCTGCTGATTTCATAATGTAACAAAAAACATTTTAAAATAAACAAACAACATATGTTAATTTTAATGAAAATTGCGCTGATTCTCTGAACGTGACTATGCATTATTTTAAATTAAATATCCTGGAATTACTTGATACCCGTGGATTAAAACGCGGACTACAAAATTTTTTAGTATTAATCAAGAACGGAGAACAAGCGCTTTTAATATTAAAATACCTTCACGATTCATAATTTGTTGTCTTAAAGCATTAGAAGTAACTTTCATCATCTGCTGTATGCGGTGAAACAAAACAACATCACCACAATCAACATCCATTTGTTGATGATACATATAAAAGGCTCTCCGACAATCATATGCTCTCGCTAAACTCTGCTTCAAAAAATGTCTCCTATAAATCGGTCTCCACACCTCACGAATGAACTCATTATCAACCTCAACATTACTACGTTGTAAATTTTTCCGAATCGTCGTTAATTCATCGTAGCTTAAAAGCGGTGGATGCCTCTCATCTGAATAAATAATTTTATCCAATTCAGATTTCACAGAATTGGATTTTGATTGAACTTCCGTTAAACTCTTCCAATACATCCAGCGTTCTTTCGCTGAAGGCCCAAGCATAATTTTTAAATCGATTTCTGTTTTTTTTAATTTTTCTTTCACGCTTGATTCTAAAAATTTTACCGCTTGATCCCAATCTCGTTTATCACTGACAGTTCGGTCTTCTAAGGTATTTAATTGAATCACTCTTAAAACTTCAGCAGCCTTATCTTCCCATGTGTGTCGATTAATTGCTTCTTTAATCACTGCTTCCTTTAACGAATCAAAAATGTCATCATGATTGGGTGCTTGTTTTGCTTTCTCGATAAATTGTTGAAATTGTGTACGAAGCGTTTCCCAACCTGAATCAACTGATTTTGCTGGTAACGCACTCTCGGCCCATTGCCGTAACTTTATATCTACAGAAGTGTTGAACGTTTCTTGTGAACCGCTTTGCGCTGATGGTAAATAAATTGATTCAAAAACATAATCGGAGACGTTTTCCCAAATTTCATCCAATAAAGCTTCTTCCCACTGTTTCGTACTCACTTGAGATAAGTTAACTACTTCATCAAGGATTTCAGTACGTGCACGTTCAAATAGTTCATCCCGATCTTGTTCCCGAAGGCGAGGAAAATTGTTTTTCCATTCCGTTTCAAGATTAAATCTAGTGGCTTTAAATGCATCCGCTTGCTGTTCAACCGTTTCTTTTACCATCTTCCAGAAACAATCAGCTACTGCGAGGCTTAAATTCCGGGTTGTTACTTGCGTCGATTTAACCAAACCATCTCTAAAAAAATACATAATTTTTATCAAGTTTTCGATAGATTGCAATTTTTTACTTACTTAAATAATTTAGAGCTCCTAAAAAACGACTCTTCATATTCTTTGATAGTTTGAATAGAATCATCTTTTCGGCCTCGTCCAGTGACAACTGCAAAATATCCTAGTGCTTTCATAGGAAACAATTTACCAGAAAGGATTTTACGTATCTAAAAGAAAGAAATGTAATCAAAGATTTTATTATTACCATTTTAATTTTACTCGATTAGGATCAGTTAAGTTTTCTTCAGCCATATCGATCTTGGTCAAAACAAAAATAGTACGTTTACCACCGGGATCAGACTGAGCGACCAAATCAGTGACATTACTCCTTTCAGCATCAACGGAACCATCTTGAATGCATAAAATAATAGCATTTGGATTATTCATGTATGTTTGTGTCATTAATTTTATGCTTTCTCTCGTGTCAGAAGCCATGTCGGTAGTTTGTGTGGAAATAATTCCTGGTAAATCAACCAGAACCATACGATGCAAGCCTGGACCTTTCACAGACATTGAAATTACTTCAGATGACACGGTTTTACCACCTTTAACACTGTTGCGCATTCGTAATTCTACTTCCCGCCGCAAATCTGCAAGATCACTTTCTTTGGTTAAATCAAATTCTCGAGAGGAATCACGAAATTGTGCTATGTGATATGGTCCTTCTGATAATGTCACTTTTACTGGAGCACTGAAATAATAAATAATATTATTAGTAATGAAATAAATGAAAATAAAAACTGTAATACCGTGTCATCATTTCTCCAGCACCTCTTGGAAATATACGAGCTTGAGCAATCATCTCCAAAACTGAAGTTTTTCCACTACTTTGATCACCAACAACAACGACTCGTGGTAACTGATCTGCACTGTTATAACCACTATCGTAATCAGCTAACTCATCCAGCACTTCACTGTACATATCTTAAAAAACCTCAAAAATAATAGGCTTCGAAAAAACAATTTCCTAAATTACCTATAAGGCTTTTTTTAATTTTACGAGTACTAGGTTTACGTCCTTGTCTTAACAGCAAATTTTGCTTCCTCAACTCCTTATTTTCTTTCTCCAATTTTTCCAATTCCTTTTGGTATTTTATTTGTGTTTGCATCATTTCATCCTGTAAACTATCGAGTCGCTGTTGAGATTCACGTCGTGCAGACTCATCATTGGAGCTCTGAGCAAACGGACGTGTATACACCACAGATCTTTCTTTAACACTCTCTATCGCTTCTAAATAAAAATAAACTCGCTTATAGATATAATGAATAAAATGGAAGTCTTGCGATTTAATAGCATATTTGGTTGTCACACTTCTAACGAATTTTCATGTTTTGTGTTTGCTTTCTATACAGTTAAATCCATCACAAAATTTAAAGTCTAATTACAAAAGCTGAGTAGTTGTTAACATTGCAACCAGTAAAAACTAAATTTTATCTTTGCCCAATTTTAAGAAATGGTTAAGCCTAGTTTACATTGGTCAAGTAAACGGGCGAGTAAGTGGCCAAGTAGGAGGGCGAGTTAAAAAACCAAGATATACTCGACTACTATAAACAGTAGGGTGAGTAAAAAAACGCCTTTTTTACCTACATTACTCTTTATGTTAGTCGAATATATCTCTGTTTTTGAACTCCCCCTCCTACTCGCCCGTTTACTCGACCATGTAAACCAGGCTTTAATATCTGTGCTTTATAATTATTTTATTTTGACAAAATTTTTCATCATCAAATCAAAATTACTAAAACAGGACCGAGAAAATTCCAAGAAAAATGTGTTCAAACCGCTTTTCAATCGGACCACACAGAAAATTGTTATTCAAAATTTGGTTTCACACCCCTGAGGTAAAATGGTACAAATGTTGTTGGGAGGTGCTGTCAAACTCAAATTGCCTGCAGCTTGGATGTATTGTATGAATTTTAAATTTTGGGTAGTTTCCCGAAAACGGTCGATTTCCTTGTAGTTTATCTTGCTTTAAAGGGAAGCGACAAAATATACCTCTTTTTATTTATACATCCTGAGGATTGACCTGACAAATTCCTAAGTCTCCAGGCACAAGTGCCGTCGCGGCACCCGGACGCCAAGAATACCACTTCAGTTTTTAGTGGCAAGTACCAAAACTGTATAGACTACATATAAAGTTCGGCTGATGGAAAAAAAATCGCGGTTTTTTATTCATAACCTACATACCAGTTTTTGTCCCGAAACAAATTTCGATACTTTATTTTTCTCTGCCGTTTTGGTGCATTGTTTTTCATGCATTTTCGACACCGACTTTGAAAATTCCTAACTTTTGATCCGGACCAACCAGTTTTTAATGTTGCAAGCCACAAAAACTAAGTTTAAACTTGAATTCACTAAAAATCAAAAAGTAAACTTTCCATATAACTCTTTTGAGTAGTAATAATTCTTCCAAATCAGTTGAAAATAACAAGACATGCCTATTTAGCAACCAAAAATGCTATAAAACTACGCATCATACCTGAGTACACATCTTGCACAATTTGAATGAAGCGAGCGAGAGATCCTAAAGAAATAAAGCAATTTAAAAAAACATGTACTCAAGTGTGATGCACTCGCTTACTTACTTTCATTACTAATCTGCTTCCCGTTTGTTTGTTCAGCGGCAGCAATGGCATCATCTAAGCGTTGATCAAACCAGTTGCGAAACTCTTTGTACTTCGCTTCCGATAAAGCCTTTAAACGGGGATCTGGAAACGACTTCATTTAAAATCTAAATATAATAAAAAAAATAAAACATACCTATTTCGATATTATCTTTGACATTGTCTTTAAAATCAATTAACGAACCTCTCCATTGACTCCATTTATCATTATCGGGTAAAACATCTTCGAGCCATTTTAAATCCGGTAAACCTTCTTTCCAATCTTGATATTTCTTAAAAATTAATCAATTATTTATTATTGTAACTTACTTCATGAATACTTAATTTAAAAAATAATAATTAATCTTAATGTAATAATAGATTTAATACCAACTTATTGGTGATACAAAAAAAAAAGTAACCAAATTATGTTTTTTCATTAAATAAAATAAATTACTTTTTGTAGAGTTACTCCTCCTCCAAGTGCACCTCCTAAGACTAAATATCGTAATTTAAGCACACCCCGTAGGGCTTTAACTACAATCATCCCATATTCTCGTCTCTGTTGTATATAATATGATTTTAAAAGAGGCCTAGCGCGGTCTAAACTTCTACCACTCCATAAAGCAGCGTTGTAGTATCTCTTCTGGTTAGAAAAGGCATACTTGCCCCCAAAATTAATAATATTGGGTCTAAAATTTCAAATAAGGTAAAATTTTACATAACCTAAAAAAATCAATAATTTCAGTTCTTACCCAAATTTGCCACGTAGAATATGTTCCATCGTTTGTATAAGCTAAGTTTTTATATATTCAACATTTTATAAACGTTTAATTTTTTCTAATAAATAAGAAATTCGTAAAAATATTTTATGTTAAATGAAATGACGTTTGACAACTATCGCCATCTACTGCTTGTCAACTATAACCTCAAAATTTTAAAATTCAAAATTTAATAAATAATAATATTACAGATTTACGAGAAATAATAAATATGGATTTTAAAAAATTTCGTTTTTAGTAAATTGAGTTACTAATTTAAGCAATAGAATCAATATTTTTTAAAGCTATCGCTGTCTACTGCTTTATGAGTTGTAGGTTGTAGCTTAAAATATTTAAATAAATAAATGAATAAATATAATAAATAAATTTTTATTTAAAAATGCATTTACATAAACTATTTACATCTTAATAATAACAATTAATAAATAAAATAAAAAATGATTGAATTAAATGATGGATGTTTTAGGCAACCAAATTAACACGTGAGATTTGTGTTAGTCTATCTATAAACTTAGTTTATAATTAATTCTACCCTGTTTTAATTGTTATTCCTTTAAAAATATATAATAAACCTTAAAAATATTGTGGATTTTGTAAAGTAATTATAATTAATGTCATGGGATTCACTAGTAAACGTGTTGTTCTGCATTTGCTTCCTCATTTGCTTTTATCGCATCCTTTGCAACTTGTATTTTACTAGTTAATTCTTTTCTTATTTCTTCTATTGGCTTAAGTAAGATTATTGGAACGTGATCATCTCTTCTCTAAAATAAAAATTTAATTCATTAATAACTTGTATATAAGCAACTTTATCTGCTAGTAATTCACCCTTAAGAGCATTAACGTGTAAATTTGGTTGCCTAAAATTTAAAGAACAATTTCTTATTTTTTAAAATTTATTTTTAAATATATTAATTATTTATTTTTCGGTCGAAAACTAACTTCTTAGTTTTAAAATAAAAACAAAAACCAACTTTAAACAACTAAAAATTAATGTAACCTAATTTTCGACCAAAAAATAAAATTAATATGTTCAAAGATAACTTTAATAAATGAGAAGTTGTTTTTTTTCATTTTTAGGTTGGGCGTAAATGCTCTTAAGAGTAATAACTCTTAAGAGCATTCACGCAAAGGATTATTAAGTTTATAAATAATTTTAATGAAATTACAAAAAAATATAAGTTCAATTTTTTTAAATTATAAAAACATTGGAGAAATTATAAGAAAAATTACTAAAAAAAAATTGAAAATGTTTACAGCCAAGTTGAAGATTTAAAGAATCTATGGCATTTTGTTAAATTAAAAAATGTTTGAAAGAGAATTAGTTATTTTGGTAGGTAATTTAGTACTTTAATAAAATCAGTAAAAAAATATGTGTAACATTTCCTATTTAAATTAGGTAATTACCTGGAATAAAACTTCGCCTTCAAAGTCAACAAATTTGTGCTTTCTTGCCCTGAGTAACATCCCCACGAGTTTGTCTGAAATAACTGTGTAGATCTGCAAGGTAAAGTAAAAATGCATTGTTAATAAACTTGAACTTCTTGGCTTGAATTAAACTTACGGTGAATAATGTGCCAAAACTTATCACTTTCCTAGAATCGTCTGGCCTTTCTGTCTTTTCAAATAATGGCTCCCCGTAGTCATCAATAATTTGACAACACTCCAACATTTCTTTACACACTTCGATTGTTGCTTTAAAAGCTCTACCTTCTGATAATGAACCTTTTAAAGGCCTAAAAACAAATTAATTTAAATATTTTTTTTTCATGTATTTATACAGTAATGTGACCATAATTTTGTAAAAATATTAGATAAATAAAAAATAGAATTTCTACTCAAAAATGTAAATTGGGTTTTTTCGAGCAAGTATTCTAATAAGTTGACTTACTTTCCATATTCATCTTTTGAAAAATGTGGTTTGGCCATGTTCCCGACGCATGCTCCATTTGAAAAGGGATTAATGGCTTGTCTTTGTTGGTGAACATTTGCTTGTTGGTTAAATAGAGCTACTTTTGCGCTTAAAGGTGAGTCCTGCAAAAAAAAACAAAGAAAATATGTAGGTTTAAATAATGGATGTACGTATTCAGATATTTGTTTAAATTTTTTAATGTCACTAAGGGCGCGTTCCACTAAAGACTCGCAATGCTCACGACGACAGCAAAGTCGTTCCACTCATATTAAGAATTTTGGGGTTACGTTATGCATTCGCAACGAATAGTTGAAAATCCCATTCCACTTATGTTTTCGATCGCAACGTTTTGAGCTAGTATAACGGGAAATTTTGTGGTCGTGGGCTTTAGTGTTCATTAGTGGAACGCGCCCTAATAAGATTAAGTTATTTTAAATTTGTTTGCGTGGGTTTGGGGAATTTAATATAAATTTGTTTGTTTTTTGTGGCGCCTCCGTCAAGGGTGTTGATATTTATGTACAAATTCCGGCGCCGATTGAGATATAAATTTTATAATCGTGGAAATTCATCGTCAAGATTAATAATGGTTGGGTATAAATTTAAAATCGCAAATGCGATTTTTTGGAGTCTTGCCAAATACCGCGCATTTTTTGCAACAATTTGCTCACCAATCAATTTGGAAAGACGTGATCTGGCTTCACATTTTACGTTTCAGAAGTACATTGACGTAAACTAAAATGAGTTTATTTTCGATTTGAAAAATAAAGTCATGAAAATAAACTTGTTTTTCTTTACTATCCTACATGACTTATAAGGACTTTTTACTTACAAAAACCACCTCTTACGTTTTTTTAATAATTGTTTTTTGATTAAGCGTTTATTTGGTTGCATAAACTAAAATAACAGTTTCTGGTTTTAATTATCAAATCAAATAAGGTAATATTTTATAAAAATGCACGTGTTGAGTTCTGTGGCCAAAATAACGCAATCGGCGAGAGCTGACAGTGAATCCGCATTTTTGGCTGCGAGTCAAAAACCACCACATCCGGTGCTTTAAAAATATTTCAACTTTTCAATGTTGAATTGCAACAGACGGGGTCATTAACGAAGAAAAAGAAACACATGTGCGTAAATGCGTGCTTGCAGATTTATTGCGTTTTTTGTAAATTATTTTTGATCGACGCCAGTAAAAAAATAGGAAGGAAAAACGAGACGCGACTGTCAAGGTGATGATGATTTTAAAAAAAATCTCGCATCGAAAATTTCCAATAAATTCCCCCAAATTTCAGTGCCAAATTTTATTTTAAGACAAAAATGTGTCCTTAGTTTTACCAAAATTTATTAAACTTTAGCACAAAAATTAATAATTTTTAAAAAAAGCACAAAGAATCATCAATGCTCGTCACTTTTTGGAAAATTGACAACATTTTTTTTTGTTTTTTTAAGATTTATATAAGTCATCAAAATCTTAAAAAAAAATAAATTCTTAATTTACTGCAAGCATCAATTATTTATGTAATAAAACTAGTTACATATTTTCAATTTTTATAATTAAATTAATCGAATTAGAAATCAATATTTAATTAAAAATAGACTTACCGTGAAAACTCTTTCGACACACTGTGCTTGCATTTTTGTATTTTTTTTTTTGGAAAATTTAGTGATTTTAGTGTTTCTTTCCACGCACACGATGAGTAACTGCAAAAATTGTCGTGTAATTTTAAACTGGGAGGATTAGAAAATGTGCGCGCCCGATCTATGCTCGCATGCGAAATATATAGATAGGTGAGCATCGCGACGCCAAGCGTCTAGTGACGTAACGGACGCTTTCATTCCCCACACGTTCTCAGGAATTTATTCAATGAACGGAATATCTGAATCATTTTATTTTAAATAAACTAAAAAACTCACCAGAATATAAACAAACGCACCCGAGGAATTCTTAAACAAAAAACTGAATAAGACCGATTTAAAAAAAAAACAAAACAAAAAATAGCAAAATGTGTGAATCAGATCAAATTTCGACTAAAATTACGGAAAAAATTCCAAAATTGTTTCTTAGATTTAGCACCAATAACAATATTATTTCAAACTCAGTTTTGAGTAATTTGAAATTTTAAAAAGATTAGTCCTGAAATTTTTACAAGTCCAATTATTTTCTTTGCATTTAAAGACAATTTTATTAATATTTATTTGAATGTCTAATTTTTAATTTATTTTCTTTACTTTAAAATTTGCCATTGAAAAAGAAGCAGATCTAAGCGGTTTATTTTAAAAGTCCGTCGATACTGACACGCTTTTGGGTTATAACTTTTTTCTCTATGATGATTTCTTTAATTTTCTTTTTTTTTTGTATATTATAAGGTCTTATGGCTATTATTTGGTGTATATTTTGTCTTTGTGGCGTAAACAAAACCATTTTAAGGGAGTAACTTTTTGTTAAAATTGAGCAATTTGACCAGTGTCGGACTGACCCAATCTTCTTGAATTTAATAATTCTTTTACTCCAAAAAAGATTTTACATTTAAAATTTTTCAACGTGTATAACAGAGATTTTTTAGTTTTATTTTCTATTTCGATTTTTTTCTTAATTTTTTTAATTATTTATCTGACTTTACAAATTACAAATAGTGCCATGTACTTTTCAAAAATAAAATAACCAAAAAACCAAAAGTATTTCTATTAAAAATCAAAAATTAATGTATTAAGGTGCGATTACCCATCAAACTTCTTAAAAAATATACAGTTTGCAACAACAGTAACGCATAATAGCAGTAACTTTTTAATTTAGAATTACATAAAATAGTTAAATACAAAAGTTTTTTAGTTAAATTCAGTGCATATTTTGTCATTTTTAGTTTTTACTTACCTTTCACCATTTTGTTCCTAGAGCAAGTAACTATTATTTTTTAAATAGCGATTTAGTATTCGCCTTTTCGGAGATTTTTAATCTTAAATTATTTTGGAAAAACTTTAATAACCTCAGAACGGTGCAAGATTTTTTAAAAATTCTTGCAATTCAATAGGTAATTAAAATCACATACTTCAATTTTTTGTAGTTACTATATGGCGTACTATGTCTTGTTTTATACCAAAACTCAATTTTAATCGTAAATTATTTTGGAAAAACTTTATTAACATTAGGACGGTGCAAGATTTTCCAAGAAATCATTTTGCATCATGAACTGCAATTTCCTAAATTTTAAAACTTGGAATTACGTTTTTAACAGAGCCTAAACAAAAGTTCTTACCTTTTTCACCCTCGAAGATCATATTGCAAAGACTTTTTTATAAACACCCTGTATATAATAAATAAAAAATCCAAATAGAGCAAGTTTTCCAAAAGGTTGGTGCCCCAGGCACATGCTTGCCTGGGTGATCCTCAATGTGCCAGTCCGACACTGGCTGCTTTGACTATTTTAGAAAAAAACAGAAAATGATAACATATTTTTTTGTCCTAGTTTGTAAGAAATGCTTAAAATGACATTTTTTGTTCTATGTAGTTTTGTTGAATTTTTATAACAATTTATATTTTTTTGTTTATTTTTCAAAAATCCCATAAAAAATAATAAAAGCACTTAAAATAAAAAAGGCCATGTTAACCTTTCATTTTAAGCACTCTCTCTAAAGTAAAACAAAAAAATATGTAATCACTTTCTGGTTTTTAAAATTTTTTTAAAACGGTCAAAAACGCTCCATTTTTATCAAGGTCTTGTTGCTTCCTTAAAATTGTTTGGTTTGTCCCAAAAAGACAAAATATAATTGCCATAAGACCTTATAATATACCAAAAAAAAAAAAATTAAAGAAAACATCATCAGAAAAAAGCTATGAACAAAAAGCGTAAGTAGGGGGTCTTCCCCGAGAATTCTCGGGAAATTTTCAAGTTTTTTTATTCCCGGTAAGAGCGAAAAAAAATCCCGGGAAAAATTTTTAATTAAAAAATCATTTTTTTAAATCAAATCCTCCATTTTAGATAATAAACAGATTGAAGACGACAGTGTTGATGTCGAAATGGAAAGTGATAATTTATGTGGACTGTGGAAAGAAAACATTACCCAAAATTTGCAATAGTTGTTGAATGTTTAATGACTACCTCAATTTTTGTGCAACAAAATAACAATTCCTATTTTTTTTCCTTTTTGAAATGTAATTTTTTGAATAAATAATATGTCTATAATTAAAAGAAGTTTAAATAATATTTAGTCATTGAGTTTATGTTTATTTTAAGTTTTATATTTCCATACGGAATTTGCTCAACGTTTGGTGATCCATAATAGGTGAAATTTCACCTATTAAGTTTTATATTTATTAAAAACATATTTTTTTAGGTTTATTTTGATATTAATTACGTTCTATTGTTACTTTTTTTGTTTTTGTTGATTTTTTAAGAAAAAATGTTTCATTTGGATTTTACTTTTTACTATTTTTACAGTTTTTTCCTCACAATATTAATTTTCTAATTTTTTTCAGATTTCCCGTTTCTCGGGAATAAAAAAAGTCCGGGAAATAGTACCCTTTGAGCGTAAGTAATGGACAGACTTAAATTAAACCGCTTAGATTTGTCGAACAAATGTTACCTACAAACCTTTTGAATACTCAAAAAAAAAATATATTAAAAAAACTTGGGTGGAAAATTTATTATGACCAAAAAACAAAAGTATCAACTGAATTCATAATTAACTTATTAGATTTGCCGACTATACTCTTAAACAAACTATTTTAAAATTAGACATTTAATTTACATACACTATACAATACAATATAAGTGTATATTGGGTTGCCTAAAATGCATTTCTACTCCGCCTTATTCTAATCCATGTCAATGCAAAGTATACCCAATTGTAACCGATTCACTTCGGAAAGGCACGAACATGACAATAGAATCAAGGAACATAAAAATAACTTTTTAAAGCCTGTCAAGCGTCACATAAGGCTGTACTTTAATGACGTTTAAAGAAAATAATTTTTTATATTACAATTTTAAAAATTTGAAGAAAAAATAGCATGTTTCATTCAGAGTAAAAGAACTTTTTACTCCTAATAAAATAATATACTATTTTTCCCTAAATTTTGCTGCTTAAAACTTTAAAAACAAGGATTATTATGTCATCATTTCTTTCAATTTCAAAATATCAAGAAAAATCTACTTTGAAATAGAATTTTTTTATTTTAAAATAAAGCAACGAATAAGTGAATTTTGAATAAAAATCACATAAATCCAACTTAAAAATTGTAACGTTAAAAGTAAATTTTAATATAAAAAAATACAAGCACTGTAAATAAAACCATTATCCACAAATTATATCAGGTTCCGACTAAAACACAAAATAGTTTCATGAAAAAATAACTTTATATGTAGCAATACCATGGTAATACACATTCAAAATTTCACAAAAAAACGAATCAAATATTTTACCATAGTCAAATAGTACGCAAGAAAAATTAAAATCTTACAAAAAACTAGTTATTACATAGTAATTTTAGTTAGCAAATTTACTTTCTTGCATCAGGATTAACGATTCCAGTTGCTTGTGTGTATTCCTTCGATTTTCCAGTTAAAGCGATGAATTGTTCTGCAACTTCAACAGCAACTCGAACTTGTGCTTCTCCGGTGCTTGCACCCAAATGAGGAGTAGCTACTACTTTATCATGGGCGATTAATTTCAAAGTAATTGGGTTTGTTGGAGGTTCTTGCTCGAATACGTCCAAAGCTGCTCCACCACATGAACCATCGTTGAGTGCTTTTAATAAATCCTCTTCGTTTATAATACCTCCTCTTGCTACATTCACAATACGAACTCCTTTTTTACAAGAGCCGAATACTTTAGAGTTGATCAAGTCTGAAAATTCATAAGATACGATATTTAATTAAAAAACTAAAATTTATATTTTAGACATTGGAAAAATTAATTGTAGATTTGTTTTTTTAAAAGACAATACATGAAACATT
This sequence comes from Stenus bimaculatus, assembly GCA_963971135.1. NCBI lineage: Eukaryota > Metazoa > Arthropoda > Insecta > Coleoptera > Staphylinidae > Stenus > Stenus bimaculatus. Next base: position 15,997,538 of record OZ020180.1, on the reverse strand, counting down.
AGTATTCAATAAATTTCTAACACATTCTTCGATTTTTTGTTTAAAATTTCAAGTTATTTTAATGTTTTAGATGAATTTTGAAACGTTTTCTTTGATTTTCAGCGAGTTTTCATCAATTTTTGAGGAATTGCGTTCCTTTTTTGAGTCAATTCCTGGTTAATTTACACGTTTTTATAATTAAAAATGGCTGTTTTTATTTCTTAAAATTTAGTGCATTTTCTTTAGATAACTTCACAAGAATTTATAATAAATTTTTAAGTTTTGAGCATTAAAATGAAGGAATTTTATTAGCTTATTTTTTGGATAAAATTGCAGGCATATTCACTTATTTCAAGTGGAATTTTATTTAATTTTTTGTAACTTGCGTATTTTTAACAAATTTTCAAGTGAACTTCTGGTGAATTTTAATTTTTTGTTTAGATATTTGTGAAGTGTCATGCCAAGTTATCTTTTAAATATTTTGATAAATAATTACTTCTTGTTGCAGGTATAAGTGGTGTATGGACTGTGATGTAATCAGCGAGGGGCCAAATTTGTTCCAATTCCAGTTTTTTGACGTTGAATTTTGCAGCATCTTCAGCACTTACAATAGGATCAAAACCAATAGTCTACAACAAATATAAAAAATAATATAAAATATAGAGCAGTAAAGTAAATGTACATTGTAAAAATTATTTTAAATTTAATCGATGGTAAAGTAATTCAATAAAACTATTGCAACTAAAAAAATGTTTATGTACAAGACAATTTGAAAATGGAACTACAAGTAAAAATGCTAAAAAAAAATCAAAATATGGTATTTTTAAGACTTGTTAATTTACAAAAAGTATCGCTTCAATCTACTACGATCAGATAACTTCGTTTTGTTTTGTTTTTCCGGACAACCTGTCTTTTTAATGTCAAATATGATATCGAATGTTTCAAAAATATGGTATTTTATAGAAGAGATACATTAGTTCTTAGTTTTTATCTCAAAATTATGTTGAAAATAACACTGCATCAAATTTGATTGAAAAATTTTAGAAACACCCTGTATATTTTATTATCCATACCTTCATTCCCCATGCCTGCATACGAATAGCAACTTCCTTTCCAATTCTTCCAAGTCCAAGAATGGCCAAAGTTTTTCCACTGAGTTCATGACCAGTGTATAATTTTCTATCCCATCTTCCCGCTTTTAAACTTGCCGCAGCTGGAACTACATTCCTTGCTAGTGTTGTGATTAACGAGCATGTTAATTCACAAGCGCTGATTGCATTTCCACCAGGAGTACTGAAAATATATAAAATTTATTACTATAGAATTATAAAACTTATTTTTTTCGATTTTTGTTTAATTTTTTGAAATCGTCAAAAAAAATACAAAACAACTGTTTTATGTATTTTATAACACCAAAAGTGTCTTTATAATCATTTTTAGCTGATATTATAAACAAATAAATAAGAAAATTGCAAGTTTAGCAAAATATTTTGAAAAAAAATTTAAAAATCAAAAAATTGTCAAGTTTAATTTTCTAAAATTGCAAATTAAGCAATTAACTTCTTCTGTGGTAGTGTGGTTGCTTCTTAAGAAAATAAAACTTAAAAACACATAATGCAAGGTCAAAGTTCTTACCAATTCTATCTCAATTACTTTTCATCAATGTGCTTTTTATCTTGTTTTTCTTATTTTATCTTTAGATTTTATTGCATAAGCATTTTATTTTATCATTAAATTATGTAACTGATGCTCAGTGTGTAAATTCATAATAAAAATTTAAACTTACTTTAAAACGATGATTTTTTTATTTGTAGCAGCAGGGATATCAATGTTATCAACACCAGCACCAGCTCTTCCAATTACTTTCAATTTATCACCAGCATTAATTACTTCAGCTGTGACTTTAGTATCAGACCGTACGATTAATCCATTGTAATTCTAAAATTTAAATTGTAATTAATATTCAAGGTCAATAAACAAGTTTAAATATTAAAATTTAATAAATATATCACTTATTATAATAATTTATGGAAGTATAATGTACTAAATACTAAATACAAAAATAATTATTTCGAAATTTAGTAAAAATAAACTTACTTTAATTTCTTGAATTAGTTGTTCTTTTGGTAATTTATACTTGCAATCGACTTCAATTTGGTGTTTTTTGAGTAAATCAACGCAAGCCTGATCCACTGCATCAGCAACAAGGACTTTTTGGATATCCATCGATTTTAAAATAAACCTTTTTAGAGCGGAAATCTCGAACAAACGCTTCGCTAGCAAGAAAATCCAACTGAATTGAAATCACCTTGAAATTGAATTTATAACGACTAAAGTCTAAAGTCGTTCTTATCGCGCATCAACTTCCCACAAACACAAGTAGATGATGCTGAAATGTTTAGTACATTGAGTTGCCTAAAGAAATTATTTTTGGAGCGTTTTTTAAATTAGAAATAAAAGAAAGGCCAAAAATTGAATTTGTAGAAAATCAAAATATTTGAAAAATTCATCCCAGTTGCACTCAACACATCTAAAGATTTTATTTCTGTTAATTTTGCAAAAATTAATGTATTTCCAATACCATATATAACACCCTGTATGTGAAAACAGAATTTTCATTCACTGATTCAAATGCTTTTTTTTTGTTCCTTTAACTTCAAACGCACCACCTCAAATTATTTTTTAAGTGACAAATTCCTGATATTTTTTGTTGTGTACCTACTCAGTACTCGGTCAGAACAATAGCGTAGTAGGTAAAGTTGGCGAATAGTTCAATTTCCAAAAAACACATTTTAAACTACTATACTATGTACAATGTATTTGAAGAAAATAATGTAAACATTTTACAAATATACAGACACTTGGTTTTACCCGAAGTTGATGAACAACGACTGACAATTTGCAAGAGTTATGGTTGGTTTCCATTTTGGAGCTCGTAGTAAAACCGAGTGGGGTTTTTTGTCATGATTTCCATTGGATGATCATCTTCTTCATTATTAATATTAGTTTAGTTCCTACTTTTAATATATTCTAATAAACTTAAGATAATAAAATTATATTTCGGGGTTGAGGATTTTAGGTATGAAAAGGTTTTATTATTTAAAAATAAAGTAATGGGATTTTAGATGGGAATTTTTAAAATTGGATAATGGTTAAGAGAAAAATAGTACTTAAAAACTAAATATAAAAAATTATAAGAACTAACTTACCTTTAAGGCTGTTGCAAAGGAAATTCTGCTTAATCATTTAATTAAATTATGTAATAAAGTAGATATAAAAATAAATAAAAAGTATCAAAAAGTTAAGAATAGATATTTATTTTTTCATAACAAGATCTTACATAAAAATCAATTACAAAATTTCAATCACCTATCTCAATAAATAGAGCACCAATCAAATTAAAATAAAACACCAGTAGCATGGATAGAAAGAAAATACCGAAAAAAATCATCAAAAATACACCATTATGATTGCACTAAAAAATAAAATATCCACTCTTAGAAATTTTTCAAAAATTTTACGAATTTTTTTGTTTTTTTGAAATATTATCTTTCCCATAATGTGTGTTTGCTGGTAGGAAAAGAAGAAGTTAGATGTTGCAAATTATTTTTTTTGTACAGCACCGTGCCAAAATTGACAATTTGAGTGACACGCACGCCGATTTTTTAGTTTTTAATACATTTTACATTTTGGTTATAAGAAATCAATTGCAGCAAGACATAAGGTCACAAAGACGCTTCAAGAACGTTCGATTACAAAAAGTTTAGGATATTTTACGAAAACGCTTGTGATCATTTTTTATAATTTTTTATTTATTTTTAGAAAACCACACATTCTTAAGAAATATATTATTAAGATTTATATATAAAAAGTATCAAAAATGTTCATTTTTTTTATTCAAAACGACACTTTCGTAAAATACCCCTTAGATATACAAATTATTTATGCAAAAATATTATTTGAGATTTATAAAAATGTGATGTTACGTTATGAAACGCCTTTTGTCTGCTTTATAATTAAAAATTCACGCACTAATAAGTTGTTTGTTTTTTGTTTTAAAGTACTTGATTATGTGTTATGATTTCCAGCGTGAGAAGTTCTAAGCTGTACTTTCAGTTGTCGTGTTCTGTACATACTGGCCTTCCTATAAAAACAAAAAAAAACACAAAATTAATTTAAAGCAATTATTTACAAACAATAATTTTAGTTACCCTCGCTTAATGTTTAAAATCAACTTGTTAAACTACAGAATTTTAATACCCACTCAATAAAATTTACAACCAAATCCATTTTTTTTAAGAATTATAGAACGGGCAAATTAAATAATCCATTACATTAAAACTGACCACCATTCACTTAAATAAATATAACAACACTGCAACAACAGGCTGGGTTGTAACTTCTTGTTTGTTTTGTATGTACCACAAAATTCATCCTAATTAAATCAATAATGATGCATCTTGTGAACGTACATATTGAAATAAATAAAACAATAAAAATATTGCAGGGTTTGACTACATAATAAATGATTATCTACTGGGTGATCCCACCAGTTTAGTAATAAATATAGCCCTACCATTACTACTCTACTGTATGCGAGAATATTCAGTAAATCAGGAATAATATCTAATCAGGAAATAGGTTTAAACAACTTACATCAATTGGAGAGGTTCCAGCGGGATTTTCAGCCTGTAAGAAAGTGAGTGCATGAGATAAAGGGTGCTTAAAGTTCAGAAGAAAATTAAGCAGGAAAGCCATGCTCTTTTTTCTATGAATTCTATGTCAACTATTCTACAATTTTGTAATAATTTTCTATGATTCGTTTACTAAAAAGAGACTAGATGTGAAAAAGTTTAATTGAAGAAATACCTATTGTAGTTTCACTACATTTTTTTTGATTTTATAACTAGAAGAGATTTCGGATGGCTTTTTTGGTTAGTGGTTAACTAAGAATTTGAAATCAGTACATTAACTTCTTCGGATCTTATCTGACCAATCGAATTGATAGAAAGAGATGAAACAAGTGCTCCAGAGCTCGGTTCATATTTTAATTAATCAAGCTTAAATAAGGTTAAACAAAACGATCTATGATGTCAAAAATTAGTCAATCAAATGTGGTTGATCCAAATATGACATATCAATCTATAAACCAAACACGAACCAAAGCCATTCAAAATCACTTTAAATGTGTTATTAAATTTATGATCAATTAAACTTAAGTGTGGATAAATCAAAAATTTACTGTATCTTAAGGGTTGACTATATACAGAGGAGTGCACAAAAAACAGCCAACAATGTAGCTTCGATATTTCTTATCCGATTTTAATAAGTGATATGTCAAATTAAATGGTTTGAAGAATACCACTATCAGATAATAAAAGAATAATTTTATTTTTGAAAACAACAGATGAGGAGGGAGCAACTTTTCTTTTTCAAATGGTAACATATATTTTTCGATTGAAAAAAATCATTAACAAAAATAATCTAAACAAATTATACCAAAAATTTGTATTGAAATTAATTAAAAAAAAATCATCTTATTTATTTTTAATTTATTATTAATAAATAAATTAAATTAAAAAAAAAAATTAGAAAAATAAGAAAAACAATTTAAAAAAAAATTATATAATTGGTTTAGATTATTTTTGTTGCCATTTGAAAAAGAAAAGATGCCGCCTCCTCCTCCTCTGTTGTTTTCAAAAATAAAATTAATCTTTTATTATCTGACAGTAGTATTCTTCTAACCATTTAATTTGAAATAAAATCAGATAAGAAATAATGAAGCTACATCGTTGGCAGTTTTTTGGGCACCCCTCTGTATAATAACCGATATAATTTTTGATTCAAATTTTCATTAATGATTGATCTAACCATAAAAAACTACCACCACTATTTAAAATATTACTTTTGGGCATTGAGACTTTTCTTGAAACTATTTTGATTGATTTCATTCCAAAATCCTTGAAACTTTGCAAACAGTTTTCAAGTTTCAAGAAAAGTCACAACAGCAGAATCATGATTAGAACCAACATTTCTACATCAAAATATTGATTAGTGAATTTTAATAAAATAAAATTTTATTAAAAAAATTATATTTGAATAGTATACTATTGATTAGGTTATAAAAACATTTTATGGATCATTTCTGATTTTTGATTGGAAAGTATCTATTACATCACATAATAATACTTCTACAAGTATTTCCAGAAAAATCTTATAGTTCTGCACAGAATTAATCCATTTTTTATACCAGTTTTTTTTAATAAAAGTTAAAATACCTTATTATCAGATTGGGAATTTTCCCCACGTGATCTGCCAGTACCACGACGACGGTAGCGAGGACGTGATGGTGGTCCACGATCACGGTTACCACCTTCTTCGCCACTCTGATCATTTTGAGGATCTTGGGAGCGTGGTCGACGTCCGCCTCCTCTTCCTCCACGGAATTGTCTTCTGAAGAATCTCCTCTGAGGTCCTCCACGTCCTCTCATACTTTCACCTTCACCACGCTCCTCATCACCTCCTTGTTGTGGGGGTGGTCCACCACGATAAGATGATCCACGGTAGTAACCGCCACCTCCGTAGTTTCCGCGCCCGCGCCTTGGCCTGTAACGGCGTACTTGCCCGTTATCTTGGCCATCTCCTCCGGATCCAGAACCTTCCTTTCCATCGCCTAAAAATTAAAATAATTTAACTCTCTTTTACGGTTTTGAAAAATATGACCTAAAACATGTAGGTACTAAAATCACTTGTTTATCAATTTCAGGTGATAATTATTACATTTATAGTTTTTAATCAAATTTCTTTAATAAAGGTGCTACTACTTAATTATAACTTACTTCCTTGATTATCCCTGGGACGTCCTCCCCTTCCTCTTCCGCCTCCACGGCCTCGTGGGTGGTAAAACCATTGGCGATACCCGCGCCTGCGATCAGCTGCATAAGGGGAGCCCCTTACTGGTTCACCTTCGGGGCCTGTTACATTAGCTGCCTCGTTGCCTTTTTCACCAACAACAACGCTAAACTCTACAATTTCCCCGTCTCCCACAGATCTTACTATCTTCTTCGGGTTGTTCTTAATAATTGCTGACTAAAAACACAAAAAAAACCAATTAAAAAAAAATATACAAAAAAATCATAAAATAATTTTTCTTAATTAATAGGTGTTCCCCAGAATAAATTAGAGATTATTTTTATGGGATAAAAAACAATCGGATGATTTATTTTGGAGATATCGTATTATAGCACACTTATGACTCAAGCGTTTCCTATGATAGCAGAAACGGATCTAAGGAGCGTGCATAATTTATTTAAAAATTGGAATTTAATAGGCAGATTCTGGTCAAAATTAATGGCCTTTAATTAGAGACAAAAAAGGTAACCATGGAAATTGTCCATTACAACCCATATAACAAATTTAAATTTAAAGGCCTTTAAACTTTAATGATTCGACCAGAATATGGGTATAAACCTGAAAATTCTTACATATTTGCCATTTAAAGTGGCACCTTACATTGAAGTGAAATTTCCAAAAAAAAGTTATTTAAATAATTTTTGATAATTTTCGTTATTTGAAAATTATTAATACAAATTTCAAAAATTTATTTGCAAAATAGATAAAGAAAAAAACAATAATTAAAGAAGTTGTGATAAAAAATAATTATTCAAAAATATTGACCCAATTTATTTGAAAACTCATTTTTGTTGTAAAAATTATCACTTGAAAATTGTTTCCTTATCAATAACTTTAACGGTTTTAAATTAAAGAAGCAAGATAAGAAAAACTAGATATAATATTGAAAAACAAAACCTAATCTTAAAAAAATATTAACAAACAAGTACTTACTTGATGAACAAATACATCTTCCTTGGTATCATTTCTGTAAACAAAAAGTAAATAATTTTTATCAATACTCAAAAAAATCAAACTTTAAAAGAATATATTAGATTAAATTCTAATAACAAGATCAATTTAAAGAAAATTATTTTTTTAAAGGACATTAATTTTGTTTGCACTAATATTTCTTAGCTTATATACTGAAATTTTCAATACAAAAAACTCGATTAAAAAAATTAGTTTAAAATAATAATTTCCATAAATAACATCACCTAAATGCATAAAAATAATTAATTAGATAAGGATAATTTTTACATTATAAAAACTTAAGTTAACGATCACTTTGATTACCTATTTTAATGGACAAGGCCGAAAAAAGTAGAAATTCAAAAACTTTGAAGTTTGAAACAAGCTTAACAATAAAATATTTAAATCAGAGAATAAAATATAAATACCTGTTGATAAACCCATAACCACTTTTGACGTTAAACCACTTAACAGTTCCCGTTACTTTGTTAGCTGTAAAAAAACAAAATATAATAATTTGTGAATATAATTAAATGATTAAAAATTTATAATATTTAAAAGAAAATTAAAACAAATCTTTTTAAATAAAAAGTTTGTTTATAATATAATTATTAAAATAAATGAAAAGAATGCGCTGGTTTTAAATCTTGGCACCATTTATTAATCATCTACTTTAAAGTCAATAAACTTCCGTAGAATAAAACTAAACCAATATAACTAAACATCACTAAATTATAAATATTTAGATCATCGGCTTATTATGGTTTAATCTTATTAAAGTATTGATGCCAAACATACATTCTAGAAATACCTAGTATTAAAAAAACTTATTTAAAATAGCAAATTGAAATGGCTTCCTATTAAATCAGACCTGCTGCTTCAAATAACTTGGCTATTTTTAGGTTGTAGGAAGTCTCGCCTCGCAACAAAAATCAACAATTTGATAACTTTTGGCCCACAACTAAGCTCAATTATTAAAAAGTGAGTCTGAGCTACGTTGCAAATAATATACACCACGTTTTAAAGTTGTAATAAATAATGATTATTTATTACATCACTAATATGTATTTAATTAAAATATAAAATTTTATTACTTAGTACTAAAATTTAAGCAACAAAAATAAGCATGCCGAATTGTATTTAAATTTCAAAATTCAGGAATTGAAAAGGGTTAAATAGCTGTAGTATAGACTTTTTTAATTTACCAATTAAAGACACAAATGTAAGAAGGAAACTGCTGTCGATTATTATTTTATTTTTCAGTGCAACAGGTTATAAAAAAAATTAAAAACTATGGTATAACGTGCATAGTTAGTAAATTTATAATTTTCTATAGAAAAACCCAATGAAATTTTAAATTTCTTGTACCTCTTTTACATGAAAGTTTGAAAAACATTTATAAGAATCGAGTAAGAAATTTGATTGATTTATTTGATTAAAATTTATGAATCACAGCATATGATAATAAGTGATTTCAAATGGCTTTGGTTCGTCTTTGGTTCTAAGATTGGTCTGTCATATTTGGACCAACCGCATTCGAGTGACATTTTAGATCGTTTGGTTCTAGCCAATTTAAGCTTGGTTAACCGAAATATGAACCGTGGTCGTCCCATCTCTTTCTAACGGTTCAAATGGGGAAGAAAGAACTGAAGAAGCTGTCAAATTTTTGGTTTACCACTAACCAACCAAAGAAGCCATTCGAAATCGCTTAATATTGCTATTTTAAAAGATAAAATACAATTAGTGTTGTGATCTTAATTTCAGATGGTGCTAGATTAGTTTCAAGAGAAAAGTTAACCAATAGTTTAATGAATTATTATCAATTTTAAGAGCAATCAGAGTAATAATAACAATTAGTCCGAGAGCGTATATTAGATACAAAAATTTTAAACAGAGGTGGAATTCTGTACTAAGAGTGCCGAAAATGGTAGATTGTTTACTGCATACTACGCTTACGATTTTTGTCTCGTTTCCTTGTTAAAACTGTTTTTGGATGTAAGAGGAAGAAAGAAAATATGGAATCAATTCACAACCAATATCAATTTTTTGGTTTACAGAATTCCACCTCAGAACAATTACACACCCTAAAAATCTTAATTTATAGAACATGTAGTTCGGAAATATTGATTTTCCAGACAAATTCACTGGATATTGGTTTAAAAATTTCCTAAAGAAAATGTTTGGAAAATATACAAGTTTCAAATCATCTGAAATTTGTTTTCAATTAGAAAAAGCTCAACGGAAAATAATGACCACATATTTTCGCTGGGTACAAATGACTTTTAGAATTTTTCGGTGTAATGTTATAAAAAAAGTACTGATATTTCGGATTAAAACTCATAGATTTTAGCAAACTAAATCGTATGATATTCATATTTACTACATTTTCATGCAATATCGAAATCGAATTGAAAACACTATACTTTCGTCTGATTGGATGATTTAGCTTTTTCAAAACTGCATGGAAACGTGGTAATTATCTCCGTTTATAGATGAAAACCTATGAAATTATCAAATTGCCAGATAGCCCAACAAAATTATAAAAATGGTTAAATAAGGAACAAATCCCCCAACATCAAAAAAACGAACCTTATACTAATCTATAGCGACTGTACCCAAAATTTAAATCAAATGACAGATGGTGCAAGATGATTTATAATTCTAGATTTTCCAAACATTTTTTTTGGAAAATTTTAAAAACGCTAGCAACGGAATTTGTCTGGCGAATTAATTTTTGCGATATACATGTTCGATAATATTTTTTTCCAAGTTAAATTTTGTTTGTAATATGTTTGTAAAAATATTCGTTTTTAACTTTGTGAAATAATTTCTATATCTCGAATTTTTTTAAAGTCCCTTGAAGATTTGAATTAGGGGGAAGTTTGACTGTATTTAAAAATCTCCACTGGAAATAAAAATATGACCAAAACCGCAAATATCAAGCGCTCAAATTTGCTGACCATCTGCTTAAAATAAACAAAATGCATAAAAATAAAAAGTACAAGGAACCAGCTTTACAAAAGTGCCGTTATTTTTTAAATTGGTGCCTAACTCGCTGAGAAAATTACATTCAAATTTTTATTAGTTAATTAATGTAAATGAACTTATCAAGTCTGTTTTTCAGTATTTCTGATAAGTTTTTGGAAAAACTGTTAAACTGGTGGATTTTTTTTTTAGGGTGACAGATTTTCTAATAATTACCCCTCCGAGCGTTTTTTCAAGAACTCGGGTTGGGTACCAAGGGACGGGTTTGTGGGGTTTTCGTTGGACCACCCTGTATATTTACTTATCGCAATATTTTTGATTGTATCTGTTTCTTTACTTAATCTTAATGTTACTTTCTAAATTTGCATTTGTAAAATGGCGTTGCGGTGAATAAATAATAAAAAAAAAATATTGCTTGTTTTTCTACTTCAAACATACTAAAAATAATTAAATAAATAATTAAACAAATTCTTATTATTTTACAAACTTTATTTGCTTTAAATATTATTTTCGCATCCGGAAATTTTTTTAGCTTATCTCTCTCTGCGATGCCAATCCAAAAAAAAAACAAATAATTAAATAAATTATTAAACAAATTCATAATGATTTACAAATTTTATTTGCTTTACTAATTACCTAATCTAAAAAGTATACGTGAGGCGAAAATAATATTTAAAGGAAATAAAATTTATGAAATAATATGAATTTGTTTAATAATCTATTTATTTTTAGTATGTTTGAAATAGAAAAATAAGTAATAATTTCCTATTATTTGTTCTTAGGATTGGCAACGCAGAGAGAGATAGACCTAGAAATATTTACGTGATGCGAAAATAATAATTAAAGCCAATAAAATTTGTAAAACAATAAGAATTTGTTTAATAAATTATTTAATTATTTTTAGCAAGTGTTAAATAGAAAAATAAAGAATATTTATTATTTGTTTTTTTTTTAGGTTGGCAACGCAGAGAGAGCATTCCCCCTCTGTTTTTCAAAGCCAGGGCCCATATTTTTGAACCATTTGACACGATATCGTATACGACTTTCATCATTCTATCCTTGTCATTCAAATGCAAAAATAAGAGTCTGTACTTGTCATATCGTATACGACATCGTGTCGAGTGATTAAAAAAAAAACCCCCTGGACCAAAGACTTCTATTATGTTTTCTATTGTTATACATAGACCGGACACCATCATTTTGTTGTGTAGCGCCGGCGGCCATTTAAAAGTTAACCATTTATTACATAACCTCAACTAAACATAAGGATAATATAGGTTAGAAATCATTGCATAATGCCAATAAAGCATATCAACCTAATAATAAATAATAATATTAATACGTTTTAATTTAAAAATATATAAATCCATTTTTTTAGGATATTAATTTATAAAATTTTATATTTTTTCCTTCACGATTTCTACACTCGGAAGCCGCGCACACAGTCGGATAATCAAAGTATTGTTTTATATTAATTCTCGATCACTGTTTAATAATAAAGAATAATTCTATTAATTGAATTTTGAATTTAAATGCTGTCATTTGATCATAGAATATGGAAATAGTTGAACGGCAAATAGCTTAAGAGGATAGTCGGCGAATTTTAGCGCTGGATTTTGAAATTCGCTTGACATTTGCGGTTTTGGTCATAATTTTTTTTCCAGTGAAGCTTTTTTAAAATTTCTTTTTTTGGTACTCAGAAGAGTCTTGTGGCTGCCAATTTCTTCTTTTTTTTATTTTTGTAAGTCAAACCAAATACTCATACGGAAGCAGTAAAACGGGCTCTTTACAAAAAACGTTCGCTAAGCGGCGTTTTAGATTTTTATAAAAAACTAATTGAAATAATATGTCATTTCCAACGCTAACAATAAGTTAAGGTATAAGCGAAGAGTGTATAGACTTGTTTTTTGTTATAAAAATATTTTTAAACTTTTCACAGCGCTCCAAATATTTCTTAAAATTTTACTTAATATTTGGAGCGCTGTGAAAAGTTTAAAAATATTTTTATAACAAAAAACAAGTCTATACACTCTTCGCTTATACCTTAACTTATTGTTAGCGTTGGAAATGACATATTATTTCAATTAGTTTTTTATAAAAATCTAAAACGCCGCTTAGCGAACGTTTTTTGTAAAGAGCCCGTTTTACTGCTTCCGTATGAGTATTTGGTTTGACTTACAAAAATAAAAAAAGAAGAAATTGGCAGCCACAAGACTCTTCTGAGTACCAAAAAAAGAAATTTTAAAAAAGCTTCACTGGAAAAAAAATTATGACCAAAACCGCAAATGTCAAGCGAATTTCAAAATCCAGCGCTAAAATTCGCCGACTATCCTCTTAATGGTCCACTTTTAAATGGCCACCATAGTTCACACTGATACATGGCGGCGCTGGTGTCTATTTTAAAATAGCTGTGTTTTTCTTTATTTTACAAATTACCAGATCCAACAAAAAACTAATGCGATGGACTACAATATCATCGGTTATTTGTTGAATGGTAAAAGATATACTTCCAAAGTTAGCTCATTTGCAGGTAAAATTGGCAAATAAAAAAACCTATTTTTCGGACTGTCGAGCGTATAACAATAGAAAACATAGAAGTCTTTGGCCTGGACAACCACTTGTACAGGGTGTCCCATTTTAATTAATCCATCCCATGAGTTTTAATTTTTTTTTGGGATTTTATGGGGATCCATTTTTTTTTCAAAGGGGAATTTTTATTGTAGATTAGTAATCTATGAAAAATAATAAGTAGCTTTTGGTTGAAACATTTTTTAGAAAATTTCAATTTTTCCCGATATTTGCCAAAATGAACAGAAATTTTGTGATTTTTGATAGTTTTACCAGAAAAATCGTACTAAGCAAAAAGAGACCTTCATGATGATGACCCTTCACCTTATCTCCAAGTTTATTTAAAGAAAGTAAATTAATATTTTCAAAAAAAAAATATTTTTTATAAATCCTTGCTTTGTAAGCATTTCCTGCCTCTTGCGATTTTTCTTAAAAAAACATTAATTTTCCAGTAAGCCTTTATCGAAATTTTAAAATTTCTGTTAAGTTTGGCGAATATCATGAAAAATTGAAATTTTTTAAAAAACAATTATTATGAACCAAAAGTTGCTTATTATTTTTTAAATTACTAATCTACAATAAAAATTATGAGTTTGGGAACCAATTTTTTTTTTTTTTTTAAATGGGTTAAAAAAAAAAATTGGTTCCCCATAAAATGGCAGTATTAATGGGGTAATTCTGAACAGAAAATGTTAGCCGTAACAGCCATGTTAAATTTGACAGTCACCCTGATGTCAAAAAACGCTATTCTGTAAATTGTACAGTAACTTAACGGCCGTGTAAAATAACATTTTCGGTGTTAAAATGCATTGTACATCTATATAATGTATTAATTTGATCTATTATACATTAATGTATTATTATTATTTTGATCGATGTTATTTTAACACCGAAAATGTTATTTTAAATATCCGTTAAGTTACAGCAAAGTTTACAAAATTGCTATTTTTTTGACATCGGGGTGACTGTCAAATTTAACAGCGCTGTTACGGATAACATTTTTGTTCAGAATCACCCCATAAATGTCCCCCTTGAGCAGTTACATTTTGTTTTTCTTAAATATAAGCAAATTGGCAAGTTTTCAAGATATTCATTTGGATTAATTAAAGTGGGAAATAAAGTATGAAAATATGACAAAAAAATCCGTAATTTTTTAAAAATTTGAATAAATTTTCAAATACATTTTTTCATCTTCAATTATAAGAGAAAAACTGATTATTTTTTTTTTAAAGTAGAATCTCATAATTGAAGATAAATAAAAAACAAGAATTGTTTATTTAAAATGAATTTAATTTTAATGACATCACAGATTCCTTTTTTAATTTTCAACTAAACATGCTCAAAAATCAATATTTACTAACAAAAAGTAGGATTTACAAACAGTTTGTAGACTTAAACAATTCAATTTGTTTAAAAATTCAAACCCAATTTCCGTTTATTCTCCAACTATAGTATTTACCAAAAAAAAAATCGATTTTTTTTTAAATTATAAATATAGCTGCAACATCTGATGTATTAACATTAACCACAAAAAAAATTATCACCAACTATTTTTATCAATATTTAAATTTTTGGTTTAAAACAAAATCATAGATAAACCAACTGTAAAAATTTGTAACCAATTATAAAATAATTAATTAACAGAAAATACTTATGCATGTGCTTTTTAAAATAAACTTCGAAGCATGCAAAAATTAATGATCCTATTAAATTTTTTTATCTTTTACTATTCGCATGCTGTACATTAATATTCATTTCAAATTAATAATTTAAATTCTGTATATTAATACTTATTTAAATAATAATTTTTTAACACATATTTAGCCAAAAATATAGTTTATTTAAATTATACGTAGATTCCAAAAATATATGGGGTGTTAAAAAAACAAGATGGATGATATTTCAATAATAAAACAAACACACTGTATATAAATTGTTTGATTTAAATTTAATTTACTGTTTTTATGACTAGCCGTTGTATAAATCTGGAACTAATTTTAATGAACAGAAAAATTTTAATTAAACCTCTTGACTTCTTAATCAAATTAGACATTAGGTAAATTACTATGATAAAAAATATAAAATCAATAAAATAATTATTAAGTAAAGTAAATTTTGTAATAGCTCAACTTATAATTGAATTATAGTGAATTAGAGGATATTAGAGCTAGAATTTATAATTAGATTTTTTATAAGAACGCCATTTCAAAAAAGCAATGGCGGCCATGCCGAGGCCCGACCACGCTTTAATAATTTTACCAAAAACGCAATAACTGACGCTTTGAAAAAATGTGCGCATTGAATTTAAGTGTAATGTAATAAATTAGATGGTTATTTATTGATGAAAGTGATTGTACTTAATTAAAAAGAGCCGCTTGGCGCCATGTGCTCTCATTGATGGAGAAACAACATGGACGCCCCGGCATTTTGTCATTTTTCTCGTCAATCAATTTTAAGATAAAATAATTAATTCTTACCTATAACTTGCTTTTCCACGGTCGCCTTTTGCTCTACTGGCGCCTGCTGTTGTTCCGCTTCAGCCATGGTGTTATAGGGCCGGTGGGAAAGATGTTACGTTTCACTCCTTGCCTCCGAGATGTTAACTTCAGTCCTGTCGTTTCAGTTGTTACCCGATCGACGCTTTTCCGCTGGATATATTCAAAATTCCACAGCCAACTACGCTAAAAATCACCTGCACTACCATCTCCCTCACTCTCTTGTTTACAGCCAGACGTAATTACGTCCCGCGTAACTTGAGCGTTTCATCGATTTTAAGGAACAGACAAAACGGCGTCCTTCTTCATTCCTTGTCTTACAACAAAGGCTTGTTTGTAACGTAGGAGAATTTACATAAAAAACGAGTACGACAAAATTTTATAATTTCTTCCTCGTTTAACATGTATGCTTTCGCTTTTATCATGCATGTCTTTAATAAGTACCAACGAATAATTTCACGCATGACATAACATCAACTATAAAAAAATAAAATAATGAACCAATTAAAAAATAACGTTCTTATGATTTTTAAATCTATTTATAAAAGTTTATTTTTATTGTATTAAACATCTAAAATAATTACCTTAAATTTTATTACTTTACTATAAATACAATAGATGTCGCCATGTTATTACAATATTAAATAAAAAAAGACAAGTTGTTTTCATTATTAATTATACCTTTAAATGATTATTAATTAAGATTTTAAATAATTTTTCGTCGTTGTAGCTTAATTTATTATTAATGTGTCGTGTAAGGCAACCAATTAGACACATAAATTTATTAATACTTATTTTTATATAAAAATGGACCATCTAAAAATTATTTATAAGGTTTAAAATTAAATTATTTTATTATTTAATTAAAATATTTTGTATTTTTAACAAAATAATAAAAAAATATTTAAAAAGTAGGCAACTTAATATACATTTTTTTTAATAAAATAATAAAATTAGGGCTCAATTTAATTTTTAAAGATTATTATTATAAATTAGTATATTAATCCATTCTTGTCTATTATTTTAAACATTTTATTTTGCAAATGTGCAAATTTAGTTGCGTAAGTAAATGATATATAGGCAACCAAGTATTTACCTACAATAATACAGTGAATTCAAAAAAGACTGAAAACGCCACTATGCAACCAAACATACTCTGTAATAATTTAGGACTTGCTAATTTGGTGTATGTACCTGTTAATTTTCATTGAAATTTAAATCTGATCGGTCACTTTAACAAAAGCGCCTCTCAGCAGTTTTTCTTCGGGTATTTTTTCAAGTCACATCTCAGTGTGTTGCAAATTTTATAAAAAAAATCAGTGCTTTTCAAACCAAAATTAGTGCAGTTAAAATATTCGCGATGGCTTTTTTTACCGAACCACTACGCATTCATTTCAGAGTAGCCAACTGTGGGAAACTTAGGTTTTCTACCTTGTAATGTCAATGGTTTCAATCTTATTTGAATTCACTGTATTTTTAGTGTTATGTCTTTGGGTACCATCTAAGCCCATGTAATCGAGGATTGGTAAAATATTTACCAAATGAGAGTTTTCTATAAAAATGCATGCATATAAAATTTCATTAGAAAATATTTAGTACTTTTGCCGCAACTAAATTTACATGTCGTCGCAAGTTTGGTTGCATATATTAAACTTTAAAAACTAAAACAAAATCACTCAACTAGTTTACTTTCTTGTCTCTTGCACTAAACTTTTATTAATGGCATATTTGTACTTAATAAATGAATCTTTAAAATAATACTGATGCTCACGTAATTCAAAAAGAATTAAAATTAGTTTTTTATTTTATTGACAACTGTTATGTCACAGTGCTTTGTAGAAACTCGTGTAAAAAGTAAAATATGATAAATTTTTGAAACAAAACTTGCAATTATTGTTAAAAAAACTTTTATAAAAATTTAAAAAACATAACGTTCTGTTAATTTTTATGATCTTTTCTGACAAATTGCATGTCTTTTCGAGTTTTGAATTTTTGAGGTTAGAATGGATTTCGATTCCGACGAGGAAACTTTAATAGAAGAAGATTATTATACGTTTTTAAATTTATCGCGCGATGTAAGTAATTTTAAAATAAAATTAATTCAAAAGTTATCTACAAAATTTATAAATCCAAAGCGTATTTTTACCGTTTTTTAATTTTTGAGGTTGTTTTTCTAGTCAAATATTTAGTTTTGAATATAAACTTGATTTTTTTTTAATTTTTAGGCGACTAAAGAAGATATAAATTATGCGTACAGACGCCTTAGTCGATTATATCATCCCGATAAACATGTGGAAGAAGCGAAGAAAGAAAAAGCGGAAATGTTGTTTAATAAAACTAAAAAAGCATATGAAGTTTTATCTGATCCTCATAAGCGAGCAATTTATGATAGTTTAGGCATTAAAGGTTTAGAAACGGAGGGTTGGGAAATTGTGCAACGTACGAGAACACCAGCGGAAATCCGTGCTGAATATGAACAGTTGGCTGAAGAAAGAGCAGAACGGCGAAAACAACAACATACGAACCCTCATGGATCAATAGTCATTAACATTAACGCAACAGATTTATTTAATCCTTACGATCCGTTAGATGATCTTGATATGTAAGTTTGTTACTTAAAGAATTAATACTAAATTTTTTAAAATTCTAATGTTTTTTGTTGTAGCTTCTCATGTTTTTGTAAAAATTAATTTTTAAGCTAATTTTGAAGAAGTAAAATCCTAAAAATAAAAATTTTTTTTAGAGAAACTGAGAATCCATTTCCCAGTATCGAAATATCCGGAATGACTTTCAATCAATCAATTGAAATGCCTTTAACACAGAAAGACACATGTACATTATCGGGGGCGTTGAATACTCATAATGGTAATGGAAACGGGGATATTAGTATGAGTTGGAGGCACATTTACTCGCATAAATCGTGGGTAGAGATGGAATGTGCAGCAGGAAATGGACCAGCATTTTCTTTTAAAGCCTTCCGAACGTTATCAAAAAGGTTTTTTTGGAACGGTGGGACCATTGTACAACTAACACCACAAGGAATTCGAGGAGGACTCATGTCAAGTAATTACAGTTTCTTGTAATATAATTTAGGTGCCTAAAATATTAAAAAGAAAAATTTAAAAATTATGTCCTGACACTAAGTATTAACTTAACACTAAATATTAAATATCGTCACATTAAATTTTCTGACACTATATGCGATGATTTGTAAAATTTTATTAATGTTATTAATTCGAAATTTTTCTATCGATTTTTTTTAGAGTTATCGCAAAAAACGTGTATTTTTACGAACAAACGTTTCATTTAATAACACAAAACCTCCTGTAACTTTTTATTTCTTGTTAAAAAAATTTCAAATTTATTTTATGTGTTGTATTTTCATGATACCTAAACAATAAAGTAGTTTTGAAATTTTTCTATCGATTTTTTCCGACGTTATCGCAAAAAATGTGTATTTTTACGAACAAACGTTTTTTTTAATACCACAAAACTTGCTGTAACTTTTTTATTTCTCTATAAAAAAATTTCAAATTTATTTTATCTGTTGTATTTTCATGAAATCTAAACAGTAAAGTCTTTTTGAAATTTTTGTATCGATTTTTTCCGAAGTTATCGCAAAATAAGTGTATTTTTACGAACAAACGTTTTTTTAATATCACAAAACTTGCTGTAACTTTTTAATTTCTCGATAAAAAAAATTCATATTTATTTTATCTGTTGTATTTTCATGAAATCTAAACAATAAAGTAGTTTTGAAATTTTTCTATCGATTTTTTCCGAAATTATCGCAAAAAACGTGTATTTTTACGAAAAAACGTTTTTTTTATAACACAAAACTTGCTGTAACTTTTTACTTCTTGATAAGAAAAATTCAAATTTATTTTATCTGTTGTATTTTCATAAAATCTAAACAATAAAATAGTTTTGAAATTTTTCTTTTGATTTTTTCCGAAGTTATCGCAAAAGACGTGAATTTTTACCAACAAACGTTTTACTTAAATAACAGAAAACTTGCTGTAACTTTTTATTTCTTGATAAAAAATTTCAAATTTTTTTTGTCTTGTATTTTCATGAAATACAAACAATAAAGTGGTTTTGAAATATTTCTATCGAGTTTTTCCGAAGTTATCGCAAGAACGTGCATTTTAACGAAAAAACGTTATTTTAAAATAGCACAAAACTTGCTGTAACTTTTTTATTTCTCAATTAAGAAAATTCAAAACTATTTTATTTGTTGCATTTTCATGAAATCTAATCCTTGAAGTATTTTCAAAAATTTTTTATCGATTTCTTTCAAAGTTATCACAAAAATACGTTTATTTTTAGGAAAAAACGCAAAACAACAAACCTTCTTTTTTATTTCTAAAGGCCTAAAATCACAAAAAGTACAGTTATGGCTTAAATTACAGTTCTAGCTTTAATTTCAATAATTTTTGCAATTTTATTAGATTGCATTTTGATTTAAAACCACTTTTTAAATAATTATATTGCTGGTTTTATATCCTAAAAATCAAAATTTTTGCTTATCTTTTTTGTTTATCGTTCGATTTTGATTATTGTGTTTTATTTTGTGTTTAAAACCTTTTAATTTCTGTTAAGAAAAATAAAAAAAAATAATTTTGAGTTCTTTTGTTGTAATTTTTTTTTTGTCTTTGTGATTTTACAGCTTCTACAAAAACGGCGATAAAATTGATAAAATTAAAAAATATAGGTCATAGCAAAGTTATTAATATTTTTCGAAAAATTGGACTTGAAATTGACAATAAATTATAGTTTAAGCCCAATATAAACTAAAACAAATTACAAAATATTCTAAATGTAGTTCAGACTTCAATTTAAGTAATTTTTAAATTGCGTTGTGATTTTAAACCATTTTTTTGACAAAAATGAATAAGTTTTTGTCCTAAAAATTGTTTTTTGCACTTTTTTGTTTATTAACCAATCTTAGTTTAATTTTGTGAATAGAACCTTTTATTTTTTTCATGTGATAAGCCAAAAAAAAATTTTTGGTTGTGATTTAAAAAAAAATGGCGATAAAATCTAAAATATTTCAAACAAGTTCAACATTATATTAAAAAGTCAACTAATGTAGGTTTTTAATGTCCTTTTAAAATCAAAAACTGGTTAAGAAATGGTGGAGTTATTTAAGATTTTTGAAAAAGTTTTAATTAAAATGATTAATATTTAGTTTAAATCGCAATTTATTCCAAAATTTAAGGGCTAAGATATTGTAAAAAAGTATCAAATATTTAATTGGATTTCCAATTTTAGAAATTTTTGCAATTTTCTTAAATTACATTTTGATTTGTTTAAACCATTTTTTAGATGAAACTGGCCTTTTTTATGCTGAAAATTGAAATTTTTGCAAAACATTTTTAATTATTCTTAAATTTTAATGAATCTTATTTTATTTATATTTTTATTTTGTACCTAAATATAATTATTATTTCGTGATGTGAATATAAAAAGTTTCTAACTTTTGTGTTATTAACATTCTTAAACTTATTTTGAATCAGCTCAAATATGTCAGAATTAAATTTCTCTTATTTTTTAGCTATTGCAATGCAGTTAGATAAACATTCTGTGGCTTATTTATCATATCAAGGTGGAATACGCTCCTTTCTTTCCACATCATTAGTAAGAGACACAGGTTTGTAAAATATATACTTTGTAATACTCTTTTAAGATTTAAAATAAAAATGGATGTAATTTTTTTAATACTTGAAACATCTTGAGAACCCCACAATTTTCATTCAAATAATTCATAATTTTTCTTGTTTTTTTTTATTTATAGAAGGGGCACATTATAACCTTGCATTACAGATTGGTCTACCGCATTCGTTTGTTTCCTTAAATTATACAAAAAAGTTGATTAATTGGGAAATGAAGTTAAAATTTTTAGTAAAGTAAGTTTTATTTCTTCATCAAGTTGACTTCAATAAAGCCTTTTTTTTAGGGCCGGTACTTTTGGAGGTCTTATTGAATATGGTGCTGAAAAAAAAGTTTCAAAACATAGTAATTTAGCTGCCTCCGTTTCAGTTGGTGTTCCTACTGGTGTCAAACTTAAATTAAGGTTCGCTTTTACACAAATTTTAATTATTTTGCAAAGATTTTCTCTAAGAAAATTAAAAAAATTGTCATTGCAAATTTTACGATTCTCTTACAATTTTATGAACTAGCTTGCTATATTCCCTAAATAAAAGTGGATATTGTTCCAGTTAATTTGCTTTTCATCCGAAAATATTATCAATTTATATTTTTTATTATTTTAAGATTAACAAGGGCGAATCAAGTATACTCGTTCCCAATACATTTATGTGAAGAAGTGATGCCTGCCCCGATATTCTATGCGACTGTAATACCTTTAATTACATATGCAGTAATAAAGAAAGGCTTTGTGGAGCCTTTTATGAGAGAACAGCAAGTAAAAAAGGCGGAAAAGCAGAAAGAAGCCAATAAAGAAAAGTTGGCGCAAAAGAAGCGTGATGCTGAAGCAGCGGTTGAACTTATGTTGGCAACATATTCGAGGATACATGACGAAGAAGAGAATAAAAATGGTTTAGTTATAGTTAAAGCTATTTATGGTAAAATTTTAAGTGAGGCAGGGCAAATGATGACTGAAGATTTAATGGAGGCTGCGATTGATGTTACGATTCCTGTGCAGTGTTTGGTTAAGGATTCTAAATTAGTTTTACATAATCTTTCAAAAGTAAGTATTGTGAGAACCGTTTGAGGTTTTTAATTTAAAATAAGTAAAATTTTCTAAAATTCAATGTTCTCCTTGGTTGTTTTTTGTTCTTTACACCAGTATTTATTTAAATTTACAATATCATGTCGAAAGTTGTTGCTAGAATTATTTGTTGTTAAATAATTTACAAGCATTAAGTTAGAGGATTGTAACTTAAACAAGGAATAATTTTTAAAACTCAATGTTGTGCTGTAATTCTTTCGACAAAAAAATGTTATTTACTCCAGTATTTATCCACGTTTATAGTGACATGTTGAATATTGTTACCAGAATTTTTAATTTTTTTTGTTAAGGCGATAGTCGGCAAATTTGAGCGCTTGAGTTTGAAATTCTCTTGATATTTGCGATTTTGGTCATAACTCTTTTTCCAGTGGAGCTTTTTTAAAATTTATTTCTTTGGTATATAGAAGAGTCTTCTGGCTACCAATTTCTTCATTTTTTTTGTTTTAGTAAGTGAAACCAAATAATCATACTGCAGCAGTAAAATGGGCTCTTTACAAAAAATGTTCGCTTAGCGGCTCCTTGAAACATTCTAAAAAACTAATTGAAATAATATTTTTTTCCAACGCTAGAAATAAGTTAAGATATAAACGAAGACTTTGATGTTGCGTTTTTTTGTTTTAAATATATTTTTAAATTTTTTACAGCATACCAAAAATGAAGTAAAATTTTAAGAAATTTTTGGGATGCTGTAAATAGTTTAAAAATATATTTAAAACAAAAAAAACGCAACATCAAAGTATTCGTTTATATCATAACTTATTTCTCGCGTTGGAAAAAAATATTATTACTATTAGTTTTTTAGAATGTTTCAAAGAGCCGCTAAGCGAACATTTTTTGTAAAGAGCCCATTTTACTGCTGCCGTATGATTATTTGGTTTGACTTACCAAAATAAAAAAAGAAGAAATTGATAGCTACAAGATTCTTCTGTGTATGAAAAAAACAAATATTAAAAAAGCTTCAATGGAAAAGAAATATGACCAATACCACAAATATCAAGCGAATTTCAAAATCAAGCGCTCAAATTTGCCGACTATCCTCTTAATATAAAAATTTCCTTTTTTGAATTAAAAAGATTTTTTATTCAAAAATTTGTTTAAAAATTTAATTGTTTTTTATATCATTGTTTAAGTGACATGAATTTCTATCGATAATGAGTAAAAAAAGTGGGGTCTTTCATTTAAAAAAATCGCTGATGACGTCATTGTTAAAGCACCAGTGACGTCATTAATATTTTTTTATATCAAGAGATGGTATTTTAAAAACTAAAATTGACCTGTCCGAGCGATTTTCTCAAAACAATTAAATACGGCAGTTATGAATAAGGTTCCAAATTTTATCATCACCTTGTATATTTTAAGTGAAACGTGCATTTTTCATTGATTTTTTTTAATTCGTTTAGATAGTACTCAAAAACTAATAGTCATAATACTGCGTGTATACTAAACTAGGGCCACACCTGTAATTTCTTGTACACCCGGTATATTGAATCATTTTTTTTAAGGTTTAAGGCCAAAATAGGCGTTAATCTACAACAACTTTAGAAAATTATATTTTAAAATTTTTTACAGCATCCCAAAAATTTCTTAAAATTTTACTTAATTTCTCTTAATTAACAAAATCAAGTCAAAAACTTTTGCTTGTGTACCTTATTTGTTCTTAACTAATTAAAATAATGTACAATATTTTTTAACATAGATTTTTTTCAAAGTTATGCGAAGATTCATTCTCTAAATTAATAAAATTAAACTAAAAATGTGTGTGAATTATTTATTATTTAATTTTTAGAAATAATAGACAATTTAATTAAATAATTTCTCTTTTAGAGTCAACTACCAGGATTTTTTGATCCAGCAGCTGGCGAAGATAAAGCTTTATTTATTATTTACAATTACCGCCAACAACCACATGAAGTAACAATTAATGATACCGAAGCAGTACGATTACCGAAATCTAGTAAGTATTTTATTTATCGACATTAATTTTTGGGTAAATTACCAATTTAATAATTTTAGCACATAAACACCAAAATGTAACGTAGTATTCGCTTAAAAAACGTAGATGGTTTTGATAGTCGATAGTAATAACGAGGGTTGATGATGAAGGTAATAAATAAGGCGTTATGTTCCTGATTTAGCCAATTTTATACTTTGCATTTTAAAATTCAACCTGTTTATTATAATAACTTAAAAATAACATTTGTAACTACATTGTTAATAAAATATTATATAATTGTTATTTATAAATTAGCTTCGTTTACTTATTTTTCACCAAACGTCTTTAGTATTGTAATTTTTATCATTAAGTATCCATGGGTGTATCAATTATGGAAAGGTGATTATTTTTAATGTGCTTTGATATTAAATAAGTAATCGCTTTCATATCTTCTTCTTCTTCGTCGATATTTTCTAATTTCGTCCATGATTGATCTGATTCTAGACGAAAAGTGCCTTGATATTCATGAGGTGGAGACCACTCCTTAAAATTAATTTTATTTTGCAAAATAATGGATTAATTGTGAACTTACGGAAGGCGATAACATTCCAAAATAAAGCTGCCCAGATTCTTTTTTATATAAATGATAAAAATGTCCAGGAACTTTACAGAAATTACAAGCAGCGTGATGTAAGATGTAATCTTGTTTACTTTTTTCTAAAATCTTTTGCGTTTCTTCTTCAAGATATTTCATCTATAAATAAAAACTTAAGAACAAAACAATAAATACATTTTAGTTTATTGTATTACTTGTTTAGCGATGACTTGTAATTTATTTTTGGCATTTGCTTTAATAAGAATATCAGATTTACCAATTTCCATCGCTAATTCGCTTAAAACTTCAGGCGACTTTTTTGCTATTTTTGCTGGATTTACAAGGCAAACACCTGACGGATTTGTCGTCCTTTCAACTAATTCAACTTCTGAAAATGAAAATATTTAAAATCTACACAATTTATCAATAATTAAGCCTCGAAATCGATAAAAAATTATTTTTTTAAAACAAGTTATTTTAAATATTGGAAGTTGAAAAATTTGTTTTTCTAATTTAAAAGCCTTTAAAATGACCTAATAAGAGTAAACAGTATTAATAAATCCTCTTTCTAGACGTTTTAATTAAATTTAGGTAAGTATGTTGCAAAAGTATTAAAATTAACATACCCATTTCTTTGTTCATTGTTTCAACGAAAGCTCGCTTCATATTAATTGTTACCTAATACTATAATATCTTATTTCTATTTCGTAATGTTTCTTTTTTAATTTAATTAGAAAAATAACAAATTGCAAAATAGGTTAATTTTGGGGTTAGATTTTAATGACATAAGTGATTATAGAAGTTAGGTTAGTTAAACTACAGAATACTTTTACTTTTCACACATACAAGACGTTCGAAAGTTTGTTCATTGCCATCTATCGAAAGTTTTTACAATATTTGTTGGGGATTATTTTATAAAGTACAATGAATTCAAATTAGATTGAAACCATTGACATTGCAAAGTTTCCCACAGTTGGCTACACTGAAATGAATGCGTTGTGCTCCGGTAAAAAAACCATAGCGAGTCTAAAATCACTACAGAGTATGTTTGCTTGCATAGTTGCGGTTTCAGTCATTTTTGAATTCACTATAGATCATACAGGGTGTCCAGAAATTAAGCGGCAAAACTTTATGTGAATTTCCCTGTCATCACTAAGCCTAGCCTTACCTGGTTAATTCCGATTAATAAATAAAAAAAATTATTATTTAGAAGAAATAAATAAAAAAAAATCTAAAAATAAATGGTCGAAAGGACACATGAAATAAATTGAATTAATTACATGGTTCTTTTAGGCTTATGATGACAGCACAAACTTTACTACCAGGATTAATTATGTGATGTTAAGGAAAAATGATGCTGAGTTAGTTTTGCTTGATAGTTTAAAAATTTTGGCAATCCTATTTATATTTTTAAATTGTTAATAATTTAAATGAAACACTTACCTTTTCTCCATCCAGTGAACTCGTCATAAATAACCGTTTATAGTATTTATGTATAAATTTTTACTTTAACAGGGATTATACCAAAAAACTATTTGTTAACTAGAAATAAATATATTAACACATAATATAAAATATAAAAAAAATATTGAAGTTAAATTACGAATGAAAAGAAAACTAATTAAAAAAAATATATTTGTTATACATTGTTCAAATGAGCAATAAATTTTTTTTTGGAATTTATAATTTCAAACAGGTTTGAATAATTTAAAAAAAAAACATGACAACATTAAAACAAACTGAACCTAACTTAATGATGACCGTGTATTGGGAATTCTAAGAACCCGCTCGCCCTCTGGTGGCAAAAATATGAACTTCTATATTCGGTACTTACTTTTTCGATTTAATGTATTGGTACATGTTTTTTGAGCTTTACTGAAGCTATAAGCTGAAGTTATAAGGTAAAATAATCCATTTGAAACACAATTTTTGACACTCACAAGTACCGAATATCTTCCATTTATAGCGCCATCTGTACGTAGTTAAAATTCCTAATAGATTAATCAAAAAATGCTAAAAGGGATCCTTTTATCATTTTTTCTCGTTACGTCATCTTTAAGTTAACTTACGCCCCCTAAAACCTAAAACTCTAGACGGAAATGCCTTATCACCTCAAGGAAACTAAACAATTATATTCCAATAAAAATATTTTTACAAAATAATTATTTATTATTTATAAATTTTATAATTTCTAAATTTAATCAATTACAAAAAAAATCAAATTAAAATTAAGTACACTAGAATACAAAAAAAACCATTACTCTATTTTCTAATCTGTCCGAACATTCTTTAATTATTAATTTAAAATTAAGTTTCGAAATTGTGTAATTTACATTTAGGAGGCGATTCAACAACTAATTTTAAGAAAATAAATTCCTAGAAACATGTTCGATTTAGCTTCCTAAGGGAGCTATAGACATTGAAATATTCTGTCAAAAAGTAGTTTTTTTCGTCATTTATTTGAAAACAGATTGTGGTAGAGCTTTAAAATTTGGTGTAAATCATAATACACTAAAGAGATAATTTTATGATTTTTTTTTCATATTTTTTAACCCTCCAAAAGGATATAGTTTTAAGAAGGTTAAGTTTAAAAATAGCGTTAACTTTTTTAAGACTAATATAAAATAATATTTGTTTACATAATAATTTTTAATTTTGGACAAAAAAAGGCGCACTCTTATACCAATTCGAAAGAATGCACCCTTTTCAAGAAAAATACACTAAATCATTCACATGCAGAGTTCTAATCATATTTTAACATACACACAATAATTTTGCTACTTTTGTTCTAAAATATTCAAACTTAATTTGATAATTTAGACTTAATCGGCCTTTGTACTGACAATATTTAAAGGGTTGTAGCTAGTTTTTTTCTTGAAATTACTTATAGAATCGATTTCTAAAATTTTACTGCTTTTAATTTCTGGACACCCTGTATAACAATCGATATTAAAAATTAATTGTTAAAAATTGTAATAAAAAGAAATAATACATTAAAAATAAAACGAAAGCTTATTAATAAAAAATAATAAACGTACCGAATTTTAAAAATTTCATTTTGTTATTATTATTTTAGTTAATTTTTTATGTAATCATTTTTCAAAAAATATTTTAAGATTATTCTAGAAAATTGATGCTCATCCAAAATTTTTAAATTAAATTAAGAAAAATGTTGTTGCTTTCTCATTCGTGTAAAATTTGAACACTCAAAAACAAGTTTTTCGTAAAATCATATTTTAAACATACATATACATATATTTATTTAATTGTTTATTTTTTCGACTGCATTATTAATTTATAGGTATTTTACATATGAATGTGTATGTAGATGTGGGTTCTAGTTAATTATTTAATAAAAATAGGAATAGGTGCGCCTTTTCCGCTTTGAAAAATTATACGCACCCTTGTGTTGTGTTATTATACGTTTGAAAAAAAAGTAATCGCTTCACGCTGCACTTGTTCGTTTGAAAAAGGATTCGAAAGGCAGCGGTGCGTTGAATTTTATGAAAGGGGTGGTTTGCACTGGTGAATACAACCTTGTAGGAAGAACCCCCTCGTTTAAATGCTAATTTACGATTACGAGCGACGTCACAGGAAGCAACAGATTGATTAATAAAAGATAAAATGTAAACAAATCCAGTTTCAGTTTCAAAACCAATTAATTACACCGGCCAACGATGACAAAACTTTTTCAATAACTATTTTTTGTGTAATTTGGTGTGCCTGATTCCGAAAAAAATATCAAAAAAGTCATATCACCCACCAATTTCTCACATTTTAATATTAAATAAAAATAAATGTTATTAACCACAAAGTATAACAAACATTTTTTTCTATGACTATTGTATAATGGGTACTTTATGAACGCGTTTCTAGACAAGCAATGATAACAATTACTCACACCCGTGAGTTTTGGTTACCGGTAACAGAATTCCATGGGCTACCCGTGGATCTCTTTTAGCAAATTCAAACAATTTATGAAATAAAGTTGTTAATATCGGGGTTCGAACCCGTAACCTTTGAATCTACAGTCAACGTAACTCAGGCCTGTTACAACACTCACAAATTCGGCCTGTATGAGTAATGGCTATCATTACTCGCTCGTTGAATAATATACTATTAACCGTTTAAATATTCTTAAGCTGGCAATATATTCTAGTGTTATAAAGTTGGCAATAAAATCAAATATGATTAGGTTGGTATTAGTTGTGATAAATTACACAGTTGTTTGTTTTCTTCCAGTTAATATAACTTCACATTACAGTGTTTAATCTCTTTTAGAAAAGCTTATTCATGTTAAATTAAGTTTCAATACGTATTCCAAGCAAAAAGTAATTCACAAACTGCAAAATTACCGATCTCCCTAATTTTATATACAGGGTGTATCATGGGATATTGTACTGCAGGGGTGCCTTTGTTCTTTCTTACCAATAATAACAAAGTTACTCATGAAGTCCAACGACACCCTGTATATTGGTTTAAACGAAAAATTAATTGCAATTTTAATTGATCTTTAAAAAGCTTTTGATTGTGCTAATGCATTTTTTCCCTCCTTAAAAGATTATGTAATTTTAAAATATTAAAATGATTTTTGTCGGACACCTTGCATAAATTTCATTTTTTTTAATTTGAAATACTAGAGTTCATAGGAATTTTTTTGTTAAGAATGACATTTAATATCATCACTAAAATTGCTGGAAAAAATGTGAGACACCCTGTATAAAATAGAATGTTCTCTAATTTGTTTAATAATAGATATCAAGCCATTTGTGTGGATACAAATTTAAGTAAAATTGAAAACTATTGTTCCACAAGGATCTGTTAGTGATAAGAACGCATTTTATAAAAATACGCCAAGAATTCATATGAAAAATTAATTCAATATGTAATTTGAAAGGCAAACTGTTGCATTTTTGTTGAATATTTGATTACAAATATCCCCAAAAATTAATTTCTACTAGAGAAAAGTACACTTTTCAAAGATTTTCTGACTATCTTCTGAAATAATATCAATATAAATATTAAAATTAACAATAATTTTTAAATAAAGTTCATTATAGATAAATAGATTTATTGTGTGTTTTCTACTGCATATTTACACATGTCAAACATATAAAGATAAAATAATACATGAGAATATAATACATGAAATATGCGACAGCCTATACAAAATATAATATACAGGGTGATAATAAAGTTTGGAACCTAATTCATAACTGCCGTATTTAATTTTTTTGAGAAAATCGCTCGGACAGGTCAATTTTAGTTTTTAAAATCCCATCTCTTGGTATAATAAAAATATTAATGACGTCACTGGTGATTTAGCAATGACGTCATCATCGATTTTTTTAAATGGAAACCCCCACTTTTTTCACTGGTATTTGATAGACATTTATGTCACTTAAATGATGATATAAAAAAATTGTTGCATTTGTATACAAATTTTCGTTTAAAAATTTTTTAATATAAACTTAAAATTAATTTGCACTATTAAATTTGAAAACTTTGAATGTTGTATAAGATTTATTTTACAAAATTTTATTTTTTGTAAATTTCCTTACATTTAAATGGAATCAAAAAATTAGTTTTTCAAGACTATTTATTAAATTTTGTTAAATACATTTAACATTTGCATTAGAATGCAAATTATTTAAACATTTACTTTCTTTTGTTATTATTGGTAATTTTAAATTCATTTTAATTTATTTTTATAAAACCTTTTTCGTTAAAATAAAAATTTCTTTTTTTGAATTAAAAAGACTTTTTATTCAAAAATTTGTTTAAAAATTTAATTGTTTTTTATGTCATTGTTTAAGAGACATGAATATCTATCGATAATGAGTAAAAAAAGTGGGGACTTCCATTTAAAAAAATCTTTGAACTTGGAACTTACCAATCTTTAATACTAAGTACAAGAAAAATGGGGTGTTATATTTAAAATAAGAAAGTTGATGTCGTTTACTGTGAAACCGGATGTGAAATTAAATTTTTTTTAGTTCAATAAATGCGTTTTCTTATACTATATAACCTACTAAAATTTCAAAATTTTATTTTCATAAATAAATAAATTACAGAGGTGGAACTTTGTAACTCCTAACGTTACTATGGTTACAGTTTCTGTCTCGTTTCCAGTTTCCACATTATGAAGGTTTTTGTGCGTGAGAGAGAGACATAAAATATCGAGTAAACTGAGATCTGAGATCAACTGGTTAGAGTTACAAATTTCCACCTCAAGAGTGGCCCTAGTTTCGTGGACACCCGGTATATATACAGTTTTAACAACATTGTAAATATAAACAATAGTTGATTTGACTTTCCTTACTATTTAGCTTACTTATGTATGCAAACATTTTTAATTGGTTTGATGATTTCACATAAATATAGTTGATAGATTGTTCCAGAATATAAAAGTTTGTGATATAGAAATTTTTAGTGGGGATATTAATATAAATATACTTGATTACAAAAATAAACAAGTAAATGATTGTATTATTTGCTTAAACGCTAATGGGTATGCAAGTGCAATCGATGGTTCAACTATAAAAACTCCAAAACATGTTCATTAAACAATCCAACAAAAATAAATTTAATTTTAGTACTACAATATTGCAAACCTCTATAACTTATCATTTTCCGATAATAATAAATATTACACCAATTAATTACATTTATCAGAAAATTAATAAAAATCATACCACAACTAAAAAATATCTGATTTTAGGTAAAATGATAAAATATCTCTCATGAGATCATCTTTGCTCAATCAAAAATCCAGACGAAGCAGTTGATAACTTCATACATATTAAGATATGTAAGATATATGTATGATTACAAAATAAAATTAAGGCGATAGCCGGCAAATTTGAGCGCTAGATTTTGAAATTCGCTTGATATTTGCGGTTTTGTACATAATTTTTTTCTAGTGGAGCTTTTTTAAAATTTTTTTTTTGGTATTTATAAGAATCTTGTGGCTACCAATTTCTTCAATTTTTGTAAGTCAAATCAAATAGTCATACGGCAGCAGTAAAACTGTTTGAAATAAAATTTATTTTCCAACGCAGTGCTAAGTTAAGGTATAAACGAATAGTTCGTTGTTTTGTTTTTTTTTTAATTTAAGTATATTTTTAAACTTTTTACAGCGCTCCAAAAATTAGGCGAAATTTTAAGAAATTATTTCTAGTACGGCTTTAGGGAAAACTCAAGTGCGGAGAATCTTATCTAACAAACTTCGTTAGTAGTAATTTAAAATAATGAGTCTGTAAACCATTTTTTTTATAATTTTATATAAAAGAGTACCTTTTAACTTGAATTTTGCAATTTGAATTTTTGGTCTAGCACTTAAAATGGCTTCGCAATTAATTAACAAAGTTTATGAAATGGCGCGGCGCTACTTTTTTTCCTTGCAAGCTGAGTGACGTCATTATTTCCTAGTCGCCTCGCAAAAGTGCTTAAACTGTGCGGCTTCGATTAGAAGATCGGCAGGTGAAAAAAAATCGCGGTTTCTTGATTTGTCATCTACATACCGCGCTACATCAGAAAACGAGCGCTTTTTTTGATATCTTCATTTTTTCTGTACTTTTGGCGCCCTCGAATTTGTAGTTTGAAATTAATGCTTTTTCGACGCCGACTTTGAAAATTCGCAACTTATGATCCCGACCGTGTATAATATTCCAATGTTTTTTATTTCCCTTCTGTCTTTATTATTTATGCGAGAAAAAATCAGCACGATTATATTTTACACCTGGACTTGAAAAAAAAATTCCAAATGAAATGTTAATAAAATAGCTGCAACGCGCGCTATGGTCAGTCCCCTCTGCAGCCGTCAATTTTTAAAATTTTCTCAATTTTACATCAGATTATCAAAGAACAACAATATTTGTGGTGTAATGAGCATAGTGCATTTTTAAATTTTGCGCGGTTAAAAAATTATGGCGTAAAAATGTAAAAATGTTGAATTTTGGGGTCGGCGGCTCCCGTCGACCTATTTTTTAACGGATTTTCATTTTTAAAAATTCTGATAAATTCACTCTTGGTATTAAAACCGCACACGCATTGGGTTTTTTAAATTCTGAGAAAACAACGAAATCTTAAATTTTTTAAAATCGCATTTAAAAAAAGTCGCATTTTTAATCGAGTTTCGGTTTAATCAGCCCCTCAAATTTTATTCTATCCTAACACAATGTACATTTCCTGAAAGTTTTCATGGTCCACTTGACGACAAAAAAAGAATCATTTTGCTATCTCCTTTCGTTATCGAGTTATGGCCGAAAATGTAGCAAAAATATGCAAAATCTCCGTTTGGAACAAAAATTGCGGTCTGAAATTTTTTACGTTTCACAAAATAATTAACATCTTCTAATCTATTATAACCGCCGGGACGAGTAATAGCTTAAAATTCGCACCGTTACCTCCCCCACCAAATTCCCCGAAAATTTTAAATTTCGGTATAAAATTACGTCGTCCAGGCCCGTATTTGTACCAAAATTTTGCCAAAACTTTGCCAATTTTTTCCAAAAAAATGGTTTAACCGATTTTAACCAAATATTTTTTAAAACGCGTCTATCCATGGTGTTTACCTTTGGTAAAAATTTGAAATCGCTAACTTTTATAGTTTTCGAGAAAAACAATAAAAATCGATTTCCATGAAAACGTTTAAGCCTTAAAAAAAACTCAAAAAATATTTTTACGAATCTTTTCAAAATCGACCCCGCAAATGAAAGATAATAGAAAATAGATGAAATGTAGGGGGTCACTTGCCCTCTACACCCCCAAAAAAATTTTACACCCCAAAAACTCAAACAAAACACTTTTCTAGGTAATGTACCTTAAAAAATAATTAAATTTTAAAAAATTTAATAAGATAATATCGATAATTTTTACAAACTTATCTGTACGAATTTTCCTTTTTTAACTTTAGTTATTAAGCGAAATATAAATTTTTTACAATATACCTTTACTCATTTGTTAAAAAGCCATATTTTATACAAAAATTCATATCTTTTGAATAAAAAGTCGTACTGCCTTGAATTTTTTTTTATTTTTTTCTTATTTCTTTATACTACAACCCAAAATTATTAACTTTCAAATTTTTAATTTGAAACGCTACACACTTGTAAAAACCACACTAAAGTTGTATAACATTTAAAGTGAAATTTCATAAGTAAATTTTAAATTAATAAATAATTCTCCTACTTTAATTAATAACTAATAGTAATATTTTATGAGAGTATTAAAAGATAATAAGTATAAAAACGTGTAGAAACAATCAAGTGTACTATACGCGTGTACGGAACGGACAGCGTTCGGAAGAAATGACGTCAGAATTCATCGCATCACTTGTTGAATAATTTTCTTAAAATTCAAACGCTTATATTTACGTTAATATTTGTCGTATCGAATTGAAACAAAAAACAACTTATTAATAATTATGATTTCTAAAATATACGATATAAAAATTTCAATTATTTTTTTCCTTTTTCTTCCTCATTGGTATTTTTTTGGACATTATAAAGGCATTTGACACTGGACACTGTATCGCACAAAACTCTTTTGGAAATATTATACTCAATTGGTATAAGAAATTTGGTGAGAAAACTAAGGAGATCTCATCGTACACAAAGAGTTAGAATGACATTAGTGATGAATGAATTTAGAATACGGTGTTCCGCAGGGAACTGTACTAGGTTCTTTACTTTTAACTTCCTGTATAAAAGTTCTAATGGATTTAAACCAGGAGGGACAAATAATTTGGAATGCTGATGAAACCGTAATTTTGATTAAACCTAAAAGTTGGGAAAATGTCTATAGTTTAATAACAACAAATCCGGTAAAAGTAAATTTTCTTTGATTCGCGATTTCAAACAATAAAAATCATACCATCTTACATTTTATAATAATAAAAGAAATGTTACTATACTAGACATAAAACTATAAATGTATATGATCATAATTGTAATTAATCAATATGTGACTGTCCAATGTCCAATAAATATCGAATTAACATCAAATGTAAAGTATCTAGGAATTTTCATTGATCATCAGTGATTTGGGGAACGGCCTACAAAAATGAATTGTGCTCAATAGAAATAGCCCAAAAATATATATATAATTAAAGTCATACTTTTTAAATCAAAAATGTATTTAACAAAACAGATGCTTAAAGAAGGTAATCTTTTGAATATATGATAACTGTATATTAAACTTTCCATAAAAAACATGTTCTGCAATAAAAAATATACAGGGTGATTTTTATGTATGGGGCCAAAGCAATTTTTATTGCTCGGTTTTTTGACATGGCGGGCATCTTGATTTATTTTAAATAGGAACATAATATGTAATACAATGTATTGGAAAGCTAATTTTTTGTACTTTACGACAGTCTATAAAATTATTATTTAAATCATAAAAAATAAACATTGATAACATTTTTTTATCCAACTTTAACTTTTTTGGAGTGTTCTCTTTTTTCGTTAATATTTTTTAAAAATTATAATAATGTATAATAATGTTAAAATATTTATTCTATGTTTTACAGTGTTTAATACAAACACAGATTAATTAGTCCATTTGCGTTGATTTGCATTTGACATAAAATTGTTAATTTAGTTTTAATAGATCTATGTGATGTAATTGTATAGTATTTTCTAATTTAAATAAAATGTATTTATTGTTAAAAAGTAATTACTGGAAAACAACTTAAAGTCCTTAATTTTTGGCAATGAGTAAGAAAAACGAAAAAAATAATTGATATTTTTATATCTTATATTTTAGAAATCATAATTATAAATAAGTTGTTTTTTGTTTCAATTCGATACGACAAATATTAACGTAAATATAAGCGTTTGAATTTTAAGAAAATTAGCCCCTCCACTTCAACTGCTCTATTTATTCTGACGTCATTTCTTCCGAACGCTGTCCGTTCCGTACACGCGTAAAGTGCACTTGATTGTTTCTAGACGGTTTTATACTTATTATCTTTTAATACTCTCATAAAATATTACTATTAGTTATTAATTAAAGTAGGAGAATTATTTATTAATTTAAAATTTACATCTTTATAATTTTTTACATATGAAATTTCACTTTAAATGTTATACAACTTTAGTGTGGTTTTTACAAGTGTGTAGCGTTTCAAATTAAATATTTGAAAGTTAATAATTTTGGGTTGTAGTATAAAGAAATAAGAAAAAAATAAAAAAAATTCAAGGCAGTACGACTTTTTATGCAAAAGATATGAATTTTTATATAAAATATGGCTTTCTAACATATGAGTAAAGGTGTATTGTAAAAAATTCATATTTCGCTTAATAACTAAAATTAAAAAACGAAAATTCGTACAGATAAGTTTCTAAAAATTATCGATATTATCTTATTAAATTTTTTAAAATTTAATTATCTTTTAAGGTACATTACCTAGAAAAATTTTGTTTTGCTTGAGTTTTTGGGGTGTAAAATTTTTTTGAGGGGTGTAGAGGGGAAGTGACCACCTACATTTCATCTCTTTTCTATTATCTTTCATTTGCGGGGTCGATTTTGAAAAGATTCGAAAAAATAGTTTTTGAGATATTTTTAAGGTTGAAAATTTTTCATGGAAATCGATTTTTATTGTTTTTCTCGAAAACTATAAAAGTTAGCGATTTCAAATTTTTGCCAAAGGTAAACACCATGGGTAGACGCGTTTTAAAAAATATTTGGTTAAAATCGGTTGAACAGTTTTTTTGGAAAAAATTGGCAAAGTTTTGGCAACATTTTGGTACAAATACGGGCCTGGACGACGTAATTTTATACCGAAAATTAAAATTTTCAGGGAATTTGGTGGGGGAGGTAACGGTGCGAATTTTAAGCTATTACTCGTCCTGGCGGTTCTAATAGATTAGAAGATATTAATTATTTTGTGAAAAGTAAAAAATTTCAGACCGCAATTTTGGTTCCAAACGGAGATTTTGCATATTTTTGCTACATTTTCGGCCATAACTCGATAACGAAAGGAGATAGCGTAGTGATTCTTTTTTTGTCGTAAAGTGGACCATGAAAACTTTCAGAAAATGTACATTTTGTTAGGGTAGAATAAAATTTGAGGGGCTGATTAAACCAAAACTCGAATAAAAATGCGACTTTTTTAAATGCGATCTTAAAAAATTTAAGATTTCGTTGTTTTCTCAAAATTTAAAAAACCCTATGCGTGGGCGGTTTTAATACCAAGAGCAAATTTATCAGAATTTTTAAAAATGAAAATCCGTTAAAAAATAGGCCGACGGGAGCCGCCGACCCCTAAATTCAACATTTTTACGCCATAACTTTTTAACCGCGCAAAATGTAAAAATGCACTATGCTCATTACACCACAAATATTGTTGTTCTTTGATAATCTGATGTAGAATTGAGAAAATTTTAAAAATTGACGGCTGCAGAGGGGGCTGACCAAAGCGCGCGTTTCAGCTATTTTATTAACATTTCACTTGGGATTTTTTTTTTCAAGTCCAGGGGTAAAATATAATCGTGCTGATTTTTTCTCGCATAAATAATAAAGAAAGAAGGGAAATATAAAACATTGGAATATTATACACGGTCGGAATCATAAGTTACGAATTTTCAAAGTCTGCGTCGAAAATGCACTAATTTCAAACTACAAATTCGAGAGCGCCAAAAGTACAGAAAAAATTAAGATATTAAAAAAAACGCTCGTTTCCTGATGTAGCGCGGTATGTAGATGACAAATCAAGAAACCGCGATTTTTTTTTACCTGCCGATCTTCTAATCGAAGCCGCACAGTTTTAGCACTTTTGCCAACCGTATAACCCGTGCGAGGCGATTAGGAAATAATGACGTCACTCAGCTCGCAAGGAAAAAAAGTAGCGCCGCGCGGTTCATAAACTTTGTTAATTAATTGCGAAGCCATTTTAAGTGCTAGACCAAAAATTCAAATTGCAAAATTCAAGTTAAAAGGTACTCTTTTATATAAACTTTTAAAAAAATGGTTTACAGACTCATTTTTTTATTCTCCTAATGTGATAAATTCTTCTTTGTTATAGGTATATACTACAGATTTATTATAATATTTCATAAAAAAAATCATTCTAATTACCAAAATTAAAAATGTACTTTTATCTTATTTTCTGACAACAAAATAACTCAAAATGTATACAATATTTCCGGACGGGGGGAGTACTTAATTCTAAAAAATATTGAAATAAAAAATTGCAATTCTACCCGGTGTCCACGAAACTGGGGCCACCCTTGTAATTTTTTTATTTATTTTGTTTTAAAATAATTTAAATTTCACTTCCGATTTCACCGGAAATGACATCCAGTTTCTTATTTCAAATGTTACACCCTACTTTTTTGTACTTATTAAAATCGGAAAAAATCCTCTATCGGAATAGAGGGTGTCCCCTCTATATCATGCCATTTGAAAAAATACACATATGTATTTGCAAAAACGTGATTTAAAAATTATAAATTTTTTTTTTTCAAAAACGGCCGAATGTATTTCATAATTTCATAATTTACAATTTATTTTACCTATTTAAATTATGTAAGAGTAGTTTTAATAGATTTTATTAAAAAAAATTATCAAAAGAAAATCAAAAAAAAATTTTATAGTTTAGAAAAAAAAAATTTTGACACTAACATACTTGGAACTTATCAATGTTTAATAATATGTACAAAAAATAGTGTGTTATATTTAAAATAAGAAAGTTGATGTCATTTCCAGTGAAACCGGAAGTGAAATTGAATTTCTTTTTAGTTCAATAAATGCATTTTCTTCAACCATATAACATACCAAAATTTGAAATTTTTATTTTCGTAAATAAAGAAATTACAGGCGTGACCTAGTTTTGTGGACACCCGGTAGAGATTTTGGCAAATACAGGGTGTTTTTAAAATGGTAAAATGGGAAGTAAAAATAAGTCAAAAAATGCATACAAACATTTATCCAAAACTCAACTGTTATTGAGATACAGGGTGTTGATTTTGTTTTTATTTTTACTAAGAATTATTTTATAATTATTTTTTTTTGGATTGGCTGAATGAGTATTAATAACATTTTAGGGATGAGTACTTCTCTTGGCTAGCCACCTTGGGCTATTATTTTTGTTTTAATTTAACAATCCAGTGACGTAGAAACGGATCAAGGTGTCCCCTTTTTTAAATTTGTCTAGAACGACACTGCAAAATATTACAGTTTTTAAATTCAATTTAGCACAAAAAAGTACATCTATTAAATTTTGAAAGGATTTCAGTAATCTTGCGTTTTATAATCCAGTATCTTTCCAATTTTCAAAATTTGAAACAATATAACTTTAAATAAGGATAATTAAAATTAAAAACTTTTAGTATGACACTTTGTTGGTGTTTTAAATAAAATACATGTCAAAAACACCCAATTTTAAATTAAAAAAAAATGCTCAAAATGGCACGCTTTATTTATTTTTTTATAAAATTTAAAATAATGTTTCTGGCTTGTTCATTTATTGAAGATACCAACTAAATCAATTTAAACTTTGTTTGTTTAATTTAAATTTGTTTAAAATCTCGAAAATTAGTTTGATTTTAGTAAGTTCACTGGACCATAAAATTGGAGTAATTTCAGGAATACCACTAATCCTATCATAATTTAACAAGTGTACTTTTTTATGGTAAATTGAATGAAGATTTTAAAAATCCAAACAAAACCGTAAAATTTGCAGTGGCGTACCAAATAAATTCAAAAAATGGGGCACCTTGTCCCGTTTCTACGCCAATGGATTGTTAAAATAAGACAAAAGTAATTGCCAAATTCTCATTCAATCGATCCAGAGGAAATAAATAAAAAGTAAAAATTAAAAGAAATTTCAACACCCTGTATTTCGGTAACAGTTGAGTTGTAGTATAAGCACACGAATAAGCTGTGACCACCATTTTAGAAACACCCTGTATATTTTGACATTTATTGCATAAAAATGCATGAATTTTCTTAACGATTTTTAGTAAATATGCTCTAAGTTTTGATGATCTTTATAAAGTAATTTCAAGTATAAATATTTTCACTCTTAGAATGTAAGAAAATCTCTTGCTTTTATGAGCATTTTTGGGTAATGATTGTTTGTAAAATGTAGGTACGTAGTTTTGGTAAGGTTTTTTGAATTTTGTTTCCTGGTGTAGTGAGTTAAATTGTAGAAGCGTTATTCAAAATTAGAAATTGGGGGCGCAAGTGCGTCATTTTTTATCATCTCTCGTTCTTCCTGCGTTCGTCCACTTTTAACTTTTCTCTCTCCCAGGTCAACGCACTTGGAGGTGGTGCTTTGGTGCAACGCCTTCAAGACCCTATTGCTCACGAAATTAATAAAAATATTTTTTATTATCCAAACGTACGTGGTTTATCAGAATTTTATTGGTATGGATGGCATTGCAGTTATGATAAGTAGGTAATTGTCCAAATAGAACAACCTATTTTTAAACGCAAAATTTGAAGTCATTACTTGTAGCTTTATTTAATTGCAGCTCATTACTTACGAATTTTCGAACAAACAAACGCTATTAACAAGAATTTCAATTAAAATTAATGGGGTTATTAGGATAATAAGTTTTTAAAACGTTTCTAATTCTAATCGTGCTCGAGTTATTTTCGGAGGGTGGTTTTGTTTGAAATTTATGATTTTCTAGGTTTAATGGTTTGAGATTAGAAAAAAAGCGCGTGTCATTTGTTTCTGATTCTCACTCACATCTTGTGAACGGGATGGCAGGATCCGAGGGCCGTTGACCCAACCAAGTTACATCACGGAAGGTTATTTACACGCTCTTGCATAACGTTAATACGTTAACGTTAGCATCCTTTATCGTTCTTCCACGCCCAGCACCACGAATGGTTAGAAAAGAGATGAAGGATTAACAGTAATTGCAGGACAAATCAACCAACTATGACAAATTATTCTTTCTTTATTTTACTAATATTTAAACTCACTTTTTTCCCAACTTCAATGTCATTTTATAAACGCTGGGAACTGGGAATTTAGTTCCTTCCCCCTTCTCAACGCCGAAAAATTTTAACAGGAAGCAGGAAGAAATATGTTCTTTCATCAAATGAAAAATTTAACAAAAATGTTGACCATCATTTTATTTTTTCGGAATTACTTAATACCTCTTCCAAAATAATAGGATTAAAAAAATCTAAATTTGCGATTATTTCAAAAATACAAACTAAACCCATATCTTGGGATTTGAATAATTATTTTTTTTTCATTGAATTCATAGAATTTTTCCTAATTGGAAATAAGAAAATTAACAAAATTGCTTATATTTTTGATTTTCACTTACAATAGTGTAAAAAAGTAAAGAAATTTTTAATTTTACTTTCTTATTAAAAAATAAACTATTTTAGAAAATGTTTAATTTTCTCAAAACAATGTATTCTAAAAACCATTTATTAGCACCAATTTGTTTAAATATTGCTGAATATCTAAGGATTTATACAGGGTGATTCAGACCACCCATTTATCTCGAGAACGCGTTATCGTACATGGCTGAAATAAAAAATTTAATTACCAAAGTGAAACCA
Organism: Stenus bimaculatus; assembly: GCA_963971135.1. Lineage (NCBI taxonomy): Eukaryota > Metazoa > Arthropoda > Insecta > Coleoptera > Staphylinidae > Stenus > Stenus bimaculatus. The sequence continues at coordinate 15,955,830 of OZ020180.1, read as the reverse complement.
AAGAATCCATTGGTACACTTATTATTTTCCGGAACAAACCGGAAGTGCCCGGAACCGGAGGTAACTTTGATTTTTTAAATGGCAACATAGGTTGAGTATGGTATCGTTTGATAGGTCTTTCAAAAACAAATAACTTTTATTAAAATATTTTTTTAATATTTTCCATAATTTAGAATTTATTCGAAAAACAAAAAAAAATGTTAAAAAAAGTAAATAAAAATTATTGCATATTTTGAAGAATTTTGTTTAAATATGGACAAATATGATATTTAAAGTTGATAAAATATTAGAATTTGTAGAAAGAGTTTATAAATTTATAAAATTCTTCAAAATATGCAATAAATTTTATTTACCTTTATTAACAATTTTTTTTTGCTTTTTGAATAAATTCTAAACTATGGAAAATATTAAAAAAATATTTTTATAAAAGTTGTTTGATCTTAAAAGACCTATCAAACCATACTTAATATTTTTCCGGAACAACCCGGAACTATCGGGAACCGGATATCACGTTGATTTTTTAAATTGCAACATAGGTCGAGTTTGATGTGGTTTGATAGGTCTTTTCAAAATAAACAACTTTTATTAAAATATTTTTTTAATATTTTCCATAGTTTAGAATTTATTAGAAAAACAAAAAAAAATGTTAAAAAGAAGTAAATAATAATTATTGCATATTTTGAAGAATTTTCTTTAAATATGGACAGGCATGATATTTAAAGTTGCTAAAATATTAGAATTTGTAGAAAGAGTATAAATTCAAAATATGCAATAATTTTTATTTACCTTTATTAACTATTTTTTTTTGTTTTTCGAATAAATTCTAAACTATGGAAAATATTAAAAAAATATTTTTATAAAAGTTGTTTGTTCTTAAAAGACCTATCAAACCATACTTATTTTTTTCCGGAACAACCCGGAACTATCCGGAACCAGATATCACTTTGATTTTTTAAATTGCAACATAGGTTGAGTTTGATGTGGTTTGATAGGTCTTTTCAAAATAAACAACTTTTATTAAAATATTTTTTTCATATTTTCCATACTTTAGAATTTATTAGAAAAACAAAAAAAAAATGTTAAAAAAAGTAAATAATAATTATTGCATATTTTGAAGAATTTTCTTGAAATATGGACAAGTATGATATTTAAAGTTGGTAAAACATTAGAATTTGTAGAAAGAGTTTATAAATTTATAAAATTCTTCAAAATATGCAATAATTTTTATTTACTTTTTTTAACAATTTTTTTTTTGTTGTTCGAATAAATTCTAAACTATGGAAAATATAAAAAAATAATTTTATAAAAGTTGTTTTTTAGTTCCTAAAAGACCTATCAAACCATACTTATATTTTTCCAGAACAACCCGGAACTATCCGGAACCGGATATCACTTTGATTTTTTAAATTGCAACATAGGTCAAGTTTGTTGTGGTTTGATAGGTCTTTTCAAAATAAACAACTTTTATTAAAATATTTTTTTCATATTTTCCATACTTTAGAATTTATTAGAAAAACAAAAAAAATGTTAAAAAAAGTAAATAATAATTATTGTATATTTTGAAGAATTTTGCTGAAATATGGACAAGTATAATATTTAAAGTTGGTAAAACATTAGAATTTGTAGAAAGAGTTTATAAATTTATAAAATTCTTCAAAATATGCAATAATTTTTATTTACTTTTTTTAACAATTTTTTTTTTGTTGTTCGAATAAATTCTAAACTATGGAAAATATAAAAAAATAATTTTATAAAAGTTGTTTTTTAGTTCCTAAAAGACCTATCAAACCATACTTATATTTTTCCAGAACAACCCGGAACTATCCGGAACCGGATATCACTTTGATTTTTTAAATTGCAACATAGGTCAAGTTTGTTGTGGTTTGATAGGTCTTTTCAAAATAAACAACTTTTATTAAAATATTTTTTTCATATTTTCCATACTTTAGAATTTATTAGAAAAACAAAAAAAATGTTAAAAAAAGTAAATAATAATTATTGCATATTTTGAAGAATTTTGTTGAAATATGGACAAGTATGATATTTAAAGTTGGTAAAACATTAGAATTTGTAGAAAGAGTTTATAAATTTATAAAATTCTTCAAAATATGCAATAATTTTTATTTACTTTTTTTTACAATTTTTTTTTGTTTTTCGAATAAATTCTAAGCTATGGAAAATATTAAAAAAATATTTTAATAAAAGTTATTTGTTTTTGATAGACCTATCAAACCATACCCAAACTCGACCTATGTTGCCATTTAAGAAATCAAAGTTCCGGGTTGTTCCGGAAAAAAATAAGTTCACCAATGGATTCTTTAGGTTCACTTTGGTAATTAAGTTTTTTATTTTAGTGATGTGGGAAAACGCGTTCTCAAGATAAATGGGTGTCACGGGTGGTATGAATCACCCTGTATAATAAAAGTACAGGATGTGTTGGAAAAAAAGTAATTTCCAAAGCAGAAAGTACAGAAAGATCCAGTTGATCCCAAAGCTTTTCTGGGCAGCATTGGGTAGCGCACTTGTACCTGAAAAGAGGACGCCAATTATCCCGAAATCTTAATCCGGTAGTTCGCTAGCGCACATCAACTTTCGGGGTTGACCTGCGGCGCTAATGATCATACCTTTATATTTTTCAAAAAATGTGGAGATCGATTGTGTTTTGTGTTTCAGGTCATTATTTTGTTGGAAAAATGATGCAAGGCATCTTCTCGTCTGCATATGGTACCAGTATATTTGTCATAATATCATTGTACATAAATCTCTCCATTTATTTTATCCTTTATCCTTTATACATTGAACTGGACTCATCCCATATCCGGAAAAGCAGCACTATAACAAAACCTCCACCATGTTTGGTGTATTTCTACCCCTTGGACAACCCACATACTTCATACCATCGTTATAAAATAAATTAAATTTGGATTCGTCACTCCAAATAAGATTTTTCCAGTCATTCACTGTCCATTGCAGAAGCTCTCTAGAGAAAGCAAGATGGGCTTTTCGATTTTTAATTGAAATAAGTGGCTTTTGGCAAATTCTCCTTCTACCAAAAAATTTCTTATAGTACGAGATGTTATAGTTATTTCCATATACCTATCTTCTAAATGTGCTTTTATACGACCTGACGACTGACGATAAAAATTGATCTTTCTTGGCGATATTTAGAATAACTCGATCTACACGTGGAGTGGTTTTTCTAAGGCGTCCAGACTTCTTAATTGTTTGGAGATGTCCCCTTGTTTTAATTATACTGGATACAATGCTTTTATTTAAAGAAAAATCGGTTGCATTCACTGATTGTTCAACGCCATGGTTAAAGTCATTAATTACCCTTTCTTTGAGGTCCAAAGATATCGAAGTACCACGCAGCATATTTAAATAACTTAGTCTGAATTTTTATTTGAATGTGCTTTATACCTTTTATCAATTTGTATTTGTAAAATTGAAAAAGTTCTTTTACTTTTTTCAAGTCATATTTAAATTAAATCTGGACGTATGTTTACAAAATTACTTATATATAACTTGGGAGATTTTTTATATCATGTATTATATTTTAAAGGATCTTAAACTTTAATAATAATAACTTAAAATGATGTACAAACTTATGTGTATAAAGTAAAAAAAGTTAAAATTATAAAATAAATTTTCATCTTCTCATTATTTTCGGGGTTGATCCTTTTAGATAATACATATCTTGAACACTTTGTTCTTGATATATTTACTGGAACCCTTAAAAATACCTCTTCTTCGATAAAAGCCTCATCTGATTTACTTTTCTTAGCAAATTCCTCATTTTTTGTACTTTCAGATCTATCTATTAGCTTGTATTTTTATACCTTTTTGAACTGGTGAAGGTGAAGATTCTTCAACTGAGTTGATTAAAAAGACAGGAATATCTTCAGATGTGGAGTTGACAGCAGTTTTAACTTTGTTTCTGCGTCTCTTTGTTCCACTTTCTGGAAGGCATGTTGCGTCTTCAACAGGTGTTTAAACTTCTTTCTTTGCTCCCTCTACTCATTTTACTCATTGACACAGGAGATTTCTTTTTCATGTTTTTAACTCCATCCTCGATCTTCCAAGGATCTGAGTTCTTTCTCACCTTTTATACCATTGGAACATCCAAAGAAAAGGGTTTATTTATCCAGAATATTCTCAAAATACAAAGTTTCCTTATATGGTAGAATCTTAAGAAATTGAAAAATTTTATAACTTTAAGTTTATAACATTAAATTTTGTTTAGTTTATACAAAATAGCCAATTATTTGCGTTACAAAAAAAGTTTCTCTAATTTCTTCCACTACTGCATCGCTCATATATTTAAAGTTTTGAATATTTTTAAGCAAAAAACTTAAAAAAAATTATTCTCAATGTCAAATTATGCTGGTAAGTACTGAGTGGCGTAGCCAAGGGGGTCGGAGGGTGTTATAAACCCCTGACGTCCAAATCCAGTTTAAGAGCATTCTTTCCTAAACCACGTCTTCAAAATCGTCTTCCTCAAAATAAGTTATATCCTTTTAGTACTATAATACAAACAATTTTAAAAACAATGCATATCTATATAAAATCCAGCAAACAAAATTTTATGTGCAAAACGACAAATATTGGACGACCTGCAGCACTTTTATTATTTAATCAATTATCATAAAAAAATACTTAAAAGTAAATAAATGTATGTTCCACAAAACGGCGAAACCCGATTTTTAATATCTAAATAAGTTCCGCTACATTATTCCAATAAAAATTGCATAAAAACACCATTTTTAAACAAAAACTATAAAAAGTGTAATTTTTTTTTAAAGTACTGCGCCGTTTTGTAGATTAATTATCACATTTTTAAATTCTGAAACAATTATTTTAAAATAATAATTTATAAGGGCTGTAGAATTCGTCCAGTAAACCTGAAAATAGCCTTTACAATGTTATGGAAGGAACGCTCTTTTTTGGCACTAAATATTTTTGAAATAAGAAGATATACATTGTGTCCTTTATCTCCAGTATCTTTATAAATATTTAGTGAATGTTTTTCTGAACAAAAACTACATATGAAGTAATATTTTTTAGTCTCAAGTATGATTTTGATATTTGCTCTCCCAAGAATCCTGACACCTATTATCAAACTTCAGTGAATTGATTTAAATAACAAAAAAATTATAAAAAATAAAATTATACCGGTTTCCCTTTAAAATCAAGAAAACTTCAAAGGTTCATAGGAAATTAGTTTAGAATGACATTTACCGTCTATAAATTTCTTTATTTATGAATTTATGAAAATAAAAATGTTTTATGCACTAAATTTTGTTTTACCTATATTACTTCCGGTTTTACCGGAAATTATAGCAACTTTATTTTTTGTAATGTAACACCCCATTTTTTGTCCAAAAGTATGTTTTTTGATATTTTTTTAGTTTTTTAATTGGCAAAAAACAATAAAAAAATAATTACGTGATGACGTCATGACATTTTACGATGACGTCATATAAATTTTAAATGACGCAAAATGGCCACAATTACAAACATAATTTTACATGTCAAGTCGTTTTTGTGAAAATTGACCGTTTCTGACTTCTTGGATTTATTCCATGTTCCACCCTTTATATTATTTATCAAAACCTAAGCTCTCTTTAAAATAACGTTCCAACATTCAAAATTTTAAAAAATTTGGTATTTTTATAAAAATACCTCTATAGTACATAATAAGTGTATTATACTCAGTATTGTGGAGTTTGGATTTCAAAAAAATAGATTAGATTCTGTACCCTGTACCCTATTGACCGAAATTCCTGGCTACGCGCTACGCCAGTGTAGTAAGTACTTCTTGTACTTAAAAGTTGTATTTTTTTTACCAAAATTTGACTGGTTTGCTCAAGCAAATCTCTTCCTTCTCCTTTTAGTTTTATAGGAGAAAATGAGATAGAATATGATTTGCTCATATTTGCTCGACCAAAGTTTGTAAAAAACACAACTAAAGGCTTTCATTTACTTTTGAATTTATACAATTTTCCGAAATTGGAAAATCCAGGAAATTCTAAGAAAACTAATCACACTAAAAAATACAAAAATTAAGCAGTTATTTTATAACTGAAAAGAAGAAACCCTGATATTTTATCAGCATTTTTGTTTACGATTTTTCTTAGACTGTAAAACCGTTTTTCACTTATTCCCCGTTATATTTATTTGAACTTTTGACTTCGATGCGACAATATTAAAAAAAAATATATTCTGGTAAGTATATTTTTTGATTTCATCGAATTTTCCAAAATTAGAAAATCTTTGAAATTTCAAGAAAACCAATAGCACTGGATAAAAAAAAATTAACCAGATATTCGAGAGCTGAAAAAATCTAGTCCCAAATATTTTATTAGTTTTTTAATTAATTTTTAGATTGTAAAAACTGTTTGCACTTATCACTTCGTACATCTAAAGTTTAGACTAATTTCAATGCGAAGAAATTAATTTCAACATCAATTTATGCTGGCAAGGACTTCTTGTACTTAAAACTTTATTTTCTTTGATATAATAGAATTATCCAAAATTGGAATATGTAGGAAATTCTACGAATGTAGGCACTGGAAAAAAGTAATAATTTATTTGAGAACTAAGAATTCATTTTTTTTTTTCATTTTCGTAGGCTATAAAAACCCTTTTCACTCATTTCTCCAGATTTTTTTGAACAAATTTTATGCAAATATTCAACATCAATTTATTTTGATAAGAACTTTTTGTACAATTCATTTTTATTTTAAAGAAGTTCGAAAATTGGAAAATCTAAGAAATTCTAAAAAAGTAATAGCACTTCTACAGAAAAAATAATAATTAAGCAGTTATTTGAGAACTAAAAAGAATATACCTTGAAAATATTATCAATAATTTTTTTTGATATTTAGTAGGTTACAAAGAGTTTTTTAACTGATGGTTTTGACTAATTTTGATACAAAAAATCTAAAAAAAAGCAATTTTTAACCTTAATATGGTAAAGCCTTCTTGTACTTAAAACCTTTCGTTTAATTTTCGTTTTTTTTAGAATTTTTTAAAATTGGATAATCTACAAAGTTCTAAATAAATCTAATGCCACTGGAGAAAAATTAAAATTAGGCAGTTATTTGAGTATTCAGAAAAATAAACACTGAAAATTATATTATTTTTTTTTGTTCTCGATTTTCCTTAGGCTATAAAAACTTTTTTCACTTATCTCCTCTTTACTTCTGAAGTTTAGATAAATTTCAATTCGAAAATTATAATTTTTTTATTTCATAAAATTTTCCATCTTTGAACTTTTAAGAGAAGAAATAAAAATTAACGAGTTGTTGGTGAATTGAGAAGAAGATACCCAATTTTGCTTTTCGATTTTTTAGGCTCTAAAACGCTTTTTTTACTTATCACCCCTCAGATCATAGTTTTGACTAATTCATATGCGAAAAAATAAAAAAAATGTTCAACATCAATTTATGCTGGTAAAGACTTCTACTTTTTTTGAAATTAAAAATCCGTTAAATAAAAACAAACTTTTATTTGACACTTTTTTCTCGAAACCTTTTAGATTCTTAGAAATTTATTTGTTTCAAGTTAAATAATTCACTCCGTATACCGGATGTACACGAAACTGGGGTCACCCATTTCTTTATTTATGAAAATAAAAATTTGAAATTTTACGTCGAATTTATTGAACTAAAAAAATTTCAAAACCTAATATCCTCATTTTTTAAATGGCAAGATAGTGGGACCACCTCTTACTTAAATACAAGATTTTTTACTGATTATATAAACCTCAAGTTATTAAATTTATTTTACAAAAATAAAATCCAAAATTGTTTTCTTTAAGTTTTGAACAACAATTTTTGTCACCAAGATACTTTAAACCTCTCAATGTTTAATAATATACAGGGTGTTTCTGAATAAGTGTCAAATAATCTAGGAATGGGTTTTTGGACCAATTTTAAGACAAAAAGTAAGAACAAATTTTTGCGCAAAAATGCTCCATTTCGGAAATGCAGGGCATTGAAGTTTACTCATTTTTTTTTAATTTTTAATTTCTTTTTTTAAATTTTTTTTCAGACTCCTAATTAAACTTGTATTCTTCAAAACATTCCTAATTTTATCTAATTTTGCACAGAAATAAAATAATTTAATTTAATTTTGTAACCATTTAGAAACTTGAAGTGGTTTATTTTATCCCATAACTTCTACACGAAGTGAGCAAAAAGTAAAAAAAAAAGAGTAAAGAAGTGAATACTTAATTTTTTTCATTACTATGATGTTATACAAAAAAGTTAAAGAGGGTTCGAAGGGTTAATTTACCCGAAAAACTTCACCCTAACTTTTTTTGAAAATTTGCTAATTCATCTCAAGGCGGCTGCCAATAGTAAGGTATTTGCAAAATTTGAGCCATTTTTTTTTAAATGTAGATTTTATGATAAAAAATTGAAAAAAAAAATAATTAAACTTCAATGGAGCATTTTAGCTAAAAAAATTATTCTTACTTTTTGTCTTAAAATTGGTCCAAAAATCCATTCCTAGATTATTCGACACTTGTTCAGAAACACCCTGTATACAAAAATATCAGGAAGTTGCTATCATTCCCGGAGAAACCGGAAGTAAAATTAAAAATTATTCTAGAGGAATAAATGTGTTTTCTTATATTAGTCCATCTAAAATTTCAATTATATATTTTCATAAATGAAGAAATGACAGGGGACACGACCCTAGTATACCCTGTATAATTTTCTAAAATTTGAAAATCCAAGAATCCAGAAAAAATAAGCAGTTAATTGATAACTAAAAAGAAACTGAACATTTTTTGTTTTCGGTTTTTCTTAGACTGTAAAGCCTCTAAATTTATCTCACTTATATCTAAAGTTGCGAAAATATAAAAATAAAATAATTTATTCTGGTAAGGACTTTGAATTTTCCTAAATTAGAATGTTTAGAAAACTAGTAGTACTAGAGAAAAAAATTAAAAATTAGAGCACATAAATTTTAATCAATTGTTCTTTTCTATTTTTCGTAGACCTTTTCCCATTCATCACACATAATATCAGAAATATTAAAATTTCGATACAAAAAATATCAAAAATAATAAATTTCAACGCCAACTTATGAACTTATGATAGTGAAGAATTCTTGTACTACTTGCAATTTTTTTGATTTTATAGATTTTTCCAAAATTGCAAAATCTAGGAATTTCTAAGAAAACTAATGGCACTGGAGAAAAAATAAAAATTAAGCAGTAATTTGAAAACTAAGAAAAAGAAACCCTGAAAAGTTTATCAAATATCTTCGAATTTTCTTCGACTGTAAAGACCTCCGAAATTTGTTTTGACTAATTCCGAAATTTTAATAAAACTGTGCTATTGTAGAAAAAATAAAAATTTTTTGAGAATTTAGAAGAATTTTATTAAAATTTTGCTTTTCGATGTTTCTATAAAGATTTTTTCACTTACCACCCCATATATCTAAAGTTTTAACTAATTCTGATATGAAAATATCTAAAAAAATCAATTTCAACGTCAATGATGGTAAGGGCATCTTGTACTTTAGTGTGAGGGGGTATGTATTAATGAATTTTTTTTTCAAATTTTTGGCAGTTTTACTATTTAGGTATTATAATTTTTCAAAATACTTTTATCTTAATGATGCAAAATTATGTAAAAAAGGAGTGATGTAAATTTTTGAAACTGTAAATGTGTGATTTCGATATTTAGAATTACTAACATAATTATTTTAAAATAATAAAAATGACCACAAATAAAATCTGAGTAAATTATGGTGGTTTTTAATGATTTTTTTTTGTTGATTTTTTGTTAATGGTAATAGGATTTTTAATTACAGTTAGTTCTGTTGTTAGATTTATGTTAGGAGTGAAGATGGAAGGTGTGTAAGAATGTTTGGGATGGTTTTGTTAGGTGGAAATCGGTGGCACAAAGAGATACACGGGGTTGCCCGGTTGTCGACCCCAAGCCTTCAAGCCACCGCCACCGATGCGTGGAACCTTCCCCTTGGTCATCCTCAGTGCTTCAATGTTCTGCTTTCTGTTCTCTTCGGTCTTCACTTCCAAGTCGGACGATGACCACGCAATTGTCACTGTACTCTCACTTCTTCCTTCTTCTCATCATGCTTCTTACCTTTTCTAACCACCTTACACGCAGCCTCCTAACATTCTAATAACCACAAGAAAATAAAAATAATTATTTACCATTAGATATTCAAAAACTTACTTTATCAATTCTTTAAATAAAAAATCATTTTTTTAAAAACTCAAGACTTAAAAAATGTTTCATTTTATTTTTTTTTACTAAATAAAAATAAAAAAAAAAAAATAAAAGGAATGTTAAATTGCACAAACTGTGGTTAAAATTCAAACATGTTTAAAATTATTTGTGTAATGCTCTGTTGCGCAACAGGTTTGATAATGTATGGCCGAGTTTGATGTTTGATGGTTACAAATTGTAAATATTTCCATCATACTTGGTTCCTTTGTTGCTCCTCTCTCGACAATCACAACATAAAAAGTGGAGTTTAACAACATCTTTTTATTAATTAAAATGGTCTCTTCCAAAAATAAGGAATTTTTGATTTTTGGGCAAATTGTTTGATAGTGTATGGGCCTTTTAAGGGCTTATTGTTGCTTCACAACACACGATGTTGTCCACTACAACTCTTTCTCTAAATAACTGGGCTGCATTGCTGTTTTCCTAAACTTTAGTTTCATCTCTATTTTTCTGGTGACTTCATCATTAGATTTTACCTTTTGTCGAACTATGATTCTGCTTTTTCTGCTATTTAATAACTTTAACTAATCAAAAATTTTTCCAATAAATAATTTTTTATAACATAAATTTTATTAACCTTGAACTTAATGTAAATCTAAGTATTTTCCCTCGATTTAGGACCAAAATAAAAACCCTACTTGTTGTTTTAGCTAACGTTTCGTTTATTTTTTATAAACTTCATCAGACAACTTTAACAACTATTTAGGCAGGTAAATGAAAAAACTACATCTAATAATATGCCACATGGGTCTCCAAACCATTTCAATGAAATTTATTTTTTTTATTATTTTTGATCTACTCAACGTCACTAAATTATTCAAAAGAACATACCACCTCATAAAGTTTATAAAAAATAAACGAAACGTTAGCTAAAACAACAGACAGGGTTTTTATTTTGATCCTAATATGCGTTTAAAATTAAAATAATTTTTAACAAAAAATAGTTTAAAATGTTAAATTTAGTTACTTTAGAGATTCAAAGGCCACGGTGCTTGAGATTTATTTCTAGTTTTTGTTTATTTTTTTTTAAATTACTTACAAAGTTTAGTTTAAGTACTCATAATCAATTCAAGTGCCGTCCCTTAATTATTAAAAAAAAAATTAATATTTTCTTATATTTTGATTAAAAATAAAATTGATTAGTAATTTTATTTCATTTTTTTTAAGAAATCAACATTTTAAAATTAATTTTTATTTTTAATTTTATCACTTTATAAATTTTATAAATGAAATTTAAATTTGGTATCTCTAAAAAAGCGTCTCTATCCAAAGGTAAGTATATTGAATGATTAATAGGTCGGCAGCATTCAGCTTTAAAATTGATCAATTAATTGAAGATATCAAGTCTCATTTAGATTAAATTATGTTATTTATTTGTTTCTAGATTACATTCACAACTATTAACATTATTTTAATCTAATTATTCTTTTATTCATTTTTTTATGAAATAAAATTTATATACCTATCAATTAATTTATTAGCAATGGATTTTTATTAATTAAAATAATGAGGGCAGACGTTTTAATAAAAGTTAGATCCTTCAGAAATCTAGATTTTTTTTAAATAAAAATATTAAATCATATCTAATAAAAACAACAAGATGTTGCGCAAACATGTTTGCTCAAATTGTTTGATTGTGTATAAGCCCTTTTAAGGGATCAACTGTTTAATTATTATTCAACAATTTAAGATCCGTAAAATTTTGAATTTTAATAACCAATTCAGAATTTAAATTAGGTATAAAGTATTAAGTATAACAAGACATTTTAAAATGATATGTAACAAAGTACCTAAAAATTAGCAGAATTTTTGATGGCATAATGTTGAAATAGCAGTAGCAGACAAGTAAAGTAAATGAACGCAAAAATAAAAAAAATTTAAGCCTCTAATTCTATAATTGGCACAATTAAAAAATGCTGTAACTTGTAGGACTTTTATGGAATACAAAGATCAAAGTAGAATGTCAAATGAACTTTATACTTTATAACAAAAAAACATGGAATATAATTAAAAAAAATTCTAAAGCAATTTGGAAAAATATCTTCAACATAAATCTATAGATACCTACTCAAAAGAGCTACAAGTTTAGAAAACAATAAAATAAAATGAAATTGCAGATCTTTAGTCGAACGTAAATTTGGGCAAACATAAAAAAGGTAAACTTGGATTTTCAGATAAACACATTTCACACTAGAAGTATAGGATATATACTCTTGAGTTGGAGTGAGATGATTTATTTGTGACATGGATTTTATATGATAGAAGCTAGGGCAGAAGTAAGTGGTAGAATTTAAAAAAACGAAAAGAAGCAATACTTATGTTAGTTTTGAAGAACAATAAATTAGAAGAATGACGGTTTAGAAAAATCGTAGTTTATACTTGGTTCGGCAAATATACAGGGTGATCCAGTCATATGCCCACGGTCTATAGCTTCTTTGCTATAAAACATATCGACATGCGGTTTTCATCAACATATAAATACATGCATGCCCCACAATTTAAAAATATTTTCGATATATGCAGGGTGTCCCATCATGGCCTACTGAACCAAAGTTATATTTTTTTAAATGGAACACCCAGTATATTATGACATTTTTGGATTCCTTATCAAAAAATAATTATACTTTGTATAAACTTTTATGGGTCTATTATCACTCGTTTTGCTGATATTTGCCATTTAGGCCAAAAAAGATCAATTTTTGAAAAATCACTACTCTAAAACAGAAGAACATTTTGAGTTGAAATTTTGTCAAAAATTTTTCAACATCGTCCAGTCTACAACTATCATGTCAAATTTAAGTTTGTGATATTTTTTTATCAGGGTGCCTTATAAAACGCAAATTGTACAGTTATACGAAATTTTCAAATGGAACACTCTGTATATTTTAACGTCAGTCGATGGCATTTTTTACAAGCTTTCTATTGATATAATGTTTGTATGGTCGCTTATCAATGGTTTAGGAGATATTAATATCCAAACTGAGAAACAGTGAAAATAGACAAAATAGCACTCTTGGTGAATTTTTTTCAAGATTTTTTTTAATTTGCCTAAAACTTGTTGGTGTCTTTCTCTATTTTGCTTTTTTAATAATGTTGTAATACTACAAAGCAGTTTTTGTTGCTTTACAACACAAATAAAATTGAAACTTGAAATTATCAATTTTAGTTTTCTAAATTTCAGTATGTTTTGAAAATGTAACAACTGATGTTACCAAGGAAACCCCTATTTTGTTGAATTTCGTTTTTACGCTCTCTTTTGATAGCGCTTCCAGCATATTTGCCATTTCTTCTTTAAAATCGTAGTTATTGCCAAAAGTACAGAAAAAGGCGTTAAAACAAAACTCAACAAAATAAGAGTTTCCTTGGTAACATCAGTTGCTAAATTTTCAAAGCATACTGAGACTTAGAAAATCAAAATCGATAATTGCAAATTTCCATTTTATTTTTGTTATAAAACAACAAAAACTACTATTGAAATAAAACAGCATTATAAAAAAAGCAAAATAGAGATAGACAGAAATAAATAATAGGCAAATATAAAAAATTCTCAACAAAATTCATCAAGAGCACCATTGTGTCTATTTTTTACTGTTTCTCAGTTTGGATATTAATATCTTCTAAACCTTTGATAAGCGACCATACAAACATTATATCAATAGAAAACATGTAAAAAATGCCATCAATTGATGTTAAAATATACGGGGTGTTTTATTTGAAAATTTCGTTTAATTGTTCAATTTGCGTTTCATAAGGCACTCTGATAAAAAATTTCACAAACTTAAATTTGACATGATAGTTGTAGACTAGACGATGTTGAAAAATTTTTGACAAAATTTCAAGCCAAAATGTTCATTGGTTTTAGAGCAGTGATTTTTCAAAAATTGATCTTTTTTTGGCTTAAATGGCAAATATCAGCAAATCGAGTGATGATAGACCCATAAAAGTTTATATAAAGTATAATTATTTTTTGATAAGGAATCGAAAAATGTCATAATATAATGGGTGTTCCATTTAAAAAAATATAACTTTGATTCAGTAGGCCATGATGGGATACTCTGTATATATCAAAAATATTTTTAAATTGTGGGGCATGCATGTATCTATATGTTGGTGAAAACCGCAAGTTGATATGTTTTATAGAAAGAAGCTATAGACCGTGGGCATATGACTGGGTCATCCTGTATATATTTTTTTTAATTTGTAAGTATACTTACTTCCCCAACTTTTGGGGGTGTCATGGGGAGAACTAATTTTATAGAAAAATGAAAAAAGAAACATATACCTCTGCAAACCAGAAGCCATTATGTTGGATTGTTAAAAAGTTATTAAGGATTAAGTATGTTTTGTTGCCTTTTGCTACCGGAAAAGGTTTCTAATTTTTTACCTGAGCTAAGCAACAAATTGTTTTTTTACTGCCCATAATAATTAAAGTAAAAAATTCAATTATTTTTCTCCATCACTTGAAAAATTAGAAGGTGTTTTCCGGTAGCAAAAGATGACAAAAATTCGTATGTACTTAATTTTTTAGAATTAGGTGAAGGTAGTACTTTGCAGTATGTAAAAACAACTATATCGTTGCAATAAAATATGGTTTATTACTAAACTCGATAGGGGTTGCAATTTAAAAAAATGGTATAGTTCTCCCCACATGACATCCTCCAAAGAGGGGGAAGTTCTAAACCATTTATTTATGATACTACAAAAGAATGTAAAAAAAAAGAAAATATTCACGTAAGCAAAAAAATACAGCGCTGTCCCGAGACTTTTGCTGGACCCTGTATAAATCATAAAGTGGCAGAATCTTAAAATGAAAAAACAGTAAAACGTAAAATTCGAAAATCCCTATTTTAAAGAAGTTAATAAAGTCCAAAAATGATTTTATAAATCGTTTTTCTAAACTTTTGGCAAAATCACTTAGTAGGAGGTAGGAAATATGTAGAAAGGTCAACATGACAACAATCACAATTTAACGGTAGCGTAGAACAGTTTTTCATCAGAAATTATACATACTGCTATTTAATAGTACATAAATTCCAAATTATAGTTCTGCATATTTTCAGAACTGTAAAATTAAGCTTCAAGATTTTTAGATATTGTAGGTTTGGAGATGACCACTTCTGTTAAACTACTTTTCTGTAATTGAAATCATTGTATTTAAATTAATCTGGATTTCCAGATTTTCAATTTTACAATAGTGCTGCTATACTTGATAATTTTTATACACGATGTCACGAAAATGGTGGAAGACCTGTCCAGTAGATTGTTGGGGACCCTTCAAGAATATAAAGAAAAATAGTTAAAAATATTCTCTTGGATAACCGAGATATGAAGAGACAAAGTTTTAGCGATATCCTAATCTTGAGCTTTTTTTTTTCTAAATATTTTTAAATTCTGTCATAAAATATAAAATGTTCACAAAATAGATAATTAAATTTAAAATAACGTATAATAAATTCTAAATGTAACATAAAATAAATTCGAACTTAAAAACAAAATATATGAACAATTGTTTGATGATTATTTTTAAAAACAATAAAATTAAAAATGTACACTGTTGGGGAATTTTGTTAGTTAAACGTGAATCTTGGTGCGTTCACTAACCAATAGTTAAATTCGAAGGACCATTTGTAATGGAAGATGTTAGTTACGTTAAAAATACACTGGTACGTTATAGGGCTTGCAAATTACCGAAATATCCCATTACCGGTCATACCGAATTGAAAAAGTGCTATTATCGGTAAAAACCGGTATTATCGGTAATACTAAAAATTAATCCCATTGCTAATATTTAATGGTAAAAATCACATTTAAGGTAAAATAAATAATAAGTAACTAACTTTATTTTGGGAACAGAAATTTCAAATAAAAATGAATTTTCTTGCACAATAATAATTTCAAATAAGTGATATTATAATAACTTTAAAAATACAAAACAGAAACCTTTTTTGTACTGGAGAGTGGTACATTTAACTTGAATAGTGGAAATATCTCCAAAAGTAAGGTTTTTAAAAAAGTGTTTCCAGTCAAATTTGTTTAGATTGAAATGGACCAGAAATGAAATAATTTTTTCTTTAGATTCCTTTACTTTGTTTTTTATTTTAAATAAATAATGATATTCATATTAAAAGTTTGTTATTTTTACATTATAAATAAAATTATTGACAAATGATAAACGCTAAAACGAAAAATGCTTCTGACAATATTTTATTGTTTTTTGGTAGATTCAGAATCTATTAAAAAATATGGGTTTTCATTTAAAAAAACTGAGTTGTAGTTGAAATAACCAAGAAGTTCACCAGGTGAAAAATAACTAATACCCAGCCTGAAATTGCTTTCAAACTAAACAATTTTTACAGGGTGTCCCACTTTTTTCCCAGCAAAAAATTTGTGTAGGTGGTAAATGTCATTCTGAATAAAAAATTTCCTATGAACTATTATGTTTTTTCGACTCCTCAAAAAGTTACAGCAATTTTAAAATTGCAAAAATTTAATGGTTTTTCAGGGACACCATGTATAAATTTAATTGTATTTTTAATTTTTTTTCTTTAAATCAAGGATGTTTTGGATTTTTTATATCTTTAAGCTAATAAGATGCTAAATTTTACCTCGTCATTCACTTATTTTAAATAAATCAATTTTGCAAAGAAAAAATCCAAATAATAATTGATTTAAATAAAAAAAATATAATAAGAAAGAAAGAACAGAGCGTTCCACAAAAGTCAGGAAACATTTTTAAGGAGTCCAAAAAACATAATAGTTGATAGGAAAATTTTTGTTCAGAATGACATTTAATATCTAATTTTTTGTTGGATAGAAAGTGGGACACCCTGTATAACACATAAAACCACAATAACTAAAGCAGTGAAATTATGCATTTTGAAATTCTTTTAATTTATTAAAATATGCTCGTAAAAAGCATAATTTCATTACTTAAACCAGGCCAAATTTTTGTACATATTATATTTGTTCTCAGTGCGAACATTAATGCGCAAAATCGTACTTTGGTATTAACGGTATTAAATTTCCCTTTTACCGGTAATATCGAAATATTTTTTGAGTGTTATTACCGGTAATGCAAGCCTTAGTGCGTTACTAAACATTTATTGACTTCAAGTTACTTGTATTACTACAAAAAATATAAGAGAGTTACTAATCTAAAATTTACAATTATATAGAAAAATACAAGAAGAGAAATAGTGGGGATTCAGTTCTAACCAGGACTAAAATCTGGAATTTCCCTGAGCAATAAAATTAAAGGTTGCCATCCATGTAGTCCTTTCCTACACGGCACGATGGACCTAAAGTGGGTATTTCCCAGGAGTTTACAACCATAAATTGAATACAAAATACAAATAATAAAATAAATTACTAACACTAAATATTCCGTGCACACGCACTAAAGTCATTGAGTGCTTAATATATGATTTTTTACTTTTAAACCATCAATGAGTGTACTAAAATTTGCATTAAATTTTAATACAATTTTCATGAAAAATTGGTTCAATCCTTTTTGGATCAAATAAGTGGCCCAATTTTATATTATATTCATTGATCGGGATCGGGATTTTTGTCCAAATAACCAGTTGGTTTAATTATCCGGAATCTACACTGTATTATACATATGTATAATTACATTATATTATACTCGGTGGCCCAACTAAAAGTTCCCATCCAAGTTGTTTTAAAAACCAGTAATTTTTGAAAAAAAAAAACTTGAAACCGGTCAAATTCTATTTGGTGGGGGACCAATTTTTATGGTACTAAAAAAGACAACCACTCACCTAATTAAGTGGGGGAACTACTCTTTCAAAAATCAAAAATGGTAATAGGGGTCGAGTGATACACCATTTTAAAGATTCTACAATTCTCTATACAGCTTTAATTTTTTTTTTTAATTTGATGCAACATTTGAGCAGTTACAGCATTTTCACGTTAGATCTGTAAAAAGTGTAGTTTCCCCTCATAACATGGTTCTCCCTTGCGTTTATAATATAAATTGGTCTCCCACCAAATAAAAATTGACCATTTTCAGATTTTTTTTCAAAAATTATTTGTTTTCAAAATAACCTGGGTGGGAACTTTTAGTTGGGTCACCCTGTATAATTTGTCTAACAGTGGGAAAGAAAAAACTTGAAGAATCATTCTTTTAGGGTAAAAATGGTTTGGACACAATGCAGTACGCTATGAATTTTATTACTCCAGACCCAGAAACCTTTCTGTGGACCAGTGGTGCGTTATCATATAGGCAAACTAGGCAACTGCCTAAGGCCTCAATCAAGGGAGAGGCCTCCAAATAAATTTAAAATGGAAGAACATTGTTTTCCTCAATTTCTTCAACACAGACGACCTTTTTTATAACGAGTTCACGTATATAATGAGCAAATCCGGATACATATTGTAAAATTGCCTAAGACCTCATAAAGGCATAACGATCCACTGCTTTGTACTACAGGCTATTGTGGAAACCATTAGAAATCAACCAGAAGCAAGGAATAAGAAATCTTTCTCCCAAAACTTAATTGTAGTTCGTTGACTTCTACTCAATTGGTGATGACTGGAAATAAAAACACAACTGCGTCAATATCTTGTTCGTTCAGTTGAAATATAGTTTTGGATTACTATTTGTGTGTTTTTAATTTTAAACACAAAACTCAACCTCGACTAGTCTGTTTGGTGGACATAAAATAGAAACTCATGTCGACCAAAAAAACAAAACCGCTTCTTTTTATAGATTTTTTTGGAGATTTACTTGTTTTGCGACCAGACCTTGTTCTAAGGATTTTTTTCAACTGCACAAATATGAAGGTCATTTTCAGCAAGTCCCGCATCCGTGATTTTTATGATAAAATACGCCTTATTTATAAGAAACTACACCATTTCCAGTTGTATATTAGACCAAATCAGTTCAATTTCTAAACTCATTAATAATTGTATTTCAGATGGTTTCACTTAAAGTAAATTACGCAGAAATTTTGGATTAGTTACCAACATCCATGTCTTCCATTACTAAAGCATCGATTCATCTATTGTAGTGTGTTGTGCTCACCACCAACAATTGTATATTTTTGGCTTCACTAATAATTAATTTTAAGTATATCACCATTTCTCCATGACAGCCATAAAGGAGAAATCCGTAGTTGTCTTTTAACAATACTGCTTTAATCTTAGCATAGAATACTTCAATTGGGATTAACACTGGTGAAGAAGGACCTAAGCGTAATATTGTTACTGGTGAATTTTTAAATTGATAAAACACATTTTCGATGAATGGTAAATATGTCTGTTGTGGTTTACGTTCACAACCCTCGCCAAAAATACTTGCCTTCTTAGTTTTTTTTACAATTGACTCTATTGGAAGTTAAATTGATTTTTCTGAAATAAAATTGATGCTTTCTGAAATACAGTTGATCCTTTCTGAAATACAATTGATGATTCTAAAATATAATTGAAATTGTCTGAATCTAAAATCAAATTGATTTATCTGAAATCCAATTAAGACCATCCGAATGATAAGTGGCTATGAACCAAAAATAATTTTTTTAGTAGAACCGAAATTCTCTTGATATTTGCGATTTTGGTCATAACTTTTTTGTCAGAGGAGTTATTTTTAAATTTCTTCTTTTTGGTACACAGATGAGTTTTGTGGCTTCCAATTTCTTCTTTTTTTGTTTTAGTAAGTCAATCCAAAAACTCATACGACAGCAGTAAAACGGGCTTTTTACAAAATACGTTTGCTTAGCGGCGTTCTCCACACAAATAAAAAACTAATTAAAATAATATATTTTTTCTAAGGCTAGCAATAAGTTAAGGTATAAACGAAGACTTTTTCATTTCGTATTTTGTTTTAGGTTTATTTTTAAACTTTTTAAAGCATCCCAAAAATTTCTTAAAATGTTACTTAATTTTTGGTATGCTGTAAAAAGTTTAAAAATATACTTATAATAAAAAACGAAATGGGAAACTCTTCGTGTATACCTTAACTTTTGGTTGGATCCAAAAATATACAACGTTTAGGCTCAATTTACAAGCTTATTATGAAACTATTTTAAAAAATTAAAAACATCAACTGCTAGTCTCTTTAATATATTTTCAGGATTAATTTACAAAATTTAATTTCGATTAACTCTTAATGAAGTTATGTTTATTTAAAAAACCTCCGTATAATCGCCTAAAATTCTAGTGGCATCTATTTCGACAGTTACATGTTTCATTTTCTCATCGCATTTCCAAGAGATCGGAGTCGGAAATCGGAGTTATACATTTTACCGACTATCCAAGTTTATTCTGTAGAAATAGCAAGTTGGTGCTTTTTTGTAAATAATAAACTGGACCACTGAAGATATCGGTACTGTGTAGATGCTTTCAAAGATCATAAAAAATTGGGGGACCCAATGTACCCAGAAACAAAAACATCTTCCTCCCGAAACATAGTTGTACTCGTATACAATTCAATTGATAATGACTGGAAACAAAACAAAACTGCAACAATATTCTGTCAATGGAAGTAGAGTTTTAAATTTGTTTGGGTTTTGTTTTTGGTTTTCGAGTTGCAAAATTTAGAAACAAAATTGAATCTCGATTAGTCCGTTTGGTGGAAAACTGGCATTAGATCCCATTGCTCTGTAAAAACCAACCAAAAGCAAGAATAAGAAATCTTCCTCCCAAAACCGAAAATGCGTAGATTTGAGGATTCTACCAAATCCAAAGAACCAAACAAGAGTTATGTTTTACTTGTACTAAATCTAAGATAAATGTTTCTTAAATTAAAGCTAAGACTTGAATGAACACTAAATAATCCTACCTACCCTACCTGGCAGGGTGGTCAATTACTGGTCCCAATTAATATAATCTTGGGAAATTCCAGAAATTTTGTGATTATTACAATTTAAAACTAATACTAAGAAATATACATACAATTATTTCCAAATAATGGTCGGTGTACCGATGGTTGTGTTTATACTAAAATAAATACATAACAAGGTCAAAGTGGAAACAAAACAGAAACGCATGTCAAAAAAAACAAAACTACGACTTTTTACATTGTTTGCGAGATTTGAGTGTTTTGCGACTGTTTTTGTTGTGGTTTTCTTCAAAAGGTTAGAATCTGTTTATGAACTTAAGTCTGTTTTGTGGAAACAGCAGGTGTTTTGTGGGAGTTGTAAATAAACAGAACAATTTTGGCATAAACTCGCCAGAAATTGAAAAAAAAATTAATTTCTCTGTAACAGTGGGAAAGAAGAAACTTGAAGAAAGTAAAGAAATCCGGAGAGGGTCAGTCTTTTAAGGCAAAAATTTGGGCACATCGCATCGGTATGAATTTTATAACCCCAGACCCATAAACCTTTCTTTAGACTGACCATTTTACTCTCTCTTCTTTCGGGAGCCTGTATTTGTCCACTGCTGGACGTTGGCCTCCCTTAGCTCTTTCAATTCACTCCGGTCTTCTTCGAAGTGGTTCCATTTTCTCCCTGTTATCGACTTAATGTCGTCTAACCATCTTTTCTGTGGTCGTCCCAGACTTCCCTTTATCGCCCTTGCGTTACTTTGTGTCCATTTATTTTTTTCTGTCCTGAGGTGGAAGTCTGTAAGCTATACGATTATTTTCGTACAACGAAAAAATGGTTTGTTGAATATGTTGCTAAGGTGACGCATTTTGTCTTCTTTCAACAAATGCAAAACGTGCATAAGGAAGGGTGATAGAAAATCGGTCACCAAGCAACTAAGTAAACAAACGATTTTTTCGTTGTACGAAAACAAATCGTATAGCTTACAGACTTCCACCTCTGGTCACGTGTCCCACCCAGCTCCATTTCAGTTCAGCCAACTTCTCAGTTACGTCTTTAATTTTAGATCGTCTTCTGATCTCTTCCATGGTAATTTTATCTCTCAAACATGGCACGTTGGCAGACTCGTAATTTGTCAATGCTTTTAACTGTCCAGGGCATAGTTTTTAGTCCATATTATGGACTCCATAATTACATACACTTTTAGTTTGAAGCTACGAGGGATATCGTTGTTTTTAAGGATATAACGTGAGTTTGTCAAAAGCTGCCCAGCTTTGTCGTAGTCTTCGGTTGAATTCTGCAGTTTGGTTTGGCTTTCCCAATTTTATACTATGATCTCATCTTGGTGTTTTTTGGGTTCATATGCAAAACCACTAATTTGGATCTTGTGTTTAGTTGCTCTAACATCCTGACAAGTTCTTGAAGGTCTGTTGTACAAACCAACCAAAAGCAGGGAATTATCCTCGCAAAACATATTTGTAGTTTTTCGACTTGAACTCATTCAACATGACTGGACACAAAATCAGAGCGGAGACAATGTTCTGTATTCTGTCCACTCAGTGGAAATAGAGTTTTGGTTTGGTTTTCGTGTTTTCAAATTTAAATTAAAGACAAAACTCAAACTCGACTATTCCGTTTGGTGGAAAACCGGTATTACAGAAAAAATCAGGGTTGTAATGGATGGTTTCATATACAGAGTGGTGATTATTTCGATGCTCATCATTGGTATCTTTTAAAGTGGAGGAGATACGAGGTCGGTTAAATTAGAGAAAAGTTGCTCATTTTTATGGCCATTAAAAATCTAAAAGAAAATTTAGGATATTTAAACTCGTTGTTAAATTATGACCAAAAAACATTTGGAAAATAATTTATATTTGCCAAACCATTACTGCTACATCAATGAAATTTGGTACCTTTAAATTGTTTACTATTCTGAGTTAAATGACATAAAAAAATTTTTTTTTGCCTCCTAGATTCAATTTTTTTAATTCTTATGGCCGCCATGTTGGATTTTTACATCATCAGATAATAAATTTTCAGATTGCAAATTAACTTTAATATATTCCTTTAGAAAATGTGTTAAAGAATTTGTATAAAAAACAAATGAAATCAATACTTTATGGACAGTTTCCATGGTTACAATAAAAATATCTCCTCAAAATGGATCTAATAATAAAGAAAATAATAATAATAAACAAATGACCTGCAATAAGAGCATTTTATTTAAATAACAAGTGTCTATATAATATTAAACAAATAAAATGATTAAAGTTTTTGCTTTTTTTATTATTGGAATTTTGATCAAAGTTAAAGTTTCATTTGAGGCAATATTTTTATGTTAACCATGGAAACTGTCTATAAAACATTGATTTCATTTGTTTTTTATGCAAATTTTCAAATTCAACACGTTTTCTAAGGGAACACATTAATGTTGATTAGCAATCTGGAAATGTATTATTATTGATTATTTGATGAGGTAAAAATCCAATATGGCGGCCATAAGAAATAAAAAAGCTGAATATTGCGGCTTCGAATCTAGGAGGCCAAAAAAATATTTTTTGACGTCATTTAACTCAAAATAGTCAACAATTTAAAGGTACCAAATTTCATTGATGTAGCTAGCAGCAATAATGATTTGGAAAATATAAATCACATGTTTTAGATTTTTGGCCATAATTTTGTAATGAGTTTAAATATTTTAAATTTTTTTTCAGATTTTTAATGGGCATATAAATGCGCAACTTTTCTTTCATTTAACCGACCTCATGTCTCTTCCAGTTTAAAAGATATCAATGGTGAGCATCGAAATAATCACCACCCTGTATGTCTAGGTAAGGGATAAATGGCGCAACAGGTCGTAAACATAAAAAAAAATCATATAAATTTGGAAAAAATGAAAAATATTGTTAAAAAATAAATTGAAAGTAAATTTTTAAAAATATTTGTTTTAAATAAAATTTTTGTATTTTTGAATAGGGTGTAATTAAAAAATAATGGTTTAAGATTTTTTGATTATTTATAAAATAGAAAATGTTGGAATTTTTTTTAATTTGCTTAGTAATTTGTGGGTGTTTAAAATGAAATGAGTTATTAATAGGAGAAAATTTTTTGAAAGTGGTTGTTTGAAATATTTGTTTAATGAAACCCGAGGGCTTCGTCTCGGCCGAGGGTATTAAATGTTGTGTATAATTTTAGAATAGAGAAAAAGCAACAGGTTTTGTAATGTAAGCCTTTGCTTAGAATAAGATTTCGTATTTCGTGTATTGTTACAGTGTAGCTAGCGTTTGTATTGTATTAATATATGTATGTGTAGTAGTGTTGTGTTAATTAAAAGTAGATTTCCTTTTTATTTTAATTCGAGCCACCCTTATGGCGCGGCGCGGCGCGTTTTCAAACATACGGGCAGCATTCTTTAAAAGTGTTACGAGAAATCAAAAAGTCGTCCTCTTTCCAAAGGGGTCAACCACCCCACGTTGACTTTACACGTGTATCCCCATTCGAAGCAGCGGCGCGGTTGTAGAGTGGAGTTGGGAAGCGGGCGCGAGTAAGATCGACGATTTCGCTTGGGCGACTGTACGAGCCCTGGACGCGAGAAAACAAATCCAGCGGCCCAGCAGCAGTAGTGGGCAAAGGGGCGAACGCAAGCACCACCAGTACTTAGGTTGGCCGCATCACATCCACAACACTCAAGGTCTCCGCTTCTAGTGGTGGTGGAAGTGAGCAATAGCTGCGCGGACCGGGGTCGCGCCGGGGTCGAGTCGATTTTAGTTACTCAAAGGGTGTGCACCACTTGGGGGTACGCGACGCACACATCCCCTCGCTCTTCTTACACCCGCATCCCTTAAATTTTCAGTTTTTGGTGCATTGCATTGTGCGCTCCGACACTGACAAGGCAAATACGTGCTGCTCCTCCTCAATTTCGCAAGGACGGATCCGTCAGGAATTGCGTAAGTGGTTTAGAATTTTATTTCACGTTTCGCGCACACCCTCCTTTCCGATTCCGACGACCGCATGACATAATCACTATCGGACGCTACCTATACTTAACGATAATATTATTTATACATACATCATACACTTTGCAATATTATCTTACATCAATATTTTTTTATTTAATACCCTCATTATTTAAGCTGCCCTTCAAAAAAAAACAATCGAGCATGCGCCTTATTACAATTTTAATTAGCTACGCCTTTTTTTTAATATTTAATCATACATTTATTCAAAACAATTTTATTTATTGCCAATAATTGCACAAACAAGCTAAAATTACGATTAATTTACAACAATTTTAACAAGTTCATTAAAAACGTGTTAATCAAAACCAAATTAGTATTCAATTTTTTATTTTAAAAATTTATAAATAATGTACTAAAAATTACATTTTTTTTTATATTAAGTGATTTTTAAAATCAAAAAGAATATCAAAACTTCATATAAATAAAATTTTTAATTAATCTCAATTTATTAAAAAATAAAAATATTGAAGGAATTAATTTTTTTTTTCGATAAGTTAATTTAATTAAATAAAGAAAATATTACGGCCCAATTATTCAAAATAATTAATTTATTGCTTATATTTTTTTCAATATTTTTTTATGATTAAATTTTATTTTTTGTCATTAAAATATGTAATTAATTACTTTATTTTAAAATATGTGCCTAATTATTAATTTTAATATAAAACTAAAAAAAAATAAAAAAAATCCAAACTTTTTCCAAGTGATTTATGTTTTTTTATGAACATACAGGGTGTTCGAAAATTCGACCAATAACGATTACAGGGTTCAGAGCCACCTACTTTTTTTTTACTTTTTTCAAATCATTACTTTTTCATACTCTTCTTTTTTCAAAAATTCGTTACTTTTTTTATTTTTTATCTTTAAACGAAGAATATTTTAATCTCACAGTTATCAAAAAAGGCCAAAATTTAAAAATATTTTTTTATAAAAAACACCAAAAATAGAATAATAATTTTTATTGAAAATTACAAAAGTTGATGTTGATTCAATATAAATAATTTTTGAACAATTAATAATATGTAAATTTAGATGCGCAATATGTGTATACAGGGTGTTTGATAGCTCGATGCGTTAATTTAAGGAGGTGATGGGGATCTTAATAAAAGCACTTTATTGAAACTGAATTTATTGTTATACAGTGCTGACATAAAGTAAATCCCCCCCCCCCCCTGCTAACTTTTGAACGGTTATGTTTTCGATTCTTAAAATTTGTCAACTAAAGTATTTAATTGCGAACTTTCTAATAAAGGTATTTTTGATTTTGTGGAACTTCCGGTTATACCGAAAGTGGATGGCAACTTTCTTATTTTAAATGAAACACCCAGTACATTTTTGCATTTTTGTGTTCTCCATAAAAATACCATTAAATTGACCTAGCGTAGTGTGCTCTACTATTAATACTTTCGGAATTACGCCCATTTGAAAATCGCATTTTTATGCAACTTCATTTACACCGGAAGTTGGACCCAACTGCCTCAACTTCGTTTTTTTAAATGAAATATTTTGCAATTAAGTTAATAATATTAAATTTAAACAAAATTATGTTTAACCGTTGACGGTTTAACCTTAAGTTCATTAATTTTCCACTTCCAGTGTAAATAAAGTTGCATAAAAATGCGATTTCAATATTACTTGTAAACGAGATGTAAACGTTGTGTGTTACGGTTTTCTAGATATAGGATAAAATAATTTTTTTGTGATTTTTTGATAACTATAAATCTTATCAGATTTACATTGAATTAATGCTTAGTTAGTACTTCATATTTTTTGGATTTTTTTTTGGGTTATTTTTATTGTAGGGGGTGCTGAAATGGCAGGCCTTGTGAACCCTACAAAATATAAATACAAGTATACAAGGTGTCTCACTTTTTTTCTAGCAAAATTTTTTTTTTAGATAGTAAATGTCATTATGAACAAAAAAATTCCTATGAACTATTATGTTTTTTCGACTCCTTAAAAAGTTACAGCAATTTTAAAATTTCATAAATTTAATGATTTTTGTGGGTAAAAAAATGTTCAAAAAACCCAATTTGGCAAAGAAAAAATCCAAATAATAATTGATTTAAATAAAAAATACCGGGTGGAAATGAAACTAGAGTCACCCCTGGCATTTCTTTATTTATGAAAATAAAAAATTAGAATTTTAGTATCTTATATGATCTAAGAAAACAAATTTTATGGATCGAATAAATCTTTCATTTTACTTCCGGTTTATCAGGAAATGGCACCCACTTTCTTATTTTAAATGTAACCCCCTGATTTTTTCTACGTAAAATTAAACATTGGTTAGTTTTAAGTATGTTTATGTCAAAAAAAAATTTTTTTTCAAAACTTTAAGAAAAAATGTTGAATTTTTTTTTGGTAAAAAATTTGAGTAAAACCTACAAAAACTATTTTTAAATAATACAAATACGTAAAATAAATTGTAATTTATAAAATTTATTTCACCGTTCTTGAGATATTTTTTTTTTTAATTTTCAAGAAGCGTTTTTTGGAAATATCTTTACTTTTTTAAATGGGATAATATAAGAGCCACCCCCTAATTAAATAGAGGGTTTTTTTCTGGTTACTGTGATATCCCATATGTATGTTTAAAAATATTTTTTGTAGGTTTTACTCAAATTTTTTATCAAAAAATATTCAAATTTTTTTCTTAAAGTTTTGAAAAAAAATATTTTTTTATCATAAACATACTTAAAATTAATCAGTATTTGATTTTACGTAGAAAAAATCAAGGGGTTATATTTAAAATAAGAAAATGGATGCCATTTCCTGATAAACCGGAAGTAAAATTAAAAATTTATTCGATCCATAAGATTTGTTTTCTTAGATCATATAATATACTAAAATTTTAATTCTTTATTTCCATAAATAAAGAAATGCCAGGGATGGCCCTAGTTTCATTTCCACCCGGTATACAGGGTGATTCAAACCACCCGTGCCACCCATTTATCTCGTGAACGCGTTATCGCACATCACTAAAATAAAAAACTTAATTACCAAACTGAACCTAAAGAATCCATTGGTGAACTAATTTTTTTCCGGAACAACCCGGAACTATCCGAAACCGGAGGTAACTTTGATTTTTTAAATGGCAACATGGATCGAGTTTGGTATGGTTTCATAGGTCTTTTAAAAACAAATAACTTTTATTAAAATATTTTTTTAATATTTTCCATAGTTTAGAATTTATTCGAAAAACAAAAAAAAATTGTTAAAAAAAGTAAATATAAATTATTGCATATTTTGAAGAATTTTATAAATTTATAAACTCTTTCTACAAATTCTAATGTTTTATCAACTTTAAATATCATACTTGTCCATATTTCAACAAAAATTTTCAAAATATGCAATAATTATTATTTACTTTTTTTAACATTTTTTTTGTTTTTCTGATAAATTCTAAAGTATGGAAAATATTAAAAAAATATTTTAATAAAAGTTATTTGTTTTTGAAAGACCTATCAAATCATACCAAACTCGACCTATGTTGCCATTTAAGAAATCAAAGTTACCTCCGGTTCGGGATAGTTCCGGGTTGTTCCGGAAAAAAATAAGTTCACCAATGGATTCTTTTCGTTCACTTTGGTAATGAAGTTTTTTATTTTAGTGATGTGCGATAACGCGTTCTCGAGATAAATGCCTGGCACGGGTGGTGGTCTGAATCACCCTGTATAATATGAAAAAATATTATACAGGGTGTTCCACAAAAATCATGAAAATTTATCAATTTTAAAATTGCTGCAACTTTTAAGGAGTCGAAAAAACATAATAATTCATAGGAAATTTTTTGTTCAGAATGATATTTACTATCTAAAAAATTTTTTTGCTTGAAGAAAAGTGAGACACCCTGTATAAAATTCTACACTTAAATTCTACATCGAACAATTTGAAAAATTAAGTTTTAAACATACTATAATAACACTAATAATTTTGATCCAGTATTAAATTTAAATTTCACGGGAAATGACATCTACTTTCTTATTTTAAATGTTACACCCTATTTTTTTGTACTTTGTACTAAACATTGGTAAGTTCCAAGTATGTTAGTTTAAAAAAAATTGTTTCTGAACTTTCCAAAAAAAATTTGCATTTTTTTTTTGGTATTTTTTTTAATAAAATCTATTAAAACTACTCTTAAATAATTTAAATAGCTAAAATGAATTTTAAATTATGAAATTTATTTGGCCGTTTTTAAAAAAATAATTTTTACAATTTTTAAATGTTTTTTTTTGCAAATACCTTTATTGTTTCAAATGCCATGATAGTGGGGCGTCCCCCTATTTAGATAAAGAATTTTTTTCGGTTTACAGTGATACCCAAGATGTAGAATGTTTACTTACTTATTTATAAACAGCTGTTGATAAATTGATAAATTAGAAAGATTTAAAAAAAACGAGTACCTACATGTTAGGTATCACTGTCATAAAAAAACCTCTATCAAAATATCGTGCCATTTGAAAAAATAAATACATTTGCAAAAAAACGCGTTTTAAAAATTATAAAAATTAATTTCTCAAAAATTTATTTTACCTATTTAAATTATTTAAGAGTAGTTTTAATAGATTTTACTAAAAAAAAATTACCAAAAAAAATTCAAAATTTTTTTTGAAAGTTCAGAATAAATTTTTTTTTACTAATATACTTGGAACTTACCAAGTTTTAATAATAAGTACAAAAAAATAGGATCATTTAAAATAAGAAAGTTGATGTAAATTCCGGTAAAACCGAAAGTGAAATTGAATTTTTTTTTTAGTTTTTTTTGCATTTTCTTATTTCATATAAAATACTAAAATTTCAATTTTTTATTTTTATAAATAAGAAATTACAGAACTGACCCTAGTTTCGTAGACACCCGGTATACTGTATACATCAAAATTGGATTTCTTTGAAATTTTATAAAACTTAAAATGCTCTTTCTAATTTTTGAAATATTAAAAACTAGGGACTAAAATCGTTATTTTTAAAATAAACGAGCTTCATTAAAATTGTGAATTTTTTTTGGGAATTTTCAAAACAGGATTTTTAATTAATAACTGGGATTTTTTAAATTTTAAAATAGTCCTCATTTTTCAGAACCAAATCAAGTTGTCATCATAATTTCGCTTTTTTTAAATATTATTTCCCATTTGACGTTGGACTGTATGGGTATCTTTATTATTATTTGAGATAGAAAGTCAGTTAAATGTACAAAGTATTAAAGATTTTTTCGAAAATTAATAATTCATTTATAAAAAATTTGAATATCGCATCTTTCCAACGCTATCTTGAAAAAAACACTAAAATGCGATTTTTAAAATATGGCTATAACTTCTATATTTTCTGTGGTACCAAAAAAGTTTTTGACATAATACAGACAATTTTTGTGTACAATGCAGTAAAATAAATGAATATTTTTTTTCGCTAACGGATGACCGGAAATGAACAAAACTTATTTTTTTTCTTATGGCAGCCATATTGGATTTAAACATATTCGGAATCAGTATATTTTTCTGAGTAATTTGGTATACCATATGTCATATTAAAAAAAAATAAAATTATTTGATTTTACAAACTTTGAGAGATGTAAATTGTCAATAACATACATGTAACTATTTAAAATAATAAATGTAAAATAAATCTTAACACATATGTATTGACAGTTTACATCTATTCAAGGCCATTTTTGGTTAGTAAACTAAAATTATTTCTATTTTTCTTAAAATATTACATATGATATACCAAATTACTCAGAAAAATACACTAATTCCGAATATGTGTAAATCCAATATGGCTGCCATAAGAAAAAAATAAGTTTGGTTCATTTCCCGTCAATCCGTTGGCGAAAAAAAATATTCATTTGTTTTACTGCATTATACATAAAAATTGTCTGTATTAAGTCAAAAAATTTTTTGGTACCACCGAAAATAACGAAATTATAGCCAAATTTTGAAAATCGCATTTTCTTGTTTTTTCAAGATAGCGTTGGAACGATGCGATATTGAAATTTTTTGTAAATGAATTATTAATATTCTCTAATACTTTGTCCATTTAACCGACTTTCTTTCTCCAATAATAACAAAGATACCCATACAATCCAACGTCAAATGGGACACCCTGTATATCGTGAAAATCTATACCAAAATTTGGACGCAAATCCGACCCTGGAGAGTTTATTAGAATGATCCAGAAATCAACTTTTTTCTGAAAAATTTAAAATTTCAAGACTCCAAAGTGGGATTTTAAAAACAACAAAATTTTTTAAATTAACGAAATGATTTTTTTAATTCCAATTTTAGGACGGTGCCCCAAATAATTTATATGTATAAATAATTTTCTGGTTTAAAAATAAATTTTTAAAAAATGTGAAGTTTACACTAAGATTTTTTCGGAAAAACATGAAAGTTATGTATTTAAATTAACGAAACGATCACAAACATTTTTTATTTGAATTTTTAATAATATAGCGTTTACATAGATTATTTTGAAAAAAATATTAAAATTAACGAAAGAGGGACAAACTTTTAAATTCTAATTTTAGAAGTGAACAATGAAAATTTCTGTAATTTAAAAAAAAAGTGGTTTTTATACAGTGCGGACATAAAGTGGCTGGCAACTTTCTTATTTTAAATGGAACATCTAGTATATTTAAGCATTTTCGGGTTCTCCATAAAAATACCATTAATTTGACCTAGCCTAGTGTGGTCTACGATTAATACTTTCGGAATTACGTCCTTTCGAAAAATCGCATTTTTATGCAACTTCATTTACACCAGAAGTGGAAAATTATCGAACTTAAGGTTAAACATAATTTTGTTTAAATTTAATATTATTAACTTAATTGCAAAATATTTCATTTAAAAAAACGAAGTTGGGGCAGTTGGGTCCAACTTCCGGTGTAAATGAAGTTGCATAAAAATGCGATTTTCAAATGGGCGTAATTCCGAAAGTATTAATCCTAGACCACACTATGCTAGGTCTATTTAATAGTATTTTTATGGAGAACACGAAAATGCAAAAATATACTGGATGTTCCATTTAAAATAAGAAAGTTGCTATCCACTTCCGGTATAACCGGAAGTTCCACAAAATCAAAAATACCTTTATTAGAAAGTTCGTAATTAAATACTTTAGTGGACAAATTTTAAGAATCGAAAACATAACCGTTCAAAAGTTAGCAAGGTGGGGGGGAGGGGGGGGTACTTTCTTTATGTCCGCACTGTATAAAAACATGCTTATTGGGTTGCGTATCAAGTACGTGTTAGTTGAATTGCATGAAATTATTGTTTTTTATTTAGATTAATAAATCGTGCTTTATTTCAAAAAAATAAAGTTTACTCGTTATTTTATTACTGATTAATTAGTGAGAAAAGAAATAATTTATCGAGTGACTTTTATTACAGCCCATTGTTTGGTATAATGTTATCCTTGAGTTTACCCGTGTTTTGATAGGTAATCAAGTCTTAAAAACAAGTTTAAACATTAATCCTAATCGTTTCAATCAATATTGATTTTTGATAAAACCCGTAGCGCGCTGCGGGTTAATAAAACATCCTTTCGCCCTTATTTATCGTGGAATAAAGAATGGGGAGCGTTAATAAGGTTTTATTAAGTTAAGAAGATAATCTCGAATTTCCGCAACTGTAACCCCTTTGTAACTTGGCGAATCACGAAACTTATCTTATAGCAAATATTTATTATAAATTTTGGTGCGTTGTGCTTGAATAACGGAACAAGAATTATTTAGGAATTACAAGCAACAAGGAATATCCGGGGACGGGGAAAAGAATATTCAGCGGTTGAGCGGCGCGCGTTTTGAATTGGTCGCGGTTAAAAGTCGACGGTCACCCCGAGCAACCCCGATCGCTGCCGAACCCGCGCCACACTTGGCCAGATTGCTGACATGGCGTCGTGAATAAAGTTTGTGGTGCGATTTTACAGTGCTCGAAGGGGGTACAACCCTTTAAAACAAATCCAGCACTCGCAAAATAAGGTACAGTGATTATAATTAATAGCTCGCGAGTTAAATTAATGGGATTTAACCCCGATTGAATTTTTTATGTCTGTGGTTGTGTAGCAGGAAGTCACGATTCGCTTGCTTACCCTGCAATAATCAATAAATTTCTCGCGATCAATATGATGTGATTTTAGTGAATTTTATTTTATAATTACGCGGTGGTTGCTTGTAATTACATGTTTATTTTTGTGTGTTATTAAAAGTGTAAATAGGTAGGAATGTAGTTGTTTCGTAGGCGGGGTGATCTTTCGTAAACTAAACACGGTTGCTCGTCGTGAAAATGGCGGAAGGTCGTGCTCATTTTACAGGGTTGCTTCGCTCCGCGGTGGAATTTTATTTAACACGTGCACTTTACATGTTCGGGGTTTTTTAAACACATTAGTAACGTGATGTAATCTTGGGTTGGGTGCTATGGGCATTTCTTGATTTGTTGCTGCTACAAGACCGTAAACCGTAATGCACCTGTTCGATTCAAGACCTTGGAATTTAAATATTTCATAACTTGTTATAAACAATTATCGACGCTTTTTTAACCTAAAATTACTCCCACCAACACAACGTAAACACACATTTTGAGGTTATGATTAATTTAACCTTAAAAATCTCATTAATTAAATAATTAAAATAATGTGCGTATCACATTAATACCGTAATAAACACCAAATAACCCTAAAACTCGCTGTAATAACTGGATAGCATTTAATTAACTCGTAATTATTAATTATTGATTAAATTAATTATCAAATATAAACATAACCTCAAATAATACCTCAAGTAATTTTACGCTATTTTACTGATAAAATCTCAATTTAATTAAAACTCAATTCGATTAAATCATCGTTAAATTTCCTTTATTAATTTTTTAATTATTTTAAATCAATTATTTTAATAAATACCAACCTTTAAAAATAAAATTTACTGGTATAGCTTAAAGAAATAAATAAATGAATGAATACCAGTAATTTATTCATTTTATGCAATATATAATTATTTAAATTAATTAATTCAAACATTATTACCTACTATTATCTTAATCATTTAAATCTAATTAGCTGAAATACCAAAGATAACTTAAAAATTATTAACCTTGAGCAGGCAACCCCATTTACTTGCCGCGCGTGTATGTTTGGTGGCATAACCGCATAACCGCATGATTAAATAATTTAATAATTTTTGTAAGAAAATGTTGTATTAATTTTTATAAATGGGTAAATGAATGCATATTTGAATAAATCATATGTTTAGAAAAATGTAAAAAAAAAAATTAGAAAAAATTGGTCACATGAGTTTTAGCAAATTCCGAGTCGTGTTATATAAAATCGATCAAATTAAAGAAGGAAAGTCAATGTCATTGTACTCATATTGTCTACTATGAATCATGCTGCTTTTCTCCGTAAAAATAGGTATACAGGGTGGTCACTCTTATGGTGCACACCATTGAGATCTTGTAAACCTATAGAGTTAAAAAGTTGCTTAAATTAGAAAAAAGTTGCCCCTTTTCAAACTCCCTTAGAATCTATTTAGAAATCCTAGATATCTTGCTGTAGTCCTGAAATACAGGGTGAGCTAAAATGATTGTGGTCAATTGAATTTTCCCGCCTAAAAATCGGGGGAATTTGTTTGTTTCAAGTTCATAGTAACACCAAATCATGTCAAAATTATAACAAAGTAACTAGACGGCTTAGGTCAAATTTTTAGCGTTGTGTCAAAACTTTGGATCTTTGTATTTAGTTATTGTGCCTTCTGCTTCATAAACAACAGTTTTTATCAAGACTAATTTGCGTAAATCTTTGTTTTGTGTTACCATCTGCCTTGAAAATGAAAGTCATAATTTTCAACATTTGACATTTGTTGTAAAATTCGAGAGCCAATTCTAGGTTTTTTATTTTCAAAAACACAAAACCTTAATAAATAATTAAAATTTGTAATTTGTTTAGAATTCTTGATTTATTATGATTATTATATTCATTTTGAAAAAAATATTTGCTACGCCATTGGTTTACTAGGGGGTTTTCTTTTTAAATTTGTAGTTGTACCAACCTGCACGTTTGGTTGCCTACATATCAAACCACAATCATTTCAGCTCACCCTGTATCATGAAAAATCAGAAACTTCGAATTTTCGTTTTCCTTCCATATTTTTGTAATCGCTAAACTTTTTCGATTGTAATTTGGCACTTTTACATAATTTGACATTCTCTATCGATTGGCATTGAGAAAATAATTTAGGTTAACTAGATTTCATTTATTTTAAACCAACTTTTGATTTTCTTATGGGCGCGATATTTGATTTTTATACCATTGGATAGAGAAAAAAAATACAATTTAAATGATGTAACACATTGTTCTTTTATTTTAATTAAAAAAAAAAATTGAAAAAAAATATTAAATTTTTATTTACAAAATCAAGTTGGCATAAATATCTGTTTATTTTTAAATAAAATAACAAAATTATTCTTTTGTTAGTTTATGCCAACTTGATTTTGTAAATAAAAATTTAATATTTTTTTTCAATTTTTTTTTAATTGAAAGTCTGAAATGTTTTGCATGTATTGGTCATATCGTCAAAATAGTTTAAAAATTGACAAAATTATTGAAGAATTTTTACTTACTTTTTAATGTCTTTGTACGTCAGATAATGCTTGAGGTTTTCTACCAATTTTCGTAAATTGTCAATTTACGTTCCTATGTGCACTATTAGTTGGAAAATAAGCACAAAATTTTTAATAACTTTCTGTTTTTTTATATTTTCGTGTACCCTTATTTAATGTTTAACATTTTTCATTTACTAATAATTCCTAATGTCAACGATATAACTTTGAAATTGTGGTCGTAAATTTTGTGTTATTTTTTGCATATTATTTCCACCTTTGTTTCAAATTCCTATAATAAATTGAGACAGTTTTTCAATTTTGAAAGTGATTTATTTTTATTTTTAAATTTCAATCTTTTTTGGATTGCATGCGTTTTTATTTATAAAGTCTTGCCCCAACCTTGAAGTTCCATCGTCAAATTCTTTTAGAAAATTGACAAAAATAAAATCAACCTTATTAATTATCACAACGCAGCAAGTATATAGTTATTAAATGATTGTAAATATTTTGTTTCCAATTATTAAAATGTGCGTATTTAAAAATAACAATTAACATTTTTGTCATATGGATCTTCTTATTCATTAAATATTCAGTCCATCAGAAGCACTTGTTCAATTAAATTTGCTATTAATAACAATTAAGTAAATGACAACATCACACCAAACTTTTACCCACTTTAATTTTTTGATTTCGAATTTTATGCGTTGAATTTATTAAAAGACATGATGCTACTGATTACTATTTCCTAAAAAAGACCCGAACATAATTTCTTGTAAAATATGTTTTACTTGCTTCAAATATTAATTTTAGCAGAAGGAAACGTGATTCGAATTTCATGACTTTTTGTGCAATTCTTTGAAATTACATGCACACTTATTGTAATGTTTTGATTTATTTTAATATTTAGAATTTTATTAGTGTCATATTTTTTCGCGGCATTATTTTATTATCTCTATTGGGTTAGGCATTCACCTTTTGGCTAATACATATTTTTTTTTGTTTATAGAAATATCTTATAATCCTGTTGGCACCAATGAGTATAACTTATCACTAACAGAGCCGTAATTTGGGAAAAACGTTACCTGCTCCTACAAAAATGTCTACCCAACGTTTCTGTCTGCGATGGAACAACCATCAGTCGAATCTCCTGTCCGTATTCGACCAACTCCTCCACGAAGAGAGTTTCGTTGACGTGACCTTAGCCGTAGATGGCCAACTTCTGAGAGCACACAAAATGGTTTTATCAGCATGCAGTCCGTACTTCCAAGCCCTCTTCGTGAACCACCCCGACAAGCACCCCATTGTAATATTAAAAGATGTACCTTATCTCGACATGAAGAATCTCCTGGACTTCATGTACCGAGGCGAAGTTTCCGTAGATCAGGACCGTTTAACAGCATTTCTCAGGGTGGCCGAAAGTTTAAGGATAAAAGGGTTAACGGAGGTTAACGAGGAAAAATGTGACTCAATCACCTCGACACTCACACAGAGTCAAGTAAATTCAAGTTTACAACAGTTTCAACAAAAGCTGCAACCACAGAAAAGGTTCAACGCTTTTAATATGTTAGGAAATGCTTTGCTGCAGCCTAAGAGAAAACGGGGACGGCCGAGGAAGTTATCAGGGAGCTCGAATGGGACACCTGGTGCTGATGATTTTGATAAGAGTGATAGTCTTGTGCAGGGAAGTCCTGAGATGTTGGAGGTCAAGATGGGTATGGACGGGTTTTCGGGAAATAATTCGGATTCAAATAGTGTTAATCATAAGGAGAAGGAGGATGATGATTTGAAGATAAAGAGTGAGGAGGTAGAGCAGGAACCTGTCGCTGGGACGTCCAAAGAGGAAGCTAATGCCAACGGAGGAGCCAAGAATGACGCAGAATTTCAAGCATCCGGTAAGTCCTCTTTTTTAAATTATAACTCAATATTTCTAAAAATTTTGAAAAACTTAAATCCAATTAATTGGAAAAGTAAACAATTCATCTTCTACTGATAAACAAATAATATCAAATTTAAACAAAAAAATGTGGATAGGTATTTTGGTTAATTTTTTTGATCAAAAACCTATACTTCTAATAATTTCTGGAAAAGGAAATAATTTGGAATATTATTGGTAATTGCGCTTTATTTTTTTTAAATCAATTGTAAAATTACAGAAATTGTCTGAAACAAATTAAAATTCAATTTTAATTAAAAATTTCAATAAAAAATTTGATTTTTTAATTTAAGATTATGCAATTTTTTTAATCTGATTTTTAAACAATGCAGTTGTATTCTTCAGGATTTTTTATAGTAGTTTGAGCAGAACAATTACAAATTATAAAAATCGCTTTGTGTCGCACATAAATTAAGTTCCATGAGCGTAGTTCAAGTTAAAAATGTATTGTAGGATTTGGTTTGGTTGTCTTCACATTATAAACCAATTTTCAATATTTTTGTCGGGGAACATTTTTTTAAAATGGCGGATCTACTGAGTTATTTGTAAAAAACTGTTTTTTGTGTCCTTTTTTCCTAACCTCCGAGTTTCTTCAGAATCACAAAAAAATTTTTCGAAAAAATAGTGCCTACTTTTCAATAGATCAACGTCAACTCTTTGGAAAAAATGTCAAAAAAATTTTATATGTAAATGGTTTTGAAGTTGTTTTTTTTTAGTTTCATAAAACAGATTTTTTTGTTTTTTGCACCTGGGACCGTATTTTGGGAATGGCTCTGCTGTATTTTTCCAAAATATTCCAAAAATCCGTTAATCACCTTTCTTTATTAGTATTGTTTAATTATTTTTCCGCCTCGAAATCTCGTTGAGGATAAATAAAAAATACAAAATTTCTGAAAAATCATTACTTCTCTGGAACTTCAAATAAGTTTAAAAATCCCTATACGTGGAGACAAGTCTAGACACGTAGAGAATCTATATACATATTTTATGTCGAAATCTTTAAAATTGACGTCACACAAAATAAATCAAAATGGCTGACCAAGAGTTATTTCAATTTTATTACTTTAAGCCAAAATAAAATCGTTCTGTGCGAGATTTTAAAAATTTTGTTCCTTTTGTACATTGAAAAATCTACATCGAATTCGCATTTTAAAGTTTTCATGCTTAAAATGAGCCTTGAAAACGACCTCTGATTTTTTGTCCCGTTTTTTTTTGTCAATTTTAAAACTAACCCTCAAACTATTTATTTTTCTTCAAAATAAATTTTGTTCCCCTCTAAAACCTCTTCAGGGTCCTATTCAGGGCTAAAACAATAAACTTACGAAATTTCCAAAAATTGGCATACCTACATTGAATTACAGGTCTGAAGCTGCAAATTTAAAATCAGTTTGTTAATTTCCGAGTCGTGACAAAATAGAAGCTGAGATCGATCCTGGATTTTTGATCTGTTTTGGGTAATAGTAAAACTATCGGCGATAGACTTAATCAAAAATAATACTGTGTTGCTCAAAAATCTTTTCAATGTCAGATTCGGGGCCAAAACAAGAAAATCGCTACAAACTGGACAAAAAATATTTATATTTATAAATTATTGATGTCTTTTAATTTATTCCCACTCGAACGAATCAAAAATGAGTAACTTTTAGTTGATCTTTATCAAAAACAGTGTTTTTCTTTCTCGAACCAATAAAAAGTCTTAAGGGTGATGTAAAGCGATTTTTAGAATTTTCCGAATCTTAGCACTTATGAAAATCCTGAAAAATGCACCTTCCAAATTTTACTGAACTTTTGGTATTGTTTTACGTTCTCCTACCTACATCAGGTATGCGCAAAAGACTATAGAATCTGCAACTTAACCTCGTTCTATATTACCCTTAAATATTATACAGCTTGTCCCTAGATTTGCGCAATAATTCAAAGCGTAGAATTTGTTGCCCGCCGCGTCACGCCGCGCTTTATAAATCGTTGCATAATTCTAGAGACACTCTGTATAAAACATAGGTGTAAATTTTAATTATTTGTAATGAAAGTATGAAAGTTAAAATAAAAGTTGTAATAGTAAACATTAGTTATTATAGAATTGTAGCATGTGTTTGTTTTTGGAATAAGTGCGTCATAAAAGGGAAAAGCTATAGTGTTGCAGTGCTATCAAATTCTAAACTAAAATCATCTTAAGGTGAGTCAATTTATCATAAAAGGGGAAGAACTGTAAGGAATGAGCCAAACAAACGGTTGATTTTTGTAAATATCACTAACCAAATTTGCAGCGGCTTATTCCCTATAGCTTTTCCCGCGTGATTTAAAAATTGCGATCATTTTTATTTCATTACTTTTGTTTTTAGATGGCGATAAAGTCCGTTGTATAGATTTTACCTCCTCGCTGCACGATGAGTACAACCTGCCATACCAAGAAACCTCAGTCTCAGACGCCGATGATATAGATGATGATGATTTTGAGACTTTAGATGCTAAGGAGTTTTTCGATAATATTTACGAGAGTCAACCAAAGAAGATAAAAGGCATTCATAATCCCTATGATTTTGAGGAGGAAGGGTTTGATATTATAGTGGATGATCCTAATTTCACGAAGTATGAAAGGAGCAATAAGAAGATTTCTGATCCTGATAAATCAGCAAGGGATTTTTGTGTGCGTGAGAAGGATAATTTGTTTCGGTGCACTGTTTGCGACAGAATGTACACGCATATCAGTAACTTCTGCAGGCACTATATGACATCTCATAGGGTTGATGTCAAAATGTTCTCCTGTCCTGCTTGCGGGAAGGAGTTTACTCGCAAAGATAACATGCTTGCCCATCTTAAAATTATTCACAAGCAACAATTAGTGCCTTAAAGTATTTATACTCGCTGTTTTTGAGTGATGAATGTTATGAGTCGTGAAGGATAGGTTGCTAAAATATTCAAAAGGCCAAGTTTTTTTAGAGTTTTGAGAAATTAAAAAAATACTTTTATATACTATTGTAGGTGGAGATACGTAAAATATAAAAATTGTTCATGAAATTATATTATTTCTACTTAAGTTTGGCATAAAGCTTTAAAAATTCACTTTTTGAATATTTATCAAGCATCGAAGGGAAGGTTGAATTTTTCAATGATCGGGTCCTATCATCGTGCTTTCAATTTAACCCGCGGTATATTTAAGTACATTTACAAATTTTTTATCCAAAGAATGTAATATTTTTATAGATATTTTTATTGTAAGGTTATATCGTTGTTTAAATTTAATCAAAGAGTTATTATTGTATTAAATAATTAAGTAGTTAAGGTAAGCCTAAAATTTGTTGATTTTATAAATTTCACTTTGTAAGTTTATTTGAGAATTTCTTTAGTTTGAGTTGGTAATACTGCTCGAGTGGTTCTGGTGATTTTATTTTATGGAACTTCCCTTAAGTTTTTCTTTGAAACAACTAGAAAATTAGTAAATTTAATTTTTTATAATGACTTATTTTTATACAAACGATACTTAAGTGCCTTTACTCTTTACTAAACTAAAAACAAACGATGCTCATAATAATTATTAAATATTTTTGGTTCTTACAATAATTCTATTCTACTCGGCTTATTTTATTTATTTTTTCATTTAATTTCATAAAAAAAGGTGCCTTAAAATGTGATGTTTAAACTATTTTTAAAGTCCAATAACCACTATTTGGTATTATGTATCTTTGTTCTTTTTACTGATTTTAGTACAAAATCACAAGCTACCATTGTCAAACCTTTTCTCCAATTCGGATATCAAAAAACTTCCAAACTAAAGATAAAAACATGATTTTCCGAAATCTTGTTATCCAAATAATTATAAAATCTCATTACACGATTCATATTTAATTATGAAATTAACAAAGTTCATTCTTTTTAAGGATTTTAATGAGTTTATAATCAAATCAAAAATTAACAGTTTGAACTGAAATTTTAAATCTCGGTGTTTCAGATTTACCGAAAAAGACTAATTTATTAAAAAAAGTAATTATTTGTTTCAAATGTTTTACACTTTCTTGAATTGAGGCCAGATTATTCTTTAAAGAAAATGCTTCCTTATTAGTACATTTAGTTGATGCAACCAGTTTTGCTATCACTTGAATAATTGATACTTCTGCCCACGTTTATAGATTTTTTACTTTATGCCAAGATCTTGCTTCAAACCCATTTGCAAGAAAATTGCTTTAATCTACAAAAAATCGGTTTACATATTTTGATATTTGGGGTATGAAAATCGATATCTACATAAGTCAAGAAGAGGTTTTTGATAAAAATTGTACCTACAGAAAAGTGTTCGCTACTATTTTTATATTACTTGATTTCATTTATTTGAAGTTCATAAAAAAATTCATACTTTTTTACAAATCACAAAAGTTATTTTAATATTTTTGTGATTTATACAATAAATAAAAACATTTCTTCAACATAATTTATTTATTTAATTATAAAAAAAAAGATGAAGAAAATAATTGTTTGTTTAAATTAGATACATCTACAATGAATTGTTAAATTGAACAAAAAAATGTTAAGTTTACTAATTTATTATAAAATCATGTTTTAAGCCGATATACTTCGGATTTGTTCCATTACGCTTATGAAATTTATAAAATGTAATATTTTAGGAAACGACTGTGAGCTATAAATCTTCAAATATACATTAAATTATTGGAAATAATAATAATAATGTTTTTACAATCATACCAACTATTAAATATAATAAAGAACTTGTGATACAAATAGTTTCAATACTAATTATAAGTTTAAACATAAATATATTATGATTGTCGTAAATAATAAATAATTATATACTTTTTACTATTAAAATAGTCAATAGTTTGTTAACTGAAATTTTTAAAAACAAAAGTCTGAATATATTGTATATTAATAAAATAGAAGTTGTTTTTTTATTTATTTATAACATGTTTTCTTTTTTACTAATTTTAATCAAGTTATTTTATTAATTTTGGTAATTCAGTAAATAACCTTAAAATTTGATATATATGGAGAGAAGATGGAATTAAAATATGTTTTTAAATCGATAAAGTTTTAAATTTAAGAAATATAATTAAAAAATTATTATTTTTTTTTTAATATAAAAAAGAACACGTTTTTGAAAACTTGTGTGAATTGTAATTTTGTAAAAATGTTGATATAAAATTACATTTCATTCCATGAAGAAGATTTTTGGACATTAAAATATAAAAATTCTGCACCCAATTAAAAAAGTATAATTTTTTGTTCTTTAAAAAGTAATCTATTCTTTTATAAGGGTCTACTTACCTTATAAGGCTGAATTGAACAAAAAGGCCGATGCAGACAAAAGGTCTAAAAATCAGCCGAACGACAAATAGCCAAAGCTGAATTAATCAAACCAGAAAGGTGAAACTAAGGATAGTATGAAAAAAATTCAAATAACCGAGTTTTTTTTAAATACATTTTTGTTTCTCTAATTTCACCTTTTTTTGTTTGGCATTTTCTTCTCTAAATCTTAACAGACATGCATATTTCAAAATACAGGTAAACGTCGTTTTGCGCCGGTTCGATTTACGCCGATTCACAATTACGCCGATTGGTACCGGCGTGGGATTTTCCGAGTTAGTTTTCGTTTTGTTTTTAAGAAAAATAAAAAGATATGATTATATTTAATTTGTAGTTTCATTATGGGCGACAATAGTGATTCAGAACCCAAACATTGTGCAAAAAAAGCACGAAAAATGTGTGTTCATTGTACGCCGATTTTTTTTACGCCGGTGTCTCGTAACGGAACCCAGGCGTAAAGCGACGTTTACCTGTACAAATATTTATTTAGAATTTCATGAAAAATTAAGTAAACCAAATCTGTATTTCTAATTTATTATATAAAAACGTTTTAGGCTTTGGGTTTTTTTTTAATTTTCGCCATTAGAAATAAATTTTAATATAATTTTAGGTATACTGAGTTTATATTTTATTAAAAATCTACAATTTTTTTCATGATACAGCTATAAAAAAATTATTGGCATTTTTTTAATTTGTTATTTTTGAAAAATTCAATACTGAAAAAAAAACAACCCCTTTCCGATGATTTGCCATGATGTACGTTTTTTCATTATTAAAAATAATGCATTTAATTTTTGGTTTGTATCTTGTAAAAATAAAAATAAAATAATTCATTTTATCATTTATTGAAAATTTCATTAAAAATACAGGGTGTCCCAAAATTCAGTTTACAGGCCATATCTCCGTTAGTTAAAGAGATAGAAAATCAAATCAATAAAAGCTTTTAATGGCATCAAATTGACATTCCAATTCTATTCTTAAAATATTATTGGCTTGACCAACCTTAAGAAGGAATCATCAACTTTTTTTCAAATGGCACCCCCTACTTTTCTAAACAGAAATGGGATCTCAACTTTATACCGAAGTGCCTGTAAACTGTATATTTACATTTAATGTTTTTTGTTTAATATGTATTAGCAATATCAATAAAACATGATTACTGTCCAATTTTTAACGAGATAATATTGAAATATGCATTTTAAAATCAATCTGTTGGAAATTAAAATATTTCTTTATTAAATATTTTAGTGATTTCTATTGAACATTGATTTTGTCAACTTAAATATTTTGAAATTAATGAAATACAACGAAATTTATCAAATTTTAAGGTAATATTTTTCTTTTATTTATTTTTTTTAAAGTTAAACAAAAAAATGTTTTTGTTATGTTTTATTACTTTGCGATATTTATACTAATACTTTACATGCTCACCCAAATGAAAGGATTTAAGAAGAGGTAATAATTATTTTTTTAAACATAAACTACCTTATTTGTTGTTATAATTATTTTTTTGTTAGATTGAGCTTAAATACGCCTTGCTAGGAAAAGCAAACACAATTTTTTATCCAAATATTCCGCAACAATCACTTTTTTTTTTTAATTTATCTGTATTTAGTGAATGTACGTAGGTTTTAGCTAGAGTATTTTTAGCTAAATGTAATAGAATGGGTGTTCATTATTTATTGCAGCATACATGTATATTGTTTGGTATTCAAAAGTAAATTTCATCGATAAATAAAGTGTAAAATT
This sequence comes from Stenus bimaculatus, assembly GCA_963971135.1. NCBI lineage: Eukaryota > Metazoa > Arthropoda > Insecta > Coleoptera > Staphylinidae > Stenus > Stenus bimaculatus. Next base: position 15,911,169 of record OZ020180.1, on the reverse strand, counting down.
TATAAAATTTTAAGCGCTGCACTATAATTTTTTTTTTTTTTCTTATACGATATGCTTAAATAAATTGATTTAACGTAGCCATATTTTTCATGCATAATGGTTGGCATATTCTACGATTACAATGAAAAGTTTATGCGGTTTCCATGAAAAATTGTGCCAAAATTTGGTACTATTATTAATGGACACCTTGTAAGTATAAATCAAATTTTTAGATTCGAAACTTGTTTTTGTTGGAAGCATTGGGCGACATGTGATAAATTCTTCGTAGTCAAGTTTTTTGAAACTTTTTTATCCAGTACATTGAAGCTAGATTAATAATGAACACCAAATATTGCAAGTTACTTTGATATGTTTATTTTTTTATTTCGATGCTTACTATGTACTTTTATTTATTAGTCTTGTATTTTTAGTTGAAAACTTATGATTGTTTATTTTTTCAGATTCTCCAATAACCCAGCAATTATTAACCCCGAAGATGGAATTGAATGAATTATCGCAGCCTCCAAATTCCGACCTGAATGCATCTGACAATATAAATAACAATACATTAACAACCCCATCGACAAGCACAATTCCACAAACCCCAATGTCCGCGCCCTCTGGCCGGCAACCTGTGAAACGAAGAGCGCGCCGCAGGGCGACATCACAGAGCCAAGACCCCGCAGAGCAGTTAACAGAGATGAGCGTGCGCGGTTTAAACCTATTCCGTTATGCGTCAATTAACGAGGGAGTCTATCATTGCACAGAGTGCGCAAAAGTTGATGTTCAAAAAACATTCAAAAATAAGTATAGTTTCCAGCGGCACGCGTTCTTGTATCACGAAGGGCAGCAGAGAAAAGTCTTCCCTTGTCCGGTGTGCCAAAAGGAATTCTCGAGACCTGATAAAATGAAGAACCACATGAAAACGGTGCACGACTGTTTTATGCCAAAAGATTGCGTTTTCCCCATGGGGTTTTTTCTCCCCCCATAAAAACAAAAGCTTTAAATTTAGACATAATTGCGCAGGTACCCAATAAATTGAATTGAGGATTGATTTCGTACTTGGTGCTACGATTAAATATTTTGTGTATTTATTAAAATTAAAAAAAAAAGTCTAAACTTTAGTTTTGAGAATAATTTTACAAGAATAAACATTTCTTTTTAAAAAGCTTATCGAGCTTAACATTGTAAATATATACATACATATTATATTATAAATATATTATATAAAAAATACATGAATATATTTTTAATAAATATTAAATCAAGTACAATCAAAATTAAACTATAAGTAAGTAATATTATAAATATTTAGTTGATGTGATTAACCATTTATTATATGTGGTTAAAAAAACCTTTTTTAAAAAAGGAATCTGCCTAGCAGTTTTAATTTAAAGGTGAACCCTCGAAAAAATTGTTTTAGTTGTTTTTAATCGTTAATATGGTTTGGATTATAATTATATTAGGGGTAACGCAAATATTTCTATAGAATAGATAAAAAATACACGTTTTTAATGTTTATAACAAATTGTAGTTTATTAATTACTTTATGCAAACATATTTAGTTTAAAAAATTATTACTATTTTTATTAATTAATAAGGATGTTATTACTATTATAATCAATCTGCACACATTATTTTTATAAAATTAAATTTTATTGTTATAACAAGGCCGGATTAATGCGCACAAGATGTAACATAATGTATTTAATGAGGGTGTTGGGTTTGATAAAAAAGTAGGACGACGCCTTTAATTTTTATCTTCTACAGTCGAGCCTTTTATTTTTTTGATCAATTTTTTCTAATTTTTTCTAATTATTATATTATCATTAACATTAATTAATATTAATATTTTCACCAAAAAACTGCTTTAAATTGTAATTTATTTTGTATTGTAATGTTTATTTCTATTTTGTTTTTTTTATAATTTTCTGGTGTTTTTAGTACTTTAGTACTAGGCTATGGCCAGTTTAATCGCAGCTCTTCCAACACAGCAAAAATATAAATACATGCTATTTACATTGAATTAAGTGCAATTAATAACATAGTAAATTTATATACTAACACTGTTACATTTATTATATTATACATAAATATTTTTTGAGACATTTGTTATTATTGTATAATCCTACGATTTTGATAATAATATTTAAACTAAAAGTTTAAATTGATTATACGAAAGGCAAATAACACTCGAAAGATATTTTATTATTTGTTGTTAATACAATATAATTTTATACTTTACATTGCAGCGTAAATGAAAATATATTAACACAGGCACGTTTTTATTATAAATAACTCTTTGTATAAATAAATGTTTTGTGATCAAATTGCAATTATATTATTCATTCTTTGTTTTTTTAATTATTATTTATTTTATTACATCAGAATAGTTTATGACTCTTGAACACTTGTAGCATTTAAGAACGACTTGTAGTTTTCTTGTTAAAATTTGTTTGTATGTTTATTTTGACTTTTGGTGCTGAAGCGACCCATTTTCTCTTTTTTTTTGTAGTCTTTCACAAAGTTTATTTCTTTAGAAGAATAAAAATTGTTTATGTAAATTTCGTTTATTAATAAATCTACCTCTAAATAAATTGAAGTTTTTATTTCTACATTTTTTATTAATAAACGCAAATCCAATTTTCAGAAAATAATTTTAAATAATTTTTTGATTATTTTTTTGTAGAATTTTACTTTTCTACGATTATGTACGATTTTGAATGTTTGTTGATTTAAACCTTACACATCGCTCTAAAAATTTCTTAAAATTTTACTTAATTTTTAGGACGCTGTAAAAAGTTACAAGTGTAAAACTCTTCGTTTATACCTTGCTTGCATTGGAAAAAAATATTATTTCAGTTAGGGGTGGATTTTACGATTGGGGGCCTTGAACTAAAACTTGCTATGGGGGTCCCTGGGTACTACAAAACTGATCCTTTCCTGGAAAATTAGTATTTATTTTTTAATTTTCTTAAGAAAAGTTTTAATTTTCCTTTTTAGTGGCCGCTATTAACCCTATTAGACCGTATATGTATAAATTCGCTCCTGTGCCGTATGAGTATTTGGTTTGAACCGTAGGCGTCGATTGATTGATATTAAAAGTTTCTGAAATATGTAACATTTTCTAAATTTCGCAACATCATTAATTTCTTGGTTTTCCTGTGTTTTTATTCATTTCTACTATAAGCACAGTAATGGTCTAATTATAAATTTATTTAATTTGGCTATTGATTATTAAAAACATTAACAATGAGATCATTCTAAATGTTTTTAATAAACAATTCGCATGTATGTCTAATTTTTTAAGCAATTATTTTGCTTGGTGTATGTGTATATTTCCTACATACATACAGGATGTCTCACTTTTTTTCCAGCAAATTTTTTTAGATAGTAAATGTCATTCTGAACAAAAATTTTCCTATGAACTATTATGTTTTTTCGACTCCCTAAAGAGTTACACCAATTTTAAAATTTCAAAAATTTAATGTTTTTTTGGGACAACTTGTATAAATTTCATTCCGTATTTTAAATACAGTCACTAATGTTCAAAAAATTCAATTTGGCAAAGAAAAAATCCAAATAATAATGGATTTAAATAAAAAAAAATATAATAAGATAGAATATTATACAGGGTGTTCCACAAAAATCATGAAATTTATCCATTTTAAAATTGCTGTAAAACTTTTTAAGAGCATTCCTTCCTTAACATTGTAAAGGCTATTTTGAGGTTTACTGGACTACTTCTACAGCCCTTGTAAATTATAATTTTAAAATAATTCTTTCAGAATTTAAAAATGCGATAATTAATCTCCAAAACGGCGCAAAGCTTTTTTTTTAAATTACACATTTTTTATAGTTCTTGTTTAAAAATGGCGTTTTTATGCAAAAGACATAATAGTTCATAGGAAATTTTTTGTTCAGAATGACATTTACTATCTAAAAAAATTTTTGCTGAAAAGAAGTGACATACCCTGTATACATATACAGGGTGTCCCAGCGTTGCGAGGAAGTAACATTACTCTAAAATGAAAAAAGATATCGACATGCGGTATTCGATAGAATGTACAATACTTTTAAGCGCTCTGTTTCTCAGTTTGGATATTAATATCTCCTAAACCATTGATAAGCGACCATACAAACATTATATCAATAGAAAGCTTGTAAAAAATGCCATCGATTGATGTTAAAATATACAGGGTGTTCCATTTGAAAATTTCGTTTAATTGTTCAATTTGCGTTTCATAAGAAACCGTTATAAAAAAATATTACAAATTTAAGTTTGACATGATAGTTGTAGACTAGACGATGTTGAAAAATTTTTGACAAAATTTCAATCCAATTGGTTCATCTGTTTTAGAGCAGTGATTTTTCAAAAATGGATCTTTTTTGGCTTAAATGGCAAATATCAGCAAAACGAGTGATGATAGACCAACAAAAGTTTATAGAAAGTATAATTATTTTTTGATAAGGAATCCAAAAATGTCACAAAATATACTGGGTGTAATATTTAAAAAAACATAACTTTGGTCCTCCATCTTGGAATGGCACCCGGTATATTACTAAAATATTTTTAAAATGTGCACTTAAAGGTATTGTATATTCTAAGGAAAACCGCATGTCGATATCTTTTTTCATTTTAGAGTAATGTTATTTCCCCGCAGCGCTGGGACACCCTGTACATATCTATGTACCTATATGTGTAGAAAATATGCCTAGTTATCATAAAGTATATAAATGGTCACTTTCGCAGTTCTGTCCTTTTGGCTTAGGATGTCTATTCGACTATAAATAATAATTATGTATATTTTTTCGGATTTAGTTGTTTCTCGTTCTTCAAATTTTTTTTTTGAAAAGTTTTAATTTTACTATTTAGGGACCCCCAATATGATAGAATGCCCTAGGCTACATCCCTATTAGACCGTATACATATAAATCCACCCCTGTGCCGTATGAGGTTATGGTTTGAACACTTACAAAAACAAAAATAGAAGAAATTGGTTTTCCTTGAAGGAAACTTAATTTATAGTATCTTATCGAAAATTCACATTTTTTTGATATTATTTAAGTATTTTCAAAATGTTCAGATTTCATATTTAAGTTTTAAAATAATAAAACATTGTTTGGTGTTATTTTAGCTATTTTATATTTTTCACAAATTCCAGTAGTCTTGAAGTTAAAGCGCACATTGGAGTGAACTATTATAGAATTTTAACATACTTGGAACTTCAATTTTTGGCTCCAGTTTTTAACCCTTATTTTTTATAGGATCAAAAAGCTGCTTTACTTTAATGTTGTCTTATTTTTTTATTTTCCTGCATAATTTTATTTGAATAACGTAGATTTTCATCAAAACAAAAAACAAAAATTGAACATATAAATGGGAAAAAAGCCAATAGTAATTTTATATATTTTGGCTAAAAACTATATAAAAATCCTGTAGATGTAACAAGTATTTTCTTTTTCAGATGAAAAACTAGACTTTTTAGAAAACAACCAAAACCACTCGAACCTTCTAAAAATCTCGGACTGCGTGACGTTGAAACTAATCCCACAAAACCCACGCCAAAAATCTGTGATCATAGAACGCATCGATTGCTCGGAAGACTCCCAAGAAGAAGATGTTGACGGTACAAGCATCCTCCCAAGCTTGCATTTTTTAGATGAAGATGCTCTCTGCGATAACTATGAAAAAAAGAAAAGCGAACTTCTCGAGTACGTCACTCAAAAAGATGGTAGCGTGGTTTGTAAACTCTGCGGGGAACTATTAGCTACTAGAACACACTGGTATAGACATAAATATAAAGTTCACGTTAACTCTATAGTCAATCCTGCCCCGTTACTTAAATGCAAGTTGTGTAACGTATTTTTTAAGAGTCGGAAGGGGTATTTGGGGCACGTGAATAGTAGACATGGGGAGGTTAGTGGGAGGAAGGAGCAGGAGCAGGAAATTTGTGTGCAGGAAGAGGAGGAAATGGTGGAGGTTACAAAGATTTGTAGGAAGAAAGAGGAGAAGAGTGGTAGTGATTGGCAGCAGGAAAGGATTAAAGAAGAAAAATTAGTGGCAGCGATTATTGATAGGGTAAAGAAGGAGTGCGAAGCTCAAGGTTCAGCTGTTACTAGAAGAGGATATACTAGAAGAAACACGGTGATGATGAATACCACGTAAGATATAAAAAATTTAATGTTTTTGAAAGAAAGTTTGATACTATTAGAGTTGATAATTTAAATTTTAATTTCTAGAGCAATATCAAACTTTTTTAGACTAACTACCTACCTGATTTAAGATTTAGGTAATATAAAAAGAATGCTAATTTTCTTTTTTTTTACTTGGGTTAAAATTTTGATTCTCGGTTTTTTATATCAAATTTTAATATCAAAAATTGAAATTTACCTATTCCAACTCCAAAACTTTCAACTTAACATTTTTTACTTTTTCAAATATTTTTGATTTTTTAAACTTACTCAATAAATTTTTTTGACGTATCAACATCCTAGATCTAAGATTTTCTATCATCTGGGATTTTATCAGGAAAATTAAGGATTTTTGAATTTTTCAAATAGGATTTAAGTACTTTAAAAATTTGGATTTTTTAAAGGTCTTTTTCTTTAACTTCATGAAACTTCCAAAATTGTTGTTTGAATAGCTTTGTTTCAATTGCAACCAATTTTTTTTAGAATTAAAAAAAATAACTACATAATTACGAATTTAGCTGAAGTTTTTTTTTAAAATATTATCAATAATTTTGTACCAAACTTTCATTTCCAGGAACTAAGGTTAATAAAAAACCAAAATATTTTCTGCATGTTAATAATAATAATTATTAACACAAAAGGCTCAATTTAAAAATATAACATAAAATTCAACACAAGGAAAGCTTTTCAAATATTTTTAGTTTTTTAAATTGATTACATATCATATTAAAAGTTGAGGATGAAAAATAATATTAAAAATCCAACTTCAACTTTTTTGTTGTTAAGTTGGAAAAATAGTGCCAAATGTAGTGTGCCAAAAAAACGGTTCTAATTTTTAACCAACAAAACTTCGATTGAAATTGTTAATTAGTAAGTAAATCAAGGTTTTATTTAGTTTAAGGTCGAAAATAAAGACAACTTAAAACAAAAAAGTAACTAAAAATTTGAAGAGTTTACTTTTGTTAATTTTAATGTACCTAATGATTTTATCGCAAATTGCGTTTCTGTAAAATTGATGTATAAATATTAATAAAAAAAAATACTAATACATTTTAACGGCGTGCTACCACTTCATCGACACTATTTTTTGGATTAGTTTCATCTACATAATCTAAAATTCATCGACATATTCATTAATATTCATCGACATTACAATTTCACTTTACGTCGACTGAACTTACCTTTTCTTTGACAAGGACGTTTCATTGACATTATTTTTTCATCGAAAACAAATTATTTCTTCGAAAATGTTGTTTCACAACCGTTACGTCGATTAAGACAACTTTTCAAAAGGTCCTGTCGATGATACGGTCTTATTGATAAAAGTTTGATTGAAGTAGTCTCGATAAAAGGTGGTGTTGATGAGTAATCGTCAATCAAGTCTTATTTTCAGTGCAACTGCCTTTTAGAAAAAAAGGTATGTTGATTAAACATGTTTTATCGATGAAATGACCTATTTTCGTTGACATAATGTATTCATCGACATCGACACACAGACGTTACATCCATAGGACCAAATAATTACATAAACGTTTCATCGGCACTTTTATTTTGTTTTTCGTCGGTAACATTTTTATCGGCACTTTAGACGATAGACAAAACCATCGACGAACCCAACTTTTCAAGAGCTTCAGTCGATCAAACCCTCTTCCGATCAAGTTGTATTTTCGAGGAAAATGGTCTTGCCGAAAAAAAAGGTATGTCGATGAAACAGGTTTTTATTAAATAATCGGTTTCTTCAACATAACCTATTAATCGGCACGACCGTTTTATCGACACAGGCGCTTTTTGTCGACAATAGTTTCACCGACAATGTTTTTTTAACGACAAACCATTTCATTGACTAAACCATTTCAACGACAATACTACTTTTTCAAAAATGTTGTCGAATAAGAAAACTTTTCAAAAGGTCGAGTCGATTAAACGGTTTTGTTGATTAAAACGTATGTGTCGATGAATAATCGTGTTGAACAAGTCATATTTTGGAAGAAAAGGTATGTCGATGAAACGGTTGTGCCAATCAAATGGTAAGTATAGTGCCGATGAAAAGACTGTCGATAAGATTACATTGTCGAAAAAATGATCGAACGGTTGTCGATGATAAAGCAATGTCGATGAAATTGTATTATTGATGAAACGGTATCAACCCATTTTAACAAATATACATACATAAAAATATAACTAGGTAATTTAATTAACTTCGTACTACTTTTTAAAGTCTGAAAAGGTGATTTTATATACATAATTATAAATATTTAACTTAAATATACAACATAAATATTTTTAAATATTATATCTATTAATAATTATTTTTTACCTTTTTTATGTTATTTAATTAATATAAGAGGATAATAATAAAACATTTTAGTACAAAAATTAAAATTATGTGCCAAAAATATACAACTAAGTTATCTAAACAATTAATTTTTATAAGAAGCGTTTTTGTAATTATTTTAGGTTTTAACCACTAAGGTATTATTTCTTATTACCTCACAAGAATTTGGCTTAACATCTTAAGAAAAGTTTTACTAAAAATCCAAATTTTATGTAAAAGATAAATTTTGATTTATACAGGATATAACAAAAGTATGGAATAATCGATTATTTTCTTTTGAGAGTTAAAAAAAAGTTCAAGCTACACTTACACTAAAAAATAGACAGATTTTTTGTAATTTTTTTAGTTCAAGTATCACTTGTAGCTTATCTTCAACTGTAAAACCGGAATTCAGACAAAAGTTTTTTTATATTCCGATACATTTTTTGACGTTTTTATTTTTTTTTTCACTTTGTTTTTATTTTTTTGCTACGACAACGAACTTTTTTTTTAAATAGCAACCATATTTTTTTTTCTATTTTCAAAAATTTCGTATTTTTCTAATATCATGATATTTATTTCAATAAGGAAATTAAAAATATTTAAAAAAATACTGTAGAAAAAAAAAAAACAATTTTCACTGAAACCAAAAAATACTATGATTATTCTTTAAATGTTTTTGTCATATTTATATTAAAAGTTTTTTCTTTATTGTGGATGTTTTTGATTTATTTGAGTATTTCTTTGCTTTTATTTTTCTAAAAATATTTTTTGTTGGAATAAAATATAGACATCATGATATTTTAAAACATGGTTGCTATAAAAACGCCAAAAAACTTGTCTTTTTTAGTAACTCTTTAAATTAAAAAAATAAATCGATTATTCCATACTTTTGTTACACCCTGTATATATGTATAAACAAAAATTTCTTGAGGTATGAGTAAAATTTTGAGGATTTTCCTGTAAAATATTTAACTAAATTTATTTCCTACTGTGATTGTATACTTATATTTTATACATTTCTAAACGTTTATTCAACAAATAATTTGTTTTTAAAATAGAATTTTAAAACTAAATAATTGTGAATGAATTTATGTAAAAAAGAGGAAGTGATGATGTATATTTTTATATAGTTCAATGTTTCTGTAAAGTTTTAAACATGAATAAAGAATAAACGTGCCAAATAAACATGTGAAATCGTTGTTTTATAAAATTATAAAAGTATATTATACTTTTTGACGTGTAAATAAAAATTGTAGTTCAATTTTAAACGTTTTATTTCACCAAACCATAAAAATATACAGGGTGTCCCATTTGACGTTGGACTGCATGGATATCTTTGTTATTATTGTAGATAGAAAGTCGGTTAAATGGACAAAGTAGTAGAGATTTTTTCGAATATTAATAATTCATTTACAAGAAATTTGAATATCGCATCGTTCCAACGCTATCTTGAAAAAACAAGAAAATGCGATTTTCAAAATATGGCTATAACTTCGTTATTTTCGGTGGTTCCAAAAAAATTATTAGACTTTATACAGACAATTTTTGTGTACAATGCAGTAAAACAAATGAATATTTTTTTTCACCCACGGATTGACCGGAAATCAACCAAACATATTGGATTTACACATATTCAGAATTAGTGTATTTTTCTGAGTAATTTGATATATCATATGTAATATTTTAAGAAAAATAGAAATAATTTTTTTACTAACCAAAAATGGCCTTGAATAGATGTAAAACTGTCAATAGATATGTGTTAAGATTTATTTTACATTAAATATTTCAAATAGTTACATTTATGTTATTGACAATTTACATCTCAAAGTCCAATATTAGTTTGTAAAATCAAATAATTTTATTTTTTTTTAAATATGACATATGGTATACTAAATTAGTCAGAAAAAAATACTGATTCCGAATATGTGTAAATCCAATATGGTTGCCATAAGAAAAAAATAAGTTTGGTTCAGTTCCGGTCAATCCGTTAGAGAAAAAAAATATTCATTTGTTTTACTGCATTGTACACAAAAAATTGTCTGTATTATGTCAAAAAAATTTTTGGTAGCACAGAAAATAAAGAAGTTATAGCCATATTTTAAAAATCGCATTTTCTTGTTTTTTCAAGATAGCGTTGGAACGATGCGATATTCACATTTTTTGCAAATGAATTATTAATATTGGAAAAAATCTCTACTACTTTGTCCATTTAAGATTTAACCGACTTTCTATCTCCAATAATAACAAAGATACCTATACAGTCCAACGTCAAATGGGACACCCTGTATAGGGTGTATATCCATTTTTGAAAAATCACTGCTCTAAAACAAATGAAAATTTTGAGATAACATTTTAACAAACAATTTTCAATATCTCCTAGTGTACATCATGTCAAATTTAAATTTGTGATAAGCTTTGTTCAGGGTTTTCATAAAACTCATAAATGAAATTTTCAAATGGAACACCCTGTATATTTTAAGATGAATCGATATCATTTTTTACAAGCTTTCTAATGACAATGTTTAATGGCTTAGGAGATATTAATATATATTAATATCCAAACAGGAAAAAAGTGAAAAATATACAAAATAGGGCTTCTTTTGAGAATATTTTTTTTTCTAATTTGCCTAACATTTTTTATTTGTGTCTTTCTCTATTTTACTGTTTTAATAATGCTATTTTATCCAATAGTAGTTTTTATTGTTTTGAATCAAATAAAATCCAAACTCACAATTATCAATTTTGGTTTTCTAGAGGTCTATTTTTACTCGAAGATTTAAGAGATTAGAATATTATAGGATTTATGCACCCGGTTTTAATAAATGGTACTTACATCTGAAATCTCTGAGCATAAATAGACTTTCAAGGTCTACATATTCTCAAAGATTTATGATTTGAGATTTTAGAAAATTATAGGATTTATGCACCCGGTTTTAATAAATGGTACTTACATCTGAAATCTCTGAGCATAAATAGACTTTCAAGGTCTACATATTCTCAAAGATTTATGATTTGAGATTTTAGAAAATTATAGGATTTATGCACCCGGTTTTAAGAAATGACAATTCATAAATTTTAAATCCTAAATCTTAGTTGTTAAATATTGGATGATAAATAGACTCTTAAGGTCTATTTATGGTCAAAGATTTAATTCTAAAATCATAAATTTTAAGTCTTAAGTCTCTGAGCATAAATAGACTTAATATCTGCATGATTTGAAAATTTAACAACTGTTAACAAGGAAATCTTTATTTTATCAAATTTAAATAAGGAACTTTTATAAAGAAGAAATGGTAAAAATGGTGTATGCGCTGGGTGAAGCTGAAGAAGTCTTCATCTGGCAATCAGAATTTATAAAACATGTTATCCACACGCCAGACAACCAAGAATTGAAGCAATGAGAAAATTGATGGAGTTTTTTGAAAATTCGAGCAGAATGTTGTATAATAAAAACTATTAACAAATCAAAGTACTAACCCCAGTTAAGAGTATCCCTTTCAAAATCTCCAGTCAAATGCATTTTGAAAAAACATCGGATTCATCCAAATTATATTGATTTGTCTCAGACAATGACTTCGAGAAGAGAGTGGATTTTTCTGTTTTGATACAAAACATGAAGACTGTGATCACCGCTTCTGTAAATTTAATAAACAAAAATTTGTTTAGTGATGGTTTAGTGACGAAACCACCTTAAAAAACAATGGACCCGTCAACAGGCATAATATGCACTCCATAATGCAATCGCCATAAAAGTCGTCATATAGGCACTATCATGCAACGGAAAACCCGCACTGGGTGCTCAAGTTTTAGAGATTCACTATGATAATTGTTGGAAAATGTTGACTTATTGACAAGAAGAGACATGTGGGTTCAGACTTTCATCGGATTGTTAGACAATATTTAAATAATTGTCTACCTGGACACTGGATTGCCAGAAATTGGCCTGCAATTTTTTTCTTTGGGGCCATGTAATGTTTAGTATATCAGACTCAACCCACAATACTTAGCAAAATTTAGAGATTTTTGAACACCTATTACAATTTTTATGTAAAGTAGATTCAATATTTTTAAATATTGAATCCTAACTTCAGCTTAACAGCTTACCTTTTGTAATATTTCGTTATTTTTCAAGCATACGATTAATTTTCGTCAAGTTTTCTATTGATTACTATTTTTTATGGTAATAAATTTAGGACACCTTGTATATTTATACAGGGTGTCCCTAAATTAGAGTGACTAAATAGTTGTTTTAATTATCAGCAATATGTGTTGCATAACATGTGATCCTTTGAGATTCTGTGATCATTTCGCGCTGCAGGATCCTTATGAAACTAAGAAAAGTTTCCTGCAATCCTGGAGCGCTATTGCGGGTCGTAGATGGTTCATAAGGGTAATACGCCCTTTACAATGTTGCTGACATCACGCTTAGATAATGCAGTGAAAAAACGACAAAAATGCGGCGGTTAAAAACCGTAAAAAGTAAACAGTTGTGTTTAAACCCACGTGTTTTTCGTGTGCTCACACATTTTTCACATCTCACACCTCGTTTCTTTATTTTCCCCACAACCCCTAATAAATAGGTGTATTATTACATTTGTAGTTTAATAAAATCATAATCACAACACACGCTTTTAGTATCATTTTATCGCTTATCCTTTATTAATATTAGTTAGCATAACCGACATTATTGTTGCATTATTATTATTAATAAAATAAATAAACATCACGCTATCGTTTGTTTTATTTATTTGCTCTTAATCAATTTATTTAATAGGTATTATTAAAAAATCATGAAACATCACCATTATCAAGACTTTACAAAATTAAATACTTTTCGATAAAACTGAAGACTCGAAAATTTGCAATTATTTGCGAGAATTTTTAATTTAATTCTACTGTTGTTGGGGTGTTTAAATTGTGATTTTTTTCATGACAATATTTTTTAATGCGGTAAGTTTGTGTAGAAGGTAGTAGGAAAGCGTTTGTAGATTTTAGTTTGCTTTCGCTGCTTTCAACTTGTTGAACTCGATTTTGAAACGGGAGCAAGGACCACACCCCATTTTATGGATTTGTTTATGTTTTGCCCTTACCCTTTTTCGTTTTATTAATTTGCTAAGCGAATTTGGTTGCCTATAGTTAGATACGCATAGCTTTTTTGTTAGTGGATTTTTTTATAAAAAACTACGAAATTTCGAAAATTTGGATCGAAGATAACTTTACATTTTGCGAAACTTTATTTTATACAAGTGGGTTAGGAGGAATGTCAAATAAACCCCTAAGTCTAAAGTCTAAAACAAAATTTGTAGATAGATCTGTCCAACAAAATACAAACTTTATTTTCAAAATGTCACGCCTTTTCTGGTTTAGGAAGAAACTCGTATATTCGAAAAATTCCAATGTTGAAGCACCTTACTTTCCTATACAGGGTGTTACGTTCGTAATTCATCAAACGTCGAAGTTAGAGACTAAAGCAAATTTTATCGAAAAAATAAAAAAAGTGGGGTCTATCTTTTTTTAGTTTTGGAGCTACAGAGTTTTTAGGCATCTTCAAAAATCACAAAAACCCTACATTAATTATTAAAAAAATATAATTATAAAGCTAAAACCATCCTCTATCAATTGGTAATAACAAAAACACAAAAATAGTTGTTCACGTGTTGAAAAAAAAATCACAAAGAAAAATAATTTTTTTTTTCTATTAAAATTTTTCTACATTACGGTTATCTTTTTCTTTTTGTTAATCTTCTGAAACTTGATCATATTCTCAACAAATCACAGAAAATGTTGAAACTCTAGCTCTTCTCCTTCACTTACTTAAATCTTCTGAAGTTACTTCTTTAAGAAGTAGTTTGTAAAATTGTATGTACGATTCAACATTTCAACAACTACTTTTTCATTACTGTTACTACCAATTGAAAGAGGATGGTTTTAGCTTACTAACGATTTTGATTAAAATTTAATTAGCGATTTTGTGATTTTTCAAAAAAATGGTTAACCTATAAAATTCAAAACGCTGTACCTCAAAAACTAAAAAAAAATAGATATTTTGTTATTTCTCGAACACCCTGTATGATCGTATGTATTTTCCCAACTTAGCGTTTCCAAAATAAAATTATTTTATTTTTTTCAGGGTTTATAAGATTTTTTTTTGGAAAACAAAAATAACCTGTTATTCCACACGGATCTTGATATCACAATGATATTTCGTGAGGACACAGACAAGTGCACAAATTAATAGCCATATTATCAAAAACGAGAAATAGTACGCAACTTCTATTTTTTAAATGGTAACATGAGTAAAAAAAATTAATTTCAAGAGTAATCTCAGCCAATAATACAAAACGGTTTTTGAAAATTTTACAATTTTGTTTCTAATTTCTGTTTTAAAATACTGAAATAATAATATTATTAATTGTAATAAATCGTAAAAAAGTACATGATTAAAAATATAGAAAAAATAAAAAAAAAACAACTTATTTGTATTATTGACTTAAATTATTCTTTAAATATTTTTTTTACTTATGATGCCATTAAAAAAGCAAAAGTTGTATGCAATTTTTCGCAAGCTTTGGGAAAAACTAAAAATCTTTTAATATCCCATTATAGTATTCTTTGAACCATTTAATTTGACATATCACTTATTTAAATAGGATAGAAAACAACGAAGCTACTTCGTTGAATGTTTTTTGTACACCCCTTTGTATATTATGCAAGGTGATCGTAAAAAGCCATAAAAGTTCTTCACTACTTTGTTGGGGACTTTATAGGGGTCCTCAGAAAACCAAACTAAACATTTCTGTAATTCATTGTATTTTTTTAACGTTAAAAAATATTGAAACTTTTATTCGTTTTGTCGTTTTTAATGAAAAGTCTTCACTGAAAACATAAAAACAGAAATTTAATACTTAGATTTAAAATTATATAAAACGGTTCCACGTATAGACGGAAATTAAAATTCTACAAATTTTATAAAATGATAATTTTATTAATAAAAACTTAGTTTTTTAATTCTTTTATAATTAGCTTTTCCAGCTAAACGCATAAAATATAATAAATTTTAAGGCGCATATACAGGGTGTCCCAGGACACCCCTTTATTTTGAGAACGCTTAGTGCTATACCGGGTGGAAATGAAAACCGGGTCACCTCGATAACTTTTTTATTTATGAATAAAAACATTTGAAATTAGGCTATGTTCTATGGTTCAAAAAAACAAATTTCATGTGAATTTTTTATTTTCGAAATCACTTCCGGTTTCACCGGAAACACCATGAACTTTGTTTTTTTAAATGTAACATCCCATATTTTTATTCATGGCTTAAAATACTTTTAAAAAAGAAGTATTTTTGAGATATAAGTTTTTATTTTTTTTGTAAAAAAATTTTTTTTTCAAAAAAAAAAAAAAAGGTTTTTGAAGTCGATGAAAAGTACCAAAACTAATTCTAAATAATTCAAATACCTAAATAAAATTGTAATTTGAAAAAAAATTTAAGTGGTCTTTGAACTATTAATTTTTAAACTTAGTTAATGAAGATTTTATCAATTATCTCATTTTTTTTAAATGCAATGATGCCGGGTCATTCGACTTTTTAAAAAGAGGATTTTATAACGATTAGTTTGGTACCCCATATGTAGGGGTATTATTTTGCATGTGTTTTGGTAATTTTCACCGACTTCAAAAACCTGTGTTTTTTTTGAAAAAAATTTTTTTTTCGCAAAAAATAAAAACTAATGCCTCAAAAATACTTCTTTTTTAAAAGTGTTTTAAGCCATGAATAAAAATATGGGATGTTACATTTAAAAAAACAAAGTTCATGGTGTTTCCGGTGAAACCGGAAGTGATTTCGAAAATAAAAAATGCACATAAAATTTGTTTTTTTGAACCATAGAACATAGCCAAATTTCAAATTTTTCTATTCATAAATAAAAAAGTTATAGAGGTGACCCGGTTTTCATTTCCACCCGGTATTGTCGGGTAAAAAAATACCACCAAAGTGAACCTAAAGAATCTTTTGGTGTAATTCGTAATTTATGAAAAAAATGGAAGTACCCGAAACCAGAAGACAATCTAGACCGAGTGTGGTATTGTTGTAAATGTCTTTTAATAAGAAAGTATTTTTTAATACTTTCCACAATTAAAAATTTAAATGAAAAATATATAACTAAATGAAAAGTGATCTCTTAAATTATGAAAAAAGTATTTAGGTGCACTTTGGTGGTAATTTAAAAATTAAAGAAAAATAAAATAAAAATATGTAATAAAATAAAAATTTCAACAAAATTGAATAAATCTGACTTTAACCGTTTCCTTTTAATAAACTTTAGAGAATTTAAGAATCTTATAAAACATAATTCTGCATTTTTACATTTTTTCTAATTTTTATCCATAAAAGTTTAGTACTTTTCTCATTTGTGTTATAAAGTCCAATGAATCACTAAAATTTGGTGGATAAAAAATTAAAACACTAAGAAAATTGCCAATTGATTAATAACTGATTTTGAAATGATTAATTGTTTCTTCACAAATAAACATTTTATTTTTTGGTAATTAATATACAGGGTAGTCATTTTAAAACGAGCCACCGAACCTCCCCTGCAGGACAAAACCTTTGGTTGTTTTAAACGTGAAGGGGGGGGGGGGGTGGTCGAGTATGCATCATTATAAATATAATTTTACTCTGAAAATTAAAATATGATTTGCTCCTTATTAATTTTGTCATTTACAGGACACGATAAAAGAGAACAGATAAAAAGTAATTTATAACAAAAAAATTATAAAAAAAACATGGTAGTAACTGATTCGTTTTAAATAATTATAAATAATTGATTTTTGTTAAGTTGCACTTGGTGAAAACTTGACAATCTATTCAAATTTGATTTAAATTTTTTTAATTTTATGTTAGTAATGAAAAAGTTGCCAAAAATATTATTACTGCTTTCATCAGTGTAAAAAGCTCTTTCAAATAATGTATCACTCGACCCCTATTCCCGTTTAAAAAAAATGAAAGTGTGGTTCTGTAGGGACAAGGCCGGTTTTCTGTAAGACGTGGTGTGGGTGCAACCGAAATTTAGGGTCTCCACACAATTCAGAAGTGCATAAATGAGAATTTGTAATGGCGTCATGGAGGGGCTGAAGTAGGTTGAACCCCCCCTAATACAGTACCGCAGGCGAAATTTCTAAAAATTCTTAAGGCCAAGCATTTTCGTGAAACTTTTGGTATTGGCTTTTCAAAAAAAATACCGGGTACTGTATAAACGTTGTTTAAAAACACCAAAAAAAAAAGAAAACTGCCAGTAGAGGTTAGGGGAACGGTACTTCCATTTTGCTAAGACCTAATATACCACCCACCGTCCAAAATTATTATTTTTTGGAAAGTAAAAATTGGAAAAAAATAGCTATTTTGTTCTCAGTAATCAGTATTTTATTTTAAGATATAATTGACAAGAAATGCTTATTCTTCAATTTTTGATATTTATTCCACAAACAAGCAAGCTGTGCATCTCTAGTTTGATTAAATATGGACTTTATTTAAGTTCACCAAATTATTCCACATGAAATTTTCAAAAATCATTAACATTAAAAATTAATTATTTCAATATATCCATCTGTAATAAAATATTTTCCCATGTTTGTGATTAAAACATACCTTTTTTATACTAAATTTAGTGACCGAAGTTATTCTTCTAGTGATTAGAAAATTTTATAATCATAAGTGAGAAAGTCTGTTTGGATTTTCCGATACAAAAATCTGAAGTATTGACACAATGATAAAAATTCGACCTACGCCTCTGCTTTTGTATAGTCTATACTTCATTTTTTAACTAGGAGGCTAAATTGTCAAAAATTAACGTCCCTGATTGGTCAAAAGTCAGCAAGATTTACACCGGATAATTATTTTGGATGATATTTGACATATAACCTCAAAATTTTAATCATAACATTTGAATTACTAATGTATTTACATGTATAAATTTGTTTTAGTAAAAAGAAATAAGGAATTTAATTGTGTTTTGTACATATTTTATCAATAAAAAGCCAAAAAAAACAAAAATTTCTTCTAAAACCTGTTTGGTTATTTTTCTAGTAAGTTTTATACCGGGTGAAAATGAAACTAGGGCCACCCCTGGCATTTCTTTATTTATGGAAATAAAAAATTAAAATTTTAGTGTATTATATGATCTAAGAAAACAAATCTTATGGATCGAATAAATTTTTAATTTTACTTCCGGTTTATCAGGAAATGGCATCCACTTTCTTATTTTAAATATAACCCCCTGATTTTTTCTACGTAAAATCAAACATTGGTTAATTTTAAGTATGTTTATGACAAAAAAATACTTTTTTTCAAAAATTTGAATTTTTTTTTGGTAAAAAATTTGAGTAAAACGTACAAAAACTATTTTTAAACATACATATGGGATATCACAGTAACGGGAAAAAAACCCTCTATTTAATTAGGGGGTGGCCCTTATATCATCCTATTTAAAAAAGTAAAGATATTTCCAAAAAACGCTTCTTGAAAATTAAAAAAAATAATATCTCAAGAACGGTGAAATAAATTTTATAAATTACAATTTATTTTACGTATTTGTATTATTTAAAAATAGTTTTTGTAGGTTTAGAAATGCCAGGGGTGGCCCTAGTTTCATTTCCACCCGGTATTGTAAACGGTCTTTCCCTGCCACTCCTTCTAGTTTAAAAATGAAGTATAGTTACTTTGTTATAACTTTGATATGATTTTGTGTTACTATGAACTTGAAGCGACCAATTTCCCCAGATGTTTACTCGAGAGTTTGAATTGACCACAATCATTTTAGCTCACCCTGTACAACTTATTCAGAAATATTTGAGGTCCCAGTGGCCTGGGTGCCACACATCCGTAAAACCACCTTCTGTGTAGGGAAGGGAATTGAAATTACAACTTTATCTTTATACCCAAAAGTTGCCCCCCTGAAAATAAACTTGGATATTTTTTCATTAATTTAATATGAACACCATGTATAAAATACAGTGCGGATCTCCCCCCTGCTAACTTTTGAACGGTTATATTTTTGATTCTGAAAATTTGTCTACTGAGGAATCTAATTGCGAAGTTTCTAATAACGGTATTTTTGATTTTGTGGAACTTCCGCTTATACCGAAAGTGCATGGCAACTTTCTTATTTTAAATGGCAGTATATTTTTGCATTTTCGTGTTCTCCATAAAAACACTATTAAATTGACCAAGCGTAGTGTACTCTACTATTAATACTTTCGGAGTTACGCCTATTTGAAAATCGCATTTTTTATGCAACTTCATTTACACCAGAAGTTGGAAAATTAACGAACTTACGGTTAAACATAATTTTGTTTAAATTTAATATTATTAATATAACTTCATTGCAAAATATTTCATTTAAAATAACGAAGTTGGGGCAGTTGGGTGCAACTTCCGGTGTAAATGAAGTTGCATAAAAATTCGATTTTCAAATGGGCGTAATTCCGAAAGTATTAATCGTTGATCACACTATGCTAGGTCAATTTAATGGTATTTTTATGGAGAACACGAAAATGCAAAAATAATACTGGGTGTATGCAGTGAATTCGAATAAGATTGAAACCAATGACATTGCAAGGTGGGGAACCTAACTGTCCCACAGTTGCCTACACTGAAATGACTACGTTGTACTCCGGTAAAAAAACCATCGCGAATATTTTAACTGCACTAATTTTAGTTTTGAAAAAAAAAAACTGTTTTATTTTTATAAAATTTGCAACACACTGAGAAATAACTTGAAAAAATACCCGAAAAAAAACTGCTGATAGACGCTTTGGTTGTAGTGACAGATCAGATTTAAATTTGAATGAAAATTAACAGGTACACCAACTTAGCAAGTCTAAAATCACTACAGAGTATGTTTGGTTGCATAGTTGCGGTTTTAGTCTTTTTTGAATTCACTGTATAAGAAACCAGGGCCACCTCTGTCATTTCTACAGGGTGTCCAGAAACTAAGCGGCAAAATTTTAGGAGACGATTCTACACTTAATAATTTTAAGAAATAAAACTTGCTATAATAGCTTGCTTATAGAATATAGCGGGTTTTTGTCGAATCGGTAGTTTTTTATATACTTAAGAGTGTGTCATCTTTTTTATGTTTTAAAACTTGACCACAGTATTAAAAAATTATCACTTCCGGTACATCTTTTTGAACTGTTTGTCCCTCATAAAACACAGCTCAACAATTGTGCCAATCGATGAAGAGCCCCCCGCAACTGGCAAATAATTGAAATAAAAGAAAAAAAAATCATTAAATTCACTAAAATGAATGAAATTTTTATGTTGTTTTTGTTTATATGGAAGTAGAAATACATTTGTTTTTTTATTTGTCAAAAGTGCACTCCCCTTTAAATATTTTAGGTACGCCACTGAAATGCAAAGGGGGGTTTCAGCTTTAAACAAGTATGTTAAGTGGCCTAACTTACCTTTTCATACTTAAATTTTATTCAAAAACGACTTAGCCCTTAGACTACAAAAAATCTTCGTTTTGCAGTTTTCTACATAAAAAAATAATTCCTACAAATATTTTTTGTCGGTGGAACTTTGCGACACCCTATATTTATGAAAATAAAAAAATGAAATTTTAGTATCTTATAATTTTTTGTACATATTATTAAACATTGGGAAGTTTAAAGTATGTGTGACAAGAGAATTTTTGGATTTTTTCGGTAGAAACAATAATAAAACCTATTAATACAACTCCTAAATAATACAGAAACATAAATTAATTGTAATTTATGAAATTCATTTGGCCGTTTTTGAGATAGGATTTTTATAATTTTTAAGACGCGTTTTTTTACAGATATCTTCATCTTCATCTTCAAGTAGCATGATAATGGTGTCAACCCTTATTTAGATTTTTTTATGATTACAGTGATATCCAACATGAGATATACTAAAAAAGTTTACCAAAAAAAAAAATTTTAAAACATTTTTGAAACATTTTTTTTTAAGTTTATAAACTTCCTAATATTTAATTAAGAAAATCCGGTTTTACATTTAGATTAATAAAGTTGATTTCATTTCCGGCGAAAACGGAAGTGATGTTGAAAATCACTTCATCGTTTTTATAGGAGATTTTGGGCAGAAATTTAATTAAAAATTAACTTACCAACTTGAACCTATATGTTTTAATTTAAATGCATGTTTTCTACCATAATTTTGTATAAAAAATGCTGATAAATAATGAATATTTTTAATATTGAATAAGTTTGAAAACAATTGCTAATACCTGTAATTTGCGAATTAAAATCATTTTTCAACATCCTTAATATGAAAAGTATTTTGTATTCTTTATGAATAATTATGAAAAAAAAATTCATAAATTGTAACTGGTATTATAGATTTCTTTTTGAGAAAATCGAAATTGTACTGTAAGAATAGTTACATTTTAATTTGAAGGTGTTCGGATGAATGAATTAATATGGAACTTTTGTAATTTATAAAACTAGTAATGTTTACACTAAATAGGAATATTTTAATTGTAAGTCATTGTGCTTTATTTTTCTTCCGGTTTTTGTAAAAATTGAATCAAAGCTGGAAATTATACAGGGATATTAGATCTAAAAATAAGTTGATATGACCCTATTTATCTATATCCAAAAATGCATCTCCCAGAAATTATAAGCCTCCAAAGTTGATTTTTTAAAACAGATTTTTTATACGTAATTTTGAATATAATACGCTCAATTGATAAAAAATTGGCTAATCTAATACTCGACTTTTGTAAATAGTGTTGGATGGTAGAAGAAAACACAAACCAGTCTAAAACGTTTTAGGTATTTAAGAATTTTATTTAAAAATTATTTTCTTGTAGAAAACTGCAAAACGAATTTTTCGTATGCTGAGTAAGTTAGGCCACTCCACATACATTATTAATAAAATACTTTTTTAAAGTAAAAAAAAAACATTTCATTTACTCAATATTAATGGCTTAATAGCATATTCCTTAAATGTGAATTTAATTATTAAAATTAGAACATTTTTTTTTTTAAATTATCAGTTTATGTTGAAACTGTAGCTTGTTACATGGAAACGACTAAATTCTTATCCTTTTTCAAATATATTTTTAAAAATTTATTCAAAAGCGGCACAACCTGCGCAAAATTCATAAGGAGCAAATAATCTTACACTTACACTGTCTTTGCTGCAATAAAAAAAATCTATTTTTAAAATTCGTCTTTGGAGGCTTATTACACTGCTCAGGGGTGCATTTTTGGATATAAATAAATTGGGTCAAGTTAACTTATTTTCATGCTACTATCTCTAGTTATTCGTTGTCGGTCGAGTTTTGGACACTCTGTATAATGTTTGAAAATTAATTGCAAATATATCTACTTATGTGATAAATTTATATGCTAAATAATAAAAATATACAGTGAATTCAAATAAAATTGATACCGCAACTATGCAACCAAACATACTTTGTGGTGATTTTAGATTTGCTAAATTGGTGTACCTGTTAATTTTCATTCAAATTTAAATTTGATCTGTCATTTTAATTATAGCGTCTCTCAGCAGTTTTCTTCAGGTATTTTTTTTTTTAATTTATTTCTGAGTGTGAAAATTTTATAATAAACTAAAATTAGTGCAGTTAAAATATTCGCGATTTTTATTACACAACGTTCAGTGTAACCAACTGTGGGAAACTTAAATTTCTTACCATGCAATGTCAACAGTATCATTCATTTTTGAAGACCGTGTAATAAAATATTTATAAATATGTAATTAAGTACATAATTATAAACGTTATAAACAGTGGCGGATTATGCCTTTGAGGGGCCAGAGGCGGAACAAAATGTTGGGGCCAAATTTAAGATTTTACCAAAAAAATTTTATTTCAGTACCACAAAGTGATAAATTCTACCTTAAAAGAGTAGTTGAATAGATTAAAAATTGGCAATATATTTAAGTGTATTATTGCGGTCATCTGATATTTGAATATAAAAAGTCAGAACTATATTTATAATTTAGACATTTTTATGGAAATTTTAATGATTTACAAAATATATCTGCAAAATATGATGACAAAATAACAAATTCTGTAATTCGAAAGAGTATGAATTATTTTTGTTCTACCTCAACACAGAACACAAATGTTTCATAATAACTTTAGTTACTTATCAATTAAACTATTTAATTTATTACCTGAAAATATAAAATCTGTAAATGGTACTTTATTTAAAAAGAGAATTTTTGAAATCTTAATAAATCAATGTTTTAATTCTGTTAAAGAGTTTATTGAATTTTATGAAAATAGTCCATTAGTATAGAGAAAAGTTTAATGTAAGATTTTGTATGGTTATAAAATGTTTAAATAATTACATGATGAAGGCAACCAAGATTGCATTAATTGATAGATAACTCTGATGTCGTTGCCAAGTTGTGAAAATTTGTCAAATGTACTCAACTTCAAGAGCTTTAAAAATCAAATTCTTTACATTTTTTATACAGGGTGAGTTGAAATTAAACCCCCAAAATGTTTAGGCAGATTTAATGACTAATTTTAAGATAAAAACTTCAAATTAACATATGTCGGATTTCGCTTCCTAAGGGAGCTACAGCCCTTCAAAGATGGTGTAAAAAAGAAGGTTTTTGTAGGTTTATTTGAAAACGCTTTATAGTAGAAACTTCAAATTTGGTGTAAATAATAATACGCTTTGGATATGTTTCCTTGATTATTTTGAATTTTTTTGCATGCTTCTAAAGGGTAGTTTTGGAGAGGGATGGTAATAAAAACTATGATAACTTTTTAGGGGTTCATTTTTTAAGATTTTTTTTTTCAAAATAATGTTGACCAAACAATTTCAGATAAAAAAGGTATTATTGTACGAACTCTGTAGAATGCACCATTTTAGAGAAAAATGCACATAATCACGCGCTGGTCGTTTTAACTGCACGTTAGGTATCTACTTTTTTCTATAATACACGTCTTTTATTATTAGGTAGTTAATAAAATCTATGTCTTTATTTGATTATTTTGGATATTTTAATTAAATTAAGGGTATTTTTAATTTTTATAACCTTTCTTTTCCTCAACACCTTTGAAGGGCTGTAGCTCCCTTAGGAAACAAAATCGGACATATGTTAATTTGAAGTTTTTATCTTAAAATTAGTTGTAGAATCTGCCTAAAAATTTTGGCGGTTTAATTTCGATTTATCCTGTATATGTATGTTACAGTGAAAGTAGATAATAAGTCATTGTTAATAATAACTAGTGAATGTAAACGTTCAATAAATAGTCAATGGAAGTGCCATAAATTGTGTTTAAATCACTTTCACTAGTAAATGTAAACAATCACTGAATGTGGTTAGTGAAAGTAAGAACTATATTTATAATTTAGATATTCTAAGGAAATATTAATGATTTACAAAATATTATGAAAATATAACAAATTTTGTAATTGGAAATGTAACGATTTATGACCGTGTTGCAATCAGTATGTAATATTGTTATTTATTTTAATTTCGTATGTATCCACGTTCAAAAATTTCTAAAAAATAAATATTTTCAACAAATTTTCACTTAAAAGAATTGTTTTAATTAACCCTTGAAATTTATAAGGAAGTATCTTTATTTGATTATTAACATATTAATTAATAATGTTTTATTTTTGTTTGTTAATTTTATGAATAAAACTTTATTTAATACATACTATTTTTTATTGGCTCCTTTTATTATTATTTCATAGTGAATGTTAATAATTCCTAGTAACAGTTGACGGTTCTCTAGTCATAGTAGCATCTACATACTTTAAATGGTTTTATTTTAAACTTTCACTGATTTCATAAGTGAATGTCTACATTCACTAGTAATTGTAAACAATCACTGCATTTTCCACTTTCACTGTAACATATACAGGGTCTGCCAAAATATGGAAACACCTTAAAAATTTTTTAACTATATTGAATATAAAAAAAAGTTTAAATAAAAGTTTATTCAATTTAAAGAAAATTTAAACATGTTTTAATATACAGAGTATTCGTTTTATTAGTAATACGGCAACCAACTTTAGTTTTTTTAAAGCAACACCCTGTATACTTTTATATTTTTGGATTATACGTTTAATTTGAGTAAATTTCTGCAGAAATCATTTTTTTTATAAAACTCATTGGTATCGAGTTACAAGCAATTCTTTAATGCCTTATTAACTTTCTATAAATTTTAAAGAGTTCTAATAAACGGCAATCCATTTTTTTTAGTTTAAGTAACATAAATTTAAATTTAATTCACTTATTCTTTTGTTTAAACTTTCTTTTTAATTTAAAAAAATAGGTCAGGTTAGGTTAGTTTATTGAATTAAAAAAAATGTTTAAACAAAAGTATACGTGAATTAATGTTACTTAAACTTAAAAAAAGTATTGGCTTTTATGAGAACTGTTTAATATTTATAAAAGGTTAATAATACGTTATTCTTAATGCGGAACTTAACATTAAACAATTTCTTGTAACTCCAGAACAACGAGTTTTATAAAAAACAAAGTTTACTCAAGTTAATTTTAGAATTGTATGTGCCGCACCACTAATAAAACGAACACCCTGTATAAAAAAATAATTAAAAACTTCTTATCTAAATTTGTTTTAATGTTAACATACAGGGTGTTCTGTAACTACATTAACAACGCTTAACTGGTGATAGTAGATGTGAAAATAAGTCGATTTGACTCTATTTATCTATATCCAAAAATGCACCCCTAAGAAGTTATAAGCTTCTGAAGTTCATTTCAAAAAAAAATATTTTTTTTAATTTCTGTCAAAGTAATAAAAATTTTATGATGAAATTTTGTATACGTGCATTTTTATAAAAATCGCTCATTTGGTAAAAATTTTACCAATCCTCGATTACTGGAAATGGTCTTATATGGTGCCAAAGGACATAAATCACTTAAGAACTTTTTTGGTATTAAAAATTTTTAGTAAAATATTATTTGTTTTTGTAGAGAAATTCAAGAGAATTTTTTTTGTCCCTTACAAATTTTGCGAAGGAAGTGCAGTTTCTGAGTAACATTAAAAAAATAATTTAATAAATGGTAAGTAAGTTAGGCTTTTTAACATACATTTTTAAGAAAATATTTATTTAAAGCCCAAAAATTACCCCATATTAAAATGCATATTCGCATACTCATTAAACTCGAATTTAAATTTTAATATTAGGAAATCTAGTTGAAAAGTTGAAGATGTAGCTTGTTACCATAGATACGGTTTTAAAAACACCTTAAATTTTTTAAAAAATTTTTTCGAAAATAGCACATCCTACACAAAATTTATAAGAGACAAAAAATCTTTCTGTTGAATTTATTTACATGAGGCAATAAATTTTAAATTAAAATTTTAAATACTAAAAAAGTTTTTAAGTGTTTTATCTCCTGTTGTACTATCTAAGACCATTTCCGGTAATCAAGGATTGGTAAAATTTTTACCAAATGAGCGATTTTTATAAAAATGCATGTATACAAAATTTTTATTCCTTTGGCAGCAATTAAAAAAAAATATTTTTTTTAAATGAACTTCAGAAGCTTCTTAGGGGTGCATTTTTGATATAGATAAATAGGGTCAAATCGACTTATTTTCAGTTAAGCGTTGTCGGTGTAGTTACAGGACACCCTGTATTTATTTTAAATTATATTTTTCATTTTTTATGAAGGACTATGGGGCACAATGAGGGATTAATAATAAAAATATTAAAAAAATCTTGCCTTAATTTGTTTAATAACTAACCTAATCTAATCTACTCAAATTACTTAAAATTGGAAAAGAGGTAGTTAATAATTTATATTTTTATTATTTATAGTTTGTATTAATGCTAGAAAAGTATCGTCTTGAATTTTAAAAATATTATAAAAATATTCTTTATTAAATTAGCGGCAATTTTATAGAATTTAAAAAAAAATAAATAAAATGATATATATTATTTAAGTTATAGATTTTGGTTGTTATAATTGTTGGATGTGTGGTGATAAAGAGTAGTGGTGTTTTGGTAAAATCGGCAATAACTCATTAAACAAGTTAATGATGATAATAACCGGCTTATTAAAGGGAAAATATGAGAAAATTTGCGATAAGGTGGTGGGCCGAGACGCGAAGCATGCGCTTTGAGGGGGGCGCCGCCTGGCGGTGAGCTTTCGTACCGAGACATGACCTGAAATAATCGCGTTCTCAGTTACGGTCGATTTTACCTCTTAAAAATGCTAAAACTCACTATTAAAACCTAAATAAAATCAAGAAACGACCGAGTGCATATCTCTGAAGCCAGTGCCAAAAAAGTGGCGAGAAAAGCGCGCGGCCCGCGACCACCGACACCACTAATTACTCCCGCACGCTTTTATTTTTTAAAAATAACCCCAATTACAGTGCGATAGTTTAATAAATTAATTGTTTCAAGTATCAGTCCGAGCGAGGATTGTAGGGTGAAAAATGGGGGCCAAGGGTAGTGTGGAGGCGGCCAAACTCAATGCACAAAATTGGAATAATATCGAGGTGAGATGGTTTAAAGCGCCCTGCTATTAAATAGCACATCAAATTTATTCCTCATCATCCAGAAATTTTGTCAAAATTTTGGATGCTGATGTTTAGACGGTTACGTCATTTGCCGGGATGCACGCGATCGATGAGCTGCCCCTCCCTAAACATCCAGACTTGTACGGATGCTGTGCACCTGAATGGGACAGACTGCAGTCTATTTACTCCTCATTAAAAATAATAAAAACAAACAACTAAATTTACTTAAAAACACTCGCTACTTAAATCACTGGACACTCCAGCCTGGAAGCGACGCCCTCCTCAAAAGACCACTCCTATATCTTAATAATTAATCACGCCTTATTTTTATTCCAGCGGAAATGAAAAAATAAAAAAAAAACGCAAATACCGCTTTTACATGAAAAACTTTAATTTGATGAATGAAAGCAGCTCTTACTCTATTACTACTAGCGAAGGGCTAAAAATAATTTTAATAGGTGAAACGTGTGGGCGGAAATTGTTTCCTTTAGGTCTGATGTAATGCATTTAATGGGCGTGTGAATTGGGAATGGGGAATGCTAATACAAATATTATAGCGTGATATTACTTAATTACTACTTACTAATGTTTTAATTCAACATTCGTGTTGATTTCTTATCATCTTAAACCAAATCATTACCTTTCCTACATTAAAACCATTTCAATTATTTTTTTTCAAAATATACCAATCTATTATAATGATTTATATTCCTGCACTTTCGAAAAATGGGCGGTGGTATTATTAATTCAAAAATTCCAGTTAACAACATTTTAATGATGTACATAGCTTATGGTATATTTTGATCAAAATTGAGAAGACCACCAATTACAATATTCATTTTTGTGTATAGAAACAGGAAAAATGGTAATGCTCAAAATATATGGGATCATCGATATAACCATTCCATTGGTCGATAACATAAATTTATTATGACATTCGTTTTATGGATAAACTTCATATAATTCAATTTTTATCAAATACATTGATGGAATAAGGATGTTGATAAACCGGTAATAGAAAATCGATAAAAGTAATTTTCATGAAAGTTTGTGTTAATGTCTATCGATGAAGAAAATGAGTCTTAAGATCTTATTGATGAAAAAGTAGTCGATAATCTACAACTTTTTCGATTGTATTTCAAGAACGTCAATTGTATTTCAGAAAGGCTCAAATGTATTTCAGGAAGCATCAATTGTTTTTTTTTTTAAATCAATATAATTTTAGAAAGAACCTATTGTAAAAAAATTGAGGAAGCCAAGAATTTTTTGTGCAAGCAAATCATAATAGACACTTCAATTTTATCAAAAATGTGCTTTGGCAATTTAACATTACACCAGTAACAATATTGATTTGAAAATTGAAATAATCTGTTCTAAAATTGAAGCAGTATTGTTAAAAATAACTTCATATTTGTCCTGTTTTCCTGGAGCAAATCGTGGGCTAGCAAGAAAAAGGCACTAACTCCAAAAAATTAATTTGCGTAATTTCAATTTTAAAGGTTGATGGCATTCGAAAAAGTGTTTTCTAAATTAGTTGCATAATTGTAAAGCTTAGTCCACACTGGGCAACAAAATTGTTGACATCATGTTGACGCTGATGTTTCTGTTCATGTATCCCGTCACAAGTAACATGTTGATGGAATTTTGTAGCTGGTTGCTTGTATCTCTGTTTCCAATTTTAAATGGATAACATCGCCCAGTGTGGACGTTGTTGCCAATATATTGTGCGAATCCCAATCCTTTTTTAATATTAGAGGAGCTACCAAACGACGAACTTCAAAGTCAGTTTTCGTCTATCTGACAAAATTGTGGAACCGAGTGTCATCACTTAATAGTAGTTCAGACATCATTTGTTGCCATGGAAAGTTCCATCTTTTAAAAATTATCTTTGCCAATATCTTCTTTTTCGTTTTATGGAATTGGCAGCTATTACAATAAATGCAACACAAACACCAGCAACAACTGCCTTATTCTCGTCCATAATTAAGAACTTGACAGATAAAATGGTGTGGACGCACAACATCACTGACAACATGTATCCATATACATTGACTGCAACTGTATCTATTGGCAAAAAATTGTTGGGCAACATAAAATCGATGTTGCCAACATTTTGTTGCCCTTTAGGTACACTCCAATTAATCTAGCTTCTAGATGCCTAATCAAAACAAATTATTTTCTAAAATGGTAATACAGGGTGTCCCTAAAAGGTCTGTACAAAACGATACTATATACTCTGAGACCAAAATAAGACGATTTAACCAAACTTATCTCTATCCAAAATGCTTCGTTAAGGTGCTACAGACTATTAAAGTTCTTAAAATTATTTTGTATTTTTTAAATTACTAAAAATTGGTTCATACGATCATTACATAAATTGGTATTTGGCTATGTAATGGAAAAAAGTATTTTTAGACAATTTGTTTTTACTTTTTCACGTTATGTAAGTACTCAAAATTTCTTATAACTTTTTAATGGCTGAATAAAAATTCATAAAACTTTACTTGTAGCTAAACAGTGTAATTACAAACTTTTTTTGTCTCTTACAAAATTTTTCTATCTCCTTTATTTTAGGCAGAAAAACATATTTCCATGTGGTACATAGCTTGAAAAATGTCCTTGGCCAGGATTCGAACCTGAGGTGGAAGTCTGTAAGCTATACGATACTTTTCGTACAACGAAAAAAATCGTTTGTTTACTAAGTTGCTTGGTGACCGATTTTCTATCACCCTTCCTTATGCACGTTTTGTATTTGTTGAAAGAAGACAAAATGCGTTACCTTAACAACATATTCAACAAACGATTTTTTTCGTTGTACGAAAACAATCGTATAGCTTACAGACTATAGTGACGGATTTTGTCTTCTTTCAACAAATACAAAACGTGCATAAGGAAGAGTGATAGAAAATCTGTCACCAAGCAACTTAGTAAACAAACGGTTTTTTCGTTGTACGAAAATTATCGTATAGCTGTACAGACTTCCACCTCTGGGACCTTCAAATCTCATATTTGGTGTGATAACCACTACACTACCTAGGACCCAATTTCGAAAATGTTCAGTTCTGTCTTAAATTGGGAGATTCGATAATGGTTATTATCATCATCAACCAGTTAGTCACAATGGAACATGACCAAAGACCTTTCGTGTCTTTCGGACAAAGGAATGTTAATATACAGACTAATAGCTTTCGGAAAATGATTAATTGAAAAATTTGGTACATAACCTAACTTTGAAAAAATATTTAAATTTTTCGCTAAAAAGTCTGTACAAATTAACACAGTATATTTCTGAGACCAAAATGGAACGATTTAATCACTTTTATCTTTATCCAAAAGTGCTTCCTTATTGACCATGAAAGTTATTTAAAAAGATAAGATTTTTTAAGATCGCTAGACACTTAACGAAGCACTTTTCGATTAAAATAAGTTTGGTTAAATCATTTTATTTTGATCTCAAGAATATGTGGTGTTACTTTGTACAGACCTTTTGGCGAAAAATTTAACTATTTTTCTAAAATTAGGTTATGCACCTCATGGAAATATTTTTTTCTGGTTAAAATAAAGGAGTTAGAAAAATTTTGTAGAAGACAAAAAAAGTTTATAATTACACTGTCTAGCTACAAGTAAAGTTTTATGAATTTTTATTCGGCCATTAAAAAGTTACAAGAAAATCTGCAGGTCGATGACCTATTTTTGACCACTTATATAATGTGAAATAGTAAAAACAAATTGTCTACAAATACCTTTTTTCATTACATAGCCACATACCAAATTTTATTATGATCGTATGATTTTTACTAATTTAAAAAAACAAAATAGTTTTAAGAACTTTAATGGTCTGTAGCGCCTTAACGAAGAACTTTTGGATAGAAATAAGTTAGGTTAAATCGTCATATTTAGGTCTCAGGAGTATGAGGTATTGTTTTGTACAGACGTTTCAGGGACACCCTGTATGAACAAAAATACAATAACTATTTTGGACTTAGTGCTTTCTACTTGCTACCCCACGAAATGTTGGTTTACTTAGGAACAATTATTGATGAAGCCAAAAATACAATTGTTGGTGGTGATTGTGCTCGTGCAGCACAACACACTACAATCGATCATGCAGCTACTTAACAATAGAAGACATGACTGTTAGTGGCTAAAAATATTATATTTAGTTAATCCAAAATGTATGCGGCAAAATTTGATTTGGATGAAACACAATGATTCTTTCTGAAATACATTTGATTAATCTGAAATACAAATCATACTTTTTGAAATGAAATTGATTTTGATCTTCAAATCATGCTTTCTGTAATACAATTGATGATTCTGAAATACAATTGATACTTTTTGAAATTAAATTGTTTTTTCTGAAATACTACTAGAAAAAGTGCAACGTGTAGTTTCGTTGATAAAAGATATTGCTGTAAAAAAGAATTTCGCAAGAAAAAGGAGATAAAACGTTGTAAATGCGAAAATATTCTGTATAAAGATTGTCGATAAAAAACTGTATTTATTATGAAACAATCTATCTAAAATATCATCTGGAAGTTGTTGATAAACAGATAAAGTGTATTGATGAAACAAAAGTCAATAAGAATGCTTTAGTCGATGAAAATGTAGTTTTCATAAAACAGTAGTTATCCATAACACAGGTTTTATAACACGAAACAGTATTTTTCAAGAAAAAGAAAAATTCAAACAAATACAAAAATATTCTATTTTGATGAAAAGCTCA
Source organism: Stenus bimaculatus (assembly GCA_963971135.1). NCBI lineage: Eukaryota > Metazoa > Arthropoda > Insecta > Coleoptera > Staphylinidae > Stenus > Stenus bimaculatus. The sequence goes on along the minus strand of OZ020180.1, from coordinate 15,878,417 downwards.
TTTCGATGAAGGATTTTGTAGATTAATAATAATCCTTTAGTATATGTAACAAAGATCGATATAAAGGTGTATTGATAATACAGTATTTCTAAAGTAGAAATTTCAAGTTGTTAATGAAAAACTGGCCTTAAATGTGGAGTTTATAGGCCCGTCTAAACATGAAACTGACTTCAATAAAACTTTTTGGTCGATGAAAAGATAATTTTCATAAAACAGTATTTCATAAAACATGTTTTTCAAACAAATACCATCAAATACTAATATTTTTGTCGATTAAAAAAACCTTTTGTCGACGTAATGAAAGTCGATGAAAAACTGTACCTATTGTTCGAACAATATTACTAACGTAGAAATGACGACTTGTTGATGAAAAGGTACTGCTGAAGTGGTCTCGTAAATCTATGAAATGTTTTGTCGATGGAAATGTCTTTTATCGACTTAACGAAAATCGATGAAATACCGTATCGATGAAACTGTATTTTCACTGTAGAAATATGACTTTTTTTGTGAAAAGTTACGGTAGGTACATTAAACTGTGATGCTTTTGTTAATCAAAATGCAATGTTGATGAAATAAAATTGAATGAAATTGTCTTGGTCGATGAAAAGGATATTTTAATAATAAATCAGTAGTCTATAAAACAGTTGTCCTTTTCAAAGAAACAGTATTGTCGATCAAATACGAAGATATTCTGTTACTATGACACGTTCCCTTCGATTAAACGTTTATACGATTAAAAAACCTTTTGTAGACATAACGAAAATCTATGAAACGTTGTATCGATGAAGCAATTTAAAAATTGCGACTAGTTGATAAAAAGGTGTTGAAGAAAACTGCAGTCGATAAAAAATCAAAGTCAATGATGTCATAAGTTAAAGGAATAGATTTGAATGAAAATCTTCTTGTTGATGATTGAAAAAAAAACGGTAGTCGATAAAAAAAAGTGGATTGTCGAAGAAAAGGCAAATTCGATCAAATACGAAAATATTTTGTCAACTATGAAAACTTTTATCGATGTAACGAAAATCGATGAAAAGGATACGTTAGGTTTCCCCCTCGTAATTAAATAAAAAATAATCCTATTCTTCCTCAGGATAGTTAGGATCCAAAATTCATAGATTGGTTCCTTCAAACGCTACAGCAAAAGTGATATGCTTAATTTATACCTTCTAAGACGTGGAAATGAAAAAAAATCAAGGAATTAGGGTAGTTGTAATATATTTCCAACCGGGGTTGTAAATTTGGAGGAATCATCAAGCACCATCTCCAATTTAAAAATTAATTTATTGATGAAAAGGTGCTGTAGGTATATAAAATTGCAGTCGATAAAAAATTCGAGTCGATGAACTGATTTGAAAACCAAAATTCATTGTTGATGGAATAGATCTCAATTATAATGTTTTTGTTGATGAAGAGGTAATTTTGAAGAAAACATTAGGTAGTCGATAAAACAACCATCGATAAAATAGGTTTTACAAAAAAAAAATAATATTTTGAAAAAAAAAACCAAATTTAATGAAATACGAAAATGATTTGTCGACTACAAAGCCTCTTATCGAGGTATCGATAAATAATCAATGAAAAGCTGCGTTGATGAAAGAGTATTGTGCTTTCAAGCTATTCTAAGCGATCTAGTGCTGAACTAATGGTTTGACGTCATAAACAGATTTACTGCTATATGACTGTTAGTTTTTAATGTCATCGTAAATCTGGTTTTTACTGGAAAAAGTCTAAGTCGATGAACTGATCTTGTAAATCAAAATACACTGTTGCTGAATCAGAATTCAATGAAATTGTTTTCGTCGATAAGAAGGCAATTTTGATAAGACAGGTTTTTCACAGAAACAATATTGTCAAAGAAATAGTTAGTAGATGTGATCAAATACTTTTTCGATGAAATATCTTGTATTTAGAAACCTTTTGTCGATGAAACAATATTGCCAATGCATAGAAAATGAAATTTGTTGATGAAACGGAGCTGTAGATATTATAAAACTGTAATTAATAAAAATCAGTCGATGAAAGGGTCGCTGTAATAGGAACTTAAAAAAGTAGTAATTATAAAATATTTTGGTCGATATTAAAAATTTCTGATAAAAAGGTATTCTATGTTTATAAAAATATAGTCGATGAACTGGTTTTCTAGATTAAAATGCAGAATTGATGAAACGGATATATTAATGATTACATCATTACATAAAAACTACTGCCCATAAAATGTTTCGGCTTATGAAAAGGTAATTTTGATAAAACAGTGGTCGATAAAACAATGAAACAGTGTTGAGCGGTTAAATGGAACAATATTCTTTGTGGTTAAGACGTACCTTTTCATAAAAAAATTTTGTCGATGGAAAAACCCTTTATTGATGTAACAAAAGTGGATTAAAAGCTGTTTCGACTTGTTGATGAAATAGTGGAGTTCTATAAAATTGTATTCCATTATAAATCCAAGCCGATGAACTGCTCTTGTAGATCAAAATGCAGTATTGATGGAACAGATTTCAATAAAAGAGTGTTTGTAAAACCATTGCCTAAATAAATTAATGTCAAATTTTTTAACCAATGTAAAGGTAATTTCGACGAAATGGTAGTTGGTAAAGTAGATACATGAAAATGAAACAGTACTGTAGCAAATGTAGTTTCGAAAATTTTATGAAACGGTATTAACGGAAAAAAGGTAAAATTGATCGAATACGAAAATATTCTGTTTCGACGAAAGGTTTCTTTCGAAAAACCCTCTGTCGATGAAAAGCTGTATCGATGTAACAATCTTTCTAAAATTGAAACTATACTCCATTCAGTTTTAAGATTGAGTGACTGACAAGAAAGTGTCACATGGAGAAACGAATTTGATTGGTCGTTGTATTTTTCAGAAGCGTATTCAGAAATATACAAGGTGTCCCGTAACTTATGCATAATAATGAAAGACGTTATAGAGGATACCAAACCAAGCCGGTTTTGTTAATGAACCCATGTTCGGAAATTAACCGTTAATGCACTAGATTGAAAATTTCAGACATCCCTAGGCTATTCCATAGGAATCGAACATCAATGAACCATCGAACACAATGGGCAAAATTTTGAACAATTTTTGTAAATATTATAAATAAATAATTTACTTAATCTTTTTTTTTATTTATCCTAGTACCTTAATGATTAATTTCCGGACGTGGATTTATTAACAAAAGTTGCTTGTTTTGGTGTCCTTTATAATCATTTTCATTATTATGCATAAGTTACGGGACACCCTGTATATTATAAGTATATAGAGTGTCTAAAAATGGCTAACAAGCTCTCCAGTACGTTACTCGGAAACATCCAGGAATTCCCAAAAAAATAGTTTAAAAAATCCTCTTCTCTAATTGAGAGAAGTTTGAAGGGTCAAAGTTTAGTATTTACTTCTTAATTTTTATTAATTTTGAAAAACCACTAGTTGTCTTGTAAAATGGGATTCTTTTTCTTTGTTGAGTAATAAATTAAATTTAAATCCTATTAAAATAACTTCACAATTTATTTTTTAATATTGAAAATTACCTGTCAAATTGCAATTTTAATAAAATACGACTTAAATTAAATTTTTACTAAACGACTAAAGAGAAGCCAAACTTTACAGGACAACTGGTATTTTTAAATTCATAAAAATAAAGTTGAATTGTTCCTTCATATTTAACTATTTTTCCGGGGATCTCTGAAGGGAGCTTATCCGCCATTTTTTGGATACCCTGATCTTGTAGAATAAAATGCAGAGTTTATGGAACAGATTTAATTGAAATTTAATACCCATAAATAGTGTCAATAAAATGCTTTGCTCGAAATAAAATCTATTATTATTATTATCCAATGATAAAATAGTGATGAAGACAAAACGGTCATGTCGATCAAACAGGCAGTCGATAATAACATTTCAAAAATGTAATTTTAATATTTTAAAGGTGAGTTTATGGTCAACTAACAACTAACCACTAACAATTGTCATTAACCACTAACATAAAATGAGAACGTTTATACTCCACTAAGCATTAGGTAATTTGAAAAGTTTCACAAACTCCTCATCACTTCCATTAAAGGTTTCACTATCCATTATATGATATTATCGATGTTATGATATTCGTAGTGGTTAATTATTAGTGGTTAGTTGAGAACTCACCTTAATAATTTTTAGTAGTAGATCCATTTTGGCTATAAAAAATAAATATTTGCTACAGTTTTTCAACTTTTGTAAATATCATAAATTATCATATTCAAAAACTAATCTAATAATTATCAAAATTCATCTTTTAACTTTATTTTCAATTACATATTTCTTTTCTAAAATATTAATTTTTAAAACAAACTCGTTTTAAGTTGTTTGAAATTGTTAAAAATTTAATATGTAAATACACTTGCGAAATTTCAAAATATACATTTTTTATTAATTTTTTGGTTTTTTTCCTTAGTTGATTCTGTTGATGATAAAAAATACAAGATATTTTTAAATTAAGAATTTTGTAAAAATAACGGAGGTTTCATTTAGAACTAATTTATTAAATTTCCCATATCTTTTCATAAAAAAAAACCATTCCATCGATATAGGCTTTTCATAATATGTAATATCACGAGTGGTCAAATTTGAGTCGAATATTTTTCACTGTCATTACTACATTAAGGTATGAAAAATATTCGACTTATAATTTGAACAAGAGTGCATATTTAAGGGCTATTTAACGAACATTTTTCACTTTTTAGTGCAAAATTTGACAGCCAACTTCAAACTTTTTGAAATTTGACATAATATCATAAAATAATCGCTGATATTTTTGACGTTTTACTTGTCACAAAAAATAATCACTTATGAGTTGTCAAAAAAAACCATTTCATCGACAATATCCTATAATTGACACAGCATTTTCATCGAAAAAACATTCTTAGACGCTACCTTTTATCAAAAATACCACTTCTCCCATAGTGCTATTTCCTCTTTAATGCGGTTTCAACAACAGCTGTTTTATTTATCGATTACCCTTTTATCAATAATACATTTTTTATGTTTTTCTTCAAAGCGAAGCTTTTTATGGTTAGTGAAACTAAAATTTCGATAAAAACATAGCAAAAATTGGAGTAACTATGGACATTTTATGTATAATCGATGTCAATAAAAGTTGATGATATGCTTTTGTCGATGAAATGATATTTTCGATAATATATAATATGGTATTTCGACAATATTTTTACCATTTTCTTATTAACATAGAATTCCACATTATCTACAGACCGATTGTTTGACATCATTTTGACATGACAGTAAATGTCGTGCCATGGTTGATGAAATCTCTTCGTCTATAATTATAGAGATTTCGTCCTAATTAGGACATGTCATATCACACAACTATTATCTCGATGAAACTTGTGTTAATGAAAAAGCTGAGTTGATGACATTAAAGCCTGATGAATTATTTATCAACAAAAATAATAAAAACTTGTTAATATTTTTTTTCAAACTTGATGATCTAGCAACAAATAATTTACTTTAATAAATTTTAAAATTATTATCATTATCCATTTTACAGATTTAAACGAACTTTTGAATTGTCACCTTTAAAATAAAATTTACCAATATTACAAGTTATGGAATAGTTTTATAAAATACTATTCGTGCATTTAAATTAGTTAAGTTTTTCAACCTATTCGTCGTATTACTATTGGCAATTTGTAGAAGTTCTAGTTTTTCAGGGTTCTCTAAGCCCATTTAATTCGAGTGGATTTCTGATAAATTTGCTTTTTCCATATTATAACGCCACCCAAACGAACTTTATTTATTAATTTTTGTTCACTAGATCCAAAGTTTCAAAATAATATACTCTGTAATCTTTGTAGGCCACAAAAAATGTAATGGCACCATATTTAGTTAAACTATTAAATATACTTCCTGCACGAGTATGAACTATTGTAGACAATATTTTTCGAGATTTTTTTCTGTTACAAACAAATAATAGTACTTATTTGATTTGATCAATATTTTTCAAGAACGAAAACTTTCGTTACCGAATGTTACGAAAGTAATCTCAAAATTATCATCACTTCCTGGCGGAGCTTATAAGAAATTGTAAATAAAATCTAAAGTTAAACCTTTGCTAAAAGGAAATTGGTTGTTGTATAAGTTACTAAGGTCAGCTTTTGTCTTATTTCCACTTGCTACCGTATTCGCAGTACAATCATGACCCACTTGAATTTTTCCAATTGTATTTTAGATAATTACATTTCAGAAAGTATAAAGTATCAATTTTATTTTAGAATCATCAATTGTATTTCAGAAAGCATCATTGGAATTTTAGATAAATTAATTTGATTTTAGGAAGCATCAATTGTATTTCAGAATCATCAGTTGCATTTTAGAATGGATCAATTGTATTTCAGATAGCATCAATTGTATTGTATTTCAGAAAACTCAATACTCAATACAATTTTAGAAAGGACCAATTTAAAAAAAAAATGAGGTATTTTTCTGTTATAACTCCTGGTATCATGGAGCAAATGTTGGATTACTTAGAAACAATTATCCATGTAGCAAAAATACAATTATTGGTGGTAATTTTGTTCGTGCAGAACAATATACTACAATTGATCAAGTAGTTGCTTTAGTAATGGAAGACATGATGGATGTTGGTGGATAAACACAATGATTCTTTCTGAAAATTACAATTGATTATTTATAAAGTAGTATAGGTAGAATAAGGATTTTAGATACAAAACATGGTCTATTCTTGAAATTTTGTGTTCACATCATTTTGACCACTAATACTAGAGAGGTAAAGTGTCCCGAAAAATTTGGGGTTTATGAGAACTAGGCAAGTGGGGTATCGTTTTTAATGTGTTTTTTGTTCAATATGTATGCACTACGTCTCCTAAGTCATAATTTTCAATGCTTATAAGGATACAGGATACTGACAGTATAAAGAAAAGTGAGCAATTACGCCGATATAAATATAAATCCAAAATCCTAGAATTGGAATTACAGAAATTACAACAGTTTTTGAAACCGCTTTCTTACCTATGCGTAAAATAAAGAACTGTTTAAACAAATGCTAACACACATGCTTAAAGCAATGGTTTTGAGTTTAGGCAGTTTTGTGGAGATGCCTATATTCTAATAGTACAAACAGATATAAAAAAAAATCTTTTTAGTTGATAATAACAGGTATAGTTTCACAAGGTTTCGATATTCTTATATTGATAACAGGTCTCGCTCAAGAGAACCGAGAAACCTATCTACTTTAAACCCAAAATGGGATTAACCAGGAAAAAGGCATTCTTCTCCTTCATTCTTCAGGAATAGCATAAGGATATGAAGAGCTATTCTCCTTGGACAAGAATTTTGTGGATTTGACTCTACGAATGTTATACAAGGCAAACGAATATAAACAGGCCCACGAGTTACTTGATACGGAAACAGATTTGGGAGAGTGCCTCAATAAAGCTGAAGTCCAACATGATGAAATTAAACCAGCCGGAGATTTTTTTTTGTATGGTTTAAAGTTTAAAAAGCAAAATCAAACTCTTTATCAACTATCAACTACGGTATTTTTTATTCCAAAAGTGTTTGAAAAAAAATACCTAGTAGCAAAATTGGAGTCACATCAACCGACTTCTGCAAGTGCAGCACAGCACTCATACCGAACCTACTATCAGGTTCAACTATGGTTCGGTAACAAATTAGACCTCCAAAAGAACGGTTGGATTCGACAGTAAGGTGACTTGACGTCATTGAAAACCACTTTGGAATCTGCTACCGATGCCATTCATCAGATGATTACCTGCTTGTGCAAAGGCTCATGTATTCAATTTGACGATAGTTCATTTGCCTAGTTTCCACAAACAGTGATTTTTCATACTTGACATCTTTGAATATATACATGCGCACCCACATTTTATCGGGACTCTTTAGATTCTTGATACTGATGATGTAAAGAAATTCCAAACGAAGTTTCATGGACCTACTTTTTTTTACCCAAATCCCTCTTTTGGACTTATTTTACCTGTATTAAAATACAAATTGGCGCATTCAGATTTTCAAATGAATTTTGAAATACAATTGATCTTTTCCTAAATACAACTGGAAAAGGTGTTATACAATAACCATAAAAATATTCCAATATTCGTTGTAATTTTAAATAATTTTTTGTTTTAGCACAAACAAAAGACTCTACACCAGCGGTCACAATCGTTGAACCGCGGGGTACGAGGGCAATGGGGTAATAGGGGCACTGAGAGCGGCGACATGTGGTGACAAAGGGGGCAGTGCCAGTGCCCTGCAGCCATGGGTAACAAGCTCAGCTGTTCCTGCACGCCGATCCTGCGCAAGGCGTATCGTTACGAGGACTCGCCATGGCAGACTTCGAGGAGGAGAGATGGACATTTGTTAAGGTAACACAGCCACCCCCAACCACCCCTGCCAGCCCTTTACCTCTCTATAGGAGTAATGATTGTTGCAGGTTGTGGGCTGAAGTTTTTCATGTCTCCAGCGGGGCAGGCACAGTTAAGTGGCAGCAGGTCAGCGAGGATCTGGTACCAGTTAATATTACCTGCATTCAAGATTCTCCAGAATGCGTCTTTCACATCACGGCCTACAATTCACAAGTCGATAAAATTTTGGACGTCAGACTCGTACAACCTGGTAATTTTAATACTCTCATCTTCAATCATTTTGAACCACAAAAGATACAATAAATCTACAGCTAAATACCCTCACCATTTGTAGTGGTGTAAGATGAAAGATAATCAGACCTATGATTATAAAATTTTCAATTATAGTTCCACCTTCATATCTAGATCCTAACCATATCTATGCCCATGTTTCCAAATTCATCTTCAATTTTCTACACACTCAACTTTTTATATTTATATTTAGAGTATACTGCTATGAATTTTGTTTATTTTCATTTAACTAAAATGTTATTAAAGTTTTGGTCTGAAATTTTAGGTACTAGAATAGGACAAGCATCGGAATGCTTCGTGTACTGGAAGGACCCAATGACCAACGACACGTGGGGTTTAAATTTTACGTCACCAATAGATGCGAAACAGTTCAGGGAATGCTGTGTAAGTATTTACAGCTTTTACCAAAAGAAATGGATCATTCTAAGTGTTTTTTTGAAAATCTCAACGTATTGCCTAGTAGAATGAGTTGTTTTTCTTTTAATTCAAAGAATGTAAGTTGCAATTTCTTGATTTTTGTCACAAAAATGTATAATTTGAACTTTGTAGTTAGATTCATTAAATTTGTATCATTGGTTTTGGTAAGATATGTCTAATAACTCATTGTAATTTTTGTGCATGATCAAAAAATCATTTGCGTGCACATTTTGATTCTGCCTTTCCAGCGCCCGAGCACTTGCAGGAATGGATTCTGAATGCTCTTTGCAAAGTTTTCTCTTTTTTGCATCTCCACCCCCAGAGCAGAAGGTCCTAAGTTTGCTTATTAATAGTAGTGTGATCTGTTGCAGTCGCCTTCGTTCAAGTTTTCAAGAAAGGCCTCCTCGTCCTATTCCCTCAAGCTTGAACCACCCAACAAGCAAAAGTTTAAGACCAAACGGAAACCTCTGAGCACCCCTGCCTCACCCAACAGGGCCAGGGAACCTCAGTGCACATGCATGACAGCGGAACAGTATGCCAGGCTCAAAGCTCAAGATCCAAGACATAGAGGTATGATGAACATATATCAAAAATCATAACCAACATTTCAAAATCTCATGCTTTACAAAATTCAAAAGACACAAAAAATCCATCTTCTTCTTCTTCTGATTTCCAAAAATTTTAAATAGGTTCACTTTTTTCATATTTCAAAATATTAAAATGAGGAAGCCCATTTTGGGTTTTTAGACTAGAATATTTTAACTTTATAGGTTCTTCGACATTACCTCGGCCTCAAACCCGTTCGACTGATACTGAGTGCAGGGATAAGGTAACCGCTGCTACTTCTTCAACTAGTTTATACGATAATGTTAATGCTGCTCAATCAAATTCTGGACAAGGTAAGGTGCTCTAGAATTTTGATCAAGTTTTGAGTTAATATTTTGAGCAGGTACATTGCAAGGATCGCATCTGCGTGCTACAAGAGACCGCAGCACGCAGCAGCAATCCCAAGAAACGATGACCTCTTCAGCTACCACCGGACCAAAAACAGTGACTGCTTCTGTTGGTACTCAAAATAATGTAGACTCTGAGGTAAGTTTAAAATCTCAATTGTGCAAATTTTCTACAAGTTAAAATTGTTTATTTTTAGACAAGTCAGACTGAAACCCAATCACAAACCCAACCGACTGAATCGTCAAAATCTGAAGGTACTCAAGCTGGAGGAACCCTACAACCAAATACAAAATCCTCATCAACTTCCACCCGCCCTATCCGCGAAAACCTACGAGAAAATCTTCGAGAAAATTTACGAGAAAACTTGCGAGAAAATTTACATCACGTTCTCACTAACACCAAATCCGTGGATTATTCTGAGATTGATATGGTGAGGGAGGCGGAGCTTCGAGCTGCTCATCACCACAATATTTTGAACAACAACATCAGCAGGAGGAATAAGTCGAAGAGTACAGAAGATATGAATAGGGAAGGAGGAATCAGTTTGGATAGTAATACTTTGAAGAAGATGTTGAAGCCTATGCCTAGTGTCGAGAGTCCTGTGACTTCTCCTGAAATGGGTAGGAGGAGGTATAATTATTACAATAATCATCACTCGAGGTATAATGGGAGCCACGCTCAGCCAGAGAATACACATCAACATCCAAGATCAGCCATGGCGCATAATTCAAGATTTTCAGCTTCAAGGTATGTAGTATCATTTCCTTTTAGTCGAAGCTTATGACTACAATTTTTAAGGTCATCACATGAAATTGGTAGAGGTTATCCTGGTAGAGGTCTTTATTTAGAATTGGAGCGAGGATCTTGTGGGGATTTATCACCGCCATCAGATAACGTGCTTTTTGATAACCAGTGCTATGCCACCACGCCCAGTTCAAGTAATGGTAATTCTGATCCTGAGACTTCGCATCATTATGGAAGACACCGACATATGCATCCATCGGTTTGTTGATTAACTCGCTAGTGGTACAAGATCTTAATTATAATTTTTAGAATCCGAATCCTACGCCAACACCTGGATCACCTACTAGTCGCCTTTTACTTGAGTACGAAATGCATCTTAGGAATACTTTGGCCAAGGGAATGGACGCTGAGAGTTATAGCTTACACACTTTCGAGGCCTTACTCACTCAAAGCATGGAGAATTTAGGTGAGTTTTGAAGATCTTCACAGCAAAATATCAAAGCTGCTATAAAAAAAGCACAATTGGAAAACACAGTTATTGTAATACTTACGAGGTGATGAAGAATAATAAATTAGAAGTTATTTTGTTCGGAAATGCTTTGGATTATTTTTCTACAATTTTGAGATCAAAATAATTGTAATAAATGTTTTAAAAATTGGATTCCAAAAAATCAAATGTTTCTCAGGATTTTTTTTAAAATGATTATTGGGATTCATATTCTTTGATTATAGTATTTCATAGATTGTATGCCGTAGTGAATTATAAATTTTGAATTTTTATGTCAAACTACAAAAAAATAATTTTATGATAAAGGACAAGATAATTAAAAAAATCAAAATTTCAAGTTGAAAACTAAATAAATTTTCTTTTAAACAAAAACTTTTAAGATTTTTGAAAACATGTCCTATAAAAAATTTCAAATATCATCACAAAAATAAAAAAGTATGATTTTGAAATATTAAATGCAAAATTTTGTTATAATTCGTTTTTTGAAATTTGTAATTAAAAAATCACATTTTTATACTAATTCATTTAAAAACTGTTAGGGCTATGATGAATTGTTTTATAATCCATTTTTAAAAATATTAAAAGAAGATTGTATACCAAAAGGGCGGGCTTTAAAATTGTATTATGAAAAAATTAACTAAGGAAGTGACCTCATACAAAAAGAACACATTTTATGCACTATTTTTCTTGTATTGATTTAAACGTTAACACTCTATATTTTTGGGATTGTTGGAAAATTTTTAAAAAAGCATGTTTGTAATTTTTTTGGCATCAAATCTGGATAAAAACTACCAAAACCGAAGGGGTGACCTAAAAAAGATAAGCTTGAATTTTTGTATAAATATAGCCCATTTCTACATATGTATATAATTTTGCCACATATTTTGACACAAAATCTTCAGTTTTAAAATTTCCTACTATATATTTTAAAAGATTTGAGTATTATAATTATAGAATACCCCGTATCTATGTTGATAGAATAAAAAAAACTTTAGATTAGATTAGAATTATGAAAAATTTGAAATCTACTTGATTAGTTTTAACTTAAATTATAATTATCATAAAAAATCATAAATTATAGAAAAAACTTCCATAAATTTTTTTTGTTGCATTAAATCGCTTAACACATTAAATGTAACTTTGAAATTTGAAAAAGTGTTTAAAAAATATAAAGGATGTCCCATTTTTTTCCTGCAAATATTTTTTATTGGCAGGAAATTCTGAACAAAAAGTTTCCTATGAACTAATTTTTTTTCGAAGTTATAGTAATTTTAAAATTGCAAAAATTTTAATGCTAATTAATTTCTTTTCTTACTATATTTTTTACTTAAATCAATTGTGCTTTTGATTTTGTCTTTGTTTTTAATTTTCCGCATTAAAATTAACGCATCTGATTGGCTTAAAATTAAAGACAAAATCGTAGGTCTATTACATTTAAATAAATAATATTGATAACAAAATGATTTTATACAGAGTGTCTCACAAAAATCATTAAAATTTTGAAATTTTTAAGAAATCGAAAAAATATACGTATAAGTTCATAGGAAATTTATAGTTCAGAATGACATTTACTATCTAAACAATTTCTACTGGAAAAACACCTTGTAAAGTAGTTCCTATATCTGTAAATTGGCTTAACATCATGAAAAGTTAGATGGAATGGACAAAGTTTCCATGAATTGCCAAAAAAAACAAAGAATGTTGATATTTTTAGTAAAATTTTTTTAATAGTTCTTAAACATTTCACAAACATAGTTGCATAGTTCTCACTTTAAAAAGATCAATATAATGTTGGTTTGATTAAAAAATAGTAAAAATTTTTTCTTATAGCCCTATGAAGCCATTTGCCTTCTCAGTTATTTCAAGCTTTTTTCAAAAAAAATTTTTCAAAAAAATCGTTGTCATAGTTTTATGAGGGTGAGAAAATTCGATTTTTTTACATTTGGTCAGTCAATGTGTTAACTTGTGTACAAAAATATGAAATCTCATAAATAAATAAAAAAAGTTGTTCTTATTTCCGGTAAACTTGGAAGTGAAACTGGAAAAGTGCGTTTTCTTCTATAACATAATAAAATTTAAAATTTTTACTTTTGTAAATACAGAAAATATGTTCCTCTTATATCTAAGGGATTTTTTTGAAAAAAATACTAAAATTGTATACGTTAAATTTTAATTAATACTTGTACCTTTTGATAAAAAATTCTATTAAAATCGTGGCAAAGGGTTAAAATAGAACACCGTAATGAAGAATTTCGACATTAAAAGATAAATATAACTTTATTGACCGTAAAAAGGTTTCTAAAAACTTAAAAAATAAGTTTCCATATTATGATGATAGAAGGTTATAAACTTTTATGATTTTGTGTTGAACCAAGAATAGAAGAGTGATCTGCTCGAGCAAATCATTAAACTTTTGTTAAAAAGAACACAACAAATTTTTAATATGAGCACACGCTCTAAATAAGCAGAAATTAAAATTTGAAAAGATTAAAGAATTAAAGATGATTGAATTTCATTATCGATCATTTATCGAATTACTTATATTAAATTTTGGCATCAATATGTATACAGAAAATACAGCTGAAGAATGGTATGTTGTATGTTCAGTTCAAAGTGATTGCGTAAGAAAAACAAGCTCATAGTAAACTGAGCAAATGAGCAAATGATTTGTATGTAAAAAAACCACAACTGTTAAGGAATGATTTTTGATTTAGACATATTGAAATGATTATAACATTATTATTTCATTTTAAGGTTTTATTTGACATCTTTTAAATTTGGTGAAGTGGGGTAAGATCGTAACTCAGGCCACACGAAAAGGCTTTTGTAGTTGTTCTAATACTATGTATTTCATTTAAGCCTTCACACCCTTGTAAATTTTTCAATTTTTATCTGATTAAAATCAAATTGTCCCCAAATTTTAGAATTCAGTGATATACAGGGTGTCCTATAATATGTGGGACCCACTTCTAGGGTGGGTAGTAGATGTCAAAAGAATAACAAAAGTTCATATAAACTTTTGTCCTATTTCGCCCGATATGGGAGCTACAGCTCTTTAGAGGTGTTGTTAAAAAGTAGGTTTTTGCTCGTTTATTTCAAAACAAATTGGAGTAGAGATTTAAAATTTGGTGTGAATTATAACACACCTAGAATACATTTAAATGAATTTTTTCAAATTTTTTGCTTGCTTTGAAAGGGTAGATTCCGGGAGAGTTAAGGTTAAAAATTGTCCTAACTTTTTTGTAATTAACTTTTACAACATTTTTTCTTCAAATTAATGTTCCCCATTTAATTATTAACAAAAAAGGTACTCTTATTTAAAGTCGGTAGAATGCGCCGTTTTCGAAGAAAATGTATTTTATTATTTTATTGATGGTCAACACAATTTAAATTTAAAAAAATCACGTTAGTCTTGGATTATTTTATTTTATTGTACCCAAAACTGTTTAAGAAATTGAAAAAAATCACGAAAATGTATCCCAACTGTATTATGATTCATACCAAATATCAAATCTGTTAATTTGTACTTCAATAAATAGAAATAAACAGAAGATAAACCTACTTTTTAACAACACCTTTAATGAGCTGTAACCTTAATTTTTCTTATTCCCTTGACATCTACTACCCACCCTAGAAGTGGGTCCCACATATTATGGGACACCCTGTATAACGTTAAAATCATTTATCATCTTCAAAAGCAAAGCCACCTACATGTAAAATTAGTTTAAAGCATTTTACAAATTTGCTCTTGCCCCGGAACATATGATATTATACAAGGCTACAAAACATTTCTAGGCAAATGCGACGTAGTTGACATATTTTAGAATTTCTTGTAAACATAAAAATTTACAAAATTTGGCCCTCTATAGTATTAACTGCGAAATAGTTTTGCCTTAAAAATACTCCAATTTAAAAAAGAATGGTGCGCACTTACCCCACTCCACCTCAATCAAGAACTTCAAAATCCACAATTATTTTCTGTTAAAATATAAATAAAATATTACTAAACAAAACTAAAATTGTTTACCAATGATCTTAAAAGTTGGAACCTAAAATTTTTCAATAAAATTTGAATTATTTGAAAATTATGTCCAAATCTATTGCAAATTTTAATTACTTGTGGAGGGCGATGTTTAGCCATCTGTGTTGATTTTGCGAACTAAGTTCGAGCAGACAGAATAATGATAAAACTATTCAGTTGTACAAATTTCCTAAAATATCAAATTATATAAAACATTTAACTGGTTTAAAAAATAAAACAAAAACACGAAAAATACTAAACGTGCGAACAGAATCTAAATATTCCCAACTGTAGTTAAAGTTTTTAACTTTACAATATTTATTTCTTGTAAAAAAACATTTGCTTATTAGTTTTTGATTTTAATTATGAGAGCACAAAATGTAATAGTTAAAAATTACGAAGGGTCAAAATTGTTTAATGAGTTTTCAACATTTTTGTTATGTTTTTAGGTAATACTTTTATACAATCTACAATATACGATCTGTCACAAGTGATTAAAATAAAAATATTTGCGTAGTATTCGGAATTTTGGAGATCAGATGGTGGTCATTTTATAACAGTGGTGTAGCCAGGATTTTTTATTCGTATTAAGTTTACAATCTTTTACAAAACGCAGAAAAAATATTGAAGACTGTAAGACATTGTATGTACTAACTTTTACCAGAAATGTTCAAATAATTTTAAAATTTCTCTGGTCATTAACCTTTTAAATTATGCATCATAATTGGAAAATTTGTTTATTTATTTTTTCAACTAGTAATTAGCATCGAGCTACCAAACACCCTGTATATTAGAATATAAATTCCGGTCAAAGAGAATTAAGGTTTTCATAATTTGACTCCATTTCTTGTTCCACAGATAATATTCATCAGCAATAACTTCCTCTTTATAAATTTGTGCAAGTGACAAAATTTTACAGTCTAGATGTTCTAGATTTAGAGTTTAGAGCATAAAAAAGAACGAGGCATTGCAATAAAAGTATAGACTTTTGATGAGTTATAAACTTTTCTGTTAGTGAAGCAAGGAAATTGTCAATATAGTTAACGGTTCTTCAGGGCAATCAAATGGAATATTATTTCTCCTTTTCTGTTTTCTGCACACACTGACTCTTCGATGCACATTTTTTCAAGTTTTATTCCATCATAAATATATTCTTGAATTCAATTTCTGAATTTTCTCTCATATTTTTCAAATTTTAATAATGTCGCGAATTTGCATAACAGCTAACGGCATCAACGAGATGAGTTTCTTTTGTTTCTAAGTATTTGCAGAGAGTATAAGTTAGTGAGAGGAATTTAAATTTATTTTATATTTACAAATTTAAATTTAGCCTACCCCCTCCCCTTGCTACGCCACTGTTCGATAAAGCTAGTGGTGGAGTAATAAATAAAAACCTATTTATGTAAACTTTATGTGTGGGTGCTATAGCCCAGTTACTAAAACCAATAAAAACACAAAGCACGATACAGTCTTGCTTTCCTCCATTTTGTTACAAAATTTATGTTAAAATAGAGTCATCTATACATAATCTATATTCTCTGCCAGTCCCGAAGATACATGCGAGCCACAAAAAGTTCTTTTACTCCGAATAAAACTTGCTATTTTTTCTTTAAATGTAGAAATTTATAAAATAATAATAGTTGTGTTTTTTACCAAAATTTAACTTATTGTTCGAGAAAATCACTTTCATTCTTTGTAGTTCTAGAGGAAAAAAATGTTGCTAATGTATATTGGGTTGCCAAAGAAGCGGAGTAGAATTTGTATTTCCACTCCTAGGACGTACATACAAAGTTTCCCCGATTGAGACCGATTTACGTCGGAAATGTACGAACAGTATGCGAAGCATTACAAAAATCTGTACTTTTGAAAAAAATTAATTATACCACAATTTTTTTTTAATTATTCTTTTTATTAACGTAGTGAAGGGTTTGACATGCCATGCTAATGTTGGGAATTGTTAAAGAAAAACTCCAATAAATCTTACGTCCAACTTTATTATTGAATA
Organism: Stenus bimaculatus; assembly: GCA_963971135.1. NCBI lineage: Eukaryota > Metazoa > Arthropoda > Insecta > Coleoptera > Staphylinidae > Stenus > Stenus bimaculatus. Next base: position 15,861,077 of record OZ020180.1, on the reverse strand, counting down.
AAATCGAACGTAAAATTTACTGGAGTTTTTCTGCCAAAGGAGTTGAGTTGATATATGAAATGAAAATGAGTAAAACAGAAGAATTTATTAAATTTTTTTTATATTTTCACTTCAAGGTCTTTAGAAATACTTAATATAAGATCCTAAAAAGTAAGAGACATTTGTATACAACCACTTGGTCTCTATCTTCCTCCATTTAATGTTTATTTTATCTGGAGTGGCAGTAAATCCTTAATTCTCACGTAAAAAACTCCAACGTTTTTCTAGTAATCAACCAGAATTAATTGCGGTCAGAAATTAATTACGAGAGGAAGCTAAGCGGGCGTAAAAAGCTTGCAAGGTAAGCAGGCAATTTATAATTTCCCGGGAAAGCGCAGAGATTTGGAGATAAAGTACGATTTGAGGATCTACAAACTTTGGACCACAATCAGCGCGCATAAAATGCACTTTAAATTTCCTGCAACTTTTCAAACACACTCACCTTACAATAAAAACTATAACATCATCCCTTGTTTTCCAGAGTTTGCTGAAAGTTTACCCGGATCCAACCAGCGCAGTCCCTATCCCTCGAGAAAAAGTAAGTTTTATAAATTTGTTTATGCAGCAGCCAATAGGAGACTCAAGGGTTGATAGATTTCAGATAACAGACCAATTTAAACACAAATTTCGCTTCAAACAAAAAACTTTACAACGACATTTTTTCAATAAAACCTTCATGATTATACAAACAAAAATATAAAAATACTGGATAAAAATGTTGCTTTTTAAAACTTACCAAAATCGATAAGATATTTAAAGTCATTCAGATTGAGATCACCTGTGTCGACGTGCTCTAACATAGACAGGATAAAAATTTGAATTTTCAAAGTGAACCCAAAGAATCTTTGTGCAATCGTTCTTAAAATAGAGATTGTCCTGGAATGTTTTACGTTTTTGTTTGTTGAATTTCTTGAAAACAGCTGTTTAACGTAGTACAAATATCTTAGAAAACGTTTTTGAATTGATTTAAGTGTCCAAAACTTGATTTATATGTATATTGAAGGTTAGTCTGGTGTCAAAAATCACACTAAGATCCTTAAAGTCACAAACTCTCTTTCGAAAAACACCTTTTATATTATAGGAATAATTATTATGGACGATTACAGATTTTCTTGTATAGGATATAACACAGCGCTTATTAATATTTAGGTCAAGACCATTACATTTACACCACTTTACAACTTCATGAAGTATACCACAATCATCTACCATCTTCAGTAACAACAAACAGTTGAAAAGCAAGGGATCCAGATTAGAGCCTTGAGGTACTACACTAGTTCCTGAGTACTGAAAAGATTTACGACTCCGAAATTCAAAAACTTGAGTGCGCCCATTTAAGTATGACTCAAGTACTTCAATAATATTACGGTTAGTTTCACAGTTTATCCAGAAGAAAGTGATGTTGATTACGATCAAATGCTTTAGTCATATCTGTATACATATAGATTATATCCACTGTCGAGGATTACCGAAATAGTTTATGTAATGTTGCAGAGATTTGAAACTGCTGATCTTTGTTTACTTTTAAGTTAATCATACAAGAATTTACACATTTCAGACTCGAATATTTTAGAAAATTAGATAAAATCGAAATTAACCTTTAGTTCTTGGCAGCTCAATTAACACCAAATTTAAGAATACGGTAGATTTTATGATGATTCGATCTCTGACGTACAATACAAACATTCTTGAAGTGTGTGGCAAAGCAAATTGTAGAGAATATTATGTGGGTTAAGTTCTTCAGTATCCTAAGTCATGGTGCCAGGGATGGGTGACATGTTCTTCTTACAATTTACATAGTTCCAAACCTTAGATGGTTCATTCATAATCATGCTCTCTGAATTTCATGTAAATTTTTTGCCATTTTTTTCTGCGGGAAACTGTGGATGTTTCCAAAATTTAATTGATGTAGAATCTATGGTTTTGTTGGTACATGAATGGAAATCAGTGGATACAACTTTTCATATAAAATCTCACATGCTACATTCTCCCTTTGTCCCATTGAATGTCGCAAATATCACAGAAGAAGGAGATTTGCTTTTTAAAAATTATATTCATTGTGGTCAAATTTGGGTGGATCGCTTCCTGCAACAGGATACAAATATTTAAGGTAGGATGATGAATTTCCTCAAGGTTCATAATTTCTTGTTTTCATGCAATCCCAGTTAGATGAAGCTAACACAAGATAAAGCATTCTAGACTTTGTGTTAACTATGCCACCCTTTTTAGAAAAATTGTAGAAATTCAATAAAATTTTTGGACTCACATAAAGATGCGTGTTATTGAATCCAGGGATATTGAATTCCCCCTCAATTATAATATTTCTATTTTAAAGAAAATTTTTCATAACAATCCAGAAGAGTTTTCTCAATATTTAAAATTTATCAAGCTCGAGATAAGTCGTTATTATAAAAGAACCTTTTATACCTCAAAATTCGTTATAGATCAAGCCAAGTTTCCGTGATAAAAATATATTATGATGGAATATTGAAGCATTTTTAAACCCACGTACATTCTGATATAGGGAAGATATTGTGCAATTCGGGTGTTGGGCGAAACTTAGTTTTTTGATTAAAATTTTTGTCTACAACAATTTTCGGTATTTTATTTATGGACTGTATTTTTAGATTCTCTTCGCCATCCGCCTCATGACTTTTCAGTTTCTCTAATTTTTTTGTAAATTTGAACGTTGTAAAATTAAAGTATCCTTTAAAGATTTCTTGTTTTTCAAAGTATTTAATGCCACATTTGAATTTTTAAGAATTACTTCTAATGTCCAAGGTTTATCATTTCTTTTTTCCAATCTAAAAACTTTAATGATATCTTTCCTGGACGCAAGTGGATCTAATAGTAATATTAATAGTTTCTTCAGTAACGGTTGGATTTATTGTAGGAAGAGGACTGGAATATTTCTTCTCAAGTAAATCAATTTTTTTAAGTATATCAGCTAAATTTGTTTATAATATTGCATTTTCGAGACGTACCTTCTACCTTTAAAACTAAGTCACGATTCTCCATAATCCCCGTTGCTGATCAAATCCAGATACTAGCTGCGTAATAGATTTTTGAAGATCTTTGATTGTATTTGAAAGATCATTTTAGAACTGCTCATCAACAGATATTTCAAAGTTAATATATGTATTTATTGCAGCAATTTACTTCATCATCATTGAAACTAATAATTGATTTGATACGAGTTGCACAATTTATGTGGTAGATTGAGTTGTAAATAGTACATTTTAGAATAGTTTTCAAGAAGATCGTAACCAGAGGTGAAGATAAAATTTTACTTTTTGTAAACTTAGTTAACTATAAAATTTAGTTACAACGTAAAACAACACTCCTTTTCTGTTCAACATTTTTTTAAAGAGGTCTAAGTTACAACAAGTTAGTTGATCGTATCGAATTAATTACCGATTCTGTAACATTAACCAAGAAAGAAATTTTAAGCAAAATGAGTCATTGTTAATAAGAAATATGATGAGCTGCGTACCTCAGCCAAGTAAGAATTATCAAAAGCTAGAAAACATACATTGAAAGTGCCGAAGTAAGTATCAATGAGGAACCCACGAAAATGTGGACATATGTTAACTCTATGAAGAATTCTACTCGCTATAGAAATTCTTCTTTAACGAATTGTGAAGTGAAAGGGTTTTTGGATTTTTTCACTGAGGTTTATGAGACTTTAGAGGTAATTTCTCCTAAGATGGATTCTCTTAATATTGAGAACGATTTCATAATAACTAGTGATGTTGTCATAATGCACATAAATCTTCAGCACATCTTTAATTTTATTCTTAAGACGGGAACTTATCTTGAAATTTGGAAACTTGTTAAGGTATGCCCTATACACAAATCTGGAAATAAGAGTGATATAAGCAACTACCATCCCATTGTAATTGTTTCCAATTTCTCAAAAATCTCGGAACCAACACCATCTGAACATATTTCACACCAGATTTTCTAAGAATAAGTCAACTTTATCCAATCTTTGTAATATAACTTGTTTCATCTCTTCTCATTTGGGTGAAAGAAAGTAAGTCGATGTAATCTACATGAATCTTAGTAAAGCTCATAATCTTATGATTGAAAAACTGAAGGGTTATAATATTACTAGTAGTAACTATCTCTTCATATCCTCATAATCGAGAGCTAATGGTGGTATATCACAATGCCTTTTCAGAAGTGTACGTTGCCTCCAGCGTAGTCCCTCAAGGGTCGAAACTTGGACCTATTCTATTAAGGATCTCACTACAAAATTAAAATCTCTACTCTAATTCGTTGCATTGCATTCAACTGCAGGATGACTTGGATACCTACAAATTGTTGGTGTTCTTCGAACAAATTTTGCTTGAGTATTAAATAGTGTTGTGATGTCTTTCTCGCGATTATCGAATTACACGTTCAATATATTGACACACCTTCAATATATTGAAAGAGCTTCAATAAAAATCAAATCATTTTGATTTTCTTCAATACTTTTTCCTTCAATATTATTCCTCCAATATACCGTTCACATGGTTAATATACTGAGTATCTCTATGGAAAAAGTACATAGGAAATTCCTCAAATACCTGTATTACTTTAAATATAGAATTTATACAGACCATAACAAGTTATATAAAGAACTTCTTTTAGAATTTTATTTTATCACAGTGTAGGTACAATGAGCAATAGATGATGTCGGTTTGCTTCATTTATAAATTGATAAATAACTCGGTAAATGATCCAAATTTGCTGAATCACATAGCTTTCCACATACTAAGATTTTCCGCGAAAACTTCTCAGTAGCAATTACACACACCAATTATCGTGGAAATTGTCCTGGTAAAATACTACGAGTTGCAGTATAGTGCGGACATTTTTGGACTAAACTTTGATGCATTCAACTAACTTTACTAATTGGTATGAGTATTAAATAATACCACGTCTTACGCTTTAGATTTCATTTTATTCTTCCATTCATCATATCAGATTTGTGTACTAAAACAGGTATAATTATAGTTTTTTGTTATTTTTCAATGTACTATTGTTAATCTAGTGTCCTTTTATTTAATATATTATATTCCACTGTAATTGGATCGCACGAAGATCTGTTTTGGGTAATAAGCATTATGATTTTTATTCTGAACATCGGAAGGCTGTATGAAGTCAAAGAAAGCATAACTGTACAAGGAAAATGGATGCCAATTCAGATTCTTCTACTTGGTTTTTTTTTTAAACTTTTGCCCGCCCTATAATTTACTTGTGTTCCATAATCAGTCAACTCTGTAATTATATTTAATACCTATCCGTAGTTTTTGAAAATCGGAGTCAGAATCTAACACCCTTTCGGTCGATGTTTTCTTGAATTCATGCAGTCCTCCGACTTTCAGTAGGTTTCTTATTGACGGTAAATGCTTTTGCTTTAAACTTCCTAATCCTAGACTTGATTAGATTTGCGGTTTCAGCTTGATTAGTGTTGTGCAGTCGATAATTAACTGTAATAAATGGACGAACTTGCATATACGAATGATGACTTTCCTAAAATGTTTTAACAAAAAAGGTATTATACGATTCTTGTCCATTATAACAAAACTTCTAAAAAGTGAAATTTCATCTCCTCTATTTACGATATCCTTGGCAACCGTTTTCGAGAAATTCAACAAACTAAAAAACAAAATATTCCAGGACACCCTGTACAATGTGAGGTCGGCAATTATGGGCGTTTTAAAAAATTTTTTTTTTTATATTTTAAAGGACCTGCATCCAGCGCTTCCATGAATAAGTCCTCAACATTACCTCATAGACTGAGCCAATCACGGGATAGAGGTGACCGTGATGGTTATTATAGTGATAGAAACGAATTACTTAGGGAACGTGAAAAGGAACGAGAGCGGGAGAGGGGTTACTTAAGCGATCACAACTCTAGGTAGTAAAAAATTTGAAATTTGAACTTTTTATGATTTAAAATTATTAGTTTTAGTTCGAGGTGTGCTTCATGTATTGGTGATTCGAGTAGAGCGCAGTGGTTCAGACATTCAGATGGTTGGAGGTCTGGAAGTTCGAATTTTAGTTCAAGTCAGGGGGTTCCTGGGGGTCATAAGAGGTCTCCTTGGGATTCCTTGCCTTCGTTGAGGCAGGATAGCAGCTTGAACGACAGCGGATACAAAAGCAACAGGGCGGATTCCTTCGAGCAGAGGTAAAAACTCGGGATTATCCAGGCGAGAAATGTTCTCATCTACTTTTCGCAGGGGCATGTTTGACAGGCAGGATAGTCTCAGATCGGATTACATGAGCGACAGGGAGTCATCCAGGTATGGAATCGTGCAGCAAGCGTCAATTGAGAGCGCTGATTCCAGATTATGCTACCTCACATCATCAGAAGTAAGTCGAACATTTTTTTTACCTCTTTTTCCACTCTGCGTACTTTAATCCAGGCAATTTAATGAAGTTATTGAAGTAATTTTGCTGGATAAAAATTCGATTTTATAAGAAAAACGTTAACGCTGTAAAATTTGTACTTAAATGTAAGGAGGCGGATGATAAAGCAATTAAATGGTTACTTCCGGAAGTTTGCAAAGCTGCATTTCTGTAAAACCAAGTTGTAATTACCGGAATTAAGCCGTTATATGGAAAAAGAATCGAATTAAATGTCTCCTAAATTTATTTAAAGGGTTAAATTCTAATCTGTAAACTTCCTACAACTTTTCCCCATAACGACTTTAAATTTAATTTTATGTTTACGAAATTTCTCCTTAATTTACCAACTTTATTTAATATTTACTAATAAATTTTATTAAAATCTCTAATATACATCCTCTATTTTTTAAAATTAAATTTAAATTTTGTGAAACACAAACACAATCTTAATATAAAATTATTTTTGAAGGAATTCCACGATAATTAAAAAAAATCTACTTTTAATATTTTACCATATTACCAACTAAGAGAGGATATTTTAACCTTAATCTTTTCAGAAGTTTTTGTTGTAAATATCAACAAAGTAAATAAATATGGAAACTAATACCCAATACAAAATCCAAAGCGTTAAAATATCAAAAATTCTTGTACGTACAAAAAAGCAATGTTTTTAAATTCTTGGGTTGATGGTGAGGAAAAAATCAAGGTTTGTAAAGCCATTTATTTCAGCGACGGACTTATTGTATCCTTTCTAATGCTTTGAAATTAGAGATTCGAATTTAACTAAAGTTTAACCACTAATTTCAAAGCTTGAAGGATAGAATAAGTCCCGAAATTAGTCGCTGAATAAATGATTTTGTTAAGCTGCTTGTTTTTTTCCTAGTCCTTAAGGCGATAGTCGGCAAATTTGAGTTTGAAAATCTCTTGATATTTGCGATTTTGGTCATAACTTTTTTTCCAGTGGAGCTTTTTTAAAATTTCTTTTTTTGGTATAAAAAAGAGTCTTCTGGCTATCAATTTCTTGGTTTTTTTTGTTTTAGTAAGTGAAACCAAATAATCATACGGCAGCAGTAAAACGGGCTCTTTACAAATAATGTTCGCTTAGCGGCTCTTTGAAACATTCTAAAAAACTAATTGAAATAATATTGTTTTTCCAACGCTAGAAATAAGTTAAGATATAAACGAAGACTTTGATGTTGCGTTTTTTTGTTTTAAAGATATTTTTAAATTTTTTACAGCACGTAATTTTTGGGATGCTGTAAATAGTTTAAAAATATATTTAAAACAAAAAAACTCAACATCAAAGTCTTCGTTTATATTTTAACTTATTTCTAGCCTTGGAAAAAAATATTATTTCTATTAGTTTTTTAGAATGTTTCAAAGAGCCGCTAAGCAAACATTTTTTGTAAAGAGCCCGTTTTACTGCTGCCGTATGATTATTTGGTTTGACTTACCAAAACAAAAAAAGAAGAAATTAGTAGCCACAAGACTCTTCTATGTACCAAAAAAAGAAATTTTAAAATAGCTTCAATGGAAAAAAAATATGACCAAAACCACAAATATCAAACGAATTTCAAAATCAAGCGCTCAAATTTGCAGACTATCCTCTTAACTCAAGAATTAAGAATTTTTTTTATAGTTTTATCGCTTTTAATGGATTAAACTTCTAGTAATGCACTTTATGCAGGGTGTTTATAAACATGTGTCCCTAACTTCAGGAATTGGTACATTCTGTGACCGATTTTTAGATAAAAAATTTAAGAATAAAAATTTTCGACAAAATGGTCCATTTTCGAAATGTGTTTAGTTTCTTCAGTTTTTTTCAATTTTTTTTAACATAACATATATTTCTAAAGATAATTTGCTGAGATTTTCTGAGTGCTCACATATTGAACGAAACTGAGAAAATTCGAAACAAATTGTAGGTGCAATTTTTTTGGTGGGGATCATCCTTTTTTAGCCCTCCATTTTTTTATTCGACAGTACCATTCAACATAAATTCAATTGTGATTGATTTGTATATTAGTAAAACTTTTTGCTTGCCTTTATTCAATGACGATTGGCAAAAGTAAGGTCTTTTATGTTAAAGAATTGAAAAAATGAAGAAACTTTAACACCCTTTATTTCGAAAATGGATCATTTTCATGAAAGAATTTTATTCCTACTATTAATCCTAGGTCAACATGTTCTATTCTTGAAGTCAGGAACACATGTTTAGAAACACCCTGTATATTGGGCAGATTTCGTTTCAATATTTTTATTTCAATAATAATTATAAATAATGTAAATTTTTAGAACCGGAATGTGTTTGAATTAAAAAATGGCAGAACGATTTTTTTTTATAAAATAAAACCGAAAAGCATACGAACAAAATGTAGCTGAACCGAAACTCTTAGAACGAAAATTGATAAAATTTCGGGCTTGAGTTCTCTTATGATAGAGGATAATGCATGGTAAATTCTATCAAACTTCGTTATAACAGTTTTTGTGCTGGCGCATTTCGTCCGAATATTTTTCCAACACTTTTAGTTTCTAATAATTTTAGTTTTTCTCATTTTTAATTTCGAATACTTAAAAGATTCTTACATGTTTCGGCTCTAACACTTTTCGATTCGAACATTCTTCAGTTCTAACAAAATTTTCGTCTATGTCATTAGCATACTTATACTTAAGAACATCTTCCTAGAGACCCGCGATAAATTTTCCGTTGGAGATAATAACAAGGTATAGAAAATCCATCCCTCTTTTCTGGAGCTTCTTTGCAAATTATGACCAAATAACTGATAATTAATGCGAATCCCTAGAGGGCGCGCGAGTTTCGGAGGAAAAATTGTGAAAAAGCATTACTTCTGCAGTTATAACTCAAGTTTCCCTCGTTAGATTTTCAATTTTTTTTCAGATTTATAATCTAAATTGATTAAACTACATCTTGCCAGAGAGTTACCTTCTACAACCTAGCATAAAATTAATTAGAGGCGTCCATACTTAAGGTACTTTTAGATCATTATATTTTTTTTTCCTTCTGGCAAAAATTAAAGAAATGACTTCTAAATCAACTACAAAAAAAATTATACAAAAATGTTGTTCGTACTAGCTTTTATGACTGCAGAACTAAACCACATATTTACCGTTTAGGAAATTGCTCTTAAGATTTTCGTTTTAACAATTTACAGGGAACGTTAATTTACTAACCTAACCTAACCCAGTCCATTAAAGGTTATGTCGTACCACGTGCTCTTTGGTACTAGTAAACAAAACAAATTGCTCTATTACAATTGTTATTATTCACAATTCTCAGAATAACATATTATACACTACGATTTTACCCCAAAAAGAATGTAAGGATATCAAATATCTTGAATATGCAACCGTCTTTTCTTAAATCAAGGTAAGTTTTTTGTGTTGTTTTATAAAATAAAAATATGTATAAATATTCGAAGTTATTTTTAATAAAAATGTAAAGTTTCAAAAAAAAGTTTGATTAAAACTAAAAAATAAAATATTTTTATTTAAAAATTTAGATGTTTTGTTTTTAATCTTCGGCTACAAAAATATTGTCACGCAACATTTTCGGAAAATTGCTCAAAAACTCCCGCACCTCCGTGGTTCCTACCGTTCCTACCGTTTTTACATTTTTTAAATTTGATTTTAGGTTGAAAGTTAATATTAATTAATTAAATTAATTTTGTAATTATTTGGTATTATCATTTTTTAAATAAAGTATTTTTTTTTCATATTTTGGGGCCCAGAAAAATTGAAGTCTTAGATTATCTTTAATTTTCAAAGTAAATTTTGGAAAAAAAAACGAAACAAATATTGTTTGAGATTTTTTTATTGATATCCGAAGATTTTTCAAGTTTACTTTTATGATTTATTTAAATTTATTAGAATTATGTTATCGCAAATAAAATATTTTTACATTTTCTAAAAAGTAAAAATATAATTAATGAAGTAATGAATTTGTTATGGAAAAGTCGTTCAGTACTTTGTTCATAGATGTCGCATAAATAAAGAATTTGAATATTCACACGTTGTTGGTTTGACTCAAAATTCGTAAGGCAAGTAGATCTGGAGTGTTTCATTTTGTGATGGAAAAAACTATTGGTAGTCCTGAGTCTAGTCAAATTGTGCTAAAAAGGCACCCTTGCAGGAAATTTATGAGTTAGTTTTAATTTCTTCCATTCCATATGTTTTTGTGGTGCTGAAGCGGAATCTGAGGTTTGCTAACAATATTTCATATTTCCTTAAAAAAATGCAAAAACGGTAAAAAAATTTCATTTTTTGTCGCTTTTTGGCATATAACTCGGAATCTATCAACTTTTCCATAATTTCCCTATTTTAAATGAAAGTAAATAAAATTTCCTATAAATTTCACTATTTAGGTTTTTTCTCCGATGAACCGTTCGTGCTCAAGCGCCAATTGAAAATTGGCGTATTTCGGCTGTTTTATTTTAGCTACATTTTCAGTTATAACTCGGAACCGAAAAGAGATAGTAAAGTTTATAAAATGAATGAATGTCCATTGAAAGGATCGTTATGTTATTAACAAGGGAAAAAAATTATACTTTATCCTTTCTCAATTTTTATATATTCACAGTCTGGTTTCGGCCTTTAGGCCATCATCAGTGTGCACTAAAAATTACAGGTTATTTGTGCGAGTGAAGTTTAGGTATCAGAATGATGTTCTTGTAATATAGTGATACAGGGTGATGTTTTAATTCTATGTCATATTTTTTTCTTTTTTGATGTTTGAAGGTACCTAAATAAAGGTTTAAATTTGATATCAAGTTGGTCATTAGTACACAAGATATTCTCTTCTTTGGTTGCTTTATCAATTTCTAAGATCTCTAGCAGATCCAGATTCTTTTTTTGTCGTAAAATATTTTAAGAGAGGTGCGTAACGTGGACTTTGAGAGGTTTATTAGTCCGAAATGCGCCAAAAATTGCGACTTTATTAAAAGCGATCCTAAAAATTTTTTCTGTTATTTTTTTTTTTTCAAAATTCAAAAAACCTTATAGGTAGGTGGTATTTATTATAGAAGTACATTCAATTGAGTTTTTATAATCGAAAATTCCACAATTTTCTTGGTAAAAACTTTTTCAAAAATGGTAAAATTTTGATACACGTCTTATCCTAGACGGCGCACTTAAAACCCATAATTTTTTATGTTTTTTTTTCCAAATTGCTTTTATAAAGGTAAAGAATACTAGGTATTTTAAAGTAAATACCGTGGATAAACACATTTTTTACTTTATTTGGTTAATATCGGTTATTTACACTTTCCTAAAAAAATCGCAAGGTTTTGATAAAACTTTGGTAGAAATTTTTTTAGCGACTTTCTGTGTAAGAGAGCCCACAGAGCCAATTTTAAGCTATCATATGTCCTGATAAAGGAAATACTTCTTGAGATAAGAGTTATTTTGTAAAAAGTGATAAATTTCGGAGCAAAATTGTGGCAAGAAACTTATACCCAGATTCTGGTCAAAATATTTAAGTTTAAAGGCCTTTAAGTTTAAATTTGTTATATGGGTTGTAATGGACAATTTCCATGGTTACTTCAAATATTTATAATTAAAGACCTTTTTTGTTGATCGTATATTTATAGATGTCATTACTGTGTCATTGTATACGCGAAATCGACACGTAAAGATCTACTTTACGTGATGATTTACTTTACTCAACGATTGTAGTATAGGCAAAAAAGTTACAAATGTCATTTTATTTTTAACTTTATTCTAAGGGTTATCTAACATTTTGAAATTAAAACTTATTGAAAATAAATGTTTTATAATGTTTACTCATTTTTAACTTCGATTTATTAGTAAAATAAACTGTACTACTTAATTTTTAAAACTTCAAATGATAAACATTACTTACTTAGGTTATCGGTAGATGGCGCTGTGTTGATAAACAACGTGAATGAAACTAATAATTTTTAATAATATAATTGTATAATTATTACTTTCAATTATATTAATAATTAAAAAATAATTTATTATAAATTTTAATAATGTTACGGACTAAATTAAATATTTTATAAAATGTTTTAATTAATAAGAAGCTTTGAAATAAAAATGTTTTATTTTTATACAGTTGGTACACTTGAAAACAAAAGATTTGCAAATAATTTTCATATTTAAAATCAAAGTACATAGTGTTCTTGAAAAAGCTAGTGTTTTTAGTGTATGTATAATTATGAGCTCATTCGAACAAGATGAAGATTCATTGACTCCACCAGAAGTCGTGGAGAGTGCAAACATTGCTTCACTAAGTCTGCTGCCCGAAAAGAGTAAATTTCGTTATGAAAAAACTTATGAAGAATTTTTATTATGGTGCAAAGAAAAGAAGGTGACACGCCATTCGGAAACCGTCTTTTTGGCATATTTCTCAGATCTTGCAAAAAAAGGCTTGATAGCAAGTTTGTGGCCGAAGTACTCTATGCTTAGAGCAACGATGAACCTAAAGGAAAACATTGATATAAGTAAATTTAATAAGTTAATAACTTTCATCAAAAGAAAAAATGAAGGTTACTTACCAAAAAAATCTAGAGTACTTGAAAAGCAACATATTAATAAGTTTATCACCGATGCTCCTGACAACATCTTTCTATCAACGAAGGTAAGCAAATAATATCCAAAGTAAAAGTAAATCTAACAAATTACAATCAACAGGTTGCAACGATTTTCGGAATAGCTGGGGCATTGAGAAAAGATGAACTATTAAATTTGGAAATCGATGATGTTCAAGACCTAGATACAAAATTTTTAATTACAATTAAGGCGAAGAAAACAAAAACAAATCGAATATTTACAATAATCAATAATGAACAAAAAACCATTTTGAAACTAATTAGACATTATATATCATTAAGACCAAAACACACTCCACATCATCGATTTTTTATTTTTTACAAAAATAATAGATGCTCTACACAACCGATTGGCATAAATACATTTGCTAAGATGCCATCTAGAATTGCAGCGTTCTTAAAACTAGATAATCCCAACCTGTATACAGGTCATTGTTTTCGCCGATCTTCGGCTTCAATATTGTCAGATTCAGGTGCGGACTTTGCAGCCATCAAAAGACATGGTGGCTGGAAATCTACCACTGTAGCTGAAGGATACATAGACAACTCAATCCAAAATAAGGTGGACATTGCAGAAAAAATCCTATGCACTTCTTCAACAACAGCAACAGCATCTACGTCTACAATTACACCTTCTACTTCAACCGCAACAGTGCATACTAATGGTAATGAAGAAATTAACGTGAATTCACAAATGAATACTTTGACCGAAACAATGAATACGTATCAAAACGAAGAAGTTAACTTAAACGTAAATTCACAAATAAATTCACAAGTTTCACCTTATTTTAATTTTTCAAATTGTACCATAAACAATCTTACAATAAAATTAAATAAGGCCGATTAACAATTTGTGTAATCGTATTACATTAAATTAATGATTTTTGTAAATACATATGTATAATAAATAATAATAAATAATCCTACTGTATTATTTGCTTATATTTCAACTAAACTAACCTAAATTGGTTGTATTAATACATTAATATAAAAAATGTTTTTATTATTAATTAAAATAATACTTTTACTTGTGTCAAATTAAATCTGCTTCTCGGCTAAAATTTGGAAAATGACAAACAAATTAAATAAAACCGTCTATCACCGCGAGTGTTTTGAGACAAGATTTATTATGTCCATTGAACGTTGAATACTGTATTATAAGTTAGAAATCTTTGTTGAATACATAACCCAACATAACCTAGCACCTAGCATCTACAAATGTCAATGGAAGTGACACATACGTTCGTTTTGAATCGTAAAGTAGATTTTTGAAATTAAATTAAATGCGATCAACAAAAAAATATTGTAACCAACTCGTTGGTTAATTAGGCGTTTAATAAACTCAATAATAAAAGCACTCGCTCGCGGAGCTCGCTCGTGCTTTAAAAACTTTCGTTTATTAAACGCCTTTTTTAACCAACATGTTGGTTAAACTACTATTAATTTTGACCAGAATCTGGGCATTAGTCTTTCACTTATTACTCAAAAAGGAACATGTAACATGAATGAATAATGAATAAATACCTCATAAGGTTTCCAGAAAAAACATTAAAATTAAATTTTAGGATTTAAATCAATAGGTATCAAAATTATTTAAATATCTGAAGTAAAACTTAAAAAAATTGAACAATGTTAAAATTTTGAAATTTTTAGAAAATTGGAAAAACTATGGTGCTACTTTTTAAAATAATTTGCTCCTTTTTGCGCGATTTTTATTAGGTTAAAGGTGGTTGTGATTTTGTGGGTCCAAAACGACCTAAAATTAAGAATAACGTATAAGTTGAAGTTCTAACCTAAAAAATAATTTTTTAATTTTCTAATTATTTTTACATTTTACATTCTTAATATCAATGAATCTTTGGTTTTAAGAAATTAGGAGAAATAGGATGACCAAGGTTGTACAATTTTGAAGTCATATTTCTGCTTTGGACAATTATTTCCTTAAAAGAATTCATCATCTTCGTTTTCAAAATTTCTGATGCTTAACTTCCTGAGGAGCTTACAATCATATCTTTCTCTATTCTCTTTGCTTTCTTAAATTTTAAATTAATTTGCACTTACCCCCCAACACGCAATTTTTTATGGGGCAAGAACGGATCAGAACATCCTTAATAGAAGAAAAATCACTATGTTTAGGGCAAAATAAAAATCATATGAATACCCTAAAAAATGGTTAAAAATAAGTTGTATGTATAGAAAAGATGAACTATGATAAGTTTTGTTTAACTTTACTCGACAATACTATGTAGTAAAAAGGATCACTTGCGATCTTCTTTGTTGAAGTTTATATGTAAAGCCCCAACTTTGTTTAGCCGATGACACTTGAATACCCTAGTTATTAATCTTACTCTCTATAGATACCAGTGCCAAATGACCATTTTCCTGGAATTACGTATTTACCCCGAAAACGCACTTGCGCCGAGTGTGTTAAAGAGTTATTTTTGAAGTATACTAAATAGGTTGCTACGGTCTACTTTATATTTTTGTACCAAATTTTGGCAGCATTTAAAAATACTTATAATGAGCACATTCAGAGAAAAGAATTAAAAAATGTTTCCAGTAAGTGTATTTTTAAAGGCTCCTAAAATATTCCTGGTTTAGGGTAAAATTATTCAAAGACCAATCAAGACATAATGTGAAATATTTCCGAAATATGAATCGATTGGTACCATAAACTTCTTAAACAAAAATTTCTAAATTTGTTACTAGCGCCTCACGAAATGTTGTTTTTGCGTAGAAGTAGCCCAATTTAAATGCAGAAACAAGTATAAGTAAAAAAACAAGAAAATTTTCGATATTTTTTTAAGTGTTTTCAAAAATTCATACGAGTGCTAACTATAATAAACATATCTTCCTTGATGATGTCATTTTGGGATTATTATTAATTGTGAAGCAACATTTGTTGGTAATATTTCTAGTATTCAAAATATTTAAGTCCATCGGTATATTTCTATTCCTTTCAATTATAAATTGTAGTCTTTTGAAATACATAGAATAGTATATTAAAATATAATACATATAAAAGAACTACCGCACTATTTTTAGTTTTGATGATTGGATTTAAGAAATGGTGCTAATTAGAAAGTTACTTAATGTGAAAAACTTTTTCTGATATTTTTGCAGAAATGAGCTTTTAAGTATATTATATCTTGTTGTAATGTTGTAATTTTATTTTGATCATAATTTCATCTATTTTTTTAGGAAATGAAGTAATTTTTTAAAGAATAATTTTATTGAAAGTTTTTAATATTCCACGTTTTTTTTATTATTTGGTTCGTGGTTAATATCTTTATTCATCTTATAGGTATTTCATGGAAGATTTACAGTCTTACAAAAACGACGAATAAAACAATTCCGCATTTATTTTTCATTTTTTAAAACACCCATTTCACCTAAACGCGATAAAATACAACATATAAAAAATAAGTCATTCAAAAGGTTAAAACAGCAAACGAATTCTCGAGAGAACATTAAACGTCCAACTTTGATAAATTTATTACATTTCCTTAAATTTATTTAATATTTAGACTTGGGAAACTAACTTGATATATCCAACTAATAAATAGGAAAACAATCAAAAATAACTTCATAAAAAGTTTAACGCGAGGAAAACATCAAACATCATCCGATTTCTCGTTACGAGGTTGTTAATAAAATATTTAGAGCAGTGGAAGCTGTTTCGATTTTTATGTTGTTATCCCCTCTTCATTTATTTTGTAAATCTGTTACGCGAGGACATTATTATCTTGGACTGAGTCCAAAAACTACACCCCATTGCCATAATGCGCCCTCAGAACCCAGTTTCATCCTCATGAATTTTCAGCTCTTTTACCCCTTTGTCTTTCTTGTGGACTGCAAATTGTGGATAATCAACAACAACCAACAATGCGAATGAGGTTTAAATGAAATATATTATAGAGCTACGAAATAATTTTAAATTTAATCTCCAATTTGTTGGAAATCGAAATCGAAATGTTGAAGATGGAAGAAATTGGGGATGAATTGTAGGCGCGCAATTTTCTACCGGGTTGAGGTTTTCGGTATTCGGTTTTCACACTTTCCACATCTCGATTAATGTGTCGGGTGCCGGGACAGCTTTTTGGTTTATTTTCGCCTCGATATTACATGCCAAACAAGTTTAATAGATGTTCGCTATAAATTTGCCTCCGGTCGCAAAATATGCGCACATTTTAAATTTAATGCCATTCAAATTCTGCAATCGCCTTGTTTACATGCACCAATTATACAAATACCTTTATGCAAATTTTATTCATTAAAATAATTAAAAAAAACTATATTTCTAATTGGATTTAATGCCATCATTTAGATAATGATGATGAGTAAAATGCACTGCAATGTTTAATTTAATTAATGAATCAAAAAACGTTTTTTTTTTTAACTACACCCGAGAGAAATCGATTTTTTAAGTGTATACTGTCTTACATAGTACAAAAAGAGTGTTCTTTGCTTTAAATTTTACGAGATTTCATTCACAAAAAACTCTATTGTTACTTTCATAAAGGCTTTGTTTTTATGTAAGATAATTAATGATGCTGTATCGATTTAAAGTTATAACATCATCGTTAACAAAATATTTTCATGAAAAAGGTGCTTTATAAACTTTTTTTCCTATCTGCACAAATAAAGAAATGGCACTTTTAAAACTTACACTTGAAGAATTTTTTGAAATAAATTTATCAGTAAAATTTTAATTATTTAAAAACAGTTTCATTTTTTATTTTAAAAAAGTAATCATAATAAAAATTACTATCCGCTGAAGAAGGTGCCCACAGCATGACCTGGTGCGTTTGAAAGATAAAGTAAGGACTAGAAGTTCTTTGAGAATACGGTCGGTTATTCGACCTACACATCGATCTGTGGCATCGTATGTTGCAGTGTTTTTGGAATCCTCCGAAGGTGACCACTAGATGACTTATTGTTAGTGCGCGGTGGATCTTTAATTTAGGTTCAGATTAGTAATTTTTGCAGTTTATTCAACAACAGACTTTTAACTCAGACTCAGACAGTCCTGAAATAGATCTACTAAAGAAGGTGACTAGTGACTATTGATGCTCTACAATAATACCGTGGGAACACCTGACCTGAAAATTTGTCGAAGAAGGTGACCACTGGGTCACCTGATAAGGGTCGGGGATATCGTGGAAACACCTGAATAGACAATTCTCCGAAGAAGGTGCCCATTAGGTGACCTGGTGCACTTCAGCAGTATTTTGTATAAATTATATCTTTTTGGTCAAAAAGTACAATTGAAAGTAGGTTTTAGCCGGGATATTGGGTCTATTAAAAAGACGATACCTTCAAATCATAAGTAAACGACTTGGATAAATTTCGTGATCAGAAAAAAGGCGAATGGTCTGATTTGGGAAGAGTAAAAATAATAAAATGATCAACTGAAACCTAAAAATATCAGAAATTAAAAATGAAGCGAAAGCGAAATGACAAGCGAAAGATGCTCCGAAATCGCACTAAAAAACTTAAACATGAACATTTTTTGTTCAATAATTTGATTTTTTGTTGAAATTTTTTTTTATTTTAAAAAAGTAACTTCCGTTGAAGAAGGTTCCCACAGGATTACCTGGTCCGCGTAAAAGATAATCTAAGGACCTGGACTAAAAGTTCTCTGAAAATACGCTCGGTTATTTCCCCAACACATCGTCGTGTGGTATAGTATGCACCACTAGATTTGAGATCTCCTGAAGAAGATAGAAGATGACGACTATGTGATCTAGTGCGCGATAGATCTTTTAGTTTAGGTACATATTAGTTTAGTTTGGTAGTTTATACAACAATGGCTTTTTTTGTATCCGAAAAAGTTGCCATATTACAGACTTCCACCTTAGGTGGTCTTAAACTAGATCTACTAAAAAAGGTGATCACTAATGCTGTGGGAACACCTGAACTGAAAATTCGCCGCAGAAGGTAACCACTGGGTGATCTGATAACTGTCGGCGATGTCGTGGCAATAGACAATCCGCAGATGAAGATGAAGGTGACCTGGTGCGCTTCAGCAGCAGTTTTGTAAAATACCCCTTTATGGCCGTTCCTTATTTTAGTTAGATAGTAGAACAGAAAAGTAGATTTTATTCGGGATATTGAATCCAAATCATAAGTTACCAACTTGGATAAAATTCGTAAAGAGAAAAGCCCAATGAAAATGATCTGGTTTTGGAAAAGTCCAAATAATAAAATTATCAATTAAAACCTAAAGAAAATAATAATTTAAAAAGACTACTTAAAAAAGGTGAAATGGAAAGTAAACTTAAATTTAAGGACTGTAAAAACCTCTAAAAAAATTCAAAATAAAACAGAATAATGTAATTATTATTGCAAAATTTATAGATTTTATCTGAATACAATAATTTTCTTAGTGACTTAAGATCTCCTACTAAAGGCTATATATTTGTCTCCAAAGTAGTTCAAATTAGTAAACTTCGACTTCAACTTCACCTAATATTTCAAAGTTCGAACTTCTCATTCACAAGTTCCAATTTCAAATAGTTGAAAAAATAGTTTGAAAATTAGGGAAAAATTCAGAAAATGTTCGAAAGTAGTTCAAGTTTGAAAGAACTTCAACTTCCAAAGAATAAGTACATGTTCCAAAACAGGTCGAGTTCAAAGAAAGTTTGAATTTGGAAACTTATTTCATTGCATTCCTACCTCTGAAAATTATACAAAAAATCATTTTTAAATGAATTTTATTAAAATTACTTATTTCTAATTTTGCACGGTTTTGTAGATTGTAGATAGTCATATTTCAAACTCATATTTATGATAAAATAATTATTTATGAAAGCTGCAACAGCAATAAACCAAACATCAAAATAATCATTTAGTTCAAAAAGTTTTAACTTTCTTATGTTAGCTCTTCCTCCAGTTTGAACTTCACTTTAGTTCGAACTTTATCTAGTTTTAAGTTCAACCAGTTCAACGTTTTGTAGGATCAAACTTCATAGAGTTTGAACTTCATTGAGTTCGAACTTCAATAAGTTCGAACTTGTTGGAGTATAAAGAATGTTCAAGCTATTTATGTAACTAAGTTCAAAATTTAAGTTTGAACATCAAAACCTTCGGGTTCGTTAAACAGCACTGCTAAGTATAAATACAAATTTTCTGACTAATTCAGTATCTTTTCCTAATTTCCAATCAAAACCTGTATTTGGTCAAATTTGAAGCTTTCCACTACTGGAAAATATTTTCTCTTCTTTAGCTTGGTAATTTATTATTCGTCGTTTATCCTTCGGTTCTGGTTTTTTTTTGGGTTTTTTTTCTTTGACTTCATTCTTCATTCGTATTTTGACTGTGTAAAATTGTTTTCTTTTGGTTATTTTTAAGACCTTTTGTTCACTTCCCTCGTATTTCGCTTTTTAGCTCATTTGTCGATTAATGCAAGTCGATATTTTGAAGTCTTTATTTATTCATATTTTTGCCCAAGTAAATCTTTTTTCTTTTGATTATTTTTTAGGATTTATTTGATTTTTTTCCTTTTTCTGAGCATCGTTGATTTTCTCCCTTTCTCTTTTTTCGGGTTGCTCAGAATTCCAGTTTTTTTCCTGTTAAGTTTTCTTCATGCGTCCTTTTTTGCACATATTTTTTGATTATTCGTACGGTCTTTTTTCAAAGGTAGCGTTCTTTTTCTTTTGGCTTTGCTTCGTGCTTCCATTTTTTCAAATTAGTATTTATTCATTCATATCTTGGTCTATGCAAAATTTTCCACTATACTACCTAGGACTCAGTTTCGAATGTAGTTGAATTTTGCTTTTAACTAAGAGAATCAATAGTGGTTACTATCAGGAAGACAATAGAACACCACCCAAGGACTGTTGGTGTCTTTAGGACAAAGAAATGGTAATTATAAAGAATTATAGTATTTAGAAGGAATTAAAACAAAATTGTACTTGGTTGGTGTTCCATTACCTTCCTGGTTGATGATGGTAGTAAGCATTATTGATTCTCCCACTTAAAATTGGTCCAGGTTTCCGGTTGGGCAGTGGTTATTAAACCAAGCATAAAATGGCATTTAGAGGTCCCTGACCAAGGACAATTTTGCATTAACTTCTTTCAAAAAATATAAATCATTATAAAATTTTTGTTTATATGTAAATATTTTTTTGTTTACTTATTTTATCGAATTCGCTTTTTTGAATTTTTGTCAAAGTTGGCCTATTTTTACAAGTTGATATAGGTTGCGTTATTTTTACCAACTTTCCTCGAGAAATTCATATTCTAAGTGGTTTTATACTATAGAACTTAAAATAGAAAATGATTTGCTCGAGTAAACCATTTAAATTTTGGTAAAAAGAACACAACTATTATTTTTTCCATTAAATAGTATTTTCTTTACGTATAAAATTATTTTTTCTTCAAACGTCATTAAAGTACAGTCTTCTGTGACGTTTGACAGGCTTTAAAATGTCACTTTTTATGTTTGTTGATTCTTTGTTCACTTTGTACTGCATAGGAGTAGAAATTACTACTTTGCACTAACAAGGAATAAAAGGCCGGAGTAGAAATGAATTTTAGGCAACCCAATATACACTAACATTGTATTGTGTGCTGTATGTAAATTAAATGTCAAATTTTAAAATTATTTATTATATTACTATTTTAAAAATTTCGACGTTTGAAGATAAAATAGCATGTTTTATTCGAAGTAAAAGAACTTTTTGTTAGCCACAATAAAACAATATACAAAATAGATTAAAGGACAACACAATTATTTGGACATAAATGTCACTATCATCTTGACAAAAAAGATTCTTTTAAAAACCTGAAGATGGGATAAAATTATCCCGAAATCGATAGTTTTTAATTAAATTTATACAAAACGTATAAACAATAAAGTTGGACTAAAAGAAAATAATAACAAGTTTTTCTATTTAAAACAATATACTATTTTATTTAGATTATTTTACAGTTATTTCTCTAAAAATTCTTATTTTTAGGTCTTCTTTTTATCTTTAAATTTTTCTTCGAGCAACTGATTTTTTCGGATTAGTGTCGTCATTTTTCCAAGTTGGTTTTATTTCATTAGTATTTTAAAGACCTATGTCAGTGTTTATTTTGTATGGACCTTTTTTCCTTTAAGCTTTTTAGTCACGTCGCTCTTTTTTTTCTAAACTAATTTTTAGTTATTTTAAAAGCGTTTTCTCCAAACCACCGTTTTTATTTCCACAAAATTGTAATAACCGTTCTTTTAACATTATTAAAAAATTCTTCATTTTAACTTGAAGAAATTATAAATCCAATACTAAACTTTATATTTTTGAAAAACGTGTTAATTTAGGTGCGTTTCTATTTCAATATTTAATATTGCGGTATTAATGATAAATAGATAAAAATAAGCTGTTTTAAACAAATAAGCAAAACACAAGAAAACTTTTGCAAAGGGTAAAAATGTCTCCACTGAATTTTTCCATTAATGTAAATACATCATAATTTCAAAGTTAAATTTATTGATGTCTAGAAAGTTTTTGACTAATACTTTTAAAAACATCGTGTTTTCGCAAAATCTCTATAAAATAAGCTTGTTAAAATTTCCTTTACAATGCAAAATTTAAAAGTTATATTATAACTCCGCATGGGTGCACTTTTTTAACTTTCACAGACGGGGGCGTATCCAACAAAAAAAGAGGCCTATTATAAAATAAAATACATCCTGAAAAAATGACTCAAAATTCGAAACTTGAATAATTTTTAGTTGTAATTTATTATTAAAAATAAAAATAGCTAAAAGAATTAAAATTTCGTTGTTTATTTTCGTAATTTTATTAAATCATAACATAAAATTCTATGTATAAACATTTCTTTTGTTGAAAAAATGTTTTCCCTAAAACCCGAAAAGTAAGCTTATTACTCATTCCCTTTGTTTGCATTTTATAATAAATTTCTGTTGAATAGACATTTTTGTTGTGTAAACATTTAAATAAGTAAAAACTTTAATTCCTTTATTCTTTACAAAATAAGACGTGCGTTTATATTCTTTTAAATGTGTGTTTTTAAAATTTTTTAAGGGCCGAGAACGATGAAAAATTTTAGTTCATGAAGTGTTTTGATACGAAAATTTTGACATATGAAAATTTAGCATTAACCCTGTTTGTAGATATTAGGTGGGTATCGAATTATATAATTTTCAAAACTAAAAAAAAACTGAAGTTTTTATGTTTTTGCTTACAATATGATCAAAATAATAAAGTGAAAATCATGTAATACTATTTTATTTAGATGTTAATTTACAAATATTAAAAAAAAATTTTTTAATCTTTTTACTTTTCTATTTTTTTTAATTATATGAATAAATAGCCAGAGCAAATAATAAAATTTTTGTACATCAAAATTCTATCAAAACACTTTATAAACTAATCAAAATTCAAACTTTAATCAAGCAAAGTAGTAAATAGTAAATACTTACCCATAAGATAAATTTTTATAAAAAAAAAATTCGGAAAAGAAGTTTCGTTTACTCTCAGTAGATGGCGTTATTGAATAGTTATAAATTTAAAAATATGGTAAATAGTATACAGAGTCCGCCAAAAAAACGGAAACACCTCAATATTTTTTGAAACGTATTGATTTAAAAACAAAGTTTAGACAAAACTTTATTCAATTTAAACAAGCTACCATTTAAACATATTTTAATATACAGGGTGTTCCTTTTATTAGTGGTACGGTACTTTTGATAAATACTTATTTTTTTTATTACATAAAAATGAGGTTATAATAAAGTTTATACAAGGACATAAAAATATTTTACAATGTTGCCGGTCGAATTTTGCGACACCCTAAATGTATACAAGGTGCCCACTTTTTTCTTACTACATTTTTTAGGTAAGTAATTAATGTTATTCTGAATTAAGAATTTCCTATGAAATAATATTTTTTTGGACTCTTTATGAATTACACCATTTATCAAATTGCAAAATATTCATGATTTTTGTAGAAATTTTTTGTAATTTTTTTAATTTAAATTAATACTATGAAGTTTGCTAAAAGGGACTTAAGTCAAGTTTATTCAGTTTTACTGAATTTTGAATTTTAATTATATTACATATTTACACTGTTTTACTTTGAAACCATTTCAATCACAAAAGACAAAAATACACATTATTTATACTAAATATTGATACACATTCTTATAACTTATAAATTGGTGTAAATTTATTTCTACTAGGACTAAATAAAACTGCCTTTTGTTTTTTGTATTTAATGTTAACGTTTCGTCTATTGTCCATAAACTTCCTCAGAACTTAATAACTACATGGCAACAAATAAAACTGAATCTCTGAGAAGAAAAGATTTCAATTCAGCTTGTAATGTGGAAATAGTTTTATTTAGTCCCAATTTCGCTGAGACAGCTTTATTTAGTCCTAGTAGAGATAAAATTACATCAATTGATACATTATTTTTTTTTTGTTACACGATTTATGGCACCATTTTGGACTTTTAATGTCAATTTCTGTAAAAATCGTTGATTTTGACCTAAATCCTTCTTAACATATGTACTAAGGATAAGGAGCATTTGTAATTAAGAAGTTGCATACCTCTCTCACTAGGTTTCCACCAAAAAAAATTTTCGATAGTAAATACAGGGTGTCCCAAAATTCGACCGACAACGATTAACTGGAGATAGTTGACTTAAATATAATTTGATATGACCCTATTTATATACAGGGTGATTTTTTTAACCTGGAAAATGGAATTATCTCGAAAAATACGCATCGCACAGAAAAATTTGCCAGGTCGAAACTTTATGATCTAAGAAAACAAATTTTATGGATCAAATACATCTTTAATTTTACTTCCGGTTTATCAGGAAATGGCACCCACTTTCTTATTTTAAATGTAAACCCCTGATTTTTTCTACGTAAAATCAAACAAAGATTAGTTTTAAATATGTTTATGACAAAAAAATATTTTTTTTCAAAACTTTAAGAAAAAATTTTTTTTTGGTAAAAAATTTGAGTAAAAATTAAAAAAAATAATATCTCAAGAACGACGGATAATGTTTTATAAATTATCATTTATTTTACGTATTTGTATTATTTAAAAATATTTTTTGGGTTTACATTTAAAATAAGAAAGTGGGTGCCATTTCCTGTTAAACCGGAAGTAAAATTAAAGATGTATTTGATCCATAAAATTTGTTTTCTTAGACCATAAAGTTTCGACCTGGCAAATTTTTCTGTGCGATGCGTATTTTTCGAGATAATTCCATTTTCCAGGTTAAAAAAATCACCCCGTATATCCAAATGTCCACCCTGCACTTCTGAGCAGTTATAAGCCTCCAAAGTTGATTTTTTAAATAGATTTTTTTCTATTGCACCCAGTAGAAATTTTTTAATGAAATTTTGTATACAGGGTGTCCCATTTGACGTTGGACTGTATGGGTATCTTTGTTATTATTGGAGATAGAAAGTCAGTTAAATGGACAAAGTAGTAGAGATTTTTTCGAATATTAATAATTTATTTACAAAAAATTTGAATATCGCATCGTTCCAACGCTATCTTGAAAAAACAAGAAAATGTGATTTTTAAAATATGGCCAAAACTTCTTTATTTTCTGTGGTACCAAAAAAGTTTTTGGACATAATACAGACAATTTTTTGTGTACAATGCAGTAAAATAAATGAATATTTTTTTTCGCTAACGGATTGACTGGAAATGAACCAAACTTATTTTTTTCTTATAGCAGCCATATTGGATTTACACATATTCGGAATTAGTGTATTTTTCTGACTAATTTGATATATCATATGTAATACTTTAAGAAAAATAGAAATAATTTCATTTTACTAACTAAAAATGGTCTTGAATAGATGTAAACTGTCAATATATATGTGTTAAGATTTATTTTACATTTAATATTTTAAATAGTTACATTTATGTTATTGATAATTTACATCTCTTAAAGTCCAATGTTAGTTTGTAAAATCAAATAATTTAATTTTTTTGAAATATGACATATGGTATATCAAATTATTCAAAAAAAAATACTGATTCCGAATATGTGTAAATCCAATATGGCTGCCATAAGAAAAAAATAAGTTTGGTTCATTTCCGGTCAATCCGTTAGCGAAAAAAAAATATTCATTTGTTTGACTACATTGTACACAAAAAATTGTCTGTATTATGTTAAAAAACTTTTTTGGTACCACAGAAAATAAAGAAGTTATAGCCATATTTTAAAAATAACATTTTCTTGTTTTTTCAAAATAGCGTTGGAAGGATGCGATATTCAAATTTTTTGTAAATGATTATTAATATTCGAAAAAATCTCTACTACTTTGTCTATTTAACCGACTTTTTATCTCCAATAATAACAAAGATACCCATACAGTCCAACTTCAAATGAGACACCCTGTATATCAATAATATAATTATCCATGGTATATGTATTTCTTATTATAAATCAAATAAATAGCTCTTCAAGTGTTGTCTTTTTAAGAAATACAAATTTTATTAAATAACAGTTAAGGCACTTTGGTCCTAAGACCATCATTTTGTATATGTGCATTTAAATCCTGGATGCTCAATTCGTAAAAAATTGGCTAATCCTCGACTTCTGTATATAGTGTTGGACGGAGGAAGAACGCAAAAAACAGTCAACAAGATTTTAGGTATTTAAAAATGTTATTTATGAATTATTTGCTTTTGTAGAGAAATTCAAGTCTAATATTTTTTGCCACTTATGAATTTTGCGTAGGTTCTGCCGCTTTTGAATTTTAAAATCTTAAAATTGTTGTAACTTCTAAGGAGTCAAAACGTATTAGTTACTGGGAACATTTTTGTTCAGCATGACATTAACTCTCTAAAAAAATTTGAAAAAAGGGAAACTCTCTGTAAATTTTTATCTTTAAAAAAATTTAATGTCAAAGAAGCTCCTTAAACTAGATTTGGGTGAAAGTGGCTAAGAATCTTCCTTTGAGCCCCTCCTGGCTACTCCAATTTTTCATATACAGGGTGTCCCAGACCATCCGTACCACCACTTTATTTCGAGAACCCTTTGTCGTACATTGATGAAAAAAATTCTTATTACCAAAGTGAATCTGAAGAATCTTTTGGAGTAATTCATAATTTCCAAAACAAACCGGAAGTATCCGAAACCGAAAGTAACTTTGGAATTTGAAATGGCAACCTAGGTCGAGTATAGCATTGTTGGAAAGTTCTTTTAAAAAGAAATAACTTTTATTAAAATATTTTTTTTAATATCTTACCTAATTAATAAATTAAACGAAAAAATAAAAGCAAAAAAGTGACGAATGCTTTCTGAAATTATAGAAAAATGAATGAGAGGCAATTACGATTTTTTAAATTTAAACTTATATTTTTGGCATTTTTCGAGTCGTTTGTTAAAAATAATCCACTTTTTTAGATTATACCTTTAATCAAAAAATAAAAAAAGTTGATTATTTTTACCGAAAAATGCAAAAAAAAAGAGATTTCATTTAAAAAATTATCTCTCACCCATTGCTGATGATGGTAACGTTTTAATTTTTTCACAATTAAAGAGACAAAATGGTCATTTGTTTGCTTATTTTTTTTCGTTTAATTTGTTAATTATGAAAGATATTTAAAAAATAATATAATAATAAAAGTTGAATCTTTTTAAAAGACCTTTCTAACAATACCATGCTCATCCTGTGCTGTCATTTAAAATTCCAAAGTTACTTTCGGTTTCGGATACTTCCGGTTTGTTTTGGAAATTACGAATTACGCCAAAAGGTTCTTTAGGTTCACTTTGGTGGTAATTTTTTTTGTCATCAATTTACGACAAAGACTTCTCAAAATAAAGAGGTGCTCGGGGACACCCTGTATACGAACATAAAAAGTGCCTTTCGAAAAAAAACATTAGGCGCAACAAGTATAAAATTAAAAACACAAAAAGGGATAAAATTGTTTAGCTATATGCTGTAATAAGATGGGTATTACATATTTACAATTTTAATCTCTAAAACCGTGCCAAGTTTTATAAGAATCTATGAGTAGTCATTAAACGAAACTGCCTTTTTAAGCAGTTTTGAGTGGTGATTTCCAGAAGCTCCTTAGCAGACCATTAAATTATCCTATTTTTTATTAAAAAAAATTCTTGAAATTAAAATTAGGCAAAATTTTCATATGAAGCTACGATTATAATTAAATATTGTATTATTTCAAATAAAATAGATTAAACAATGTGGTTGAATAAGGGTTAAGGGTCTTAATTTAATAGGAGTTGTCGTTGTTCTGTAAATTTGATTATACACAATCTTATCAACAACAAAGCGTGCTACAAAAGTGTATTGCATATTAAACAAGGTCTCTAGGGTTTTGTGTTCAAATAAACATCAGGGAGGTATCGTAAGGAAATTTGTTTAATCCTTGAGATTGAAGGGTGGAGTAAAAATTGGCTTTGAATAAGTTAAAGAAGGAGTAAGGAGTTTAGGTTAATTTGTGATGGTTAGTGACTTTTGGATTTTTGAATGGTGGATTGTAATTTGGGGCGCTAGGAATTGATTCGCGCAAAGAAACGTCCTGGCCTGGCCTTGCTCCGTTTCCGGGACTGGGGGCATGCGCCCGGCGCCCGGAGCGGCTGGTAATGTCAACCAGAGTAGTGCGCCGTCGGTGAAAATATGTGTCGAGTAAAAATCGGCTTGTTCGCGGGATAAATCTGTTGGGAAAAATAGGAAAATGATGGTGGGCAGTGTTGGCGGCGCGCCGTCCCTCACTCTTGGCTCCGGACGACTTGTCGATTCCGCAAATGGCTGGCTGGAGCTGGCAAGTGCCCGCCGCCGCCGCCAAAGGTGCCGTCTGATAAAAACGTAACTTGTTGAACGTACATTTTGTACGTTGTGAGTAGAGACCCTTCATTCCACGTATGAGTGGCGGCATTTGACGTTTTTTCTTTGCCAAGTGTCTTCATTCGAAACGTCATCTTCATATTGCATTCATGCTGGCCTCCTCGTTTCGGTCAAGATCAACATGGTGCGCAGGCGCATTAAGAATATTTTCATGAAACTGGTATGATATCCCATGCATCATGCATAACATCACAAAACACTCAAATCATCAATCATCAAATCTTTCATCATTGAATCTTGGCCAAAACATCATCATTTTCACTCGCTTTTGTTTTCAATATCCACTCTCCAGAATAATAAAATTACTAAAATCAACAGGTTTGTAATCAATTATTTAACAATTTCAGAATACTCCAGTTAGTCATTAAATATAAGAAAAGTTAAGCGTTTTCATTCTTCCAAGATATGAACAAGCTAAATCACTTCCAGGCATTTAATACAAAACAAGTTATTGTGGATAAACAACTCTAAAGTTTTTGTTATAAAAAGTTGCCCTAAAAGTAAGGAAATATTACCTACTTTTTGCTAATTTAATCTAGCACGAATAATCCTGAGATTAAAAGTTGGGAAACTTTAAGATTTTTGCAAGGAACAGGTTGGTAATCGATTTTTTAGGAAAGAATTTTTACTTATTAAAATTACTAACTTTTACCTTAGTTTTTCTCTCAGTTTTAAAAATTTATTTTTAAACTAATCACAAAAGTTTTGGAAGAAGAGAAAAAAATCCAACACTTATTTTAAAAAGGTCAAAATATTTTAGTGAATCAACTGTAGAAAAATTAGAAACTATAATATTTGAAAATATAAAAAAAATAAAAATAAAAAATAAAGAAAATTGGAAAACTATAAAAAATTTAAGATTGTTTATAAAAATAGTAAAAAAAGTATTAAACGAAAACCGAAAAATATCATAGATGAAAATTCTAAAAAAAATTAAAAATAAATAAAAATCATTTTTTTTTTAATAAAAATTTCTCCTCCGTCCGAAAATATGGTATACATTTTGAAAAAAAAATTGGGATTAACGAATGCAAATCGTTTCTGAACTTTTTAAATATGTGATTATAAAGCAATAAAAATAAAAATTAGAAGATAAAAATATATACAGGGTATCTCATTTGACGGATTTTCAAAATATGGCTGTAACTTCTTTGTTTTCGATGGTACCAAAAAAAATTTTGATATTCTACTGGCACTTTTTTGTAATTTTTTCTGAGTAATTTGGTTTATTAAAAAAAATAGAAATTGATTTACTAACCAAAAAAATGGCCCTGAATAGATATAAACTGTGAATACGTATGTGTTAAGATTGATTTTACATTTAATATTTTAAATAGTTACCGTTATGTTATTGACAATTTACATCTCTAAAAGTCCAATGTTAGTTTGTAAAATGAAATAATTTTGCGATTTTCAAATGTTTTGTCAACAAATTATTAATATTCTAACAAAACTCTACTACTTTTTCCATTCCGACTTTCTCCAATAGCAACAAAGATACCCATACAGTCCAACATCAAATGGGACACCCTGTATACAGACCACTATTTCTGGAACCCTTTATTGTACATTTAATTCCTAATTTCCAAAACAAGCCGAAAGTAACCGAAACCATAAGTAACTTTGAAATTTTAAATGACAACCTACGTCGAGTATAATGTATAATCTTGCATAATTAACAAATTAAATGAAAAATTAAATGCAAACAAATGACAAATGGTTTTTTAAATTATGGAAAAATGCAATTTATTTTCCTTTAAGTATTAAGTTTTCTTAACCCTCTGTATATGATGTACTGTAAAACGGGCTGAATAGAAACACTTGTCAACTTTCACGTAAAAAAAGCAACTAACGGCTTTTTTATTTTTTGAACTGTCTAACTTCGACTTCTTTTGTTGTTGCAATTTTGAGAAAAAACAAAACATTTTTAACAGTTTTTATATATTTTTTTATGAAAAGTTATAACCTTTATTTTGTTCCGATTCAGACCTTTGCAGTTTTGCAGATAATGAAAAGAGGAGGTTTTTGAGATTACACTTGCAGTCTGCTGATGAGCCAGAAGTGGTGCCAACATAATAAAACTTAATTTCCCAACTATTCATGAAATTAAAACTTGCTAAAAAACACCTTTTTATTTACTTGTAATAGTCACCTTTTTTTAGAAATTATGTCAACTCAATCAAAATACATTAGTTTAAACAATGGTACCAATTTTTAAATAAGAATTAAGTAGAAAGCCCGCGTGTACTAAAGGGTTAAAAGATTAAAGCAATTTTAAAATTTTAGTAGGACACCCTGTATATAATTTCCATTTTATTATAACTTTTTTTATTTAAATCAAGAATGCACTGGATTTTTTTAACTGTAACCCCATCAGTTACATTAATTTTATTAAGAAAAATTAGAAATTTTCATAATTAAGTTAAAAACAGGTTTTTTGGTTTGTTTGGTATAATTCTCTGAAGATTGTTAAAAAGGCCTTTTGTGAAAATCGACGATTTTTAAGTTGAAATTAAAACAAAATTGTGTCATAAATTGTGTAACAAAAAAGTGATGTATATTTGTCTTTTGTGATTGAAACGGTTTAATTAGAAAACAAAAATGTGTACAACATGTACCTAATATTTGGAAAAAATTGGATCATCTTGTAATACACAGGTTGTCGCAAAATTCGACCGACAACATTGTAAAATATTGTTTGTCCTTGTATAAACTTTATTATAACCTAGACCAACGACCACTGTAATTTTTTTTGCAATAAATAAAAAAATAATTATTTATCAGAGCCTAGTTTTAAGAAATCATGTTTTAACATTTAAAATTCTAGAAAATGTTGGTATTTTAAACAAATTATGTGGATATGTTATACAGGGTGTCCTTGAATAACTGTCACAAATTTTTTATGGTGATAGAGGAAGTGAAACTAAGTATTTTTGATTTATAAAGTATTGTCCGGAAATGCTTCCTTAATAAGTTATACCACTTCAAAAATTTTCAAAAAAAATATTTTTTTGTAAATAAAATATATATTATAAGAGATATTAATTTGAAATTTTGACCACATTTTTTTCACATAAGGATTCACATTTCCGGCCAATAAATACTTTCAGGGGCGTTACATGTGGGGGGTCATCACCTTTTTTTGATCATATCTTTTGTTTATTAACGTTTTGATAATTTGAAAAGTATCAAAATAATCCTCGATCAATGTTTTACAGACAAGGTACTCTTATTCAATGTCGCTCTGGTGCTTCATTTCGGAGTGAAAGTAGATTTTATAATTTTTAGCTAAAAATATGAATTTATATGTACAGGGTGATGATGAAGTTTGGAACGTAATTCATAACTGCCGTATTTAATTTTTTTGAGAAAATCGCTCGGACAGGTCAATTTTTGTTTTTAAAATCCCATCTCTAGGTATAATAAAAATATTAATGACGTCACTGGTGATTTAGCAATAACGTCATCATCGATTTTTTTAAATGAAAACCCCCACTTTTTTCACTGGTTTTTGATAGAGATTTATGTCACTTAAGGATGATATAAAAAAATTGTTGCATTTGTAAACAAAGGACCTTATCGGGTTTTGGGAGCATTTTGTACAAGAATGAAACTTATGCCACATATAAATAAGAAATAAATATACAATAGTGTAAAATATTTCGCTCGTTAGGAGACCGCTTTCGCCAAAAAACGCAATTGAAATTAATTAATTTTTGCACAATTAGACAACGATGCTGGTGTTTTCCTCGGTGTTTCTAACAAACAAAGTAGTTTGGTTGCCTATGCCATTTATTTACTATGATTTATTGACTTTAATAGTATAAAAATTATACAATTAAGTACATATTTGTTATGACTTGATTAGAAATTAATTTTTAAGTATTTATTTTATTCAAGTAAACCTATAATTTAAGAATATATTTTTTACAATTAAACAATTTTTACACAGTTGTCATTTTTTTGCAATTTTTAAAATATTTGATAAAAAATGACTTTTCCAGTTCCCTGGAGCTCTGAAACTTTTACTGTAAATTCAATGGTTATAGTTTTAATAGTTGTAATAAGATTTGTAATATTACGGGGTCAAATAAAAATAAAATATCTTTTACAGGTTATCGTAAGACTTTATTGCACAATCAGGCAACATTGAAATTATTACCTCTCAAACGAAACGTCCAAATTAAATGAACAATAATTATTAGTAAAAAGTAGAACCGATAAGGGACCTCGGTGGCGACAAAGGGCTTGTAAATTCCTTCCATTTTTGTAGGACACCTCCTTGCACTTCTAAGCACCTCCTGTCAAGTAGGCAAGATACTATTTACGACATTCGGCAAGTTATTTCTCCTTTGCTAGAATCCTAGAATGTTTCATTCCAGTATGTTACATGAGCGCGTACCGAATTTCTTTTTATGTGTACGCGCCGGTTTTAACTGTTTTTATAAATAAACGTACAAACGCAAGCAATGTGTGCGCATGACAATAACACCCAATGTGGGAAGCATTTCAATCCAGTGTGAGTCACAGTGAGTCAGTCGCCAGATACCTTTGTAAAGCGCGTACGAATTTGTTAGCCCGGCCATTACTTCTTGTTTGTAACAGTAACCATTGTCTTAAAGTGCCTTATAATAAAGGTCATTTATATCTACCATCAGGTTAATCCTTTTGGCGATTGTATTCGATTATTAACATAGGTTCCACAAGGAAAACACCCTATTAGTTTTAAGTGTCATTTGCTTTCAATTTAAACGTAAATGAAAGGTAATTAAAATTTATCTGACAGTACTTGTCAAAATTTGAATTTTAAAATCCGCTGTTGTCGTGTTAATAAATATTTTTTTAAATAATGTAAAATCTCATAAATGTATTTATAATTCATATTTATTGAAGAAATTGGAAATATTATTAATATTGGGGGTATTTTAGTTAATTTTTGTAGGTTTAACTTATTTTTCATGTTTGCCCAAAAACACCTAGGAAAACGATAAGGTCCTTTTCGTTTAAAAATTTTTTAATATAAACTTAAAATTGATTTGTACTATTAAATTTGAAAAATTTGAATGTTGTATAAGATGTATTTTGGCCGATTTCAATAGATAGTAAATTTAAAATTCTATTTTTTGTAAATTTCCTTACATTTAAATGGAATCAAAAAATTAGTTTTTCAAGACTATTTATTAAATTTTGTTTAATACATTTAACATTTGCATTATAATGCGAATTATTTAAACATTTACTTTTTTTTGTTATTATTGGTAACTTCAAATTCATTTCAATTTATTTTTATAAAACCTTTTTCGTTAAAATAAAAATTTCCTTTTTTTAATTAAAAAGATTTTTTATTCAAAAATTTGTTTAAAAATTTATTTGTTTTTTATATCATTGTTTAAGTTACATGAATTTCTGTCGATAATGAGTAAAAAAAGGGGGAGGGCTTTCATTTAAAAAAATCGCTGATGACGTCATTGGTAAAGCACCAGTGACGTCATTAATATTTTTTTTTATATCAAGAGATGGCATTTTAAAAACTAAAATTGACCTGTCCGAGCAATTTTCTCAAAACAATTAAATACGGCAGTTATGAATAAGGTTCCAAACTTTATCATCACCCGTATATTTAGTATTGTGAATTTGATATCCCAAAAACATGACACCTCTCTTATTACAAAATACCGAATTTTAATCAAAGCTGTATTAAAATGAACAGAAGAAGTTACAAATCGAAAAAATTAACCCTTAACCAGTGTAATGGTATACTCCAAAAAATGTTGCAGTACAAGAAAATTGCAAATTTTTTTATTCTCCTAATGTGATAAATTTGGGAATGCTAAGGATTTTAAGTTATTTTCCAATAATTTTTGTATTATTCTTTGTTATACTACAGATTCAATATTTCATAAAAAATTCATTAAATCAAAAATGTATACTTTATTTTCAGACAATAAATAAATCAATATGTGAAAATGTATCGTATATTTCCAAACAAAGGGAGTATAAATAAAAAATAACACATATTCAGTTTATTGTTATAAAATTTACCATCAATAAATACTTCAAGCTTTTAAAAATACCCATTTGAATAAAAATCTAAAACTTATATTGAAAAAAAAGAAATTTCAACAAAAATAGAAAAAAATCCAAATTATGTACTATTTTCTTTAAAATAATCAAAAACCGATTTAAAAAAATAATAAAACTTTCTAGTGGTAAATTAACGAAAAATAGTCCAGTTTCGTTAATAAACATTATTTAAAAAATTCGAAAAATAAATTAAGTAAAAAAGAAACAAAAATCTAAATATTTTGATTTTAACTTATAAATTACATATTTTGTTATAAAACAAGTTGCTAAAAAATATACGAAACTAAAAATGGCGTAAATGTCACTTTAAAAACAAATAATTTATAAAAAAAGTGGTTTTAGGGATAAAAAATTGAGCTGGTGAATTTACTACAACATTGTTATTTTTTAAATTAAAACAATTTTTAGAAAATAGTATAATGTTAATTATATTTTTTTAGTATTATAGTAATTTGACTTATTATTGTAATATATTTATATTTTTAAAATTATTGGTTACTAACTACGATATTGGCAGTACAGTTGTTTTTTTCAACGTTAAGCATTTTAAAGAATAATTTTGTTTGATAAATAAATTTTTATAAAGCCACAAGAAATACTACTGTAAAAAGTAACAAACTGAAAAATTACATATGTACAGGGTCCGCCAAAAGTCTTGCACCAAACAGTGTCAAAAAAGCTTTAAATAAAAAAAAATCAAGTTTTCACCATATTTTCAAATTTTCAGTGCCTACAATTTATGAGTGGTCCTGTCAGATTTTTAAATAATAATTTTAATATTGTTTAATTTTATTTCATTTAAATCTACACTCAGAAAGGC
This sequence comes from Stenus bimaculatus, assembly GCA_963971135.1. NCBI lineage: Eukaryota > Metazoa > Arthropoda > Insecta > Coleoptera > Staphylinidae > Stenus > Stenus bimaculatus. The sequence continues at coordinate 15,825,288 of OZ020180.1, read as the reverse complement.
GAATATTGAAAGGTCGAAATAGATAAAAGGTTAAAAACGATTTAATAAAAAGGCTGGAAGATAAAATGCAGAATAATAAAAGGCCAATTTAGAAAAAGGGCGAAAAAAGCTGAATGATACGGTGTTGTAAGTTGTAAAGAAAAAGTCAAATAAGAAATAAATCAAGTTTCCACTTTCCTCGTAAAATTAATTTATAAATTACATAATAGGTAATATCAACAATAAATTTAAGAAAAACTAGTCATATGTATTTTTTTCAAATGTAAAATTTGAACTTTTGTACAATTCGCCGTTTTATGATTCTGCTAAATTATTTCCTTCTGATGTTTTTCAAAATAAATTTTATCTGCATTCAATTATTTATTCAAGTCATATTTTATCATTTAATGTTTTTTCGCCATTTTATATACCTGTATAATTTTATCCAGTCAACTATTTATTATTTAGCTGCTTTTTTCTTTTATCTGTGTCAGATTTTTAATTTTAATATTTGACCTTATTTTATTTTAATTTTTGTTGAATCGCCCGTTAATTCGGTTGTTTCTTTTAGATTGTTTATGCATGTTGCTTAAGTCGACCCTTTTTCATTTGGGCTTTTGTGTAAGTCGCCTTTTATCTTTTTGGCCTTTTATTGAGTGCTCAAGTCAATTAATTGATTCATTATTTATTGCTACAGCTTTTTGTTTATCATCAAAATATGCAATAATGCGAATTAAAAACGAACACCACCAACCTTTTTTTAAAAAATAATGTCCTTCCTTTTCTATTAAATACCCTTTTTTTAAGTTCATTCAGATCGAATTATAAATTAATTCCATACAGCTTGGGGTGTTTTCTGTAATATTCAGCCTCGTATTAGTGCTGCAAGAACTTCAATTATTTCATAGTTCAAAGTTATCATTGAAAAGTTTAAACTTTAAATTAGTTTTAATAATTAATAAATATGAGCTTTGAAAATAGTTGAAAGTTAAAAAAATTGGAGGCTTGAGTTTAACAAAAGTTTCAGTTATCAATTTAATTGGCAATTTAGAAATTTTTTTAACTTTTTTCTATAACCCTCACTTACTTATATTTTCATATTGAATTTAAAAAAAAAACTAATTTAAAATAGCGCCAAAATTCAGATGACAACTGCTAGATTTGTTTTAATATTAAGGACTGTTTGCACCACTAATCCTTAAACTGTAAGGGACACTTTTAAGTGAGACATTTTCCATTGTGTTTCTGTCAAATTTTGAATTTAAGTGTTTCTTAAATTTTAAGTAGCAATGGTGCAATCGGCTCTTAATGAAATACAATAAAATAGATTTTTTAAATGTTTTTTTAATGTGATTGTGGTCGGTTTTTGTTTTTTTATTATTAAAAAAAATTGAATTATTTTCCTAGTTTTGAATGTAAATATTTATTCCTGCAATATTTTTAATATTTAAAAATTTGGACCGGTTGCACCACCTTTCCTTAAACCCCTAAGTACCACTTAAATTAAAAATTACCAGAAATACAATAGAAAATCTGTCACTTAAAAAATTTTAGTGTCACTTAGGGATTTAAGAGGTAGTGGTGCAACTGGCCCTCAATCGCTCATTTTATACTATATTTTTTTAATATTAAATATACTAAAATACATTTTTTTAAGTATTTTATTTAAAGTGATTGTGTTGGGTTTTTATTTTGATTTTTTATATTTTTAAAAAATCTAGTAAATATGATATTTTAAAGTTAATTTTTTTCCTTTCATGTAAAAACGTTTTTCTAGAAAACAACAAGTTATTTGTTTAAATTTTATGAAAATACAATAAATATAACAGTTTTTAAATATTTTTATATAGATATAAAAAAGTTGCAGTAAGTTTAGCTTAAATTTTATTAAAAAAAAGGGTATTTTTTTCGTAAAAATCAACAAAGAATAACTTCATAAAAAAATGGGTCAAAGAATCCAAATCAAATAATTTGTTTAGATTTTATGAAAATGCAATAAATAAAGCACAGTCTAGAAATGTTTTTATAAAGAGTTAAATGTTTTGTCAACGAATTATGATTAATATACGAACAGATCTCCACTACTTTGTCCATTTAAACGACTTTCTATCTCCAATAATAACAAAGATACCCATGCAGTTCAACGTCAAATGGGACACCCTGTATATAGAAAACGTTTCGAGTAAAGCTAGACTCATCTTCAGTTACTTAGTAATGAAATTTGTCTGTATCTGAAATAGGGGGTACTTACGAGTGATTTTTTGGGTTTTGGCAATAATCATCCATTTAGAATTATCCAAATAAAAACATTTTTGTGTAAATAAAAATGTGATCTGTTGTTCTAGTTATAAAAAACTTAATTAACACTGTACTATTAGTGATCGCAATTATGATTAAAGATTAACTTTTTATTAGATGAATCAATTGTCATATAACGGCATCATCCAATTTTCTAATTTTATTTTGATAATTAAGAGCATTCCTTCCTTAACATTGTAAAGGCTATTTTGAGGTTTACTGGAGTAATTCTACAGCTCTTATAAATTATTATTTTAAAATAATTCTTTCAGAATTAAAAAATGCGATAATTAATCTACAAAACGGGGTAAAGTTTTTTTCAAAAAAAAATTACACATTTTTTTATAGTTCTTGTTAAAAAATGGCGTTTTTATGCAATTTTTATTGGAATATTGTGGCGAAACTTTTTGAGATATTGAAAATCGGGTTACGTCGTTTTGTAGAACATACATTTATCTACATTTAAGTATTATTTCTATGATAATTGATTAAATAATAAAAGTGCTGCGTGTAGTCCAGTATTTGTCGTTCTGCACATAAAATTTTGTATATTGAATTTTATTCAGTTTGTGGGCGGCGGAAAGGGGCGACAAGATTTGCAATGTTTTTAAAATTTTTTGAATTATTATAGGGTACTAGTTCTAAAAGGATATAACTTATTTTGAGGAAGACGATTTTGAGCACGCGATTTGGGATAGAATGCTCTTAAGAGCTCATTATTACAAGAAACCAAAAAATCACTCGTAAATATATCCTATTTCAATGGTTTCCAGACAATTTTCTACTTTTTCGTTACGAAAGTACTGAAGATGAGTTCAACTTGACTCGAAACGTTTTTTATATTTATTAATTGTTACTGTAGAAAAATAAAATACTTCTTCAAAGGGACTAAAGTTGTTTTTAATTAATATCATTTCATTTTGTAAAATATCTTTGATTTTACAAGGCCTTTTTACCAAACCTCAGAGAATTATGAGTTACTACAACGACACCAGGGGGTTATTCTTGAATGACCCGGTACGATTTCGTATACAGGGTGGTCACTGTTACGGTGCACACCATTGGGATCTTGTGAACCTAAAGAGTTTAAAAGTTGCTTAAATTAGAAAAAAGTTGCCCCTTTTCAAACTCCTTTAGAATCTATTTAGAAATCTGAGATACCTTGCTCTAGTTCTGAAATATCATGAAAAATCTGAAATTTCGCATTTTCCTTTTCCTTCCATATTTTTGTAATCGCTTAACTTTTTCTATTGCAATTTGGTAGTTTTACATCATTTGACTTTCGCTATCGATTGGCTTTAAGAAAATAATGTTAGGTTTACTAGATTTCATTTATTTTATACCAATTTTTGATTTTCTTATAGGCGCAATATATTTGATTTTTATACCATTGGATAGAGAAAAAACATACAATTTAAATGATGTAACACATTGTTCTTTTACTTATTTAATTAAAAAAAAATTGAAAAAAATATTAAATTTTTATTTACAAAATCAAGTTGGTATAAAATAATAAAAGAATAATTTTTTTTATTTTATTTAAAAATAAACAGATGTTTATTTTATGCCAACTTGATTTTGTAAATAAAAATTTAATATTTTTTTCAATTTTTTTTTAATTAAAATAAAAGAACAATGTGTGTTACATCATTTAAATTGTATTTTTTTTTCTATCCAATGGTATAAAAATCAAATATATTGCGTCTATAAAAAATCAAAAGTTGGTATAAAATAAATGAACTCTAGTAAACCTAACATTTTTTTCTTAAGGCCAATCGATAGCGAAAGTCAAATGATGTAAAACTAGCAAATTGCAATAGAAAAAGTTAAGCGATTACAAAAATATGGAAGGATAACGAAAATGCGAAATTTCTGATTTTTCATGATATTTCAGAACTAGAGCAAGATATCTCGGATTTCTAAATAGATCCTAAAGGAGTTTGAAAAGGGGCAACTTTTTTCTAATGTAAGCAACTTTGTAAATCTTTAGGTTCACAAGATCCCAATGGTGTGCACCGTAAAAGTGACCACCCTGTATAGTCCTTTTCAACAGGAATTCCGAATCAAATACAGACAGTTCTTTCAATTGTAACTCCGTCTAACAATACTAAAATCATTTTGTTACAGTATAACGCAATTGAAAAAACTGTCTATAGGAATTCCTCCTGAAAAGATGATCTATTAATGAAATGGACTATGCAACTATTTTTGCATTAGAATGACTAGGATAGAATGATGAAATCGTATACGACATAGTGTCAAGTGGTTTAAGAATATGTCCCCAGGTATTGTTATGTAACTTTAAAGTAATATTAAATTTCTTAAAGATTTTTTGTTTTTATTTTGTATGATAAATTATAAGCGTGGAGTATATTATAATAAAATCTTGAGTTTGCTTTTTATCAAAAATATAAAATTGGAATAAATTATATTTCCATGATAAATGTTGGTACACGACATGTATTTCTTAACGCCTCCTATTTGTTACATGTCTACACTTTAATTCATTTCACTGCAAAGAAAAAGGTCGTAATAAAATTTCGCACCTTTGTGCTCATCTTGCTGACAAAATATTTGCCAAATTAGATTTTTAAATGCATATCCTATGTAAACATCTCATCTCCACTCCTTACGTTAAAGTCGCCTTGAGCCTGATCCTATAATTACTCAAACAAATTTAATGTTAATTAAATGTTAAGTGACTGAAAGTGACGCTCAAGTAATCAAATGTAGGTATTCAATTTAATTTAAGTGAGAATATAACCTAGACTAGCATTTTATGAATAACACGGAATGGAAAAAGTAAACCGTAAATATTTACGGTAGTCGTTCATCTCTTTTATCAAGAGAATGTCTGTATGTTCTATCTTTTGTAATGTCACTTTTACGATGTAATAAATTTTCCATATTTGCATAGAACACCAAACAGAGCGGCGTTCCCACTAAAATTCGTTTGAAATCCAGATATTATTAAATAGTTTTTACGAGAGACATAGTTTTGTGAGTTGTGAATTAGGAAGTTGAAGGGAAAAGTTAAGGCCGTTTTGTTTGGGCAACATTTGTGAGATGAAAAGGCGAGGGCAGTATTTTAATGATAAACTCCTTTCACGATAAGGAGCAGATTGAGTTGTTAGAGAGGTTTATCTTGGGCGAAGAGGTGCGCTATCTGGAGCTATCGGCGTGAAAGTGGCGCTCAGTGGCGTTCAGTGGCGCACTGTGGCGCTCTGTGGCGCTCCGGTGGACTCCGGGTAGACTCCGGGTGGCAGCGCGCATCGATCCGGGGAGTAATGATGAGTAGTTGAGTTTTCCACCGTGTGAGTCGCGCGTCGCTGTCGGCGATGCGTCCCTTCAGTCTGACGTCACGTTTCGTTTAGGTTTAGGTTTTAGGTTTAGGGTAGGATAGGAGCAGTAAGCAGTAGGATGCGGTCGTTCGTTCGGTTCGTCCAGAGTGTACAGATCGTTCAGCTAGGGGTTGCCTCCGGAAGACGCCAGCAAGGCGACGAGATGTTAAAACGGGCGTGAGTTTGAGTTCGAGTTCAAGATTGTAATTTAAGTAAATTGCTGTGATAATTATTGCTAACTGTTCAAATTGTTTATTGCCTTACGCGCTTCATTGTTGATGATTAATAATCAATGCCTAGTGCCTTTGTTTTCTGTTTAATCTTTTGAAAAACACCAAAAATTTTATCATGTTGTTACTGAAAGTTCATTAATGATGGTTGAGTCTAATGTGAGTTGTTCCCAAAAATGCAGTAGGCACAACGTGTGCAACGGAGTTGCCTCGCCAGATAAGGCAAGTTTGAACGCCAGGCGACGGAGGCACAAGACTGTACATTTCGGAGATAATCTCCTCCTCCAGGTGTGCACCAATAGTGCTAGTGTTAATTCCTCCCGAGTATCTTACTCGAAGATGGAACCCAATGTTCAGCAGCTTTTCAGCTTTATAGAGTCCGTGTTGAGTGCCTGGGTTGCTGAGGAAGGCCTCACTTCTCAAGGCGAGGTCAGCGAGTGCGACGAAAAAGCTTTAGCCAAGAAAAGATTAAAAAAGCACTGCGAAAGAGCTAAACGCTTGGATATTCGTAGGCTAGTGCTAGAAGTTTCCAAACTTGACGGGACCAGGTTTTTAGGAAACTTGAGGTATAGACATTTTCATTTTAAAGGAAATCCCGACGCCGACGGATGCAACGAGTTGTTTCTTAGAAAGGTAATTTCAATTAAATCAACAAAATATAATTTCTCATTTTTTTTTATTCCCAACTTTAGATGAATTCTTATCAAAACATCCCACTATTTCACCTGAAGTTCTTGTTTACGATGACAAGATAAAAAAACAAACTTGTTGTTCTTTTTGTTCATTAGTGTTGGAAAAGGTTTTAATTAAAACTACAAAAAGTTGGTTTTGTTCTAAAGATAGATGAAATATTGGAAATGTTTTGGTTTATTTTAGTGCAATGCCAATCAATCGATTCAAACGGAATCTCAAACAATCTTAAGAAACTCAATTATACACTCGTACTCCATCAATTTAACAATAAATTAGAGTAATTAATAAAAATTACTTTTTATTTTAATAAATACCCTCATTATAACATACTGGAAAAGTAATTTTTATCATCATTCATTCGAAAATACGATGTTCATTCAAGAAAACTAATGAAAATGTTTGTTCACGGTTTTGATACTAAAATAATTGATGAATGGTCAAAAAAATTTTATTGAAGAAAACTCAATTTTTCGATAGTTTAAATTCATTGGAAAATCCGGACAAACATAAATGAAACATTTCTTTTACATTTCCTATATAATTTCATTCGTCATTTAACAAATTTCTTTGTTTATTTTCATCCTATTAAAGCGTTTATAATTAGGTGCTTTTTGAATTATATTTGTTCCACAAATAGCAATATATTAAATTTTCACTGTAGGAAAAAGCGGGATTAATGATATTAACGCTCGAGCTGGAGAGACTGCGTTAATTCTATAGATTATTAATCGTTCTTTAACATACTCTGATGTCTAATAATTGACGTAACCTAAAAATATTTATTATCACATTTGAATTACTAATTTATGTACATGTATAGATTTCAATTCAATATCCAAAAAATGATGGATAAGGTCTCCAGTACGTGTTTGGGGACTCTTTAAGGAGCTCCAGAAAATAGTTAAAAAATCCTCTTGACCAAATGACCGACATATTTGAAAAGCTATAAAAGAGTAAAAAATTAAAACCTATTCATGTAAATTTTTATATACGAACCTTCCTATAAATCAATTTTTTAGTTACCGAAATATGCTATAAAAGCTGGTGCAGTTACTAAAACCAATAAAAACGCAAAGCACAACAAAGCCTTTACTCATTTTCCTCCATTTTTTTACAAAATTTATGTCAAATTAGCGTCATTTATACGTAGTCGAAATTCTCAATAATTTTACAATTTAATTTTTAAAGTTGAAAGTTACCTGTAATTTATTACTTAACAATGAAAAAGAAGCCCAACTAGTTTTTCAAAATTCATAAATATAAATAACTTCTTGAAGGGTCCCCAACAACGCCATTTTTTGGACACCCTGTATAAAAGAATATGTAATTAAATTATGTTTCTGTAAATATTTTGTCACTAAAAAGCCAGAATAAACTAAAATTATTTTCAAACCTGTTTAGTTATTTTTTTAGCAACTTTTATAAAGTAAACTGTTTTTCCTTGTCAAATGGAGACTTGGTTTTAAAATGAAGTATATTTGATTAGAAAAAATAATCACTTTTAACGATCATGACTGATGTGCAAATAAACGAACCTGATTCAATTATTACAGTGCTCTCTAATCACCAAGTAGTAAATAGTGCCATTTACATTTGAAAGGTCCAGATGCTTATCAATTATTTACAATTGTAATTAAAATGAATTTAAAATTAATACTATATTTTATTTACTATAAAACAAGATAAAACAACTTTAGAATCATTAATTGGGGTTATTAATGAATGATTTTATATTCATTAATAATAATACTCATTAAGAAACGATCATCAAACATGCTACCATTTAATTTATACATAGATGTAGCAACACTGTAATATGCAAACATTATCATGTTGCACGAAAAACACAAATTGAATATAAAATATTAATTTTTTATTTTTCAAAACATTCTAATAAAATCCAGTAAAAAAAATCAATTTTTAAGCATGATATTCAATTATTGTCATAAATTAAAAAAAACTTTGGTTTTTGTAAAGTTTTATGAATTTTATCGTCCTTCACTAAATTTTCTAAAATTGGACGTAATGGAGCTTGGAGCCCACATGTTGCGTCCATAAAATTATCATAAAAGTTCAGGAAAATTTTAATATTTTACAAAGAAAAGTAAGAATTATAGATTTCAATCTGTCAAGATTTGAAATTAAAAATTTGTTTTGAACAGTTTTTTAAGCAGTATTTCTTAGACTATAGTAACCATTAAATCACACATGATTAATAAAAATTGTGTCAAATATTTTTCTTGATACAATTTCTAACCATCAATTATTTTGGAAATCTGTTAAACAAGACTAGAATTTCACCGGTTATATTTATTTAGAATTAAGTTTTATAGATTTATAATAATACCAATTACAAATACTATAAATTTTCATTACTCAACACAATCACCTGAATATCAACATTTTCAAGTTTATCATACTCACGTATTTTTTGTATTTCTAAAGCTTTAAATACACAAAAAAATAATCCAAGCATGTTTTCAATTACTTCGTGAATAGAATCTTTGAGCTATTTGACGATTAAAAGTAAGAATAAGATTATTCGCCAAAATACTCCCATTTTCGAAATACAGGGTTTTAAATGTTCTTCATTTGTTTCAATTTACACCTATATTTTAAAAGAATTTGCTGACAATTTCTACAGGTCTCACTTAAGGGAAGAAAACAGTTTTAGGAATATCTGAGGAAGTAAAAAGTTGAATTTATATCGGCGGTGTCAACAAATATAAATGGGGAAGGGGTAAAAGGGATCGATCCCCTCGAAAAAACTACACTCTAATATTTATTGTAAATTTTCGCAGTTTTAGTTAATGACGATTGACAAAAGTGAGCTCTGTACAAAATTTCAGCAAATTATATTTAGAAATACATGTTATATTAAAAAATTACTAAGTGGATTTTGACGAAAAAATTTTATTCTTTTTTTTTTATAAAAGGTTTCAAGAAATCTAATTTCTTGTAATGTTTTATAGAGGTTACAACTTAAAAAAAAAAAAAAAATTTGCCAATATTTTTAGGCGAAAAAATTTTTAGGTATTTGTAAATTTTATATCAGAATAAGTTCTTTTAATAAATAATGGGTATAATTTTGACACTTAAATATTGATCGATCAAATTCTAAGAAAAAAGATTTGAAAAATATAATAATACCCGGCACATGCACCATATTTTATGTATGATACAAAAGCCGACATGCCAAATGACTGGATAAAAAAAAATTGAAATTTTGTAGGATAAAATGGGGTCCTGGAACAAATATTTTAAAATGAAAAAAAATCTTTTTATCGCTCGGATTTTTGACCCTGCAGCTATCTTGATTTTTTTTTAATGGTAACTTTATGTCATGCGATACATCATTGGAAATCTAATTTTTAGTACTTTGCGACAGTCTATTTCTATTTCATTCAAATTTAACTTTTTTGAACTGTCACAAATTATAAAAAATAGCTTTTTCATTATTTTCTTTTCAAAATAAAAATCTTTTGCCATCAAAAAAGGGCTAAAACATTCTTTTAAATTTTATTCAAATAAAATATTTTAGCCCTTTTTTGAAGGTTAGGTTAGTTGGAAAACAAAATTTTATCAATGTTTATTTTTTATGATTAAAATAATAATTTTATACTGTTGTAAAGCACTAAAAATTAACTTTCCAATGATGTATCGCATGACAAATGTTGCCATTAAAAATATTTCAAAATAGCAGCCATGTCAAAAATCCGATCGATAGAAAAATGGTTTTTTCATCTTAAAATATTTATTCCAAGGCCCCAGAAAATTTCAAATTTTTTTATCCAGTCATTTCAGCATGGCGATTTTGTTTCTATACATAAAATCCACCCTGTATTATTCACATATTGAAGATTTTAATTTTACCTAATATTTGTTTTATTTTAATTATTTTTGGAATACTCGACTAATTTATGCAGGGTGGACAGATTTAACGACATAAACGATGATAAAAATTGAAAAAAATACACATTTAATTTAAAAAATTTAATTTTTAAAAAGACAGATATACAAAATTAATAAAGTTGTATAACCTTTCAATAATTAAAATTTTATAAAATTGCTAAAAAAACAATGATTTATCAAAATTATTCAGAATATTTAAATTTCTTGGTTGGTTTGTTATGAGTGTCATATTCAAAAAATCACCATTGGAGTTGTTAAATGATCTATAGACAACAAGAAAAATAATAGGGGTTGCTACTTAAAAAGATGATGATGACGTCACTTTGCCAACGTTCATATCGTCATCAATAAAGTTTTGACATATCATTTTTCCTTGTCATTTTTAAAACAAAAATTGACCTATACGAGAGATTTTCGAAAAAAAATATTAAACGCAAGAAAATGTAAACCTGTTTCCAAACTTTAGCACCTCTAATTTAAAAAAAAATAAAGCTTCTGTTTTTTAAACGTTCTATTAGTTTCTTTTCAGTTTTTTAAAGTTTTAATCGCTTATTGAAGCTTAAAATGCACAGAAACTGTCAAAACACTTCATTTTTAAAAATATTTTTGTTGATTTTTTTTTATATTTATATTTTTACCTTGCAAAATTTTAAAATTAAGACCCATAAAAAACTCAAAAATAAATTAATGCAATGGTTTAAAGGTCAAATACAATTTTAATAGTACACAAAATTCCTGCATTTTAAAAGATAATATGAGGTTTGTTCCAACACTTTGAAAAACTGTATATTGACAATCACAGTGATGCACAATAGATATAAAACGCGTTCCATCAGAAACATGACGGTACGCAGGAGATCTAAATTTGTGTTCCAACCGATATCGTCATTTTGATACAAACCAAGAAGCGTTGGTGTTAGCCTAATCTTGTAATCTTCAATTCTTAACAATCACAACACGTGAATAATTAGATAACAGAATCAAGGAACATAAAAATAACTTGTTGAAGCCTGTCAAGCGTCACACAAGGCTGTACTTTAATGACTTCTGAAGAAAAAATAAATTTAATTTAAAAAATTAAAAGACTTTTTTTTAGAGCAACACATCATATTTTCAAAACGCAGTCAATTTCAAAGATTTCATTAAAAACGATATTTACTTTATGGAAAATATCTTTTCATAGGAAATTCTAGAAAATTATAAAATATTTTTAAGAATAGTTTTAAATTTTCCCCTTTTTTGATATACAAAAATGTAAAAAAAACGTCAAACTAAAAAATATATTTAACTTATTTACTTATTTCAAAAATTGAGTATTTGTATAATGTAATTTTTAGCGTTTTTGAGATTGATGCGATAATTTTAAATTTTTAACATAATTTCATTATAAATTTAGTTGAATTTTTGTGTACATGGTAAATTTAAAACGTTTATAAACCAGAATAATTGTCATTTTGTGTTGCGTTCCAAATTTCAAAAAATGCGGTGTTATGAATTTTAAATATTTAATGTAATAAACGTCACTCCAAATTTTTAGCGCGAGAATAACTATTACTCATAATATCACCACGATAATTGATTAAAAATCACTTGAGTGACACATATTTTTTTATTAAAAATTGCATGCTTTTACCCAAATACAAGCTTTCTCTCCCAACATTTATTTGCGATAGATAACATGTGAAACTATTCATCTTCCACCTCATCACTTAAGTGATTGAAACCTCTTTTTTATCAATATCTTTTTTTTAATAATTTTAAGCGATTCTGAATCATCTCTCTGAATCGACACATTTCATATGTAAGTGAGTGTAATTTATTTTCAAGAAAAATTTTCGCTTTTACTTAAATTGCCATTTTTATCCTTGGATTTACAAATATTTTTTAAATTGATTTATTAAAATTATAAACAATACAAAATTTCAAAATTAATACTGTAGTTTTAAATATACTTATAGAGCTTAAATGTATTGGGAATTTTAAAATTCCGCTTGCACTCGTGTAGCAAAAATATGAGCTTTTATAAAAGCTCGGTACATACTTTTTTTAATTTAACGCATTGGTACATGTTTTTTCAGCTTTACTGAAGCTTTAAATAACAAATCTATTTATGTTTTGTTGAATATACAGTTATAAGGCACAATAATGTATTTCAAACACAATTTTGAACATTGTCAAGTACCGAATATCCTCTATACGCAGTTAAAATTCTCAATAAAGTAATTTCTCAAAATAAGCAATCCTGAAATAAGCAACTTTTAACCACCCTTGACATAAACAACAAAATGGTTGGAAATAAAAGAAAGTGTTATTACTTATTACTTGGATAATTCAAAACAAAGAAAACTTGGAAAGGTTTGCAACACAATCCTCTATTAAAAAAAAACAAATCCATCAACGAAAATAAGAAAATCTTGAGAAAAATTTATATCGTTGGCTTTGAGTGAAAGAAATAATATTGATTTCAACGGAATTTTATAGTTAAAGATTAATTCTTTAAATATTGGTGCAGAATTCACAGAAGCTTCAGATTAGCTGGAAATTTTTAAGAAGATTGTCTTTTGAAGATTTCTCGAGAGAAACTGTCCGCTGACGTAGATGTGTTTGAACCATTTCTAGAAAAAATCAAGAACAAAGTTATTGTGATGGACTTACGTCCAAGTCAAGTGTACAGTTATGACGAGACTTCATTAATTTTCAAAAACCTGAACAACTACCTATACGTCAGTTAATGGTAATGAGAAAGATGCTCATGGACGCAAAAATTCTAAGGAAAGAGTGACAACATGATTTTTTGATAAATTTGTGTCAAGCGTAAAAAAGGATTTAGAGAAGAAGAATTTTCCTCTAAAAGCGCTTTTTTCTGAATTATGCCACATGTCATTTCAATGAAAACGTGTTAAGAACACCTGATGAAAATTTTCAGTGTATATTTTTTTTACTTTACACTTTACACCACCTCCATTCTTCAACCACTAAATCAAAATATTATAAAATCATTGAAAACATTTTATAGACGTGAGTTGTTAAATTCTCTAATAGGTAAGAATGTTGTTAAGGAATTCAAAAAATGAAATTTACGTTCTGTAATCTGTAATCTGTAATATTTATGATTTAGTTTCAAACGAATTTATTTAATGGTGTTTGGAAAATGTATACTTTTTCTCTTCGAAATTCGAAGAGAAAAAATATACATTTTCCAAACACCATAAAATACCTCTCTCTTCAAAATGGACATCCGAAGATTTCATGAACTTAACAATACAAATACGGTAAACCTAGTCCAACACTACAAGAAGCTCAACCGCAAGAAAATGGTAACTTTAGAAGACATCAGATTCGTTACAATATGAATTCGAAGAGAAAAAGTATACATTTTCCAAACACCATAAAATACCTCTCTCTTCAAAATGGACATCCGAAGATTTAATGGAATTTATTTAAAATGGTTTCAAGCATTTATTTGACTCTATGGACATTATAATTTTGAATCATTTTGATACCCAGGATGATATTCATTAATCCCTATAGACAACTAATTTCATCAGAGTTAACGGATATGCAAATAAACGAGTGGAGTGAAGGAGCTATGGAAAATACAAATACAGACAATGGTATTCCAATGATGATTGATGAGATAAACAATGTAGAAAACAAGTATTAATACAGTATTTTTTTTCGTAAAGAGTTGAAATTTTGTATGTGTACGGAAAAGAAATTTTTAAGAAAAAAGTTTAATTGTCCCTTTTTGATCGGACAGCCCCGAAAAAAGTTATTACGCCCCGAAAGAAAAATCGAATTCCTCTCCCCAGTGTCCGAAATTCACTTCGAATCGCATCAAATTTTAGTATGTTATGGAGGACCCGATTCTAAAGACGGTGGTTTGGACCCACCGGACCTATTTATTAAGGGGGCGAAGATACGACCCCTTTTGTATTTTTATCCCGAATTCGGTCATTTTCTAAGCGGAGCCACGAAAAGGGTAGCTTTTATTGTTAGATTTTAAAAATTCCGGTTACATCGTGAAGAGGGATGTGGATTCTAAGCGAAGTTGAAATTTAAAATTTTTCAAAGCACTCTAACACTGAAAAAAATTTCCAAAGTCCTTCGATTTTTCTTACTTTTTTTCCGATTTTCGCCGGCGTCAATTTTAAACAATCGCAGTCCTGTCCGGTTTTAAAGGGAAGCGACGAAATTTGGCTCATTTTATTCTCACATCCTGGGGATGGACCATGGCCATTTTTAAGTCTCCAGGCGCAACAGTGTGGCGCCCCGGCGCCGAGACGCGAAGTGTACAAATTTAGCGTTTTTTTTGTGCGGCAAAAGTGCTCAAACTTTACCCCTCATATTTGAAGATCGGCAGGTGCAAAAAATAGCGGGTTTTTTATTTAAAAAGTAGATACCCGTTATTATGACTATCTGAGCCCCTTTTTTTGATATTTTCTTTTTTTATATTGAATTGAGGCCTTTAAATTTGCATTTCGTTTTTTTTGCTTTTTCGACGCGGACTTTAAAAATTCGTAACTTTTGATAGGGGTTGGATATTATGGTGCTATATTTTTTATTTTGCTTATTACATTAATATTTATAATAAAAAAAATCGACACCTCTAAATTTTCTCCCTTTGCTTCAGAAAAAAATTGAACGTAAAATGTTCAAATAATCGCACAAACGCGGTCGGACAGTTGTACCACTGGCGCCCACAATTTTTAAAAAATTTCAAATTTTACTTCATTTCCCTTAAAAAGAATAAATTTTACAGCTAATAGGCTATTTTTTGTTTTTATAGTTTAAGGGGTTAGGAAAATAAAGCAGAATTTGTGAAATTAGGGATGGGCGGCTCTCGTCCGGCCATTTTTTAACGGATTTTCATTTTTAAAAACTTTGCTAAATCTACTCTTAGAATCAAAACCGACACATATAGGGTTTTTTAATCACGAAAAAATAACGAAAAAGTAATTTTTTTAATGTCCCTTTTAAAAAATTTTTGAAGCTTTTCGGTGAAATCAACCCCTCAAATTCTGTGTCACCGTCATGTAATACACGTTTTCTGAAAGCTTTCAAGGTCCGTTTTACAACAAAAAAAGAATCACTTCGCTATGTCTTTTCGTTATCGAGTTATGATTGAAAATTTAGCAAAATTAAGCAAAATCTCTATGTATAGGACATTCGCGCTACTTTAACTAAAAATAAGTTTACCCTACAAAAAAAAGTTTCGAACAATATTTATAGGAAATTTTATGCTCTACAAGATTGATAATAAATAATTTTATCGTAGGATTGATAGAAACTGAGATATTTGGAAAAAAAACATTTTCCCTCCTATAACTCCAGTAGCAGGTACCCCACAACTCGGAACTCTTTTGATCCTAAATGTACATGATTTATACCCAGATTCTGGTCAATTCATTTAAGTTTAAAGGCCTTTAAATTTAAATTTGTTATATGGATGTAATGGATAATTTCCATGTTTACCTTGTTTGTTTCTAAATAAAGGCCTTTAATTTTGACCATAATCTGCCTATTAAGCTACAAATAAGCCGAGTTTCAATAACTCCGCAATTTTTTCCTTATTCAGGCTGTTTTTGTGCTAATTTTACTGTAGTATATCATCTTTTGAAAAATATAATTATTTGTTGCAATATTTTAGTGCAAAGAGATCTTTTTTGATTATTTTTGTTTCTATCTTCAGCAAAATAAGCAACTTTCTTAAAGTAAGATCCCTTAATAAAATGTTTTAGATTAGTTGCTTAGTATTATTGTAAGTATTACAAAATCTAAATACGAGCTTAAATTACAAAATAAATGCGAAATGTGTCATTTTAAAAACTGATGAAAATTTGAAAATGATTTAAAAAAACATTTTAACGATATAATTGCTAAAAATAAAAGGCTTTGAATGAAATTGCCATAAAATTATACCAATTTTTTTATTATTTCAAAAAAAATATGCATTTGCTGTATTAAAAAATAATAAAAAGTAAACTCGTTTGCATAGGAGCTATAAAATTAATGAAACAACACATTAAAATATTAAAACACATGACCGAGTTTGTTTTTGTTGTATTTTAAGTAACATAACAATATAATATTTATTTTTATCTTTCGTGGAGAATAAAGGTTTTGTAAGAATTTTTATTACATATTGTATATCTACAATAATAAAATAATAACATCTCGTGCTTCTATTCATATAAAATTTCATATAATATTTATATATTTTATTGTATTTTTGAGGGCTGCCAAAAGACTAATAATGGCGTTGTGAAAAAGTAGAGATGTTGATGATGTAAGCGTCGTCATATGCCACCATGTCACCCCATTGTCATCAAAGTTATAACAAAGAAGAACTGGGAGAAGCGAAGCAAAGATTAATGAATGAATAGTTGTGCACTGAAAATTAAAAACGGATCTAGAAATTAAAATGATGTTAGCAGAAAATTGATGTCTAAAATTTAATGAGTAAACTCGTTCCTCGGAGGAAAACTCACATCCCACATGTTTTTTATTATTTTTCCTCAAAGCAATCTAAAAATATGTAATCCTATCGTACGTTGGCGAAATGGTGGAGTGGTGAATTGGTGAAAGATGAAAGCAGCAGTTATAAGAAATTCCATCATTGCAACCCGAAACGCGACTCTTATCGAATAAAACCAGATGTGAGACCTAAAGAGTTCTGAGTCCTTTCAATGGACATCCTTCCCAATAACTCACGTCCTACTTTGACAACCGCCAAACTTGAATTACGTGGCCTTTTGGCGAACTTTGGAGCAATAAATCAAGCTTTCAATACCTACAATATTTAACGGAGCGCAAGGGGCAATGGCTAAATTAAATTGTAATTATCTTCATGTAAAAAAGCGTAATTAGCCCAATTTGTATTCTCCCCCGTGTACAACACGGGTTTGTACTTGTTCGGTATTGATTTGATGTGCGATGTGCAGCAACACGCGTGACGTAGTCACGCCAATGGAAAACCGTTTCAGCGCAGCATGATTTTTAACAAGCAATTCCTTTTACACCCAAATTAAAATCGGTTTAAAATTATGATTGGTTTTATTAGCCGTGACGAGGGATTAGCAGCACTTGCAGAACTCGCACAATGTGCTAATGATAATTGTTGGAATTGTCGGAAACCAACGAGGGTTGCTAGGTTAATCCTTAACTTGAAGGAAAATTCATTTTTTTTTTCATTAATCGATTGAAAGCTTTTAAGTGTAATTAAAGTAGTTCTAATTAATATTAACTAGGGCATGGAATATAATTAATAATTGCTCGTTATGCAGCGAGAATTATTAACTAACATTGTCTTATAACAAAACTCTCTTACGACGATAATTAGTTTCCCGGTGAAACTAATTTATTATTAATTTGTTTTACTTTTTAGCAAATGTGCTACAGCACCCTTTTCTATTTTGTTAATTTAAACACTACAACGAGTGTAATTATAATCATATGCGCCCGTAGAAAGTTTTTCCATACAGAATAATTTCTCATCTAATTTAGGCCTCATTTTCATTGGTTTTTCAGAGGTTTCTGCTAAAATGAAATCTTTATCCACCCCAATTTCTAGGGCCTCATACTTGTAAACTAAAAAGATTAGTAACAAAAATTATCAATTTCAAAATAAATGTCTCATTGTGTATAAAATGCAAGATGATTTTACATACAGTGCTGAAAAAAAGTATGGAAACTTTTAATTATTTCCCAAATATCCCTGGTAAATTACGGTATTATTTTTTTAAATTGTATTCAATAACTTATTTAAATTTTAATTTAATTTTTCTATTGACCAGTTTCGAAAATTACTTTATTTTCTTCTTCAGAATTCATTTAACATCTCTAGATTTTTTGTCAATCTTAAAAATATTATATCCATCGTAACAATCATTAATAACAGCATTAGACTTGGACATTAATTACTACCAAACACTTAATTTTTCTAAGATGTTTTCAGATTAATTTTATAAACTGTTATTTTTACATCTTACTAGTAAGACATCTTGAGACTAGAATCATTGTCATCTTCAAAGTACTAAAGGGCGTGTCGAAATTGCAAATTATTACTGAAAGAGCCATATCGATAATTATAGAGAAATACCTTACGCCAAGGCAAATTCAAGAGTATCAATTCAACATTCAGCTGACTTCCAAAACATCAAAAATCACCTTGTAAATTGTAGATTTAAATGAACGTGTTGTTGTAAAAAACACGTTAATTTATGTTATTTGTTGTTAAGATTGTAGGAATAGTGGCGAATTTAGAAATTTTGGAGCTCCTCTGGCGCTAATAAAAATGCCTTCCTATAAATTTGTTTTTGATCCATCTTGAATATTGACCAGCGACATTATCAGAAGATTTTCCCTTGCAGTTTATAATATCGATGTCATTATCTTCCAACATTTTAATAACCCGATATCAACTGTGATGTTGCTCGATTTAGACAAAATACAAAAGCCTTTCTCTGGCTTCTCCATTAGGAATAAAATACCTCACAATAACAGTCATTTGATCTACATGTCAAATATCAGGTGTTGAATTAAAAATTAGGCAAAACCGTTTGCATTCTTATTTTCAATTAATATATGTTTTAATATGTGATTTTGCATAAATAATAATATAAATTCATCCCAAATTGAATAAGATAAATATTATTTTCGCTGTGACCTCTGAAAGCTAATACCAAACTAGCTAATAATTGTATGGTCAAAATTCTATATTGTAATTCTATCCAATAAATTTCTTCCATTTCTATTTGCATCAGAAATTGTTTGTCAATTCTGTTAAGTTTTGAACGCCGTTTGACTAAAATACATATTCCAGATGTGTGATCGTATGGAACTTCATGATTCTCCAAAGAAACTCCAATAGTTATTCCAATTTTGGAAAGCGATAATTAAGTAATTGATTTGGAAAACAACTTGCATCCATAGCAGTATTCAGTTTTTCTTGTATCCAAAAAATTAACCAGTTCCTTTTTCATTTATTCCATTTTTGTAATGGCAATAGAAATGATGTTCTTTAAATTCTCTGTAATAACGTCCTTTTCTGTTGTTATACAGGGTGTCCCTAAAAGGTCTGTACAAAACTATGCCACATACTCTTGAGACCAAAATAAGACGATTTAACCAAACTTATCTCTATCCAAAAGTTCTTCATTAAAATGCTACACATCACTAAATTTCTTAAAACTATTTTGTATTTTTTAAATTACTAAAAATTGGCACATACGATCATAACATAATTTGGTATGTGGCTATGTAATGGAAAAAGGTATTTCTAGACAATTTGTTTTTACTTTTTCACATTATGTAAGTGGTCAAAAATAGGTCATCGACATGCAAAATTTCTTATAACTTTTTAATGGCCGAATAAAAATTCATAAAACTTTACTTCTAGTTAAACAGTGTAATTATAAACTTTTTTTATCTTTTACAAAATTTTTCTATCTCCTTTATTTTAGACAGAAAAAAATTATTTCCATGTGGTACATATATCCTAACTTTGAAAAAATATTTAAATTTTTCGCTAAAAAGTCTGTACAAATTAACACAGTATATTCCTGAGACCAAAATGGAACAATGTATCCACTTTTATCTTTATCCAAAAGTGCTTCCTTAAGCCTCTATGACCATGAAAGTTATTAAAAAGATAAGATTTTTCAAGGTCGCTAGACACTTAACGAAGCACTTTTCGATTAAAATAAGTTTGGTTAAATCATTTTATTTTGGTCTCAAGAATATGTGGTGTTACTTTGTACAGACCTTTTGGCGAAAAATTTAACTATTTTTTTAAAGTTAGGTTATGCACTTCATGGAAATATTTTTTTCTGGTTAAAATAAAGGAGTTAGAAAAATTTTGTAGAAGACAAAAAAAGTTTATAATAATTACACTGTCTAGCTACAAGTAAAGTTTTATGAATTTTTATTCGGCCATTAAAAAGTTACAAGAAAATCTGCAGGTCGATGACCTATTTTTGACCACTTATATAATGTGAAATAGTAAAAACAAATTGTCTACAAATACCTTTTTTCATTACATAGCCACATACCAAATTTTGTTATAATCGTATGATTTTTAGTAATTTAAAAAAACAAAATAGTTTTAAGAACTTTAATGGTCTGTAGCGCCTTAACGAAGAGCTTTTGGATAGAGATAAGTTTGGTTAAATCGTCATATTTAGGTCTCAGGAGTATGAGGTATTGTTTTGAACAGACGTTTCAGGGACACCCTGTATATTGTTTTTAAAGAAGTCATATCACCGATATTTTTGGGCTTGTTCATTAAGGCCTGTTAGAGTAGCATCTTTTGTGCACTAGAATTGTGATAAAATCGACTCAGATGGTTCTGCGCAATGTGCAGTTGCATCTGAGTCGATTCCGACACAAAATGTTCTAGTTTCAACTGGGCTTTTTGTACAAAACTGCAATATCCTATTGACTAGCATAATCTAAGTTCAATTTGTCTCCTAAAATATTTTGACTAATTTCTGTTGATGTTGATGTAAATGTGAATATGAAGAAAAACAAGAATTGTCGTGAACGCATCTTTATCTTTATTGTACACCAGTTTGTTAATTTGCAAAAATACAATTTATTTTATGTAGTTCCTTATTCTATTTTTTAAGTATTAATATATGCCATGTTTTGGGGGCCCCCAAGCAAATGGAATTTGAGCAATAATGCACGTCCAATAAATCACATTTATTTCAATTTTTTCTTCTCTTTTAATGTTTTTAGTTTCTTATACTTTTTTAAAGATTGTTTTGATATTTCGGAAAAACGTGGTTTTAAAGGCAAATCATTTTTTGTTTTTATCAAAACGATTTATATCTACTAAAAATGCAATTTATGCTATTTTAAAAATGATGTCTTCTTTTTGTATTTTTTACGATCTAAACGTTTAAGTTTTATTATTTTGAAGAAATTATAAATTTTCATTGCTTTTTTTTCTATTTTCAAGTTAGTAATTGACTAATTTCAAGGAAAATTAAATAACCAGTTCACCTCATTATTTTGATAATTATAACGAAAATTTTTGTACAAGAGTTATTTCAAAAATCGCAAATTAGGGAGTAAAAATTCTGATATTTTGTTATACATTTTAAGTTTAACGCTCCTTTTAACAAAAATTATTTAAAAGAAATTTTAAGCACATTAATTTTATGGAAAATTCGACAATTACCTACCTAGTTATTTTTACAGAAAATTTTTGCAAATTACAAAATATCTTGAATTTTAAAAATCGAATGAAAACTTTTTAAGTTAAACTAATTTATACACATGTTTTATTTTTGCAAATACAAAAATAACCGCAAAAATCTCCAATTAAATTCGTTAGGTTAGGTTACTTAATAATCAAGTCATTTATTTTTAAACATAAAAAATAAACGAAAATTGCCAGAAAACAATAATAGACTGAAAAACAACAACAACAAATCCAAAACCGACAAAAGTCAATAAACTCATGGTCGTCCATTACAGTGGTGGTAGAGGGGGTCAGGGGGAATCCCTGAGATTTTATGTAATAAAAATTAATTCATATAAAATAAAATGACGTAGAAAATTTCTTGGAGGCACTTATTGAAAAATTAAAATATAGTGTTCATTTTAATTTTTCAATAAAAGCCTCCAAAAAATTAGTTACTTATAAGCTACATACTATGATTTTTTCCAGCTGTTCACGAGGTCCTTATGACTTATTAATGGCTTATGTTTATATATTTTGCAGAAGTTCTCTTCAAATTTTCAAAAAAAATTATCTCATAAGTTTACATTAATTTTTAAACATTTCTAAGAAATATCAATTATTGCTTTTAAGAATTTTATTTTTTTTACATTTTATTGTTGTATTGTAGAATTTAAATTATATTTTTTTACTATATTACCTTGTGTGACGCTTGACAGGCTTTAACAAGTCATTTTTATATTCCTTGATTCTATGGTCATGTTCGTGTATTTCCAAAGTAAATAGGTTACAATCGGGATTAGAGAGGCGGAGTAGAAATGCATTTTAGGCAACCCAATATACACCAACATTGTGTTGTTTTGTATGTAAATTAAATGTCAAATTTTAAAATTAGTTTTTAGATTACTATTTTAAAAATTTCGACGTATAAGAAAAAATAGCATTTTTTATTCGGATTTCTTTTACTCCTAATAAAACAATATACTATTATTTATTATTTCATTTACTTTGCGTTTTTTTTTACATTTTAATAACTACTTTTTTATGAGTATTGTTACCAATTGAAAAAGCTAGTGCGAACAACGTTTTTGTATATTTTTTTTGAAGATGATTTAGAAGTCATTTCTTTAATTTTTGCCAGAAGGAAAAAAAATGGAGAATGTAGGTACAAAAAAAAATATAATGATCTAAAAGTACCTTAACTTTGGACTTTGGAAATTTGTGCTAGGTTTCAGAAGGTAACTCTCTGACAGGATATAGCCTAATCCATTTTGATTATAAATCTGAAAAAAAATTGAAAATCTAACGAGGGAAACTTGTGTTATGACTACAGAACTAATTCTAAATTTCATGATTTTTCACAATTTTTCCTCCCAAACTCGCGCGCCCTCTGGGGATTCGCATTCATTATCAGTTATTTGGTCATAATTTGCAAGGAAGCTCCAGAAAAGTGGGATAGATTTTCCATTCCTTGTTATTATCTCCAATGAAAAATTTATCGCGGATGTCTAGGAAGATGCTCTTAATTTTTTTTTTAAATTTATTTATAATTGCAATAAAACTTAATATTTCATATTTCATCACTTGGTCTTTATTACAACATTACAATTTTTTTGTAAACTCGCTAAAAATAAATATACTTGGAAAATCTCTATTGAAGCCTTTCACATCCCAACAGTATCAAGTTTTGCAATTTTAAAACAGATATTTAATTATTAATAAAATATTAGTTTCAAATGAAACTTTATACAAAATTCAATTCCTAAAATAGAAGGGATAAAATATCCCCACTTTCCGCTATTTATCGACCAAGTCACTTAAGTGATAAGCACTTTTTAACCTATTTAAAGTTGTGCTCTACTTTTTTTAAACATCTTAAAATAGTTAAATTAAATTTTTAAAGTTTTCGATGGAAAACTTAAATTTACAACTTAATTCCTGCTTTACTCAAGTGATAAAAGGTCTGAATTCCCTCCCTAGCTTTATATATTAAATAATGTACGTAATCCCAATTTACGCTTTTAATACTTTTTAAAGCGACACAATTTTTGCTGATTTATCTTTTCAGGGTTTAATTTGTTTTTGCTGCTTTTTTTTCTTTTACGGTAGATAAACTCGGTAATTGAAGCAATCTGGAATGGTTTAATCATTAAATAGCATGTATGTTGCAATTTGTAGCAATTATATTTATTGGGACAAGAGAAGCTCATCGTATTTATCTATTGATTTTGGCTTAAATTCCAGAGAAATATCCGCCCTACCCTAATCAAATTACCCGTTAAAACCAATTTAATCAATATCCTTTTTACTCAGTACCACTTTTCTACTCAAACAAATCACCAACATTTTTCAACCTTTAACTATTATAAAGAATGCTGTTAAAAGTAAGTTTTTTTCAATTCGTTTCATTTAATATGTTTATTTTATTATTAAAATATTTTTCAAAAAATCGAACATTACAATTTTTAATGCAAACATTTAATTTATTGATTACAATGCCATTATTTACAATGAGTTTGCACTAAATGAATTAATTCAAATAAAAATAATTGATAGCAATTAAAAATATTATTATAAAATTATTTATTTATATAAATTAAATATAAATATGTAATGAATAAATAATAGTGTGAATATAATTATTATTTTATTCCACACGAAGTCGTGTTTAACAACATAATAATTTCTGATTAAGCGATTCAAAGCTTTTTAAAAAATAAATTAAAATGCTTTTAAATTAAAATGTATAATGGCTGTTAACGATAAAATTAAATTTAAAAATAAATATAAAATGAAGCTTTGAACAATAAAATTTAACTTTATTTCATTACTTCAATAAAATCTAATTTAAAAGTTTTAAAACAATTTCAACAAACGATCTTTGAATCCAAATTTTATAGCTTTGTGATTCTGCTTTTAATTTATTTTTGTTAGCAATATTTTTTTAGACAAAATTATTTTATGTTTAATTTATCATAATACATATTTGCCCATTTAATTTTTATAGAAATTCAAAAAAAATCAGTTAAAATCACTAATGTAGTAACTTTAGGATATCACACTGCTTGTTGCAGTGTTGCCACGTTTATAAAGATTTTTTGAGACAAGTACGTACAAAGTAGTGAACTAAAATAAAATTAACTCAATTTTTATATGATATTGCATATTGTTGCGGTTTCACTACCTATGTACAGGGTGATGATAAAGTTTGGAACCTAATTCATAACTGCCGTTTTGAGAAAATCGCTCGGACAGGTCAAATTTAGTTTTTAAAATGCCATCTCAAGGTATAAAAAAATATTAATGACGTCACTGGTGCTTCAACAATGACGTCATCATCGGTTTTTTTAAATGGAAACCCCCACTTTTTTCACTGGTTTTTGATAGACATTTATGTCACTTAAACGATGATATAAAAAATTGTTGCATTTGTAAACAAATTTTCGTTTAAAAATTTTTTAATATAAACTTAAAATTAATTTGTACTATTAAATTTGAAAAATTTGAATGTTGTATAAGATTTTGGCCGATTTCAATAAATGGTAAATTTAAAATTTTATTTTTTGTAAATTTCCTTCCATTTAAATGGAATCAAAAAATTAGTTTTTTAAGACTATTTATTAAATTTTGTTAAATACATTTAACATTTGAATGCGCATTATTTAAACATTTAATTTCTTTTGTTATTATTGGTGACTTCAAATTCATTTTAATTTATTTTTATGAAACCTTTTTTGTTAAAATAAAAATTTCCTTTTTTGAAATAAAAAAATTTTTTATTCAAAAATTTGTTTAAAAATTTAATTGTTTTTTATATCATTATTTAAGTGACATGAATTTCTATCGATAATGAGTAAAAAAAGTGGGGGCCTCCATTAAAAAAAAATCGCTTATGATGTCATTGTTAAAGCACCAGTGTCGTCATTAATATTTTTTTATAGCAAGAGATCGCATTTTAAAAACTAAAATTGACCTGTCCGAGCGATTTTCTCAAAACAATTAAATACGGCAGTTATGAATAAGGTTCCAAACTTAATCATCACCCTGTATATTTATTTTTTTATAAAATAATTTCAATGGAAAAAAATAAATATCATGCACGAAATACTCTCATTTTACACATAGTAAATTACAATAACGCTCAATCTTATTTTTTCTGATTAACTTACGAAAGTAAAATCGTGTATTTTCTAAAATAATGAAGCTTATAAATCTCGTTTTTTTTTGTAGAAAAAAAGGGTAGCATGTGTGCGTTGGTAGTCGGTATATGCATCAAAGCACGATTTTCGATTAGTCTCTGAACATACTGTCAGCCATGTCCGTTATTGCGGTTTTCCCGAAGCACCCTCCATTATTATTATACCTCAGAGATTTGAATTTCACCATCTCATATTTCAAATCATTTTTCAATTCGTCGAAAAAATAGTTTTTTTATGCAAGAATTCTTCGAGCGTCTCGCATGCACAGTGTTTCACATCCAACAATGAAAACGCTTATTTATAGTTGAACGTTGCTTCAGGGTTGGTTTTTTTTGAAATTTTAATATAAGTTATTTTCAGTCATTTTTTAATATTCTAAATTCTAAACCAGGGATATTGTAATGGAAAATGTATATTTAATCGATTTAAAAGTAAATACAAAATTCATTGATATTCAATTTTCAAAGTCCTTTTTTTTGTTAAAAAAAAACTACTATACCTAATTGTTATTATTTTTTTTGGAATTACGTTGTTTATAAATTGTGATAAAATAATTTTTCAAAATTTATTGCAGATGCGTCTAAGAAATTATTAAAATTTCTTCAGAAAAAAACCACAACCAATAAAAATACATTTTTTTAATTTAAAAAATAACAAAAAAATTTTCAATTGAAAAAATCTCCCAATAAATTCGTTAAGTTAGGTCAGGTTACTTAATAATCCAGTAACTTATTTTTCAAAATTTACAACTGGAAAAATTTCGTCAAAAACCAACAAAAACCAATAATAGACTTATTTTACTACCAGAAATCATCATTATAAAAACTACATTTTTGAAAAAGTAAAATTAAAAGAATCAAAATATATATAAATTTTGTGAAGTTTCCACCTTCCACCAATTTTAAAAATTAACGATAAAATCTACAAAAGAATATACTGGGTCTAATATAATAACGGTAACACTCGGTAATTTACATCCGAGCAAGTTTCACTGAAAATATTCAATATAAAAGCTGTATTTTTTAAAATTAAAATATCATAGCTAGGGAATTTTAATCATAGATATTAATATGAAGTATTTTGATAAAAAAAATTTGACGTACAAAAATTTTAAAAATAGCTCTGCTTATAGACATTATGTGGGTAATAAAATCTTAAAAATAAAAAATAAAAAAAAATTCAAAAAAAAATTAGTAGGTATGTAAGCAAAAACAACAAAACTTCCATTTTTTCTAATTTTTTTTTTAAATTATATGATTCTATAGCCACCTAATATCTGGGGTCAATAATAAAATTTTCATATTATGTTAAAAAACAAAACACTTCATAAACTAAAATTCTTCCGCATTACCGGTCCTTAAGATCTTTTAAATGCAATTAAAAGAAAATATTCAAAATCGGTAGTTTACAATTTACAATCGGGTAAACTCGGTAGGGCCATGAATCATTATACTGGGTGTCCACGAAATTTTTACCCATGTAATTTCTTTATTTATGAAAATAAAAATATGAAATATTGTTATATGGCATGAGAAAACGCATTTATTGTACTAAAAAATTTTTCAATTTCACTTCCGATGAAACCCAACATGTAGGTATAAACCTTTTACCAATTTATTTTACGTATTTAAATCATTTAAGAGTAGCTTTTTAAATCCATTTTTTAAGTTAAGAAAACAATTTTTGTCACAAACATACCAATGTTTAATAATAACTACAAAAATAGGGTGTAAGACTGGAAATATGAAAGTTGATATCATTTCCAAGAGAAACCAGAAGTGAAATTGAAAATTTTCTAGTTCAATAAATCCGTTTTTTTTATTTCGTATAACATAGTAAAGTTTATTTTCATAAATAAAGAAATTACAGGGGTGGGTCCAGTTTCGTGGACACCTGGTATAAAGATCTTTTTTGATTAAGGAACGTACAATGGGCGCGTTCCACTAATGAACATTAAAGTCCTCGACGAACACGAAAATGCAAAATTTCAGATTTTTTATGATATTTCAGGACTAGAGCAAGATATCTCGGATTTTTAAATAGATTCTAAAGGAGTTTGAAAAGGGGCAACTTTTTTCTAATTTAATCAACTCTTTAGGTTCACAAGATTCTAATAGTTTGCACCGTAAGAGTAACCACCCTGAATAACATATAAACGAGAAAATTTTTCCTAGTAAATGTCACTATTGGCAGTTTTTACACTTAGTGAACCACGAGTTGAGCCATTTTAAATTTCCCTCGATAAAATCAATCAATCTGATTGGTTTAAAAATTAAAACAAAGTCCAAGGCACAATTGATTTAAATAAAAAAATCAAAATAAAATGAAATTTATACAGGATGTCAGAAAAATCATTAAAATTTTACAATTTAAAAATTGCTGTAACTTTAGTTTATAGAATTTTTTTTGCGTTCAGTATAACATTTACTATGTAAAAAAAATTGCTGGAAAGAAAGTGAGACACTCAATAACGCAATAAGTTCTATCCTCCATGATTTTAATAACCCAGTTATTTTTTTGAAAATGAAAAAATAAATGTTCTCCACCAAAAAAAATTTCTAGAGACTAGTTATTTTAGAATATGAAATGATTAGATTATTAAAATTTCTAGACTTCCAATTCAAAAGCGAATATAACCGGTACGCAGGCAGTTTTTAGAAAACACTTTTGATAATCAATTACACTGTTCTGATCTTTGTACGCATCTTTTTTTCCAGTTTTAAATGATTTTAAGTGATATATCCTTTCAATTTGGAAAACCTTCCTCTTAAAAGAATTAAAATTAACGTGTTAATTATAAATAAATAAAAAAGGATAATGCTGCGAATTTGAGGAACCGAAATGGGGCACAAAAGCTTAATTTAATTGCTTTTAAAATTCGCAAGTACTAAATAATTAAGTTTAAAGGAAGGTATTTGCAAACATGAAAATGGAGATGGTTTTGTAAGTGTCCCTGGAGGGCGTCCTGTTTTCTGGAAGCACCCGGCGCTTTCACCAAAACCTGCAGCTGCAATAAATTCTATTGTTTTTCGTGTTTCGCCGTGGACTAAACGCAAAACACTAAAATAAAAGCACTTAATAATACATAAAAACACATTTAGCGTGCAAGCATTTAAATATATTTCGACAATAAAAAAATACACTTCAAATAAAAACATTTAAAAGCGGAAATGAATGGCACTTTAGTTTCAAAACCGTCTGAGAGGGGACGCCACTCTCAACGTGAAGCATCCTAGAAACTTACAGCGATTTTACAAACAAAAGGGCTTTTAGATGATAAAAAATTCAAGAGCCGTGCTTTCATACTTCCAATCCTAACAAAATAATTTTATTAAAAAATTAGAAAAAAAAGTAATAATTTCATTTGAATTCTTGGGGTTTTAAGCAAGGAGCTTGAATTATTCATTCTATTCTGCTATAAATACGGTAAAGTTTTAAGCGATTCGTGATTTATCTCATCCGAGCTAATGTAATTATTTCGCGAGATAGCTAAGGAGAAAATCAAGTTAAATTCACAAAAAATCACTCTTTAATATTTAAAATTAATCATTAGAACAAATATTAACTCCAATCTTTCGATTTTTAATCTTTTCATTTAATCAAAAAGTCTTGACTCTAAAATTTATTATTTAAGAATTAAAATCTAACCTAATTATTTTTCTAAACCAAATTTATAAAAAAATGCTGTATCATCAATTTTTAATTCCGAAAAGAAATTATAGAATTTTTATTATTTTTTATATACAAATTTAAAAAAGCAACAAAAATTTAAGTTCCTTGATGAGTAGGTGTCTTTATAATTTAATTTCCTATCAAAAATTATTGAAAATGCAGGTGAATTATGTGAATGCAGGTGTTAATGTGCTCTCTAGTGGATTCATACTGACAGAGTAAATAAAAGAGGCGGTGTTGTTCTTGTAGACATTAAAAAGTGTTTGAAATGTGGAAATGTGAGGAGCATGAGGTTCAAACTCAACTACCTAGTGTTGACATGATTGTCATAAAAAAATCCTTGGAAACTAAGTGTTTGTACTTGGTGTGTTGCTATATTTCTTCTGGATTAAATAATTATGATTATTTACTTGTATTTATAATAATTATAATAATATAAATAGTCTATTTATGAAATAATACAATATTGTATTTTATTTACGACTAAAATGTAAAGTATTCATTACATAAACGTTCATTACACCACTTTATCATTACACTGCAGGTTGCAGCTTGCAGCCAATCAGAAAGCTCTACTTGTAAAGCAATTTCACGGGCTGAAATAAGCCAAAACTGAGATGTGTCGAAATTAAACGAAATAAGACGATGCTATCTTCACTCGAGTCCAGAACTGTCCACTTTGATAACTTTAGTACGTCTGGGCTTAAAAAGACTATTTTAATGCAATTATTTATTGTGAAAAAAGTATATTTAGGAAGATATGTTCAAAATGACGTTAAGCGCTAAATCCAAATAATTTTTGATTTTAAATTACTCGAATTAATTACGACACTCGCCCAGCGGCTCGTGTCGCAAATTTTAATCCTGGTGTGTAATTGCAACTTTAGACGCTCGTTGAATAATATACTATTTCATAGGGTCAAAAGGTTACACTAGTAAGGACAATATACATTTACACATGCCTTATTTAAAACTTAAAAATTAAGTAGTTATTTTACAATACATACATTTAAATGATATGTTTTAGAATCACAAATACAAGTCAAATTAATTTTAATTAAATGGCAAATATTCATCGTGCGAATAAAATGCTTCATTCATTAGCAAAGATTTTATATCAGTTTTTAGAAAAGTTTCCTTATAGTCATCTTTGAGGCCAAGTCCTCCAAGTATTCTGACTGCTCTACGCTGTCATACTTGAAGTAGAAAGAACCCCTAATATAACTTGGTTAATACCAAAGTAGAGACTTCATTTTTTAAATATCTTAATCGAAAAATTTTGGAGTTCAATTGTTTTTGGAGATTTTCTCCGTGTTCATTCCATGTGAGTTTTTGATATATATGTAGCTATAATTTTTTTGGATATTACAGGTGTCTAAGATTTAAGATTAAATTTATAGCTTTATCTTTATTTAAGAGCAGACCATTGCTATTAAACAATTCATTGTCCATCGATACCGAACAAAATCCAAGATTGCATGTTTTGTTGATCTTGAAGGTCTAAAACCATATTGGTTGTCACATAGAAGTCCATTTCTTTCAAATAATTTGAGAGTTGTTTTGATCAGACTTTTTGAAATATTTTTGATGCAATATAGGAAGCACAGATACACAGCGGGTTATTCCTGAATCACCTTACAAGATTTCTTACACGTCATGACAAGGACACTCTCTTATTTTTGCATTTGAATGACAAGGATAGAGAGGTAAAAGTCGTATACGACATCGTGTAGTGTGATTCGAGAATATGTACTCAAGTCGAAAATTGTTAACATTATTTTTATCCCCTTTTTTTATAGATTGGTACCAGTTTAGCAATTTAAAATATTTTAGGAAATGTTAAGAGCTCAATGTTTGGATTGACAAGTTTTTTTGGGGGTAGGGTATTTTCAACTTATAAACTTAAACATATCGGTACATACAGGGTGTATCATAATATGTGGGTCAAAATGTGGGTAGAGGACTTCAAAATAATAAAAAAAGTTCCTATTATCATATACTCATAAAAATGTTAATTAAAGATTCCTACGTAATTTCCAAGTGGAATATTCACTTTTAATAAAAATATAAATAAAATTAATTATAAACAAAAATATGATTTTTGGCCCACATATTAAGATACACCCTGTAAATTAAATACGTCTAAATTTTTACTCGGCTTTAAGTTTGTTATTATTTCTCTTATTTTGGCGCATGATACAGGTTTAAAATTAATAGTTGAAAATTGAATCTAGCACGTACTTTATAGGGTCTTTATTTCCAGAGGGAATATTTGCAGTAACTTGTGAAAAATAGGTTAAAATCGTCCGATTTAAGATCACACACGAACTTACTATCAGGTTTGATAGCTTTATGATTGTTTATTAGTCTCCACATTCCCTTAGGATGATTTTTGATGATGCCAGGTTTTGGCCTCCTTGATTTTAATATGGTATGTTGTATGTTGAGCGCAGCTGATTTCTACTTGTTCTTAGATTATTATTGTCTTTTCATTTAGCAATTATACTTTAAAGTTCACTATT
This sequence comes from Stenus bimaculatus, assembly GCA_963971135.1. Taxonomy (NCBI): domain Eukaryota; kingdom Metazoa; phylum Arthropoda; class Insecta; order Coleoptera; family Staphylinidae; genus Stenus; species Stenus bimaculatus. Next base: position 15,793,254 of record OZ020180.1, on the reverse strand, counting down.
AAACCACTTAACCGGTTTGTTTTTAGAGTAACACTTTCATAAAAAAATTCTGGGTTTTCTTCGATGTAGTAGGTTTTCATCAAGAAAGCTAAAGTCACACACATGCTTTGAGGTTTTGATGTTATAGATGATGATATCCTATTTTAGTAATGGGTCTGACGATATGATGCTTTATACGTGGCTTTGACCTGTGGAAGAATTGTAAATATATTATCCAAGCGATATTAAAATATACCACTTTATTAAGTCCAAATCTGCACATTAGTCCACACAATCTATCATGTCTGGGGTGTTAATATGAAGGTTAAAATCCACCTAAAAGGATGCTCTTGTCTATGAAACTATTGAACTATTTCAATTAATTGAAGCATCATGATGTCATCTTTCTTCTAATATAGTTACCATTGGTCATCTTAACCTGCCCAAATATAAAGAAAGCCTTAGTAGTGGTCAATTAATAGAATTCTGGATCTGGTTAGAACAAACTTCGAAAAATTTACCTTCGTTCCAACTTACCGAATGATAAAACTTGATTTATGGAAATCAGAAGATCTTTAAAAAATTATGTAAGGCATGCAAAAGAAAACTTTATTCGCCATACTAAGGATAAAATATCCACCGACCCTTGTAAATTTTGGTCTTATTTGAACTCGGTAAATTTTTTTTCGCGGATTCCAGGAGTTGAGTTTTAATGGAGAAACAATTGATGATCCCACTGATATTGTTGATTCATTTGCTTCGCACTTTAGTAATACGTTTCTTCCTGCCAATTAATCAAATGATTCAGATTCCTTAAAAAAATACTTAGGTGAGTGGTTTTTATCTAGGAAGCTGTTAATGAAGATCTTCCATCTCTTAATCTGATTTTTATACATATACGTAGTAACGTTTTTATCATCATATTATCATTTTATCGTCATATTTAACCAATCATGTCCAATCTGTGATGTACAACCCTATCGAACACCTACCTTACTACCAGTGTGGTTCCTCAAGGTTCCTATTTGGGACCTCTTTTATTTTTCCTAAGCATGAGTGATCTACCTTCAATGTTATGGATCTTGAGGAATTCAACATTCTGCAAGAGGACATCAATTCAATTATGAATCGTTGCTAAAATAAAGGTCTAAATCTAATTAATGTTAAAAAGTGCTATATTACAACATGTTCTCGTAAAACAAGTAATGTTCAATTTGAATACACAATTTTTGGGTTTATATCAATGTACTAAAGTTTTGTGTTTCTTTTCTAAAAATATATTTTAAATGTGTAATTTTTTTGTTGCAGATATCGGATGATGATCGCATGTCTCTAACAACGGCAGTTTCGGATGAAGATGATGGGGAGAGCGTTATGAATTCCCCGTACAAAGCCAAACAAACAGGAACAGCGGCGGCGTCCTTTAATTGCACAGGAGCTGTCAGAAAAGCAGGGTAAGCCAACCCAGGCGGCATTTATCCTCTTTTTATCACCTTGACCCGATCGTCAATTATCGTGCGCCGTTTTAATGAGGCGCCTACGAAATAATTGACGAAAAAACAAGAAAACAATAAAAGTGTTCGTTAAAATTTCCAAGAGATACACAGCTGTACATAATTAAATTATCAACTTTTTTCACGCTTTCATTATATTAGAATTATAAATAACTACGAGCTTTAAATTTTTTATTATTTTCAACAAACAAAAAATAAGAAGGATTTTTTGGATTTAAAGGATTTAGTTTCAAATAAGCAGATTTATAAAAAAATGAGAAAAAAAGGAATGAAGCTCCTTGATGTAGTTATAATCAGATTAAAAAATAATTAGCGCCAGGATTTGTGGCTCGTTTTAATTAAAGAACACCTACTGCATTTTTAAGTCTTTTTTTCTCTCCCGCGGAAGTGAATAAAATTTGCAGTAATTAATTTCAAGGAAAATTACGCAAAGTTCAAGATTTTTTTCACCACTCAAATAAAATTTTAAATAATATTTTCAGAAATTTTTTTAAGTTTTAATTAGGTATTTTATGAAAATAGTTTATTATTAATTAACGATATTTTTATTTGAAAATCAAGGATTAAGCGAAAAAAATCTAGTATTCCAAAAAAATGTTTTATTTACGATATTTTTTCTTTCTAACATCTTTCGTTTTATTATTATTTTTTTGGAAAATGTATAGCTTAAGTTATTATTCACATATAAACCGAAAATTTAATGGTATAACCCCACATTGAAAGGGACTTGCAATTTTTTATTATCAATTAAAATTTTTTAAAAGTTACTAAAAAAATTGAAAAGGTTTTTTTGAATTCATAGTTCGAATAGAAAATTTGAAATTTAAGTAAAGGTACTATTTATTATTATTATAGGACGAAATAAGTAATAAAATTTACTTATGTAACACTTTATTCTTAAGCAACGTTTCGGGCAACAATTTTGCCCTTCTTCGGGGTTTCAGAATTTTATCACGTAAATTTGGTTAAAGTCGTGTAAATAAATTATTTGGTTACTTATTTCGTTCTGTGAACCGATATTGACCTAATAATTTACAATTGGGATAATATTGAAAATAGTAAGTTACGTTCGTTCTTATTTTAATTCAGGACTAGAAATAATAGCTATCAAACTTGACTTCACAAATTAATTAATAAAATTTGTGAAGTCAAGTTCGATAGCTATTATTTCTAGTCCTGAATGATAATATTGAACTAATTGGTAATATTTATGTTAAGGACCACGTAGAAAATAGGTCATTGTGTACAATGTCCTGGCAATATACATACTCCCCAAAAAGTTAATAATATCATGTAATTATCAATATTACCCAAACATATTTTATACAATCCACATGATTTTTCAGGCGGAGCAAGTGAATCTTTTTCAATAATATAAAAAAATACAAAACCATAATATATTATATTATCAGAAATAAATATAAATGCCTAAAAAATTACTATAATTTAATATCTTATAAATAAAAAAAAGTGAAATGGACATACTATGACCTGTATTGAATTAGTGTTAGAAAAATTCTATTACTTTTTAATGCAACGGTAGCTATTGTGATATTCCACAGTAGAAAATTTTCTAACAAATTTTCTAAAGAAAATGTCTATATTTTCAGGAATTTCATCCATTGTAAAGATATAAATTCTTTATAAACGGTAATTCATTTAACCTGACAAATCTCCAAAAGTTTAGTTTTGTTTACCCGGAGTTTAATTTTTTTTTTTTAATAGAAACCTATATTTTTTAATGGATTCTCAATATGCAGAAAAAAACAATAAAATATTTTTTAAACCATTTTTGTTATCAACGTTATATTTTTTTAATTGAGTTTGTAAAATATATTTCTTTCATAATGAAATATGTACTTTATTTTTTATTTTGGTTAACTTTGTTTTTTTGTTATACATATGTATAAATAATAATATTCATATTAAAAGTTTGTTATTTTTTACCATAATATGTAATATCACGAGTGGTCAAATTTAAGTCGAATGTCACTGTCATTACCACTAATGTCATTTGGGTTTAATTTTTACCTCAAATAACATGAGTGGTAATGTATGAAAAATATTCGACTTATAATTTGAACAAGAGTGCATATTTATGGGACTATACAGGGCGTCCCATTTGACGTTGGACTGTATGGGTATCTTTGTTATTATTGGAGATAGAAAGTCGGTTATATGGACAAAGTGGTAAAGATTTTCTTGAATATTAATAATTCATTTACAAAATATTTGAATATCGCATATTTCCAACGCTATCTTGAAAAAAACAAGAAAATGCGATTTTTAAAATATAGCTATAACTTCTTTATTTTCTTTGGTACCAAAAAAGTTTTTTGACATAATACAGACAATTTTTTGTTTACAATACATTAAAACAAATGAATATTTTTTTTCTCTAACGGATTGACCGGAACTGAACCAAACTTATTTTTTTCTTATGGCAGCCATATTGGATTTACACATATTCGGAATCAGTATTTTTTTCTGAGTAATTTGGTATACCTTATGTCATATTTAAAAAAAAAATTTACAAATTAACATTGACTAAATTGTCAATAACATAAATGTAGCTATTTAAAATATTAAATGTAAAATAGATCTTAACACATATGTATTGACAGTTTACATCCATTCAAGGCCATTTTTGGTTAGTAAAATAAAATTATTTCTATTTTTCTTAAAATATTACATATGATATATCAAATTACTCAGAAAAATACACTTATTCCGAATATGTATAAATCCAATATGGCTGCCATAAGAAAAAAGTAAGTTTGGTTCATTTCCGGTCAATCCGTTGGCGAAAAAAAATATTCATTTGTTTTACTACATTGTACACAAAAAATTGTCTCTATTAAGTCAAAAAACTTTTTTGGTACCACCGAAAATATCGAAATTATAGCCGTATTTTGAAAATCGCATTTTCTTGTTTTTTCAAGATAGCGTTGGAACGATGCGATATTCGATTTTTTTGTAAATGAATTATTAATATTCGAAAAAATCTCCACTACTTTGTCCATTTAACCGACTTTCTATCTCCAATAATAACAAAGATACCCATACAGTCCAACGTCAAATGGGACACCCTGTATAACGAACATTGTTTTATTGTTTTTTTTTGATAGATACAGATTATATTAAAAAAAATATCGGTTTTCATTTAAAAAGCTGGTTTGGGGTTAGAATAGGGTGACCATTTTTATTTTGCTGAAATCAGAATTTGGATCTTACTGATCCTTGACATTTTCCGGGACGGGTACTTGTGCGGGACAGAGAACACGAATCCGATACTGTTAAAATAACCACAAAAAGAAATACTCCAGGTGAAAAATAATATTGTCCTAGTTGGGGCTCTTTTCAAACTACACAATTTTTACTTCATTTTTTTTCGGAAACTCTTCAGCTTAAATGGACCGCCCCGTATAAAAAGTATGGAAAACTCAAATTTTAATAAAAATTTACGTTTGTAATGTAAAAATGTTTCTAGCAATATAAGTGAAAAATTTGAAATTAAGGAAGAAGATATATTAATAGCATTTGTTTGAATAATATTCAGTGCATTTTGAGCACCATTAGAAAATTCATTTTTTTATTTTTTGGAAATTTGAAGTTATACTAAAAAATTAAGTTAAATCATTTTGATTTCTTTGAACTTGTTGTTTTTGAGATATTTAAATTTTTTCGCTTTTTTTATCATATTAATTGATTCCGTTTGAAAATCAAAATTCTTGTGCATATTTTTCGTTTATAAATCAATTTTAATGGTTCTGTTTAATTTTTTGTTAAATTTATTATTCTAAAACCAAATTTATTTAAAATACTAACGAGTTTAATGTGTCAGTTTTTTAAGTTAAAAATTAATTTAAAAGTGGCGAAATTACTATTGTTTTTTTTTTAATAAAAATGTAAATTATATCACAATTTTAAAGTAAAAAAAGGGCAACGATTACAAAAACCACAACCATGGCTTAAATTACATTTCAAATTTTAATTTTAGTAAAATTAAATTACGTTTTGATTCTAAACCTTTTTTAATAATTAATAATTATATCCTACAAATTAAAATTCATGCATATTTTTTGTTTTATTTATCAATCGATTTCGATTATTCTTGTTTTAATCTGTCTTTAAAATCATTTTTATTTTAATGTGACAAATTAATAAAAATAATTTTCAATATTTTTGTTGTGCATAATTTAGATTTTTTATAGTTTTGAAACCTTTGAAAGAAGAAAATGACACTAAAGCATAATAAATCTTCTCTTTCATTTTAAAAACAGAATGTTCAGGTTTTTAATGTTTTTTTAAATAAAAAAAAATGGTGAAAAAATGGTGATAAAATGGGGGAGGTATTGGGAATTTTAACTATCAATAGATGACGCTGTTGTGCTTCTGTGGCAAATTAATGAACTTTCGAAGCCCCTATTTAACCTACATGTTTCTATGAGCGAATACAGATTAAATTCTAAATGTTTTTTTTACAAAAATTTTAATAAATATTCTTCTAGTTCTTATTTAAAATCAATATTTATTCAAAATAGGCACAGTTTTAAACTAAAATAGGGTGGTCCCAAATTGGCGTCCAAGGTCTTTGTGGACACTCTGTATAATCTGAAACCTAAAACAATAAAAAATAAATTACAAAATATTTTAATTCTAGTTTGAACTTCAATTCAAGTTATTTTTAATTTTTACTTAAATTACACTGATTTTATACCTTAAAAAAATAAAAATCTAAGTTCGTGCATTTTCTTATGTGATAAGCCAAAAAAATTAATTTTGGTTTTAATTTTTATAATTTTGAAATTTTCTAGCTTCTTAAAAAATTGGTTTATTGATTATTTATTCTTTTTTATTTTATACCTAAAAGTTTTTATTATCCCGTGATGTAAATGTACAAAAAGTACAATTTTTGATTTTTTTTAATAATTTTCTTAATAATCGATAAGTTATTGTAATTATTTTATTTTTTTAATGCAAACATCTTTATTGTGATTCTAAGACCTCAAATTTTGCAATAGGATTTGGTTTTACCATTATTACCTACTTGTACTTTGTAATAATTTATTTTCGTGGAACGTAGAACCAGTTGTAGATTATTTAACATGGAATTTGAGACTATTTCTGATAATTTTAACTATTTAGAAGTGGTTACAATGGAGGTATATCAGTGTAGATTATTATTTAAAATACAGATAATGTCGTTCACATTTCACATATGTACATATACATTAAATAAAAAAGGGCCAAGTACAGACTCCCGAGGGACCAGTACTATCAAGAAAAATGATTGATCCAATTTTTTTTCAGTAGCCTTAATTTTCACATAATGAGTTAAACCACTTATCGACGTTACTTAAAATTCCATATCCAAATAATTTATCCAATAGTCTGTAATGAGGTAAATAGTCGCAGAATTTTCCTACAATACATTGTTTTTGATCTATTCGTGTAACACTTTTTCATAAAACGTAAGTGCCGTTGTTGTTGATTTAAGAAGTCAAGCGAAAATTTTTGCATTTTCTACTAGTATTTGTTTCGACCTTTGTCAATTTATCAAATTGCATTCAGGCGGTATGTGGGTAATAAAATAATGAAACATCAAAGAGACACACATGTTTTATTTCGCTTAAAATACAAATTCGCTTTATAAAGGTCATTAGTGAGTTTGTAGAATTATAAAAAAAATAACACACCAATTAGATTTGAATACTACATTAATGAAACAATGTTGTTTTTTGTATGTATATTTAATTAGCATAGGAAAACCTATATTTTAGTTATTTTATTCGTTTTTAGATGATTGGTCTAATAAGCTAATTAATAAATAAATATAACCACAACTGGAGGAATAATTTTTATAATATTTACAGTAACCTCCATAGTAGGATTACCAGCTTTTCCTTTAGAATTTTATTTATAAAAGTGCTGTATTTTTTTATTTTTTTAAATTAGAGTCCATTTTTTTAGGTTTAATTGTGAAAGAATTGTATAATTCAAAAATATACATACATTACCTTTCTAATAAAAAACAAAGGCTAAAAATTTGGATATGATTGTAAAATATTCAAAAAGCCTTTTTTAATTAAAAATTAAACATTTTATTTTTAGCATACTTATTAAAACGTTTATAAAACATATTTAAAAAAATGTAATATTAGAAAACTGCTATAAATTCATTACAAATAATTTTCTTTTTAAAAATTCCTAATATAAATTTTGGTATGTATACTTATAATTATAAAAAAATCAATAGCTTTTGGGTTTATTCAAGTATGATAACAATCTTAATTATATCTCTGGTGATCAATAAATCCCTTCCACGTATTAAGTTTAAAGAAAAAAATAATTTCCTCCTGACATCTTCGATATTCCTGAGGGAAATCGCAATTTTACGACATGCCCTTCGATAAATTCCTCAAGCAAGGAACCAAATAATAAAAGCCCCTTAATCCACTCGTTGCAAGCCAAGTTATTAATACCCAATCAAAACCCAAGCACGTCATTAATTTTTTAATCACAATTAGACAAACGGTAATTAAATTTGTAAATTGGGCATCACGTGATATGCCACATGTGCGCAAACTTCCTAATTTAATTAAATTAATTTCGTTTCTTGCTCGGATTAACCATAACTCAACAATGGAGCTTAATTAATTAAAGTTGACATCAATTTTAAAACATAAAACTAATTATTATTCCTGCAATGAAATTTTAACCAAAAACGTAATGATTAATCTAAAACGGGTTACCTTGGGAATAAAAATGTTTTTCAAAATTTCACCTGCACAAAAACAATGAGTTTCGATTTTCATTGAAAACGGGACTAATTCACGTAGCGCCCTTTTATTTCCACTCCTTGAGGTGTAACCACTCTGATGTATGAAAATAAAACCTCCAAGGATGTGGATGTAAATGTGGAGAAGTCGTTAAATTCGCGTTCGAATTTCCACAAGAGCCATCGACTTTCATATTCTCGACCTATTTATGCTTTTAATTCACATTTCACCTCGTAATTATTAAGCTCTAAATATTATTACCGCTTTAAAAGGTAGCTCCTTTGTATCTGATTTACCCACTTGTATAATCAATCTCGAAATATTTACTCAACTTCTAATTTCTCAATCAAATTACAAGGGTCTCATAATTTCGATTTTACTAATTTTATCAAGAGGATATTTCTTAAAATATACAGTCTGGATCAAGATTTTTTAATTCATCACTTATTATTAAATAACTATACCGGAACCCACATTCTTATTGGGGGGGGGGGGGGTGTGTTGTTGTGAAAAAATTTCCCAAAACAACCAATAAATAACAAATATTTTGGCTGAACATGGCTTTTTTCCTATAGGATAGTTTATCCCTGAAAATGGGGATCGGGCCCCGAAACATGGTGTCACCTCAGTCATTTATACAGGGTCATTCAGACCACCCGTTTATCTCGAGAACGCGTTATCGTACATGGCTGAAATAAAAAAAATGATGTCTTGAGATCGACTTTTCTTTTGTAAAGTTTGGATTGCTCTTTTTTTCTTTCCTTCTTGGAAGTCGTCTTTTAGGTTTGTCCAAGTCTTTTTGAAGTTTATAGGGAGAGTTTGTAAAGATTGCAGTTGAAGATGGTTTTCTTTTTCTATTTGATCTGGCATTATGTCCCTGGGTGAAACAATGGCAGCTGTCAGCTTTTCTCATTACGGGATCATTCCGCATTTTATGTGATATTCCAACATCTTGAGCAAGATCTGAAAGGACTATAAATAGAGCTCGCTGATTGAGCAGGCAAATATGAACTTGAACAAACATTATTGATCTCCAGTATAGACATAGTAGAATCAGAAGAGAAGATATCGATATCCGTGCGATCACAAGCAGGGTATATTCTCATAACTTTGAACCCATTAGCACCAATTGTTCTAATTTTGGTATTGCAAGTAAACCCTATCAAAAAGTGCTGACGATTATCGCATGATTCTTATGAACAAGATCCACAATTTCAACATTTCTTGTGTGAGTGTTGTATCCATCAAGAATTAATAAGACTGAAAGCTTTTCACTTGGACGTGTTTTTAGAAGAAAGCCTAAATAATTCAGGCACATGGCATCATAGATGGCACAAAAATTCATCTTGCACTCATACAACAAACCATTGTAATAAGGTAGCCTTGTTCTGCAGAAGTGATTACACCAACTTGCCTGTTCCTTTTTAACCCAGCAATATGTGGTATCTTTACACAGTTAAACTTGTCTCGATGACATTAAATACTCGATCAGCAATATCAGCATTGTAAGGATGTATATCGTATTCTGTTGAGTAACATATCAAAGAAATTGTCAACTGCTTCTTTATTAAATCCATTCGCTCTTGAAAATGAGATCCCAATTGGATTGTGGACAGTGATTTTTTTAAGATGACGCTTTATAAATAAGTTAAACCGCGCTCTTCCTGCTGTTTCATTTACCAATGTATTTGAAATATTGGTTTGATCAGAGCTGACTGATATGACAGTCATTTAATATCATTCCTTCTTAAACCATAGAAACGATCATCGATTTCAATTAAATAATTAACAAGTTTTGTTTCCAATTCCGGAGGTGTTTTATCACTAATCACAAGATTTTGTAAAGTCATCTGAGTGACTTGATATAGGCTATCAGGTTTCCTCATACTCATCTTCTTTTCTCTGACGAAAACTATCGACTTCAACATAGATTTTGGATCCCATTACTTCAATTTTCTCATGGATTTGAAACCAATAATAATAATTGGTATCTAAAACCGACCTAAAATAAATGTAGACACAACAAATTTATTTTAGAATAGAGGGTGACGTGGAAACGTTTCCACATTACCCTCAGTCATCGGTGTTGTGCTTCCACATTACAAACATTCTCGCAGTGGATTTTAACCTTAAAATTGCGCTTAGATTTTAAGCATTAAATTAAATTTACTTCGGGCCGGTTTATTCACCTTCCAGTAAAGTGTTCAGTAGTGTTACTAGGGAGTTATTTACATGTAAAAGTGATCAGTAAATTAAACTATTCGCTAATCTCAATTCGCTGAAAGGTTTTCGCTACTAAGAGGTCAATTTACAATATATTTATACATAAAAATAACAATTTATTGACCTCCCAGTAGTAAAAACCTTTTAGTAAATTAAGTATATTGAATAGTTTAATTTACTGATCAAGTTTACATGTAAACTAGTAACACTACTGAACACTTTACTGGAAGGCAAATAAACCGGCCCTTAATTGCACAAGATTGTAGTATTTTTTTGACAATTATTGTTGTTAGCCCATTATCCAATAACTTAATAGGTTGTCTAATAAAATCGAATTTGAAAACTTACCTTAAAATATTGAAAAGTTGAGAAAAACTTCGAAACAATCTACTGACAAGACCATGTGGACCGACTGCTGGCAATTCTAGTAGATATTGCAGTACCTGTTAAGCTCTACAGGCAACGTTTCCACAATACTACTACTCTGCCACTTTTGCAACATATTCTTTATAATATTTTTAAGATCCTGAAGCACATACTTATGTGTCTTAAAATTTTGGAACAAAATGTACAGGGTGGCTTTAAAATGGCGTACAAGCTATTCGCTATCTATTTCGGGACTTTTGATTGAGTACTGAAAAAATACTTAGTAAAAAAATCCTAGCAATTAATGGTACAATTCTGTACAAATCTATAAGTCCTTATAGGAAATTTATAATTATATTATAGTTATATGGGTTGTAATAGTTACAGGAAATATCTGTATAATTTTGCACAGAATTGCACCATTATGGTGGTAGCATTCGGTTTTTTTTATTAATTGGCTCTTCCTCCATTGGATCGCCTAGCTGTTTCAAATTATGCATACTTTCTCTCATATGAGGTGGTGGCATTAATAAAGGTGGTGGTCTCATTGATGCTAGTGGAGGAGGTCGCATCATTACAATGGTTGAATTTCTTGAACCACTGGTAAAGTATTACCGAAAAATTTTTAGGCCCAATTTTTTCTTTTTCATCATCTGGTAATATCTGCAGCTCGAGTAGCTATTTCTACACTTGAAATGTGACCATCCCAAGTAATTTTCACAATTTTTCTTCACCAATTTTTTTTACCGATTGTTGTTTCTTCATAACCAACACAATCTGTAAGTGCTTACAGGAAAAATCTATAAGGTTATAATAGAAAGTTTCCACGGTTACCTTAAATATATTTCTGTAAGGGCTTACAGATTTGCTCAGAATTGCACAAATCACAAATCTCCGTCATTATGAACAGGTGTTCTGTAGACTATTGGTTTTATGTGATTCCACAAGAAAAAGTCGGAGTTAAATCTGGTGATCTTGGAGGCCATGTTACAGGACCAAAATGACCAATCCACTTGTTTTGAAATTCAATATCCAACCAGTTAGTGTTAGACCACCGACCAAATTATAACCTGGCGCACCATCTAATTGTATCCACATCTCTCAAACATGCAAGCGGTAGGTCATCTAATAAATCTTGTAAATCATTTCAGGCCTTATTCTAACATGTGTAGCTAGACACAAAGTGTGCAGTTGGAACTTTAAACTGTCTAATGGGGATCAAAAATTTGTGCAGTTAATCTGCAATTCCACTATTTCAAAAAAAGCAAAAAGAATAAAAAATCAAAGGTTTCATTCGAGTAGTTAACTAAAAATTAATCCTTAAAATCTATTCTTCCTCGGGGTAATTAGAGTCTAAAAATTCATAGATCTGTTCCTCCAAACGTTAAAGTAAAAGTGAATCTTATTGACTTAGTAATAAAGAATATATGCTTAATTTAGGTACTTGCAGAGTAAACAATTCAAGGGATAGTTATAATACATATGTTGTACATGTGGAACAAAAAAGTTTTTTTTGGTATCTATCTTCCTAACAAAGTTATTTAAGTTCAAATATAAAAAAAAAATCGAACTGCTTTCCATGAAAACAAATATCATACAATAGTCAATATACGAACACAATTTACAATTGTATAAATAATTCTTGCTAAGAAACTTTAAAAACCATTGTATGATGTTTGTTTCCATGGAAATACCATAATATTGGGGTTCTCAAACTGTGGTACATGTACCACTGGTGATACATTACGTTGTTGCAGGAGGTACAAAAGAAATTTTAAGAAATATGTGTGTAGTTTCTTTTTTAAAAAATGTGAATTACAGTCAAACTTCCCTAACTCAAATCTTCAAGGGACTTAAAAAAAATTCGAGATATAGATAATTCGAGTTATAGAAACAAACATTTATTTTTAAAAACTGTATACATAAATATGTTCCTATAATATTCTAAGTATAATCAAAATATTAATTTTTGAAAAAATCTGTAATTTTTGATTGTGTTAGATTAAAACATTCATTAACTTACTACTCTTCATCTTCTTCTTGTTTTGTGATTTTGTCTAAAATGTCAGCATCCGTTGGATAGTCCGCCACAATTACATTATTATCTATACCCAAATATTCATCCAAAGACACATTACTTTCAACTTTTTTCGTGTACAACTGAAGCAATGTTTTCATTTGTGATAAAAGCGTATCATCTTCATCACTCCAATTATTTTGACTTTTTTTCTTGAAACCCGCCTTTGCAAAACAATTTTTTATATGTAGTTGCCTGCTGTAGATCATTGTCCCACGCTTTAGATAAATTTGTTAGCGCATCCCATAGAGTAATCTGACTAGTTTCATCTCCATCTTCTAGAGTCTAGAGCAATTAGAATCTGTTTAAGTATTCTTTTACGGTAGTGTAATTTGATTTTTTTAATAATTCCCTGGTCCATGGGTTGAAGCTTTGATGTCATGTTTGGTGGAAGAAAAACAACATCAATAGATGTAAGCGTCTTGGTTATTCTGGAATGTGTTGGACAGTTATTCACAAACAAAAGGATTTTACGTTTTTGAGTATGAAATTTTTTATCCAAATTCAAAAGCCATTCTTCATAAAGAGCGCTTGTCATCCAAGCTTTCTTAATACTTCTGTATGTAACGGGTAAAAAAATTCCAATTGAAACATCTGAGATTTTTCGATTTTCCAATTACCAATGTTTTAGTTTCTCGGTACCACACATGTTGGCACCGATCATGACACAATATCAAGGCATGAAATTTGAGTTATGGAAGTTAATCAACCTCAAAATTTCCAAATATTTCTTTGAGATGTAGACAAATTCGAGTTATAGAAATTCGAGATATAGAATCAAATTTTCATGTAAAATGCTATGTAGATGCTCAAATTTCGTAAAAAAATCGAAATATAGAAAATTTCGTGTTATAGAAGTTCGAGTTATGGAAGTTCAACTGTATATCTAAATTATACATTGTTCATTCTGTCTACTAAGAGGAGACTGACAGATTAGTCTGACACTCCTAGTAATAGCAGTACTAAGTCGCACTCTCAGGAACATTCTGAAAAATTAAAAAAGACAACGACGAGTCTGGCGTATGGATTTACTTAGTGCGGAGAGGAAAATGGGCTAAAACCACACTTTGTTGTTTGTTTTAAACATTTTCGAACAACTCGATAAAGCCATGCCTTCTAAAACACCATTTTTACGACGAAGACAATCATTATAAGACAAACATACAGGTTTTTTTAAAAGACAGCAAAGCGAGTTAAAAAATATCAAAAAGTCAGTTTAATCTTTTACTACAATTAACAAACTTACCCATATTTTTGAAGTCCGAATTAGAAAATATTATAGTGGGAGTACACAAGTTTTAGCAGTTTATTTAATTGGTACAACATTTCCAAAATTTGAGAGCCTCTGCCATAATAAATTGTTTTGTGGTTGACGGTTATCTCAAATGAATGGTTGCGTAAATTCTGTGACAAGCTGTAATATATTTAAGTAAATATGTTTAGATAAAATTTGTACCTATTGTTTCAGTTTTTTGAGTGTGAAAAAATGGTTGTTGCGTAAGAAACATCAAATTGAGTTGGCGAGAAAGCGAGGTTGGAAAGGTTACTGGGTGTGCCTAAAAGGAACAACGTTGCTTTTCTACCCCTGCGATTCCAGGGAGGGACGCTCCGTGGAGGCGGCTCCGAAGCACCTCATCATCGTAGATGGGGCCATCATGCAGCCGATTCCGGAACATCCAAAACGAGACTACATTTTCTGCCTGAGCACAGCCTTCGGGGACGCATACCTCTTCCAAGCCCCTTGTCAGGTATAAAAACGTTTATTTATTATTCATCCCACATCCCACATTTCCACCAAACAAATTGTCAAATTGTTTCGCACTTTACATTTAGATTCGCGAATCGACTCGAATTTATTTCATACTCTCTGCTCTGCAGACATGACATATTTTAAAGGGCAATTAATGCGCGCAAATCTGGGCTTTGTTGCGAAAACCGCATAATTTTAAGCTCCAGCTTTCCCGGCTTATTGCGGTAAAAGCTTGGATTTTTGGTCGCGCCACTCAACTTACCCCCAAATCCGCATGCTTATTATATCCACGAACCACTTCCTGCATTTTCATATGCTTTAATCCTCTGTTCAGTATTTATCACCTCATCAAACTTTATAATCCCATCAACCGCCTAAACCTAAAACTCACCACGCAAACAAAAAATATAAAATTTTTATCTCTTTAGGTTGAACTTGAAAATTGGGTGAATAGTATACACAGCGCATGCGCAGCCGCCTTTGCAAGACACCGAGGAAAAACTGGTACTCTCCACCTGCTACAAGAAGAAATTTTCCGACTAGAAAAAGCCATAGAAACAGTAAGCCTTTAATATTAAAAATTAATTTACTCCCACACAAAAGTAATTTTTATTTCTCATTAAAAGTTGCGAGTCAAATAATCGTGATTGTTAATTGACATCGGAGCAGACACAAAAAGAAATCAAAAACATCCCTTAATTAAAACTCCGGCTCGTCTTTTTAATAATTCTTAACTCTTCCCATTGTTTCTTTCGCTCAATATTTTTTTGTTTTGATTACGACAAACACCAGGCGCGTTTCTCGCTTTTAATTAAATTATTTTTAAATGAACGATTGAATAAAAAGTTTCTATTTACGTAATAAGGGAAGTAATAAAAGTTGGTCGAGTGTTAGCGGTTTATCGTAAATAAGCGGAGCACGGAGCGTCACGATTCACTTGTTTTTGCGTGAAAAGCACCGGGAAACTTTAGTTGACGTGGTAACCTTTAAAACGAGGGCAACTTTCCAAAAAGACAAGCTGGGAAACTTCAGGTAATTTAATCAAATGTCTTTTTAGAATTCTATTTAACAGGGTTTAACTGCTTTCATGTTTTTAGGAAGTTTTCAGTATTGTTCAGGAAATAATCGAGTTACTTCTTAACTTATTATCAGCCTCAAGAAAATCGATTGCTTTCTCACTAATTTTAATTAAAACATAAAAATTATGTCGAAATTTAAATTAAAATTAAAAACTCATTCTAAAATGGTATGTTATTTGATGAACTGTAATTTTTTTTGATTTTTTTAAGCACCGGAAGACGTTGAAATAAATTTCCGAAAACGGTCGATTTTTCCGTTTCCGTTGTTGCGCCTCAGGACGGAAACTTTAAAAATTCGCAATGCCGCTGGGTTTTAATTCGCAGCAACAAAATTTTTGTCCTCCTTTTTACAACTTTATTATTTATTGGCCATAAAAGTTTTAACTTTCCCCGGTTAACCCACTGGCATTCGCGAATTTTTTATTGAAAATCGCGCTTTTTTTCACGAGTGAACAGATAAACTTGAAGACCTTATTGTTGGAAAAAAAAATATAGTAGAAATTTTCATAAATTAGAAATATTCGAAAATATTGTTGTTTAGTTTTGTCTTAATAATTGTTTTTATTTTTAAAATGTCAGATTTTAAAGAAGTTTTTCCACGATTTTTACCGCTTCCTAGAAAATTCACAGCGGCGTACTGAAAAATCTACGATATCCAAAATTAGTTTAGTTATCCAAAAAAATAAAAACATACTTAAGCTTTCCTGATGCAAATTTTTTATTTAAAAATGCGAAAAAAATACTTTTAATCCCATTAATTCGAAACTCGATCACAACTGGAAGATCGCTTAGCTTAGTTTTTTTTTATCATAAATAAAAATTATTTGTTGATACAGAAATTTTTTTGCATTCCTAGCGATCTCGTGTTTTAACCAAAGGTAGCTAAATATTGCTTATTTATATAATACAATAAAGACCCATGAATATATGAAAAAATATTTGAGTGTCCTTGACTTAAAAACGCCAGGGGCCGTAACCTCAATTTTGGGGATAAAATATCCTATAGGAAGAAAGGCGTGGCCAAGCAAAATAGTTGTTACTTATTGATTATTTTAAAAATTTTCCGTGAAAACGTACTGTTTTTACTGTAAAATATTTTATCCCCAAAAATGAGAATAGGAGTCCTGGGGCCGTATCCTCATTTTCGGGGATAATTTAATAATAAATTTTATTCGAACCTTCAAAAACTTTTTCCAATATATCGGATTTTAGATTAAAAAAAACCCTAATGGGATTTTTTTTTTAAATTTAGCACAATAAATTTTCAAAACGAGCCAGTTTAATATATTAATATTAATTATAGATTTTTCAAAAATTATTTACCTCACTTTATTAATTGTGATTTTAAGGTTGAATAATTTTATTTCGAAAAAACAAACATTTTGACATCTTTTTTCTTCCAAAGTTTATGGGTTTTGACTGCATTTTGATGCATCAACAGTATGAGAAGATTGACTGTGGGCAAAATAAATTAAATACTAAAAAGTATTTCAAAAACTTCACCAATGACTGACAGTAGCCTTTTATGGTCTAAAATTTTAAAAAGTTTCAAATCTACTTGAATATATTTTTGATCAGAATAAAAGAACATCTTTTTAGACAAAATTTATTCCCCAAAAAAAAATCACTAATTTTCTAGTTGTTGTAGATTAACGCCTATTTTGGCCTTAAACCTTAAAAAAATTATTCAATATACCGGGTGTACAAGAAATTACAGGTGTGGCCCTAGTTTAGTATACACGCAGTATTATGACTATTAGTTTTTGAGTACTATCTAAACGAATTAAAAAAATTCAATCAAAAATGCACGTTTCACTTAAAATATACAAGGTGATGATAAAATTTGGAACCTTGTTCATAACTGCCGTATTTAATTGTTTTGAGAAAATCGCTCGGACAGGTCAATTTTAGTTTTTAAAATGCCATCTCTTGATATAAAAAAAATATTAATGACGTCACTGGTGATGACGTCATCACCGATTTTTTTAAATGGAAGACCCCACTTTTTTTACTCATTATCGATAGAAATTCATGTCACCTAAACAATGATATAAAAAACAATTAAATTTTGAAACAAATTTTTGAATAAAAAATCTTTTTAATTCAAAAAAGGAAATTTTTATATTAAGAGGATAGTTGGCAAATTTGAGCGCTTGATTTTGAAATTCGCTTGATATTTGTGGTATTGGTCATATTTCTTTTCCATTGAAGCTTTTTTAAAATTTGTTTTTTTGGTACACAGAAAAATCTTGTGACTACCAATTTCTTCTTTTTTTATTTTGCTAAGGCAAACCAAATAATCATACGGCAGCAGTAAAATGGGCTCTTTACAAAAAATGTTCGCTTAGCGGCTCTTTGAAACATTCCAAAAAACTAATAGTAATAATATTTTTTTCCAACGCTAGAAATAAGTTATGATATAAACGAATACTTTGATGTTGCGTTTTTTTTGTTTTAAATATATTTTTAAACTATTTACAGCATACCAAAAATTAAGTAAAATTTTAAGAAATTTTTGAGATGCTGTAAAAAATTTAAAAATATATTTAAAACAAAAAAACGCAACATCAAAGTCTTCGTTTATATCTTAACATATTTCTAGCGTTGGAAAAAAATATAATTAGTTTTTTAGAATTATTCAAGGAGCTGCTAAGCGAACATTTTTTTTGTAAAGTGCCCGTTTTACTGCTGCCGTATGATTATTTGGTTTCACTTATTAAAACAAATAAAGAAGAAATTAGTAGCCAGAAGACTCTTCTTTATACCAAAAAAAGAAATTTAAAAAAAGCTCCAATGGAAAAAAAGTTGTGACCAAAATCGCAAATATCAAGAGACTATCGCCTTAACGAAAAAGGTTTTATAAAAATATTGGCGCTAGCATTTCTTTTGTGTACCAGTTTTCAGTGAAGCATGTTGTACCTAAATGACAATTCCTAGGATAAAGCTTTTTTTTTAATTAGAAAAAACAATTTAGATATCTCGTCCTTCCTGAGTTATGTTCAAAATGTAGAAAGAGCATTTTTGAGATTATTAGAAAATATGAAAAAAAATCCATTAAATAAAAAATAAACCGGTTTTGCACTTAATACTATCTCTAGAGTTTTAAAATTGCTAATGTTTATTACATTACTTACTTCTCTTAATCCCTCCTAACTTTAATAGCTCGATTGAAAGCCTCTTTAGTCCTCATTAATTCTGAATAATATTGGCTTCATTATCGTTCTTAAGCAGTTTAGTACTAAGATTTAAATAAATTGATAAAGTCAATTCAAAAATCATGCATATTCTAATAAAAAATAATTGGGATAATCTACTGAATTGAAAATATGTAATTATTGAAGGAAAACGAAAATCGAAAATTTAAATTGTTCATAACTTTTTGAAATCTGGACATTATTAAAATTACTTACTGAACTTCGACTCTAATTTTAAAAAGCTTTAGTTTTATTTAAAACTCTTTTAGTCCTATACTTACAAAAAACATTTTTAATGAATTTAAAAAAAATCTATTTAAAAAATTTGCATGTTTCGATATAATATTAATATTTTAAACACCACCTGGCGTACCAATTCTTAAATAACTTAAACATTACAAGGAGATTTTTTTACAAGAAAATACAAACGAAATTACCAAAAGCAAAGCCTTTCATGGGCAATTTCATACTTAAAATTGAAAAATTATCCAAACCCTTGCGATTTACTTCAGGGAAATCATGGCAGCCGAATTTTACATAATATTTTTGTGACGTGGTGGAAAAAAGTATAGAAACTTTACAAAACTTATAAAGAGAAAGTGTTAAAATATGTCTTTGCAGTTTAAAATTGAATAATTTTAATAACTAATAAAAGGGGTGATAACTTCATCTAAAATAATAACATCTTGCTGCATATCATCGGCGACACAAAAAAAACTCCTAAAATATACCAAAAGAATCTCAGTTTTGTAATTCGTTGAAATTACAAGTTTTTCTTTTTCTTGCATCCAATTCGGAATAACATCTTTTGGGCATTGAATCTACGTAGTGTGTTGAGAGGAATTTTAATCCATTTTCTTTAATTAGGTTCTTTGTATAAATTTTCTTTATTTGTTATTTTTCTTTATCGAATGTGATCATCTAAAATGTCCCAAAGGTGTTGGATGGAGATTGTGACGGCCATTCAAGTAGATTAAATTTTTTTAGGAAAACCGTTGTATCGCTAACTTGGTAGTTTGGCAGTGTACTTCGAATCGTTACTCTCCTAAAATCTCCACTTCAATGTCATTTATTCTGAAGCAAATGGTAACATGCGGTTTTCTAAAATGTCTCTACACTGAAAAGTATCCACTTTGTTGTCTGCTTGCGTAATTAGCCCAACCCCAGATCGAGAAAAAAACAAAACCCAAAAACATTATAGACCCAGCACCGTGTTTAATGGTCGAAATTTAGTATCTAAATATCCATTTCTTTAATAAATCACACTTTTATCTCACTCCTACTTACGAATGAGTCATATACTTGTACTGGATAAAAGCAAATCGAAAAATTTATTTTTATATTTATAAAAAAATTAATCATATAGTAGTATATGTACATATATTTATGTTCCGCCGAATATATTGTCTACCATCTGAACCAAATAATACGTCATTTCCAAGCTTGCAAATTATCGTCCCAGAACAATTACCGACACGCGCATTAGTTAAGAACTAATGGGCATGTTCGTAACCGTTCTGGGACGATAATTTGCAAGCTTGGAAATAATCTACTATAAATTTTAATTACACTAATCAATTTCTTCATGACCAATGTCAAATGAGGTACGATCTCGCAAATTCCATTTAGGTTTTTCTATTTTTCTAGGAAACGGTTTTTTTACAGCATCATGTCTAATTGTCTAAGAGTACAGCAATAAGCTGATTTCTGATTATTCTGAAAGTCAGCTGAGAAATCTTCTTGATAGTTTTATCCATTTTAGCGATGGTTTTTCGACATTCCATTTTATTGACACTACCTTTTCGTAGACACTATCTTATCTTATCTATATACCTTGACCTTTAATTTGACAATGTTCTTTCATCGACTACAGTTTCATCAATAGTACCTTTCTATCGATATGGTCGATTTATAAACAAACACGTTATATGTAGATTACTCGATTAGACGAACTACTTTTTTATCGATTAAATGGTCGTGATGGTAAAATGGTACTACCTATGAAACGACGGTTTGTTAATGAAAAGCTAGTCAGGTAGACTCGATGAAAAGTCTTTGTCGATAAAAAGATCGATGACACAGTTGTCGAAGAAAAGATAATGTCGATGACAAAGTAGTGTCGATGAAAAGCTAGCTATCGTCGATGAAATAGTTTTCGAGGAAAAGGAAATGTTGATGAAACGTCCTCGGTGTGTCTATGAAACGTTTGTGTCAATACAAAAGTACCCTCGATGAAAGGTTCTTGTCAATGAGGAAGTAGTGCGAAGAAAAAATCTATCGATGAAACAGAGTATCAATGATATTGCTTTCGATGAAAACGCTATGTCGAAGAAAGTGTATTGTAAACGGTTTACATAAAGCGATTTAAATAAAAGATAAAATAAGTCAGTTAACTATTTTAAAAAAATTATAGATTTTTCAAAAATTATTTAGCTCACTTTATTAATTTTGATTTTAAAGCCTCATTTGAAAATCTTTTAAATTTTATATCTTTTTTCTTCTAAAGTTATGAGTCAAAATACATTAAAAGTATGATCTCAAAGAAATTCTGTATTGAACCTATATATTAACGCCACTTATTTTTTTTATAGTTTTATCATATGGTTCCATTTTATGTTTGTATTAATTAATATTTATTATTTGTAATTAATTTAATATCATGTGATTTTTCACTTTTAATTAGCAATTTGTTACGTGATGTTTATTATATGATTGTATGTGCCATATAATGTTATTGTATTTGTAATTATTATTTTTGTAATTTAATTCTGTACTGCTCTAAATTCATCCTATAATTGGACAGACTACAGTCCAATTAAAGGAAGGGCTGGGTGTACTATCTTAAAATAAATAAAATAAATTTTATTAAACATTATTTCAAAAACTACTTGACCGATGTCCAATGGTAACCTTTTATCGCGTATTTTTTTAAACAGCTGCAAATGGACCTTAAAATATTTTTGATTAGAATGAAAGCGATGTGCTGAGAAAGATGTGTTTCTTCAAAAATTATTCCAAAAAAAAACAAAAATTTTCTAAAGTTAATTAACGCCTAATTTGGCCTCTTAAAAACTTCAAAAAATAGTATATTGTTTTATTAGGAGTAAAAGAAGTTCTTTTACTCCTAAAAAATCATGCTATTTTTTCTTCTAATGTCAAAATTTTTAAAATAGTAATATAATACTCCTAAATAATTTAAAAATTTTACATACAACACACAATGCAATGTTAGTGTATATTGGGTTGCCTAAAATTCATTTCTACTCCGCCTTTTTTTCCTTGTCAGTTCAAAGTAGTAATTTCTACTCCTAGGCAATACAAAGTGACCATAGAATCAACGAACATAAAAAGTGATATTTTAAAGCTTGTCAAACACAGAAAACTGTACTTAATTGACGTTTGAAGAAAAAATATTATCATTGTTAGTTTTTGAGTATTAAGAACAATTTCCTAAACGGAAAATGTACTGATTTAGTTCTGCAGTCAAAAACGCTAATACGAATAACATTTTTTATAATCTTTTTTGTAGATGATTTAGAAGTCATTTCTATAATTCCTAGCGGAAGGAAAATTAATTGAAGAATGTATAAAAAAATATAATGACCTAAAAGTACCTTAACTTTTGACCCCTCTAATTAATTTTCTGCTGGGTTGCAGAAAGTGACTAACTGCTAGGATGTAACCTAATCAATTTAGATTATAAATTTGAAAAAAAATTGAAAATCTAAAGAGGTAAACTTGAGTTTTGACTGCAGAACTAATGCTCGATTTCATGATTTTTCACAATTTTCCTGTCAAACTCGCGCGCCCTCTAGGGATTCGCATTAATTATCAGTTATTTGCTGATAAATTTCAAAGAAGCTCCAGAAAAATGGGATGGATTTTATTCATTGTAATTACATCCAACGGAAAATTTATATGAAGATGATCTTAAATATTTAAGATTATTAGGTATAATAGGTAAATGAGAATTCTTAAGATAGACTTAGAAAAAACCTTAATTTTTTAATTCAAAAAAATAATTTTGATATCTCTTCCTACCTGAGTTATGTTAAAAATGTCGAAGAAGCAGTTTTGAGAAAATTTTAGTAAAAAATAATATTTTGAAAACTACATTAGCGATCATATCGTATCGTTTCTTGCTCAACATTTGTAGTGTTCTATTATTACAAAATTTTTTTTTAAATTTGGTAATGTTTATTAAATTATTTACTTCCCTCTCTAACTTTAATAAGTCGATTAAAAGCCTCTTTAGTTCTCATTAATTCTAAATAATATTGGCTTCATTATCGTCCTTAATTTTAGTACTAAGATTTAAATATATTGATAAAATCTATTCAAAAATCATGCATGCATATTATTCAAAATTATGACTCAAAATGCATGAAAATGTCAGTTTTTTGATAATGAAAATTTGACATTTTACTATAACTACTACTTGAAAAATCGTATTCACATTTAAATTCTCAAAATTTGCAGAAAAAGCTTCTTTATTAGAAAATATTAAAAATTGTGTTATATACCGGGTGTCCACGAAACTAGAACCACACTTGTAATTTCTTATTTATTAAAATAGAAATTTGAAATCTTACTATGTTATAAGGCATATAAGAAAACGCATTTATTGACCTAAAAATATTTTCAATTTCACTTCCGGTTTCATCGGAAATGACATCAACTTTCTTATTTTATATATAATACCCTATTTATTTATAGTTATTATTAAACATTAGTAAGTTCTAAGTATGTTTGTGCCAAGAAAAATTTTTTTGCGAAGATTCATAAAAAATTTTGGATTTTGTTTTGGTAATTTTTTTTAATAAAATCTATTAAAACTACTCTTTAATAATATAAATAGGTAAAATAAATTGTAAATTATGAAATTCATTAGTTAGTTTCTGAGAAATTAATTTTAATAATTTATAAAATGCGTTTTTTGCAAATATCTTTATTTTTTCAAATGGCATGATAGTGGGACCACCCTTTATTTAGATTTTTTTCCGATTTCAGTAATTTAAAAAATGAGCAAATTTACACATACCTTCATGTTGGATATCATAACTGGAAAAAATCCTTTATCTAAAAATGGACCCCAATATTTAAAATCATGTCAGGTTAGAAATCATATTTATTGGGTGAATTTAAAAAATCTATCAAATCAATCAAATCTATCAAAACCTATCAACCACGTCAACTTTTTTGAATTGGTGACAACAGTATTACAGAAATTCTTAGCAAAATCGCCAAGAAAAAATAAATGGAAAATTTAGTTTTTTTTTCAGTTCTCAAAAAATGCTAATTAAGCGTGTGTTTTTTCGAATTCTGAAACTATATTATTTTTCTTACAATCCATGAAAATTTTGAGGTCCTAGTTCTTTCCTTTATTTACCAAAGCGCGAAAAAAAAAATAAATGAAACAAATTTATTGCAATTTAACTTGAACCCATTGAAAAATCATCCAAAATTGTTTAAAAAAATTATTGGAGGAGTTTGAGAATGTTTTAGTAAGTAAAGAAAAATAGCTAGAAATTAAAAATTTTCTTGATTTGTAGTTATAGAAGTCAGAAAAAAAAATTCTCTTAATTGGCCTTTTCTAGAAAACTCAGGAAAAACATTGTTTCTTGACTTTTTTCTTTACGATTTTTTTTTTAATTTTGTCAACGATTTTTATATTACTATTATTACCAATTGAAGAAAATGCTTTAAGATTTTTGGAGATAATTTTTCTAAATCTCCATGTACATTGATTATTGTATTAGCCTTGTAGGTACCAAAAACCTGTGACGTAAAATTTAAAAAGCTGGAACTCCAAAAGTAAATACTATAGATCCTACTATTTTGTTTCCTGACGATGATATTTTCTTGCCCTAAAGATTGATTATCCGCTGATGGTAAACCTGTACGTACATATTATTATAAAAATAAAAATTATTGTTATTGGTATCAATATTAAAAGAAATATTTTGATGCTCTATGCATCCCAGTTTTAAAATTCCTTTAAAAGTTTACATACTTTTTTCCGCCACTGACTGCAGTATGTTGTCTTTAGTATAAAAATTGAATAGTACAGGGTGGGGGAAAATGTTTTTGAAATGAGAATAACTGTTTTTTAACATAAAAAAATTTCAATTACAAAAAATTCAAGCTTAGATTTTACCATTTAACATGGAGAAAGTAAAATTGTGTTTTGAAAATGATATGACGCAGATGATATCCATTTTCTGCAATAGTCGTTCTTCAAACTTTCGCATCACCCCGACCTAACAGCATGTAATGTTTTTTTATTGGATCACCTAAAAAGGCGAAGGTCTACATAAATAAACCTGGAAATCTGCACGTGTTGAAAAAAGGCCATCAAAACAGAAGTTAGGGAAATTGAATTCGACTTTGAAAGGGTGATGCGGAACTTTTAGTAAGGAGTACAGTAGTGCATTGCAGAAAACGTACTGATATTATTTTCAAAACATAATTTCACTTTTTCGGTGTTAAATGGTAACATCTATTTAGCTTTTATTTTTTGTAATTAAATTTAAAAAGCAGCTGAGTTATTCTTGTTTTAAAAAAGCTCTTCCATTTCGCCACACCCTGTATATTGTAACGTTGGTGGTTTTTTACTTTACTTTACTTCACTCTCTCTAGGTAATTCAATTTATTAAATATTTAAACTAAATATCCTACATCAATTAAACCTGCTATTAACATGAGGAGCTTTAATCGGCAACATGCCTCCTCTTTACTCTAATGCCTAATCACTAATCTACTCAATCTACTAATTCTCTAATCACCTCTTCTTCTAATCAACTAATTCTTTCCCTATTTAAACACCTCGGTGTGTGTATTTAAATTGTGTATCTTTATTCGAATAAAAAGTTCAATCGAAAATCTTGCTTCTAAACTGGAAATTACAAAAACTTATCAGGCTTATCTGGTTGATATCATAGAAGCTACAAGGAGAGCTATTATTTCCAGCTAAAAAATGTATTTTGATATTTTATTATTTTCTTGTTTTATGACTCAAAATGCAAATGGTCAATAAGTTTGACTTGATTAGAGATTTTTTAAATACTTTTTTAATCTGGAAAAATAATGAAAATTCCTAAAAATACGTTGTTTGATAGGAGTTTATATTATTAAATGAACAAGTTTGGGGTTGAATTTGGTATGTAAATAAAACCGTAGCGTAGATTCCGAATTTTAATTTAAATAAATCTTGGCTGTTCGATTTGTTATTTGCAAATAAATAAAAATCGTCCTCATTTAAAATAGGGCTTTATAAATTTATCCGAGCGCCAGCGGGCGGAATTTCATTAAGTCAGGATCCTTGGGGCAAATACTTCCCTAGGGAGGAGGTAAGGCTGTTTATGATTGGTCAGCTATTGTTGGCTCTGAATTGCAAGCAACCTCATTTTTTTGCGTTTTTATTATGAATTAATGCAAAACGCGAACCTTTTGCATCTGCTATCTTCAAAATAACATATATGGCTGATGCAGTTGTGAATAGTAAATGTTTTAATTAAATTATGCATGAAATTTACGTGCGTGTTGGAAGTTACGCTCCATTTCGTAGTGGTGTCGTAAATTCTTTTTCCAGAATCCGCGTCGACAGTTACTTTCCGTGTTTTGCCCTCTTGGAATTGTTCCAAATGTTTAAGCGCACGCTTTTCTCTTCCTCCTTGTTCCTTCCCCGCCCAAGGGGTTAGCCACAATTTTTCCTTAGTAAAACTCATTTTTCTTAATTTCAGGATTATAAATTAAAGCACATGGCTGAGATGCAACAATCAGTGGTGGCTGACGCTGACACGAGGCAACAACTCGGAGGACAAGTGGTGCAATGGGAGGAAAATCTTGAAAGACTCCACTGCGAACAATTCCGTCTTAGGTGCTACATGGCCAGCTTACAAAGTGGTGAATTACCAAACCCAAAAGTAAGATGAAATCGAAATAATTCGATGCAATTTAAATGTGTATATTTTTAGTCCCTCTTAACTCACGTGTCAAGAGCAACGAAAAACACACTCAATAAACTGGGGGTGTTTACAGTATCTTCCTTCCATGCTTTTATTTGCGCTAGGAGCCCTTCGTTACTCAACAACCTTTTGGCCGGAAGAGGGGCGACGAAGAGGAGACCTCCAATGTTATCCCGATCAAACAGCGGCTCCAGCAGAAGATCGATGCAGGTACCTACACAACTCCATTCCCCAAATCTCCAATCTATTCAAATGAAATTATTTTAATTTAGATGAATTCGAGGGAAGAGTCGGAAAACACTGTTAAAGTGGCGCTGCCGGATAACGCCACTGCCACAGTTTATGTCAGGGAAGCCATGTCTGTGGAGGAGTTCCTGGCAAGCGCTTGTTCCAGGAAAAATCTCAACTCCACAGAGCACTTCATACGTGTCAAAAAAAGGAGAGACATGGAAGACCACAACTATTTTGTGCCATACCGTAGTGATTTGATAGCCACTTATGTAAGATCTATTTTATTTTCTCTTAGCTCTTAGATAACTACATTACACAAAGCCTAACAACATTTCATTGCTTTTTTAAGAATTACATAAAACAAATCAATAAACAAGCAAAAACTGTAATTCTCAGGATAAAAGTATTTTGTAAATACTTACTTATATCATTAAAAAATGCAAGATAAAAATTTTTACCTTGTAGATATTTACATTTAAATATTAAATCCAATTTTCAAAATTCAATTAAATTTACCTATGTGTATTTTCCATCAAATTTATATTATTAAAATCGTGAAATCATATTGAATATTAAATAATTAATGACTAATTAGTAAAATCGAATGCATTAGCAGTATTAAATTTTCACCTAGTTCAATCAATACAGACCTGAATTAAAGAATTTAAAAAATAACTTCTAATGCTTAAAATAAATATATGATTCCATATAAAATTATAAAGTCTGTACGAAACGAAAAGGGGGTAAGATGAGTTGGGGTAAATGGATATGGATTTTCAATGAGTTAATGTTCAATACTAAATTTAAGACAATATTCTAATTGCTCTATTCAGTTTCAAGAATTTAGCATGTATTCAGCGACCGTGATGAAAAATTTAGACACACCGTTATCGTTAATCACATGATTAAAAAATATTTCTTCATAAGAAATATTTAGCTACCAAGTGTTATATTCCCATAGATCTTATTCCTCTCCATAGGCGCCGAATATGGGCGTGCTCAGGGGTCTATGTTCCCCTCAAATATAATCCTAATATCCTTATATGTTCATAAGAAGAAATAATAATAGTTAAAAATTAAAAAAATATTATTTATCCTAAACTATCGGAAACATTTTCATGTTGGTCGATATTAATTAATTATTAAAGACTCAACGTTTCTTCCAACAATATTGTCAATTTCCCACATTTTATTTTCCACTTTTCTATAACATGTGTTAAACAATTTTGCCATAATTCTTTCTCAACAGATTCTATGGCTTCATAAAGCAATCGTTTGCAATCTGCAAATTTAAGTTTTTGAAGCCACGTTATTTAATGTTTGCCCAAATGAGCACGATGGGATTCAGATCACAATGATATGGTGGAAGTTTTAAAACAATTCTACCATTTTCCTTTGCAATTTCATCTACTATGTATACTTATTATATTGGTTTTTATGCCGTTTAACAATATCCAACAACTGTATTTTTAGCATATAATCCTCAAATGGTATATTTTGTAAAGATAGCTAACTCAAGATTAGTTGACGTTGAAATTTTTTCAAATTTTCTAGAATGGTAGAACGCATTGTCTAGCAAAATTGTGGAATTTTCGTCTATTTTTGGCATCAGGTTTAAAAAATTTCTTCATGATAATCCCCTGTTTTTTTAGATTCAAAAGTCCATAAGGCATCTGAAACAAAAAACAAAACCATTTTCATGGCAAATTATTAATCTTTTACCCTTTCCTACAAATCTCATATGTACAGTGAGACATCTATTTAAATAATTTTTTTTTTGCTTGCCTGGGGGATTCTTTAATCCAGATGATAGACCCAACATAAAAGCTTCTCTTGAGGATTTTATGGACTTATCGACTCAAATATTAGTTTTAGTGTGCCCCGCATTAACCCAAGTTTCATCAAAATAATAATTCTTTTTATTTTCATTTCTGTACGATTTATTTTCTTTTTTAAATTCTCTTCTCCAAATTAATATTTTATCCTTCTCCAAAAGCATACTATCCCTTCCTTGGCGTTTAAATTTAAAATCTATAGGTAATTTAACACTTTATGAAATGATGTTTATTTGAAATTTGGCAAATAATCATCTTCATTTACTTCTTCTAAAATTGTATCCACTGTTGGTATTTCATTTCGAAAAAAATGCATGCACCTTTCTTCTAATTCAATTTTTGTAAAATCGTTTACATAATCACATCACAATAAATAAAATTTTCTTCTTTTAAGATAATTTCATTACAATGATTACAACATACATCTTTATTAATGTTAATAATTTGTGATTGTTCATCCTTTGTATTTATTATTTGTTTATCGCAAGTATTACAGATCCATTCTGTACTATCTTCTAAATCATTTTTATTAAAATTGGTACAATTTAAATGATACCATGCATTACATTTATAACATGAAATTCTATATTGAGATTTTCCCAATTTTAAGTTACATCCGTTGCATTTAGTTTTTAAAGGCATATTTTTGTATTTCTTTTTATTTTGATTAGTTTTTCTTTTTGAATGTTCAGAATTTTTTAAATCCTGTGAATTTACATTCCATTCATTTTCTTTTATAAATTTTATTAAATGATTATCTTTAGGGTAATTCACTAGTACAATTGAGTCTTCAGAATCGTTATCCTCAATACTTTTAATCATATTTTCATATTTAATTCATTTTCAAAAGTTCTTTTTAATTACTCCTTTGTCAATGGATTATTGTTATCAATATTTCACTTTATAAAATATTTTCAGTAATTAATATACTACTAATAAAGGATTTCTATTCAGAAATTAACTACTTCAGTGACAGTGACCAAGGTCATTCTTATTAGGTAACGGTTCTGATAATGAGCCGAAGTATTTGTATTCACGAATAATTTTGTATACTGTGGCGCAGCATGGGCGCAACATTCTCCTATTTTATATTTTATATGCTACAGTTTTTACCAAATTTTCAATTAGTTCCGTAGATTTTTCCAGATCTTCACACTTATAGACATTAAGTATCATTTGCTCTAACTCAACAATGAGACTTTTCAGTCTTTTCATAATAGAGCCAAATCCTGAATTTTCAATTTCATTGTCTGTATCAGTACTCGACATTTTAAAAAATTAACCATTTCGCCTTGTAAATTTAATTATCCATTTTTTGTCTTCCTTTTTGGTCACTTGTCCAATGTAATGTTTAATACATTTTTTTCCACAATATTTTATTTATTTATTTATGTATTTTCTGATTGTACTACTTCCTGTTCACCAATATCCATTTCATCGTCTATTACTATTCAACGAATAATATTTTCTTCAGATTCACTGATAGTTCTGCACATCATTTCTGCTTCGTCTGTTTTTTGACGTTTAGCATTATATCTTTTGTAATCGAGATCTTCTGTCCAAATTTTAGCATTCTCACAGATTATGATTTCAACTTCACGAGGTCATGAGCAATTCATCTTCTCATCATTTTGAGAGAATTTCGTATTTGCTTAACCTTATCTAAGAGAAGTTCATCGAACCAAATATAACTCGTTGAAGTTGAGGGATTATTGGCTGGCTCAGCATGTATATCCTTATCACTAGCATCATTTTCCATATTATTTTGTTGTATGTTATCTTCAAAATTCTCATTATGGTGTAAATTATAAATTATTATAGTCTTTTTTCAACGGCGTAAAACTTCATCATCTTGATCATATAATTGTGTCTGGTACAACCTTATTATTAAATGAAAAAAAATCCCACCCTTCCTAAAGCCATTAATTCTAATTTAATTCTAATTCATTTCTAATAACTCTGAAAATGCTTCCTGCGAATTTTTAAATCCACGTTTGCCTCTGCCATATAATCAGTTTGGCATTCCATTTATCTTTCAAAGATTTAAATACAGTCCAACGACTGCAATAAGTGAGATGTATGAGGAGATAGCTTCAATATTTTTATTCCTTCCCTATAAGTTAAATCGATTACCATATATTTATATTTGTGACATGGGTACTGTGACCATCATATATTAATAAAATCGGTCTATAAGATCCAAAAGGAATTCTTCGAGGTAGTTATAGAAGATTTGAGATTCCATCCAACCTGATTTTGAAACGGTATAAGATGTTTCTTCATATATTTGGGAATCCACGATGTCCAACTATTTTTATACCCAGATTCTAGTCAAATCATTTAAATTTAAAGGCCTTTAAATTTAAATTTGTTATATGGGCTGTAATGGGCAATTTCCATGGATACATTATTTGTTTTAAATTAAAGGCCTTTAATTCTGACCAGAATCTGCCCATTAGTCATGAAAACATATAATAGAGGTACTTTTTTGCCAAGTGTATTAGTAGCTGCCAGTACAGTGGTGTTTTCTCTACCTGGATCTCTGATAGTCCATGATGATGACATAAGCACATTGGCAGATTGGCCCTGATTTATCTTTTAATTTAAATTAATTTAAGATACTATCTAAAAGATTAAAATATGAATTTATAATATATGGATTAATTGATTTTTTTTCTGCAATATTTAACATTTTGGGGCTGTTTTAAAGAAAGATTATATTGGTTTTCAAAACTAATATAATAAGCCAGTGTTCTTCTGGAATACTATCTTTAACTGGTGTTTTCAGTTGATTTTGAAATATTTTTCATTTGCGTATAGGCCACAGTTTTTTTTAGATATTTTGGAAAAATAACCAAAGTATTCACAATTTTAGGAAACAGCTCTCCCTCTGTCGGCAAATTTTTGAAACTCTCAAGCTAGTATGAAAGGTCTGTAGTAACTTTGCCCATTTTAAATAAATATTGATTCTAAATAAAAATCAGAAGAATATTTATATTAAAACTTTTTCGTCCAAATAAACATTCCAGCTGGAATGTACTAGTTTTATTTACCCCAAAGTCCTGAAAAGCCGAAAATCCCAGTACATAGTGTAAGAATATTTATTAAAAACTTTGTAAAAAAACACTTAAAACCTGTATTCGTACATAGAAACGTGTAGGTTCAATACTGGCTTCGAATGTTCATTAATTTGCCACAGAGGGCGAACCACTACGATTCAAAATTTCCAATAGCGTTTTGCCAAAAATATTCATTTAACATCTATTATTTTGTAAACTGTTTAAATTAGAAAAAAAAATTGCGATCATCTCATAAATACAAAAAAATTAAACGAAACCTTTTTATAGGATTAAATTTGTACATCCATAAAGTTTTGGTAAAGTTTCACATTTTTAAGATATTTATTTAAAATTCCCTAAAATAGGCTTCAGCTTAAAAGCATACTTATAATTTATTTACCTGCGATTATATCGTAAACCGGTTGAGTTATAAAAACCTTAATAGATAAGTTTTATGCATAATTGTATGCGCTTAAATTTTCGCTAAAATTGTGATTTCGCCAATTTTGAGGAAAACCATAATTTGTTTACGTTCAGTTATCTCGTTGGAGTTATAAAAGAAAGAATATAACTTTTTTTATAGCAAATTTTATGTTCTTCAATTTTATATAAAATTTCTCTGCCCTCGCCTCTGTTTTAGAGATATTTGTGAACATTCACTTTCAGGTTGCGGTCTGTGGAAAAATACCTACTATTTTCATCTAAAATTGTTAAAATTAGAATAAAAATTAATTAAGGCTTCTTTACAGAAGAGGTAATCCCTCCTATTTTTGTACAAATAGGCTTTTTTATTTGACTGATTAATTTTTTGAAAAAAATTACAAACAATAAAATAATCTGTATAGAAAAATGTATTTATTTTCTGGACAATTATTGTCTTGAATTTGTTATAAGATGTTCCTTTTGATAAATTTACATGTTTTCGAGATATTTGCAAGGAAACTATTTTTTTAAGATTTGCATATTATTGGCAATAGGTACAGGAAAAATTTTATAAATTTTCAAAATTTTATTTCTATTTGTAGATATTTTTTCATTACATAATTTTAAAGCTAATCCAAAATATGTATGTACATTGTATATCCGATTTTAAAAAATAAAAAAATAGGTAAAGTCGTAAGTCATATTGCTAATGTCAAATAAACGGAGTAGAAATTGTATTTCTTCTCTTTGGAAGTATTTTCGATTATACCCGATTTACGTCGGAAACGTACGACCATGACCATAGACTCAACGAATAGAAAAATTACTTGTCCAAGGCTGTCAAGTGTCACAGAAGGCTGTACTTTAATTACGTCAAGTAGTATACCGGGTGTCCACGAAACTAGGGCCAACCCTGTAATTTCTATGTATTTTAAAATTTTTCAATTTTAGTATATTATATGGTATACCGGGTGGAAATGAAAACCGGGTCACCTCTATAACTTTTTTATTTATGAATAGAAAAATTTGAAATTTGGCTATGTTCTATGGTTCAAAAAAACAAATTTTATGTGCATTTTTTATTTTCGAAATCACTTCCGGTTTCACCGGAAACACCATGAACTTTGTTTTTTTAAGTGTAACATCCCATATTTTTATTCATGGCTTAAAATACTTTTAAAAAAGAAGTATTTTTAAGATATTTAAGAGTTTTTATTTTTTGCGAAAAAAATTTTTTTTTCAAAAAAAAAAGGTTTTCGAAGTCGGTGAAAATTACCAAAACTAATTCTAAATAATTCAAATACATAAAATAAATATTCGTTATAAAATCCTCTTTTTAAAAAGTCGAATGACCCGGCATCATTGCATTTAAAAAAAGTGAGATATTTGATAAAATCTTCATTAACTAAGTTTAAAAATTAATAGTTCAAAAACCACTTAAATTTTTTTTCAAATTACAATTTTATTTAGGTATTTGCATTATTTAGAATTAGTTTTGGTACTTTTCACCGACTTCGAAAACCTTTTTTTTTTTTGAAAAAAATTTTTTTTACAAAAAAAATAAAAACTAATATCTCAAAAATACTTCTTTTTTAAAAGTATTTTAAGCCATGAATAAAAATATGGGATGTTACATTTAAAAAAACAAAGTTCATGGTGTTTCCGGTGAAACCGGAAGTGATTTCGAAAATAAAAAATGCACATAAAATTTGTTTTTTTGAACCATAGAACATAGCCAAATTTCAAATTTTTCTATTCATAAATAAAAAAGTTATCGAGGTGACCCGGTTTTCATTTCCACCCGGTATGAAAACCCATTTATAGAACTAAAAACCGGAAATGACAACCAATTTCTAATTGTAAATGTAACACCCTATTTTTTGTAGTGATTATTAAACATTTGTATGTTTGTGACAAAAAACTAATCCTTTTTCTAAACTTTAAACAAAAATTTTTGATTTTTTTGGTATTTTTTTTAATCTATTAAAACCACTCTTACCATTTTTTAAAATCAATCAATCAACAGCTGTTAATAATTAAGTAAGTAAACTTAATGTTTATACCTTTTTTCTATCAAATTCTTAATGTAAAAAATAAAGCAGCAATGCCAAACTTTAAGTATTGAAAATTTAAACCCTTGTAACTTTCAAACTAAATTTAAAAAAATATGTTTCATAAACTTCTCAAGGCAAGTTATAATAATATGCAATAAAAATGGGTAGAAGTTAAGTGATAATCGCCTGACCTTCAAATTGCTGTACAAGGTCATGGCAATATTTCTAGATAGTGCTTCAATAGTTTCAAAAATGCTCCATTTCAAAAATAAACAGGCGTTGCCGAACTTTTTGTACACACCCTGTGTAAGTTATAATATTTTTTGAAAACAGATATACATATATACTAATTACTTCTTTTTATTAAAAATACAAGTAGCAGAGAAGCAAGTAGAAAATTTTGCCAAAAGCATAGATTTTAATTTAAGGCGTTTTCAAAAATGTGTTGTAAAAAATATATATTTTCTGAACATAAACAATTTTTAGTGAGTTTTTTAAGTATTACATACATTTTTGAAGACCAAAACTTTTTAATTGTAAATATTAGTATACCTCCTCAACATAAAATTGGAAACCAAGGCATTAATTTCAGAAATTCGAAGATCGAGGATCATTAAGATTTATTTGATTTTTGTAAAACTATGGGCAATCTGATATTTGGCAAAAAATGTGCGTTTTTTTAATATTTCATCAAAATCAACCTAATTAATAATGGAATTGAAATATGGAATTTCCAAGAATCCAACTGTATTAAAAATTACAGCATCGTCAGGCTTTGTAACATTTTTGAGAATCGAGTCGAAATTTTGCGTTTACACTGAAAAAAAAATAGAAAAAAAAGTGGCTACACATTAAGAGAAAAAATAAATAAAATACAAATTCTCAAGTTCCAAAGTTGAAAAATATTAAAATAGCAAATTGCGATTGTTTTATTAATTTTTGAATACTTCAAAAGTTATTTAAGCGTTTGTAAATCATAATCCAAAGGTCTTTGTCAAACATGATCAATTTGTTACATTAACTGCTTAATAATTGCTTTAATAACTCTACACATTTTTTTGAAAAATTTTGAATCATTATTTTTAGCATAAAATATGTATTTAAAATCTTTGGTGGTTAAATTGAGGGTGTCAAATTTTTATTGAATTTAAGGTAAAAACAACGAACTAATAAATTTTGAGGTTTAATGGCCCTATTATAAATATTAGTTTGTTAAATTCCGAAGTTCCGAAATGTTAGAATATTTTATTCTCTGAAATTAAATTAATCTTTTCAGGTAAAGAAATTTTTTATGAAAATTTAAAACTTTCAAAAGTTTAAAGATATTATTAACTGTTTTAAAGTACGTATAATATTTTATTAAACATGCAAAATGTTGCTAAAAAAATACTGTTAGAAATAATTGGTATGATCCGAAAGCCTGAAAACAAGTACATTTACGATCACGCTCATGCGCAATACATAAAACGCATTCCATCAAGTACGTCACGGAACATAAGACTTTGTTCCTACCCCACTTAGGCAGATTATGGGATTGTGCAGTTACTGGGAGGTTATTCTTGAACCACCAGACTCTAGACGGTAAAAAGTTGGCGCAAGCGCCTTAAATTCGATGCCAGCAGCTTTATTACATTTTCGTGACGGTCAGAAAAGTCGTTGTTGGAACAAAGCTAATAATAATAAAAACTTGCAAATAAAGAATATGGGGTGTATTTTTGACAGGATGAAAAATAAGTCGTTTGGGAAAATATTTTATTTACAAAACTATAAAAAAGTATTTCCATTTCCATTTATATTGTTATTTTCTTTTTCCTTTATTTTTGTGATATTTTTGCCATTATACCCAACAAAACCTGAACAAAAGCAACCGCACTCATTATTTAAATTTCTATTCGGTATTTTTAATATTATTTAAGAATTTTTGTATATTACAATATCCAAAATTTATACATAATATGTTAGCCATTTTTAGTTTCATATTTTATTCCTTGATAAATTTAGGTAATACAGGTATGATAGTTTTAATAAAGTACAGGTATTAATTAATGTTTCCTAAAATATCAAGATACATTATGTAGCTCAAATATAATTAACGTAATTAAATCCCAGAATAGAAATTATTCGTTTCAAAAAACACTTGACAAATTTAATTAAAATGTGCTTATAAAAGCGCTTTTCTAAGGAATAATATATTATTTTTATTTCGTTTCATGTTAAATAATGAAATTAATTAAAATCTTTTTAAAATTTTTGTACCAAGCTTTACACGTAAATTGTGTTTATTGGCGCAAAAATAGTTGTAATCTAGAAAATTGGTACTATATACGATAAAAATAATATTTTTTAGGATAATAATCGTGACCATTAAAAATAAGAACGCAAAAAGTGGCTTCATGTAGAAAAATAAAATGTTTTTATATGTTTTTGTTCCTTTAATTAATATTTTTAATGTATATGCTGGAAAACTAGCAAATTATTGACAAAAAATTGTCGTGTTTTTAAACAAAACGAGAATTTTAGTTACGTTATATTTGCATGTTTTATTTATATTTCATATTTATATTTTTTTCAATTATATTAAAAGAAATTTTGTTAAAAAAATGCAACATTCAATTGCTTTAATAAAAAATTGATAATAAAAAAAACACGGTAGTTTTTAATGATGAAAAATGTTTCTAGGAAAATTGTAAGCAAAATCTAAAAACTGATGAACGATAAAAATCTTTCATACGTAAGTACTGTCATATTTTTATCAGCAACAGCTTTTATTGAAAGCCTTTTTACGCTTCATATGTTATAATCTGACACAGACATTTTATGTTCAATTTAACCCTGGTTTATTGGGTTGACGTCCCATGATTCCTGAAACTACAAAAGGATTAAGAAGCATTCTTCATTCTAAACCATTTGCTATTTATTATCAAGTTTGCACCCCTTTCAGTGTGAACAACTTAGGAAAAATTAACCGACCGTTAGATTTCCCCCCTTATTGATTTATTAATGTAAGGCGATTATTCATTTTTTGACTAAAATCTTTTTTCGCAATAAATTAATAATTTATTGCCATAAATTTCCGTTTGATACATCGAGTTTAACATCAATTACCCGAACCTTAAATTCTATATTTTCATTGATTTATTATCATGAATTATGAAAATCGAGCATGGAATTAAAAAATCAATAATTTATTCAGCTTATTAAAAATTTATTATTATAAATAATACGCCTAAAATTAATTAATCAAATGTTTTGTTTGAAATATTTTAAATAATGCAACATTTAATAATAAAAACTGTCCCTTTAGGCTTATATAAAATTTATAATACATATTTTAATAATAAATTTTAATAATCAATTTAAAAAGTTCTTTTCATAAATTTTTTAATTTTTTTTAAAGATTATTTTAAAAAAGTATTTATTGATATATTATAATTTAAATTATTTTTTGATAGATTTAAATATAGTCAATTTATTTAGTTTTAAATAGCAGTTAATTGGTTTGGAATTTAATGAGTTGTTTACATAAATATGAAAACATCAATAATCACCACAACTCATGTATAATAACATTATTATTAAAATATTCAGTGGTTTTGTAATTAAATAAACACGATTTAAAAGATTTATTTAAATTTAAACCTGTCGTGTTTATTTAAAAAGGCAAACAGTGTGAAATAAAATTTATCTGTTCTATTTCTGTTGAAAATAAAAATACCTATTTATTTTCAATTGTTTATATTGAATTAATTAATTACTATTGTTAAATTATTCAGTTTTTTATCTCCTTCGTTTACTTTTATAAACATAAAAATCTATTATGAAAAATATTTATTTTAAAATAAATACAAAATTTGTTGATTTCAAATTGTTCGATAAAAAATATTTATTTTTAATTTTCCCAAAACTTTCGAAGCAATTTTTATAAACTTTTAGTTATTTATATTTTATTCAAATTTACACTACAAGAAAAAATGTATAATCGAAAAAAACCCACTGGACTAATTAGTTTATCGAAAATCAAAAAATTTAAATATCCAGATTTATTTTAAATATAAAAATATTTAAAAAGAATACCAGTGATTTATAATTTATAATGTTTAGTTTTGAAAATGGAAGCAACAAAACAAAAATCCAAACCTGAAAAATAGGTAGCCTTATTACAGAATATCATTATCATGAAAAAACAAAAAAAGTAGAGGTTTATCTTTTATGGTTTGAAAGTTACAGGGGTTTGATTTTGGCATCGTCCGTTTTTGTCAGAAATCAGTAAATAGTCAATAGCTGCTTAAAAAATTAGTAAAAATATTTAAAAAAAATATAATATTAAAGCTGAAAGTATCCTCTTTCCATTGGTAATAATGATGAAACACAAATCGTTTATCAAGTATTAAAAAAAAATCGAAAAGAAAAAAAAATCCAGAAAAAAAAATGTTTTTTTAGCAGGTTTTGAAGATTTTCTCCTAGATATGACCTATTAAGGGAGTGGTTTTTTTAATTTTCTAAAAATTCGTTAAATTCTCTAGAAATTATGAAAAATTTTGAAACCCGAACTCTTTTTATGCACTCACTAGAGCCTTCTAAACTTACTCCTATGACAATTGATTCTAAGCATAGTTAGTTACAATTAAGGTTCGCCTCCATTTTTGTTATTATTTAATAATACAACTGTTTCAAAATCCATCAAAATTTTACTTTTGCTTATAGAAATTGATTAATAAGCAGCTATTGATCATTTACTGATTTCTGGCATGCCAAATTCAAACCCCTGTAACTTTCAAACCATAAAAGATAGATCCCTACTTTTTGGGTTTTTTCTTGATAAAATTGCTCTACTTTCTAACCTTGACGTTTGGTGAACCACGAACGGGACACCCTGTATATACTTTCACTTTTTGGTGAAGTTGTAAATTTATTATTTCGTTTTTGAAAATGTAAAAATAATAAATTAATTTTTACATAAATAAATTTTAAAATAACATAAATCGAAAAGGAAACAAAAAAAAAATAAACTAGTTTTCTAAAACTACAAAAATACAATCTAGAAATTAAGTCAACTTAAAGACTTTAGTTTTGAAACCACTGTTATTTTTTCAAACGTGAAACAAAAAAATTAAAAGTTAGTTGTTTTTAATAATACAGGGTGAGCTAAAATGATTGTGGTTTGATATGTAGGCAACCAAATACACAGGTTGGTACAACTGAAATCTTATAAAGAAAATCTCCTAGTAATCTAATGGCGTAGCAAAATTTTTTTCCAAATTCTCTAATTTCTCAGCAAATGTCAAACATTGAAAATGTTTTTCTTCATTTTCGTGCAAATGCTAGCACAAATTAATTATGATAAAAACTGACGTTTATGAATAGAAGGCACAATAACGAAATTCAAA
The DNA here is from genome assembly GCA_963971135.1 of Stenus bimaculatus. Lineage (NCBI taxonomy): Eukaryota > Metazoa > Arthropoda > Insecta > Coleoptera > Staphylinidae > Stenus > Stenus bimaculatus. The sequence goes on along the minus strand of OZ020180.1, from coordinate 15,753,334 downwards.
AATTTGAAGTTTTGACACAACGGTAAAAATTACATCTACGCTTCTGCTTTTGTGAAGTCTAGTTACTTTGTTTTGATGTTGATATGATTTTGTGTTACTATGAACTTGAAGCAAACAAATTCCCCAGATTTTTAGGCGGGAAATTTGAATTGACCACAATCATTTTAGCTCAGCCTGTAAAAATGTCATAAAAAATAAACCAGAAAATCTAATAAAGAATAAAATTCCATGCAGGTGAGGCAAAAACTTGATATTTATCTTCAAAATGAAAATCATTAAAAAAAAGAAATTATTTAGATACTTACTGTGTTACAGGCACACTGAAGTGTTTCGGTCGATTTAATTTCATCTTCTCCTTCTGCTAGAATCTAGAATTCCAGTATCATCCGCAAAAGTGTTAGTCTTTGTCTCTAGTATGTCACTCGTATAATACGCTAGCCTAGTACGCTGCCCTGAGGCACCCAGGCTTTTTTCTTTGAGTTCAGAATCCTCTTCTTCCAGTTTAATTGTAAATACCCAATTAAAGATTTTCGACATATTGTTTTGGAAAAATGTCATCGAGCTTTTGTAATAAACCCTCCTGCCGGTATGAGGACAAAAACCCCCTGGACAACCCCCCCACAAATAACAAATCAACAACTAACAAATAACCCTCATAAAAAACCTCAATGTGTTTCGTCTTTCTTTTTCTGTCGAAAATTCTTTTAAATAAACTGTTTTTAATTTATACTCTGAAGAATAGTATTATTTTTTAGGTAAAGTCTCACTTTACAGCTAAGTCAGGTGGGTTATGTTAGGTTAGGTTACGTTTAAATGTTTAGTGGAGTTTTGTTGAGGAGGTTTTTTTACACGGGGGGTTTATGTCCAGAGGGTTATTGTCGGGGGTTTTGTCGGGGCGTTCTTTGCCGGGGGTTTTTGTCCTAGAACTCCCCCCGCCAGACCTCGAACGGTTGTTTTTCTTCCAGTGCTTTTGCTCTTATGCTAATAATTCTGTGAACCTGGTCAATGGTCGAGTGCTTGCTTCTAATTAAAAATTGGTGGTTAAAAATCGGTAATCAGATCAAATCATGATTCTTGCTTTGGATTTATTTAATTTGCCACTTTTGAGGGAGTGTTAAGGATTTCGTATAGGTTTGAGGTTGGTTGGAGGCCAATAGGTTTCAATGTTTCTTCGAGGTGGTTGACAAATAGTTGTGCCTTCTCTTCGGTGCTTTTTGCCCATTCCCTGGCCCCGTTTGAATTTTTTATGGGAGGTATGTGAGAGATTGGTCTTATTACATTTTTGGATGCAGTGCCGAGTGAGTATTCAGTACTTCTATTGTCTTAGTCTTCTTTAAGTTTTAGTTTTTGTGCTTTGTTATTTAACACGGTTTCATTTGCTGGATCTTCGGTGTGATACCATCTCCTTCTGGCTTTTATATTTTTCTCTAACTCATTTTTTATTTTAACGGGGTAGTTATTTGAAAATGTTTTGTAAGGAATCTCTTTGCTACTGTTTTAAGCCGCTGTTTGTATAAGTTTAGTAAAATTTTCCACTTCTACCTCTAGTTCTTGCGTGGTTTTTAATTGCATTTCCAGGTGGATAGATCTATCTAATTTTAGTCTAAAATATTCCTAAACTGATGTTCTTTTGTTAATAATGATCTGATCTTGGGTCGAAATTTTCCTTGATATCTACAAAATTAGGTGTTACCTTTCTTTTACTTTTCTTTTATTAGGATCTGTAGGCCAGTATACAGTGGTATGAAATTTGCAACCTTTTTCTTTTATTGCTTGTCTAATTTCTTTACCCTTTGTTGTGCTAATTCTACTACCCCAATCTGTATATTTGGCATTATAGTCTCCTAATGTTACCAAGTTTGTTGGACAATAGATAGCAGATAGCACCAACTGTCATTTTTGGATTGTTAACTGTATTCCGATCATTCTTAGTTGAATTTGCACACTCTGGAAATGTTGCTCTTCGTAGTATTTTATATTGTCCTTGATTATAATTTCACTACCTCTTCTTGCATGGTTTTGGGTATGATTTGTGAAACTTGTTTTATACTCTCTTATATTTACATATGAGTCATATGTGTTTCAGAAATAAGACATATAAAATCTGTATTTCAAAAAATACTTCTAACTCATATTTTCTATTTAGAATTCCATTCGCATTCCAGGTAGCTATTTTTATATCTTATCTCTTGTCTGGTATACCAAGCTCATCTATATTCAGTTTCAAATTTGGGTATAGCCTTTCTGTAAGTTTGTTTATTTTTCTTCCTCGGAAATCAAAATGAAAAACGAAAAGGTAATCATTACTCATCATTACAGTAAATTATAAATGTAGAAATCGATGAAATTGCAAGAATAAACAAATATAAAAAGGTAATCTTTGGAAAAATTAATTAATTTTGTTTTACATCTAAGAAATTTTAAATCTTACTTTTTTCAAAAAATGTGTCCAGTTATAAAATACCTTGCAACTACTGAACAAGAAACACATTTTTTAAAATAAAATTTTTAAGGTTTTTGAAAACTTACTTGCAATTTTTTAACAATAATGTACCTACATAATTTTCAAGTTATTGTACTTTAGTTTTTATTTTTCCATTTTATATCTCACTATAAAGTAAAAATTTTCAAATTGCTATGGTCTATGGTTTATAGTTTGGCAGAAAAATGTGAATTTTAAAAACGCTAAAATTTTGTCGATTATTTTCAAAAATTTCCTCTTGTTTATTATATCACAAAAACAAACATAAAAAAATGTTGTCTCGCTTGTCTATTATTAAAAGATTTAAAATAAATAATACATGTCACTATCATCTTGACAAAAAAAGATTCTTTAAAACCTGAAGATGGGATAAAATTATCCAGAAATCGATAGTTTTTAATTTAATTTATACGAAACGTATTAATAATAAAATTGGACTAAAAGAGAATAACAATAACAAATATTTCTATTTAATTGAAGCAGTCCAAATAATTGTGTTGTCCTTTAATTTATTTTTTTATTTAAAATAAATTTACAAATAAAAATTTTAATTATAGGGAAAACCAAACTAAAATTTTTAAAATGTAACTAAAAATAGTGTACTAAGAAGGGAAAATAACCTGGCGCATTCACCATAAAATGTTCTGTTTTATACAGGGTTCTTCTAAATATATTTATAGTAAAACAGAGAACAACTATAATACTAAAGTGTGTTCTAAATTTGATAAAACTATCAAAAATAGAAGTGATCCTAAAAAAAACATCCTGCAAATAAAAAAATAAAACATTTTTGAGAAAATTTTTATTTACAGAATTTGCCTCCTGATTGTTTATATTGTTGTTATCAAAATTATGCGCTAAAAATTATAATTTTAATTCCAACCTTAAGCGACACTTGCAATTTTTAAGTAACAAATTAATTTTGCAATTTAAGTGTTCAATTCATTTTATTTCAAAGTGGTGCAAAATCAAAGATACTAAAAACAAAAAATGTAAAATTCATCAGTTTACACATTTTCCAGTTGTATTTATCTTTCAAAGATCAATTTAATATAGATATTATCAATTGTAATTCAGATAGCATTAGTTGTATTTCAGAAAAGCCATTTTAATTTTAGAAAGTATCAATTATACTTCAGAATCATCAATTGTATTTCAGAAAATATCCATTGTATATCAAATAAATCAATTTGATTTCAGAAAGCATTAGTCAAAATTCAGAATCATCAATTAAATTCATAGTACAGTAAAATTAGATTTCAATAAGGAAAAAATTGCGGAGTTAATGAAACTCGGCTTATTTGTAGCTTAAATTATGTACATTTAGGATCTAAAGAGTCCCGAGTTGTGGGGTACCTATTTCTGAAGGAAGGGGGAGGGGAATGGTTTTTTTCCAAATATCTCGGTTTCTATCAATCCTACGATAAAATTATTTATTATCAATAGTGTAGAGCATAAAATTTCCTACAACTTTTGTTCGAAATTTTTTTTTGTAGGGTTAACTTATTTTTAGTTAAAGTGGCGCGAATGTCCTATACACACTACAGATGAAAAAAATAGGGTAAAACCAATCTAATTAAGACAAAAAGTAGTTCAAATGTTATAATATATTTATTTACAATTTTGTACGTATATATGAGTATAACAGTGTCGTCCCATAATTTTGCCAAGTTTTTGGATTACCTAAGTATAATATTTTAGCCACAAACAGCAATGCCTTTCATTGCCAAAGCAGGTGCAGATCGATTGTGTGTTGTGATGCACGAGTAGAAACATCACTCACCACCAACAATAATTGTATTTTTGGCTTCATTGTTTCAAAGTAAACCAGCTTTTGCTCCGTGATACCAGAAGCCATAACAGGAAAAATTAGATTTGTTAATTAAAAATTCTTCTTTCATCTTTGAACAATTGAGTTATTTAACATTGATGAATTAGGACGTAAAAGCGTAATTTTGTTACTGGTATATTGTTAAATTACCAAAGGATATTTTTGATGACTTGTATGTAAAGTTACTCCCAGCTGGAAGTAGGACAAAGAATACGCGATCGTTATTACTTTTGTCCTACTTCCAGCTGGGATCAACTATACCTGTTGTGGTTCACCTGCACAACACCGCCAGAAACTCTTGGTTTTCTCAATTTTCAACAATTGGCCCTTTCTCAAATTGTATAGATTTTTCTGAAATACCTATAATTGATACTTCCTGAAATACAATTGGAAAAGGATAAGTATTTTTGTTTCAAAAAAATTTTCCACAGTAATTTGGCGAATTTTTGAAATTAAGGATCACTTAAATTTAAAATTTCCAAAATTAACTGTTCCAATTTAAAATTAAAAATCCATTGTCTATCAGAAAGAATAAAAATGATTTCCGAAAAAAAATCTATTGTTTCAATAAAAAAAAATTTAAATTGATCAAAGAAATCTAATGATACTTGCCATCAATTTAATTATAATCGAAGTGGACATTAACAAATTCCCACTTCATAAAATACAATTCAAAGGTAAAGTTTGGATTTGAATGAAAATTGGAATAAAGTGTTTAAACGTGTTGAAACTATAAAATCTTTAGGATTGAACGACCAAAGTTAGGTGGAACAAAATTAACACCTCGTTGAATATGAACTGCGTCCTGTAAATTGAAATTAAACATAGCTTGTTCAAACTGAGTCAGTTGAAATGCTAAATAGTGCCTAGTACCTAATAAACTAATAGTATCCCTCGTTTGCGATAATGAAATGTTTGAATGTTTGTGTTGTTACAGTTACACACCCACGAAATTGTGGAAGTTTGTGCCAAAATATTATACCAAGTAGAATTATCTCGTAGCACCCTGGAGCAAATGTGGGGTTTCAGCGTGGAAGCAGAACTCGTGGAAAATGCGGACAGGCAGGATGAACTTTGCTGCTACGTGAGCAGGGTTGAAGATAAGAGTGTTGCAATGCAAAATGGTAAATAATTTCATTAATAATTTTAGCTCAAATTACTCATTTCCCAAATAGATTAGCTCAATAGTAGCTTGATCCAAATGGGTCGTCTTTATATCAAAAGTTTTAGTTTAATTTGAGTAAATATAATACATGATGGAAGGGTTGTGGGGGTAAACGGATAATCTCCATCCCTCGCTTATATTATCCAATGACGGGATGCATTAATGAACTCGCATGAATTTAATTTAATTATTATTTTTATTTCATTACTCAACTACAATGTTTAATTGTAATAATTCAGTTCATGCCTTAGGTCTAGGCTCAATTTAATTTACCACGTCATGCAAAACTCGCGATTATTTTCCTGGCATTTACAGAAAAGTCCTCCACAGAAGCACTTACCTTAATGAAAACGGCGCCCTCCGTCTCTATTTATTTAGGCGCTTTAAAATCCAATTCTCATTTCCAGGAATAATCAAAGGGGACGAAATAATGGTGATAAACGGTGCTATTGTTTCTGACCTTGACATGATGTACCTCGAAAGTGTTCTACAGGAAGAACTATCTCTTTGCATGATGATGCGATCATCACGCACTGAACCTCCAGAAGTCACCAGTATTCAAAGGGTCACTGATGATATCATCGAAAGTCTAGTTTGTCCTCCACCTCCTTCGGAACCTCCAGTTATTAGTGAAGAGATGATTTCAGGACTCATTGTACCAGCACCAGGTAACATCAATAAACCACTACATTTAAAAAATAGTAATATTTACCAGTTTCTTTGTTACATTCCAAACTTAGCATTTCAAATGGTTTTAAGTGGAATTTAATTTTTTAGGTAAAGATCGTTTCGAAATGGACTCATCGTGCTTAGCCGGCGATTCAATAATAAAAGTAACGTCACGCACCAACTCATTCGAAATCGAAAATTTGCTCAAGACAGCGGAACAAGTGACAGGCTTCTGCAGATCGCCAGCAGAAACGCGAAAGTCCAGTCCAACTGGAAGCCTCCTAAGTAACGTCTCCCAAACTCACATGGGCTCCAAACAACTGAGCGATGCTGAAAAATTGAGGAAAGTCATCATGGAATTGGTTGATACGGAAAGGACTTATGTTAAGGTAAATTTTATAAGTAATAAATTTGAGGAATTAATGTGTTTTTTTGTGCAGCATTTGAATAATCTTTTGGAGAATTATTTGGAGCCATTGAAGAAGGAGACGTTTTTATCCAACGCTGAGATCAACGCGCTTTTTGGAAATATACAGGAAATAGTAACGTTCCAAAGGCAGTTCCTACAGAATCTTGAGGAGGCCCTCGAGTTGGAGCCAGATTTTCATAAATTTGATTTCTCAGGACAATTTAAGGTGCTAGCAATAATTTTTCACCACAATTTGGTTTTAACCACAATTATTTTTAGAATATTTTATTTTCAATTGGAAGCGCCTTTTTATATTACGTCAATCATTTCAAACTCTACAGCTCGTTTTGTGCTAGTCATAGTAAAGCCCAAAAGGTTTTGCATCCGAGTAAGTATTAAAATAAACAAAAATATTTTATGATTTACGTCATTTTATTTAGATGAAGGAAATCAAGCACTTCAAGAGTTCCTCGCCGCCAGAAATCCCAAACAACAACATTCATCTACTTTAGAATCATATTTAATAAAACCAATCCAAAGAATACTTAAATACCCGTTGCTTTTGCAACAATTACGTAATTTAACAGACCCTAATTGTGATGAACATCAACATTTAGTAGGTAAAGTATAGATAAAGTCTTCTCAAAATTGTTTGTGCTAACTCAATTTCGTGGATATTTTAGAAGCCTTGAAGGGGATGGAGAAAGTGGCTGAACATATAAACGAGATGCAACGAATTCACGAGGAGTACGGCGCTATTTTTGACCACCTCTTTAGGCAACACCAGAAGTCTTGTAAACAGCCCATAGATTTAAGCCCAGGCGATTTGCTATACTACGGAGGCGTGGAATGGTTGAACATCTCAGATTTCCTAGGAAAAATCAAGAAAGGATTGGAATTACACGCCATGTGCTTCGTGTTTAAATCTGCAGTTGTTTTCTTGTGTAAAGAACGACTTAGACAAAAGAAGAAGCTTATGGTAAGATTTTTTTAAATGTATAATAGAGTTTTCTAATAATTTTATCTTTAGGGAGTTGCAAGTAAAGGAAGTGCCTCAGAAGTGGAGATAATCCGATATCAAGTGCTGATCCCAGTGACTGAAGTGCAAGTTCGTGCTTCTTCCGCCAAAGACATGGACTCGCATTTCCTTTGGGAATTGGTTCATTTACGCAGTCAACTCCAAAGACGCTCAGAAAAAGTTTACGTGTTATCAAATAGGTATTCACCTATTTCCTCGAAAATGTCCATTTTAATTAATTTTTGTTACAGTACTGGTGATTTTAGAAATGCCTTCTTAAAGACCATTAGACAGATAATTAGAGAATCGGTGAGGAATATGTCGATACCTCCTACGAAACCAGGAACTGGACCTGGGATTTTACTAGTGACTGGTCATAAAGAAATTATGAATAGTCAGACTTTGGAAAGACCTTCAACGAAGATGACGGTGACCCAAGGATCCCATACGTTAGGGAAGACGAAGAGGTCCAAATCATCACAAAGGCATTCTGCAGGAAATATAGATTATGAAAATCAGGATGGAGAAGATGGGAACACTACAGGGTTTAGGAGTAGGAGCAAAACTGTTGGAGATACAGCAGGTATAGAATCAAAAATTCAAAAGAACTTTTGTAGTTTTATAAAAAGTGATTTAAGTGTTTTTGTAGAAAATTGTACTAATTGTTGTTCTTGTAAGATCCAGGAATCAAATCAGAAGGCGAGGAAGATTCCCAAACAGGAACGGTGACAGCAAAGAAGTCTGGCCTTGGAAAGACCCCAAATCATTTAACTCTAAGGTAACCCTCGAAATCTTGTAGGTTTTACATTAATCAAAAAATTTGCAGTACAACCTCAACGTTATCAGCGGGAAGCACTGGAAGCCAAGCCCGACTCATTCAGTCCTCCCACCAACCCGAAAACTACCAACCAATCCAAGTGGAAGAGTTAGGTAAGCAAAACGTAAAGGCTGTAAAAGCCGAAGTGCACGAATCGCGAAAAAACTCAAAAAGACAAGATTCCCTAGGCCCCAACGACATAAGCCCCAACCACTCGCGAAAATCAAGCCCCAATCAGTCCCGAAAAACAAGCCCCTGCCAGTCGCGAAAGTCAAGCCCTGGTCAATCCCGAAAAGCCAGCCCGAACACGTCGCGACGGGCTAGTCCCAATCAATCGCGCAAGTCCAGTCCCAGGACTGGGCGCAGAAGTGAAAGCCCCAAAGTGGCCCGCAGCCCCAAGCGGGCTGAGCCCGGTACTGGCCCCACAAAGGTGCCGGTTAAATCCTCGCTGAAAAAACCGTCGAGGTCTTTGAGTATCGAAAACCCCACGTGTGTTGAGTGTTACCTATCCGCGAAGACTGATAAGGACAAAGGATAGCAAGAACACGGTAACAGTGGCGGGAACTTTGGGCGGGACACTAAACTAGTCAAATGTAAATACGATGAAATTGTTTGTTAATTTTTAAGGCGTATATTTAGCATGAGGTATTAATTAATAAAGCGTATAATGATATTACAATAATAATCGCAAACGTAAAGTTTTTTAAAAAATCCAATATACAGGGTGTCCCATTTGATGTTGGACTCTATGGGTATCTTTGTTATTATTGGAGATAGAAAGTCGGTTAAATAGACAAAGTAGTAGAGATTTTTTCCAATATTAATAATTTATTTACAAAAAATTTGATTATCGCATCCTTCCAACGCTATCTTGAAAAAACCAGAAAATGCGATTTTCAAAATATGGTTATAACTTCGTTATTTTCAGTGGTACCAAAAAAATTTTTGATTTAATAGAAACAATTTTTTGTGTACAATCCAGTAAAACAAATGAATATTTTTTTTCGCCAACGGATTGACCGGAAATGAAGCAAACTTATTTTTTTCTCATGGTAGCCATATTGGATTTACACATATTCGGAATTAGTGTATTTTTCTGAGTAATTTGATATTACATATGTAATATTTTAAGAAAAATAGAAATAATTTTATTTTACTAAGCAAAAATGGCCTTGAATAGATGTAAACTGTCAATACATATGTGTTAAGATTTATTTTGCATTTAATATTTTAAATAGTTACCTTTAGGTTATTGACAATTTACATCTCTTAAAGTCCAATGTTAGTTTGTAAAATCGAATAATTTTTTTTTTAAATATGACATATGGTATACCAAATTACTCAGAAAATAATACTGATTCCGAATATGTGTAAATCCAATATGGCTGCCATAAGAAAAAAATAAATTTGGTTCATTTCCGGTCAATCCGTTAGCGAAAAAAAATATTCATTTGTTTTACTGCATTGTACACAAAAAATTGTCTCTATTAAGTAAAAAAAAAATTTTGGTACCACCGAAAATAAAGAAGTTATAGCTATATTTTGAAAATCGCATTTTCTTGTTTTTTCAAGATAGCGTTGGAACGATGCGATAGTCAAATTTTTTGTAAATGAATTATTAATATTGGAAAAAATCTCTACTACTTTGTCCATTTAACCGACTTTCTATCTCCAATAATAACAAAGATACCCATACAGTCCAACGTCAAATGGGACACCCTGTATAATATCAAAATAATTATAGTTGGCCTATAAAATTATAAGCTTGAACTCAAAATTAATACTCAAAAAATGGACGTCGAATAAATAATTCCTAATTTAAAGTTGCAACCGGAATTCCACTTTAAACTATAATTATATTATAAGCTCACCATTTTATATAAAATACAATTTTTAAACTTAAAGATTATAGTCAATAAGCTCATAATATTATAAAAGCTCAAATTCAAAATTAATACTCAGAAATTGGGATTTGTATAAAAAAATCGCTAATTAATAGCTGAATTCGACTTTAAACTGACAAAAAATCACGGTTTATAAACTCAAACTAATAATACAAAAAATTAAACCTTAAATAAACAATAAACCATCCCCAATTTTAAGTTACAATCTTAATTCGATTCAATCATAAACTCAATATTTTATACTATTATATATAATTTTTATTAAATAACTTTGACCAAGTTTAGAAGTTTATAAAGTCACAAAACACGATTTATAAACTCAGATTGAAATTAGAACTTAAGCTGTAAGCTCAAAATTAGCTTTAAATAAAAAAATTGTTGATTGTAAGTTGCAAGTTGAATTCAACATTATAGCTGATGAAATTCTTTAAAAAACTTTACGTTTATAAAAAATAAATCAAAATTAGTTAGCTTTAATTAAATTAAACAATAAATGATAAAAATTATTTTAAAGTTATTTACAATTTTAAATGTATTATACACGAAAACATCTCAAAGGCACTCATTTTCTTACTCTGATTTATTTAAAATTATTTTTGGTGTTTTTTATCATTTTTCGTAGCATCCTTTGCTTTGCTGTAGCTTTTATCACCCATCACCCTCTTAGAATGCTTTAATCATGTCTATTGGAATTCTACACAATTCCATAAGAATGTTACGACCCTATTTAACCCAAATTCTAATTTTTAACGAAAGATTGTTGACGATTAACGCTTTTTTATAACCTGCACTTTTTTACAATGACAATCCCTCGCGCACTTTTCATTGTTGATGTTGATTAAGCACGTGGAAATGGTTTTATTCATGAAGCTTGCCATAGAAATTTAATAATTTTTATTGTACATAAAATTCATTGTTTAAATTATTTATTGATGTTAGTGTTTAAGAGAGAAGTATTAAATTTTCTTATGGTGAGTTTAAATTTGAACAGATGAAATGCTTGGAAAGATTAATTTTTTTTGTTTGTTTTATTTTCCTAATAAATAATTACTTCGTATGCTTAATTAATACTTGAATTAAAAATCTAACAACAATCACACACATCGATATTTACCAGGTTTTTCCAATTTTTTTAAAATTTGATCACAGAATATTAAAGAATATTTTTAAGGAGATGTTAGGGAAAATAATAAAATAGAACTAATTTGAACAAATAAGTCAAAAATTTTTTACAAATTTTACAAAACCAATAATAATTTTAAAATCTTTGTAAAAAAAAATAATAAAAATCTAAACCTGAAAGACAATCCCAAAATATTATTAATTAATGTAGATATTTCGTTTCTAACGTGTTGTTTATTATATTTTAATTGAAAGCATGTTTTTTTGAAACCAGTATTCATGTCTAATTTTGGAGTCTACCGGGTTCCGATTTGGATTTTTTTCAACAGAAAAATTACTCTTTTTTGAAAGAATCAATCGTCTAAAAACTGCTCAATTAAAAAAAATGTAAAAATGAAAAGGTGGCCATAATTGATTAAATAAAGTAACACCTAAAAATCGATATACTCTATGTACAAAAAGTCGTTTCTCGTCTGTCAAGTTTTTCCAATATTTTAGACCAAGAAAAATCCCTTGTGTAAAGATTTATACATAAATTCTCCTGTATTTCAGGCTGTTGGCTGTTATTCCAAAAATAGTACAGTCTTCCTTTAGTTACTAGAATTCTAGGATGTTAGCAATAGAATAAATGTTGTAGATTTTTTAAATTGAGTCATTTTGAGGTGTCGGTATCAAAAATTAAATATAAATTTTACTATAAACAAATAATGGCTCAAAGAAGATCCATAGCTCGACAAAAAGCTCCATACTGGACAAGTAGCTTTATTTTCAAAATCACTCTAGAAAATGATAGACGCTAGGGATAAAATCATAATAGAGCATTTATGTGGAAGCTATTGCGAAGGTTAGTTTTTAGTAAAACACACTAATTCACAATTTAAAAAAAATACTCCTAATAAATTAAAAATATGTGATTAACTTTCCAAGCACTTTATCGTACAAAAAAGTATTTAAAAGAGTTGTTAAAAATCAAGTGCAGAGTTTTTTGAAAAAAACTAAGCAATTCTAAAAAGTGAATTGGATCTGATGTAATTATTGTTGTAGGGTCGCCTGTGTGGAAACCAAGAGACAGTAGTTTAGAGGCAACCTCTACCACTCTCCCGCGCAAGGGCAGGGACTCAGGCCTCAGTGCGTCGCGTAAGTCTCTTGTAGACACATCAACCGGCTTGGAAATACACAATTCCTTTAATCCCTAGTATACAAACAAATTTTAACCACCCCCACCAAACCATCATTGCTTAAAACTATATCAAATAAAAAAAGCACGCCATATTTTTTTTAATTTTAATAATGAATAGGCATTTATTATTATTATTATTAATTATTACTACTACTACTATTACAAAACATACTAAGAAATACTATTATTATAATAATACAGGGGTAACTTATTACTTAATTAATTACAGATTGTTTTTTTATTGTTAAATTATACAGAAAAATAGTATAATTATTGAAAGAATGAATTAATTAAATAAGATTTTGCAAGGAATTGAAGTTAATTAATCGTGTGTGCCTTCGTTTTTTTGCAAAATCCTCTTCGTACTTCAATACACATTCCGCCATTATGAAAGACGAATGGTCGGCGCATGCGCGCAATACCCGCCATCTTTTTGTTGTACTCAACAAGTATTTAAACGTAAATTAATGCAATCACGTAAAACTTAGTAGGTGAAGAGAATTAAATAAATAAAACAACAAGGGGACTAGACATTGTCACATTATTTATTATTAAGATATATTTACAACAAAATTATATTAGTAAATTAATAGTTGAACCGTATGTAGGTTTAATACATAGTTATACATGTATTTTTAAAGGAATACATTAAAACAAAACAAATGAAGACGTAAATAATTTTTAAAACAGCCTTCTTCTGTTTTTTAATGACAGCGTTTTATTAATTAATTACTTTTTAATTAATTAATTGATTTTGATTTGATTAATTAATTAAAAGCAAGTAAATTAAAAAGAATAAAAATCGCACAATTTTTAATTAAATGAATTAAATTTAAATAATAATACATATTTAAAAAAGAGATTGCTCCTCAAAGGCAACTTGTAATAAAGCTCAAATAAATTTATATTTATTATTATCGTTCGCAAATATCTAATTTATTAATTTAAATTTTATGTATTGTTATTACTGTCAATTGTGTGTAATTGTTAATTAAATAATATAAAAATTATAGCAGGCAAATGAAGAGATTATATGTGTTTTTAAAAATATAAATAATTTTTGCTAAAAATATAAATTAATAAATTATACTATATATTATAAGTTAATTAAAAATCGAATTTAGCCTAAGTTTTTAGTTAGCAAAGCAAAACTTCACATAGAATATTGAGCCAAGTAAATCAACACCCTTTTAATCAATTTTTAAAAATCATTTGTAAATAACATGGCTTGCACGTGCCAAATATGTCTTATTCATACGTCAATCATTTTAATTAAATAAGAGACTTCCACTCACCCCAAACAAGCCGTGCTATTTATTTATTATAAGAGAATGTTTATATTCATTTGTTTTTATTGAATGTTGAATTTTATTTCGTTTTTATACTAGAGATTAAGCAAAAACTTCTTGTATGTCTGTATGTATGTAAATTCTACGTTTATGTGACGTATGTATGGACCTACGAAAATAGATATTTAAAAATTTCAGTTTTTTCATTCTTTTATTTCAATCCTTTACACTTTTACAGCAATCATTAAAAAAATATGTAATTTACCAACTAAAATCAGCTAGCTTCTCGAAATCTGCTATACACCCAAAGATGGCGATACATTGTGCAGCTTGGATGATCAACTTCAGTTAGGAATTAAGAACGGAATAAAACGAAGATAAATTATAAGTTGCTTGGATCAGAGGTGGGATTTTGTTTCTATCTTGATATTTATCAAGCTTAATAAAACTCAATAGGGGGCTATTCTCGAATTACACATGACACGATTTTTATCATTCTATCCTTGTCATTCAAATGCAAAAATAAGAGTCTGTCCTTGTCATGTCGTATACGATGTTGTGTCGTGTGATACGAGAATATCCCCCTCTTGAGTTTTATCAAGCTTGATAAATATCAAGATAGAAACAAAATCCCACTTCAGCACACAACAGCGGATTTTTAAATAACATAGTTTACGTAATATACTAACCTCAACTTGGGTATATAATTGAAGTAATGATAGAATTAGGTATTTCATGATACCATAACCACTGTCCCCCAACAAAATGGAATTCTCCATTTCCCCATCTTTAAAGTTTGCTAATTAACCATGCGTTTGTAAAATGGATTTCATGTTACACCTGGGATAAACTATAGAGTTATGTATTTAACTAGGGATAGTTATCTGACGTTTTTAACTACGATTATAAAAGCGGTGGAATACTGTGCAAAACTGTAAGTCCTTACAGGAAATATTTGTAAGGTAACTATGGAAACCTTCCATTACTACCCGGTTTTTCCTGAAAGGAGTTAAAGATTTGCACAGAATTGCTCCATTAATTAGATATGTATTTCCATTCGATCAAATAAGTGCCATGTATGTTAAATTAAGAAATTTGAAATTTATAAAATATTTTCGAATTTTTTTTAACCTTTAATGAAAAAAAAATATTACTTATGAGGTACCATTGAATTCATAAATTTATGTAGATTCCAATAAATAACAAAAAAGATGGCATGTTACATATATAATTTGCAAGTCGGTAGTCTTAGCTCAGTCACTTGATGTGGAAATACAAAATCAATACCAGAGATAAATCTTATAAGTTTTTTCGATAAAACCATAAACAAAAATGTTATAACCATATTGCAGGACTTTTCGCGAACCCTGTATAAATAAAGGTCTAACTTACCAAAGGTTTTTTAATTTTCGAAGCCTTAGCTGATTTGGGATCCCGTTTTATAGCAATTGCAACCTTGACTGCTTTTAGTTTCATCCTCCGCAAGCACTTTAGTATACTTCTGGAAAACAAATGAACACAATGAAGTGACTAATTCTTCCCTTTGTTCAACCAAATTTTTGGTTAGAAAACAACAGAAAAAAGTAAGTACTTATAGTTATTATAGAGGGTGTGCTAATTTGAATTGCATTACATGGCTATCTTTGTCATTATTAAAGATACAGATTCGGTTAAATGGGCAACGTTTTGCAGTTTTTTATACTTATTCAGATGCCAGTTGAAAAAATCAAAAATTCCGAGCCATTCCGAAGATAAACAGATAAAGCGAAAAATGCAATTCCTTAAAGTCGATTATCTCGTTAACTACAATTGTTACAAAAAAATGTTTCAGATAAAAGTTATTCGATTCGTAAATATCTTGAAAACCGAGTTTGTGATATTTTTGTAATAAACATATTTATATCCATCTTTACAAATGAAATAACTTTCATCTGAAACATTTTTTTGTAACTATTCTAGTTAACAAAATAATCAACTTTTTAAGAAATTGCATTTTTCCGTTTTTTCCGTTTATCTTCGAAATGGCTAGAAATTTTTGATTTTTTTAAACAATATCTGAGTAAGTATAAAAAACTGCAAAACATTGCACATTTAACCGAATCTGTAACTTTATAAATAATGTCACGATACCTAGAGTAGAGAAAAATTAAAGAAGCACCTTACGTTACAATAACAAAGATACCCATGTAATGCAACTAAAATTGGGACAACCTGTATATTATCAAATAACTACATATTATGGATTATTTTATTATTAATTTAGAAAAAGTAAGTTTTAAAAATAATAGAGTTGTTTTGAGTGGATTATCAAATTATACAGGGTGAGCTAAAATGATTGAGGTTTGATATGTAGGCAACCAAATACGCAGGTTGGTACAACTGAAATCATAAAATGAAAATCTCCTAGAAATCCAATGGGGTAGCTACATTTTTTCCAAATACTCTAATTTCACAGCAAATGTCAAATACTGAAAATATTTTTCTTCATTTTCGAGGCAGATGATAACACAAAACAAAGATTTACTCAAATTAATTTTAATAAAAACTGACGTTTATGAAATAGAAGGTACAATAACGAAATTAAAGTTTTGACACAACGGTAAAAATTACACCTACGCCTCTAATTTGGTGAAATCTAGTTACTTTGTTTTAATTTTGAAATGATTTTGTGTTACTATGAACTTGAAGCAAACAAATTCCCCAGATTTTTAGGCGGGAAATTTGAATTGACAACAACCACTTTAGCTCACCCTGTATTTTCATAAGGCACTCTGTGTACCAAGAAAAGAAATTTTAAAATAGCTCCACTGGAAAAAAATTATGACCAAAACCGCAAATATCAAGCGAATTTCAAAATCAAGCGCTCTTTGCCAACCAACACCTAAAATCAAAATTTTCAAAATTAATTAACTTACAGTGGGCATCTAAAGGCTTACCTCACAGGCATGGCATAAATATAATGATTCCCGGTTGAAAAACCATTTCTACAAAAAAACACAAATTGTGATGAGTTATTGCGAATTCTAACCATTTGTTCGCCCTCTGGTGGCGTACAAGTGAACCTGAATGTGAGGCAGTCGACACCATTACTTCGCTTGTTTATTTACGTGCCAAGTGCATTTTCTGTGTTTTAATCTAAATTTATTTAATAGTTTTTGTAAAAACGTATTAGACTGAGATAATTGTAATGGGCAAGATTTAAAACGTTTATGTGTGTTTATACACTTGTTTTTGGCTTATTATAATGATGAGTGATACTAACATTAGGGAATTTCATTTTCAACTTGCTTTTGCAATTCCATCAAATTAAATCTAAATCGAAGAATCATCTCGTCATTTGGAGACACTAAACACTAAACACTAAACACTAAACACTAAACACTAAACACTAAACACTAAACACTAAACACTAAACACTAAACACTAAACACTAAACACTAAACACTAAACACTAAACACTAAACACTAAACACTAAACACTAAACACTAAACACTAAACACTAAACACTAAACACTAAACACTAAACACTAAACACTAAACACTAAACACTAAACACTAAACACTAAACACTAAACACTAAACACTAAACACTAAACACTAAACACTAAACACTAACACTAACACTAAACACTAACACTAACACTAACACTAACACTAAACACTAACACTAACACTAACACTAACACTAAACACTAACACTAACACTAACACTAACACTAACACTAACACTAACACTAACACTAACACTAACACTAACACTAACACTAACACTAACACTAACACTAACACTAACACTAACACTAACACTAACACTAACACTAACACTAACACTAACACTAACACTAACACTAACACTAACACTAACACTAACACTAACACTAACACTAACACTAACACTAACACTAACACTAACACTAACACTAACACTAACACTAACACTAACACTAACACTAACACTAACACTAACACTAACACTAACACTAACACTAACACTAACACTAACACTAACACTAACACTAACACTAACACTAACACTAACACTAACACTAACACTAACACTAACACTAACACTAACACTAACACTAACACTAACACTAACAATTTTGTCAATTTTGTCAATTTTGTCAATTTTGTCAATTTTGTCAATTTTGTCAATTTTGTCAATTTTGTCAATTTTGTCAATTTTGTCAATTTTGTCAATTTTGTCAATTTTGTCAATTTTGTCAATTTTGTCAATTTTGTCAATTTTATCAATTTTGTCAATTTTGTCAATTTTGTCAATTTTGTCAATTTTGTCAATTTTGTCAATTTTGTCAATTTTGTCAATTTTGACATTGACATTGACATTGACATTGACATTGACATTGACATTGACATTGACATTGACATTGACATTGACATTGACATTGACATTGACATTGACATTGACATTGACATTGACATTGACATTGACATTGACATTGACATTGACATTGACATTGACATTGACATTGACATTGACATTGACATTGACATTGACATTGACATTGACATTGACATTGACATTGACATTGACATTGACATTGACATTGACATTGACATTGACATTGACATTGACATTGACATTGACATTGACATTGACATTGACATTGACATTGACATTGACATTGACATTGACATTGACATTGACATTGACATTGACATTGACATTGACATTGACATTGACATTGACATTGACATTGACATTGACATTGACATTGACATTGACATTGACATTGACATTGACATTGACATTGACATTGACATTGACATTGACATTGACATTGACATTGACATTGACATTGACATTGACATTGACTTTGACTTTGACTTTGACTTTGACTTTGACTTTGACTTTGACTTTGACTTTGACTTTGACTTTGACTTTGACATTGACATTGACATTGACATTGACATTGACATTGACATTGACATTGACATTGACATTGACATTGACATTGACATTGACATTGACATTGACATTGACATTGACATTGACATTGACATTGACATTGACATTGACATTGACATTGACATTGACATTGACATTGACATTGACATTGACATTGACATTGACATTGACATTGACATTGACATTGACATTGACATTGACATTGACATTGACATTGACATTGACATTGACATTGACATTGACATTGACATTGACATTGACATTGACATTGACATTGACATTGACATTGACATTGACATTGACATTGACATTGACATTGACATTGACATTGACATTGACATTGACATTGACATTGACATTGACATTGACATTGACATTGAAATTGAAATTGAAATTGAAATTGAAATTGACATTGACATTGACATTGACATTGACATTGACATTGACATTGACATTGACATTGACATTGACATTGACATTGACATTGACATTGACATTGACATTGACATTGACATTGACATTGACATTGACATTGACATTGACATTGACATTGACATTGACATTGACATTGACATTGACATTGACATTGACATTGACATTGACATTGACATTGACATTGACATTGACATTGACATTGACATTGGCATTGACATTGGCATTAATTTTGATTTATAGGTTTCAATAAGTTGGATATAGGAATTCAGTACCCGATTTTTATAAACGTAAGTAGATCCAGATTTAATGGGGCACTCAATATTAGAGTCTTTACAACCATTTGGATTGTCAATAGAGAATGGAACTGGAACGTCAAGGACTATACTATGAACGACAACTTGCAGTTCACTAGCATCTTTACCTGAAAATATTTTAAACATAATGATAACTCGTACCATTCCAGATAAGGGTTTATATAAATTTCTAATTCTTTAGCTGAAAATCTTTTTCAAAAACCTAATAAATTCTTAATCTGATTTCTGCAAAGGTTATAATTTTGTCAAAATTTCATAAAATCTCAGTTGTTCTAAAATACTCTGACTTTTAACTATTTGACAATATGTTTTAATGCATACAGGGTGTCTCACGGGACGTTGGTCTGCCTGGGTATACTTTTTATTATTGGAGCTAGAACGTCGATTAAATGAACAATGAACAAAATACTTAGTAGAGATTTGTTTCTATATTAATAATTCCTTGATAACATATTTAAATTCCGCTATCTTAAGATTCTTAATTAAGAAAATGCAATTTTCAAAATTTGACTATACCCATGCAATCCAACGTCACGTGATTTATATTTTTTCTGTTTCTACTTATTTTTTTAGATGTTATAAAAATCAGCAAATATCAACCTGGTTTCCAAAAATCAAACATGCTTAAAAATGAAAGTATACAGTATGATTTGATAGTTCGGAATACTCTCTGAACTTTTCAATAAAAATAAACAAAGTCATTGAAAAATACGAGATTTTTTGCTCTTTATGACCTAATGTAGAGCTATGACTTTTTTATTCTTTATAATTGAAATGATATAAAAAATTTTGGAAAGTTATTTCCAATGAAGCATTTGGATTTCTCTTTAAGATACACCTAGACATAGAAGTATCACATCCCCTAACAGAAATGGAGGTAACCGTTCCTTCAGTTGATGTATCTGTAAAAAGATATGATTATTTTTTCCTATAATAAGTAAACAAAAGACATGTGTCTCAATTAGTAGTTAGCTATCTATCAAAAAGCTCACCAAAGCCCATAAAAATGTAAACAAACGATTTATCAATTATCTCGTTAACGCAATACGATTTCAAAGAAATTTTAAGATTATCAAACTATGATTAAGCTTAATGTTAATTATAATTACCATTGTTTAATTTCAATACGACATGTATATTGGGTTGCGGAATAAGCGGAGTAGAAATTTAATTTCTACTCCTAGGCAGTACAAAGTGACCATACAATCAACGAACATAAAATGATACATTTTAAAGCCTGTCAAACGTCACAGAAGACTGTACTTTAATGGCGTTTAAAGAAAAAATAATTAATTTTTTCACTTTACATGCTTGCATGATTCAAATGATTTAAATAATCAGGGTAGGCGGCGTAAACGTCAAAGGACGATCTTGTTCGTTTATTTCCGATTTATTGGTGTGTACTTGACAATTCATTAAATATGTTTACATTATCTTTGATAATGGGGCGCGTTCCAGTAATGAACACTAAAGCCCACGACCACGACCGCAAAATTTTCCCGTTCCACTAGCTCAAAAGGTCACCATTCAACAAACAACCACGGAAACCCACGAATAAATACTGTCGTTGTGAGTTTATTGCGGTCGCCATCGATGCACGAAAGAAAAAATCGCGGTCTTATGTAGATCGATTTTGCGGTCGTCGTGGGCTTTAGTGTTCATTACTGGAACGCGCCCATGGTTGAAACAACATAACCTCATTTTTTCAGCAATTCATTTTGCAAACATGATTTTGAAATGTAAATTTAGAATTCTATTTTTTTATTAAAATAAGGTGTTTTTTTGCAAATTAAATTCAAATTATTTTGCTTAAATTCAACAGAATGGAAATTTTAAATTCAATTGATTTGACATTTGGTATAAATATTTGACATATTTGAGCGACAGAAAAAGTGCTTTAACAGCCTAGGCATTAAAATAGATGTTTAATCTTTTGTAATGAAGCATATAATGACATACATGTTTTACTGACGATTGAAGAAAAAATATTTTTTGATGCTACCAAAATTTGGTACAAAAAATTAAGTAGTTTATGAATTATTTATGGGGGCGTGGCACCCTATTTAGCGTACTCAAAAAATGACTCTTAATTAGCTTTCGAAGTGACTTATTTAAATTTCAATTAAACGAATAATCGTATCAGTATAAACTGATGAGAATAACTTTTAATGGTCATCATTGGTGAAATATTAACAATTATTTTTTTAGGTTTTAATTTATAGCTTATTTATGGGAGTGGGCTAGGGGAGAATTCCTTGGGCTCCAGCCTTATTAAACCGTATAATATGAATCCGTTTGCCTTTTTCTATAAAAATTTATTCACCTAATCAATATTTTCTGGGCCCTTGATTGACGGGGCACCCATACCTAAATCCGCCACTGGAGTAACGCATACGTTCTGCCGTCTACAGTAAGCTGTATATGAAACGAAATGAGCAGACAGATAGGAGAAGTTGCCTACATTAATCTGGAGTAAGATTAAAAGTCCAATTTTCTTAATTATTTAAACGATTCCCATATGCTGCATCTCTTTCTGATTCCGTTGGTATAATTTATTTTTCAAAAAAAATCCATTAAGTCGGTCAAATTTTGGGGGAAGTTAGGCGCCGCTGAAACTAACCTCAAAAATATATCGATCGGTATGACATAAGAAAGCGAAGTTGCCTACATCAAGAGGATAGTCGGCAAATTTGAGCGCTTGATTTTGAAATTCGTTTGATATTTGTGGTTTTGGTCATATTTTTTTTTCCATTGAAGCTTTTTTAAAATTACTTTTTTTGATACACAGAAGAGTCTTATGGCTACCAATTTCGTCTTTTTTTGTTTTGGTAAGTCAAACCAAATAATCATACGGCAGCAGTAAATCGGGCTCTTTACAAAAAATGTTCGCTTAGCGGCTCTTTGAAACATTCTAAAAAACTAATTGAAATAATATTTTTTTCCAACGCTAGAAATAAGTTAAGATATAAACGAAAACTTTGATGTTGCGTTTTTTTGTTTTAAATATATTTTAAACTATTTACAGCATCCCAAAAATTAAGTAAAATTTTAAGAAATTTTTGGGATGCTGTAAAAAATTTAAAAATATATTTAAAACAAAAAAACGCAACATCAAAATCTTAGCATAAACAATCACTAACTATCTCTAACATACCTCCTTGCAGTGGCTATGAATTTTGTAACTGTATAGTTAAGGTGATGACGTCATTCGTGACGTCACTAGAGCCTAATTTTGTTCGCCAGAATAAGAGTTGTTACCCATAGTTACTGAATTTACTAACAACTCGTAACAATATAGTTAGTAGCGAAAATACGCCTTTAATAAATTTGAATGAAAATTAACATGTAAACCAAGCAACAGCAAGTCTAAAATCACTACAGAGTATATTTGGTTGCATAGTTGAGGTATCAATCTTATTTGAATTTTACTGTACAATCACGCGCAAAGATATCGAGGACACAAAACAAACATTCTGACCCAATATCGAGCGATCGCAAGTAAATGCCACTTAAAATGCGGGCAAGTCCTTTCAAATTTCGTGTGATCTCGTATTTTCGAAGACTTGTTATTGGGTCAGAATATGTTAATTGTGTCCTCGATATATTTGCGCGTGGTTGTACAAACTTGGATAAAGTTTCAAATTAAAAGAAATAAAACTACGAAAATTGAGTTGTTTTTATTTATTTATTTATATATATATATTTGTTTTTTATTAAATGATATCACTTGATATGATTATAACACATCATAAAATGAATGAAAAAATGTACATTATTGGTCATTACGTGTAAGATCAATAATATACATAATAATCTTGTTAACTATAGAAAAGGTTCTAATACAACATACAACATTTTGTGATGTACTCAAAGGATGTTATAAACAAAATTTATTACAAAATGAATGAATCCTTTGAGTAACACCTTTAAGTAAATATATTTGTACAATATAATCTGGTGTTGATCGACCTAAATCTAAACAAACTATAAGAATTATATAATCAATCACAATCACAATTAATAAATATATTATTATGGATATAAATAATGGACCACATTTAACTATAATTTACATTTTGATTAAACCGACTCAATCTTTGGTCTTAATAAATAACATCATTTCGTTTTTCTGTAGCATTTTTTTTTTCATTTGTGAAGACTAAAGGAAGATTTAGAATATTTCGCTATTTTCTTTTTAAAAAATCTCACAAACGGAAGCATTATTTGTAATTTTGGTTAATTTCGTCATAAAATAAAAAGTTATACAAGCCATTTTTTTCATTTATTTTTTTATTAAACCTTTTTAATTTGTAGTAATTTTAATTTTAATTATTTATGTAGTATAAATTATTTACAAAATTCCCCAAAAAAATGACGCAATGGGAAGCTCTATTATATTAATAACTTTTGATATTTTTTGAGATCTACTAAGGCACAACCTTAATTTAACGCTCAAATAAAATTGTTTATTATATTATTTATAAGTACTGTACATTAACAAATCAAAAAGTTTGTATTTATTTCATTATAATACACTAATTTCTACAAACTAACGTTCATAGTTATTTTTTTGATTATTTTAATAATTAGATTGATTTTTATTAATGTGGTGATTTTAAGAAGAAAAAAATGAGCAATATACTGAGCAAATTTAAGAGGTAATTAAAATTTAATAAAAATTATTTTAATGGCAATTGATACATTTTTTGAGAAATTTTCAAAAAAAAAATAGATTAAACAGTGTAATAAAATTCAATCTAATAATTAATAATAGATTTGTGTAATATTATTAAAATTCTTAACATTATTTTTTTTTGTAAATTTTTGGTCCCAAATAATATGTGACTTTAAAGACCGCTCAAAAAATGTCCTAATAAAAAAGGTAACAAAACCGTAATCAACAGTCCCTATTGAAGGCACAATTTTAATTTTGGCGAAAATTTCGTAAAGTAAATAAACTTTTCTAAAATTAGCAAACTCAACATTCGTCGCGTCACACACTAATTTTGAAAAAATCTTTGATTCAACATTAATTTTTGGCATATAAATTTATCCTACTTATTTAATACTTTTTTAAAATATAATATATTTATGTATATATAATACGTATGTATGTATTAATAACTAATATAATTAATCTAGCTATTTAAAAGAAAAACGATTTTGTTGTCGTTTTAATTTTGAAATTGTTTACCTAAATTTGGCGATTATATATGATAATCTTCAAACTTGATCTCGTTATTGGGGATAAAATAGTCTATATTATATCCTTGCTTAAGAGGAAGCCTTGGATCTGGAGGACTTTGAAATCTTCCCCTTTCTGTCGTGCCGAACGCTTCGTTAAAATCCGGCAATGATTTATGGGGTTTATTACCTGATAACTGATTTTTGCTCAAATTAATTAAATCCTCACTCATCAACTCAATTTTTACCTTCTTGACTTTAATGTCATCAAGTTTGTCGTAAATGCTTGGCATGGCGACGTTCTCGTGGAAAACATCAAGGAACGCGGCAGCTTGCTGACCCGCTGGATCCATTAACGGATCCACTTTGCCCTCGTAAATTTCCTCCGTCATTGGCAATCTTTCCTCGTTCGCAATATTGGCCCGAACACTTTCCCCAACATCTGCACACTCAGGAGAATTCTCACCTCCGTGGAAAGCATCCGGCGTGCCCTTTAATCTATCGCCTGAAATTTCAGAACTTGCAATCTCAGAGTTGGCGTGGGGATGGTGATAAGTTGGCATCAAGTATTGATCTACAAAAAAATCTGTTAACTACCCATAACTCAAAAATAATCCTTCTAATCACCATTCGAACTGGCTCTAATTGGGCTTGCGGTTTGGTGATACTGGTGCCACATCTCAGTT
Organism: Stenus bimaculatus; assembly: GCA_963971135.1. NCBI lineage: Eukaryota > Metazoa > Arthropoda > Insecta > Coleoptera > Staphylinidae > Stenus > Stenus bimaculatus. The sequence goes on along the minus strand of OZ020180.1, from coordinate 15,727,898 downwards.
TGCTGTTGCAGTTGAGCTATTGGATTGACCTACAAACTTTTTCATCAAAAAAGTTTTTTTTTTTGAAAACAATTTTTACCTGTAGATATCCGTTTGATTCTTGAGGCATCATGTGCATAGGTTTGGTGTAGGGTTGCATTGGGTGCATATATTGACCACCGATTGGGAATCCTGTACCACACATTGGGGATCCTACCATTCCACGCATACTATGAGTTGGCGTCTTAAAATATCAAAGTTTATTAAAACAAACACATACAAAAATTGCAAAAAAACTTAAAAATACTTCAGAAAAGTAATTTTCTATGGAATCATTTTTAATTTTAAAAATATATTTATTAAAAATACGCATCCATTTTTTTTGGATATTTATTACTTATAATACTTTTCAAATCAATCATTAATTTTTTATTATGTTGTTTAGAATTTGGAGAAAGTATACAGGGTGTCCCATTTGACTTTGGACTGTATGGGTATATTTGTTATTATTGGAGATAGAAAGTCTGTTAAATGTTCAAAGTAGTAGAGATTTTTTCGAATATTAATAATTCATTTACAACAAATTTGAATATCGCATCATTCCAACGCTATCTTGAAAAAAGAAGAAAATGCGATTTTCAAAATATGGTTAAAACTTTGTTATTTTCGGTGGTACCAAAAACTTTTTTTTAATTTAATACAGACAATTTTTTGTGTACAATGCATTGTACACAAAAAAATGTAGTAAATATTGTAGTAAACTACAGTAAATCAAATGAATATTTTTTTTTCACCAACCGATTGACCGGAAATGAGCCAAACTTATTTTTTTCTTATGGCAGCCATATTGGATTTACACATATACGGAATCAGTATTTTTTTCTGAGTAATTTGGTGTACCATATGTCATATTTAAAAAAAAAATAAAATTATTTGATTTTACAAACTAACATTGGACTTTAAGAGATGTAAATTGTCAATAACATAAATGTAACTATTTAAAATATTAAATGTAAAATAAATCTTAAGACATATGTATTGACAGTTTACATCTATTCAATGCCATTTTTGTTTAGTAAAATAAAATTATTTCTATTTTTCTTAAAATATTACACATGATATATAAAATTACTCAGAAAAATACACCAATTCCGAATATGTGTAAATCTAATATGGCTGCCATAAGAAAAAAATAAGTTTGGTTCATTTCCGGTCAATCCGTTGGCGAAAAAAAAATATTCATTTGTTTTATTGCATTGTACACAAAAAATTGTCTGTATTATGTCAAAAATTTTTTTAGAAAATAAAGAAGTTATAGCCATATTTTAAAAATCGCATTTTCTTGTTTTTTTCAAGATAGCCTTGGAAAGATGCGATATTCAAATTTTTTATAAATGAATTATTAATATTGGAAAAAATCTCTACTACTTTGTCCATTTACCCGATTTTCTATCTCCAATAATACCAAAGATACCCATACAGTCCAACGTCAAATGGGACACCCTGTATACAGGGTGTTTCATAATTATATTTCAAAATTTCTGGTGGTGGTTCCTTAGATAAGAAAAAATGATCATATACCGAGAGGTGCACAAAAAACGGCCAACGATGTAGCTTCGATATTTCTTATCAGATTTTAATAAGTGATATGTCAAATTAAATGGTTTGAAGAATACTACTATCAGATAATAAAAAAATAATTTTATTTTTGAAACATCAGAGTAGGAGGAGTTAACTTTTCTTTTTCAAATGGCAAAATATTTTTTTCGATAGAAAAAAATCATTAACGAAAATAATCTAAACCAATTATACCAATAATTTTTTTTAATTTAATTTTTTTTTCATTTTTTTTCTTATTTTTTTTTTTATTTTTTTTAGTATTATTACAGATACAAGCATGTATTCAGCGACCGTGATGAAAATTTTAGAGACGTCATTAAATTTAATCACGTCTTTAAGAAAATATTTCTTATGAAGAAATATTTCTTAATCACGTGTTTAACGTTAAAGACGTCTCTAAATTTTTCATCTCGGATGCTGAATACATGCTACAGTCTTTAATATAACTGGATAAAAAGTTTTTTCAAAATCAGAACAAGAATCAAGAAATTAAAAAAATATATATATAAAAAAAGTGACTATTTTTTTATACAGGGTGTCCAGAAAATGGCGCCTAAGCTCTCCAGTACGTTCTTGGGGATCCTTCAGGGATCCCCAGAAAAATAGTTAAAAAAATCCTCGTGATCAATTGACCGAGTTATGGAGGGTCAAAGTTTGGAATTCAACTTCTTTATTTTTGTGAATTTTGAAAAACCGTCAGTTGTTCTGTAAAGTTTGGCTTCTCTTTAGTCGCTTAGTAATAAATTTAATTTAAATCGCGTATTAATAAATTCACCATTTATTTTTATAAATTGAAAATTACCTGTCATAACCACTTGTCATAATTTTCAATTTAAAAAAATAAATTGTGAAGTTATTAAAACTCAATTTAAAATAAATTTATTACTAAAAGACTAAAGAAAAGCCAAACTTTACAGGACAATTGGCGGTTTTTGAAAATTCATAAAAATAAAGAATTTGACTTCCAAACTTTGAGCCTCCATATCTCGGTCAATTGGTCACGGGGATTTTTTTAACTATTTTTCTGGACATCCCAGAATGGTCCCCAACTACGCACTGGAGAGCTTGGGCGCCATTTTCTGGACACCCTGTATATATATTTTTTTAATTTCTTGATTAACTTCAGATTTCATTTTTTAATCGAAAACAAAAAAATGTAAGGGCTCAATTTTTTTATATTTTGTTACAGATACAATCCTAAGTAAAACTGCATAACAACTCAAGAGTCAAGAAATTAAAAAAAATTAAAAAATCCGAATTTCTAAAAAATAAAATCTAAAAAAGTAACCTGATTCCTGGTCTGATTTTGAAAAAACTTTTTATGGAGTTTAACTAAAGACTATATCTGTAACAAAATATAAAAAAATTGAGTCCTTACATTTTTTTGTTTTCGATTAAAAAAATTAAATGTGAAAAAATGACAGATTATTTTCATTCTTTTTTAAATTTTTTGACTCATGGTCTGATTTTGAGAAAACTTTTTATGTAGTTTTATTAAGGGCTGTATTTGTAACAAAATATAAAAAAATGGATTTAAATGTATCTTGGTAAATCGGACAATGTTTATAGGATTTTTTCTTATCTTGATCCAAGAATCACCTACAAAAATTTTCAAACATAATTTTGAAACACCCTTTATAAAAAACTAAAATAACTTCTTCAAAATTATTTTTTATTGTACCAAATTAAAAATTTTATTAATTGTGTAGTTATAATCTATTTTTTATGGTTTATAATGGTAATATTGGAAATACGTAAAATATTGATTTTTTAATATCTGAAATCAGTTGAATCGGTTGTTTTTTAAATTCTTTGAATTATTACTCATTTTATTATTTCTAATAGAACAATCAAATTTGATATAAAATTTCATTTGAAAGAGAAATAATCATAAATTCCATACATAGTGTTATCGCATACATACAGGGTTAGTCATAAGATATTTTTAATGATCGAATAAGTCGTGTGTCGTGACTAAACTGTGATAAGAATTAATTTTTCTTATTATTTTCATTGACACGTGTGTTTTATTGGTATAATTAATTTATGGAGACTCCACCTTTTCAACGAAATGTATTTTTTGACACAAGCGTTTCATTAATACTATTTTTCATAAAAACAAACGTTTTATCTTCGTATTCGTATGTTCGATACTAATTTTTTGTTGATGGTACTTGTTGATTAATAGGTTCGTTTCAAAGACAAAACAAAAATATATCAAATTTAACACCTTTTCGATTAACTTTAACACTTTTTTTTATATAATTTTGCTAATAAAGAAGTAGAAAGTTCTATATTAAAATCCATGTACGATTCACGAGCTATTCATACTATCATCTCACTCCCACTCAAGAGTGGGTTCAATACTTTTGGTGAGTAAAAGCGAGATAAAATAGCTGAATTGTTCTTGACATGGACCAAACTTTTTTATCGACAACTATTTCATTGACACTACCTTTTCATCGAAAGTCTTTGCATCGATTTCCGGTTCATCGACATTTCGAAAATTCCTGTTTAGTTCTAACTTTAAAACATATACAAAGCTAAAATTGTTCGAACGTATTCCTTATATTTCGAACTTTGAAACTCGTGGAACTATTAAGTTAACTTGGGTTTAAATTTTAAGAACTTCAAAAGTTCGAATTTGAGCAAGGGGTCAACGTTAAATCTAAGAAAGTTGGAAGCTGAAACTTTGGAAAATAAAGATGGTACTTGGCTATTTTGAGTTTTATTTAAATTACAAACATATGTAAATTTAAAAAAAAAAACTTTATTTTAAAATTATATAACTTTCGAAATATTATCATTTATCATGTATACAGAAGGATGTTCAATAAACGGCCAACTTCGTTATTTCTTATCGGATTTTAATAAGTGATATGTCAAATAAAATGGTTTGAAGAATATTACTATCAGATAATAAAAGATTAATTTTATTTTTGAAAACATCAGAGAAGAAGGAGACAACTTTTCGTTTTCAAATGGCAACATATTTTTTTCGATTGAAAAAATTCATTAACAAAAATAATCTAAACCGATCATAGCAATAATTTTTTTTTAATTAATTTTTTAAAATTTTTTTTTCTTAGTTTTTTTAAATTCTTTTTATGATAATTAATTTTTTTTAATTTAATTCAATTATTTTTTTTATTTTTTGAGTTTTCAATTTTTAATTTTTTTTAATTTTATTTTTTCTTTTTTAATTTATTATTAATAAATTAAAAAATTAATAATAAATTAATAAACAAAACTTAACAAAATAAATAACTGAAAACTCAAAAACAAAAAAAAAACAATTGAATTAAATTAAAAAAATTAATAATAATAAAAAAAAATTAATTTAAAAGAAAATATTGGTATTTAGATTATTTTTGTTAATGATTTTTTTCAAACGAAAAAAATATGTTGCCATTTGAAAAAAAAAAGTTGCCTCCTCCTTCTCTGAGGTTTTCAAAAATAAAATTAATCTTTTATTATCAGATAGTAGTATTCTTCAAACCATTTAATTTGACATATCACTTATTACAATCCGATAAGAAATAACGAAGCTATATCGTTGGCCGTTTTTTGGCACCCGTCGGTATAATATCACAAAAGTGGTTAAATTTTTGTTAATTCGCTAATTGTTCAAAAATTATCATTCAGCTTCGTGTCGTGATTTTTATGACTATTTCATGCCTTTGTCCTGAGAAACGCTCTGATTGGTCCAATTATCAAGTCAAACGATTTGACGTTTACATGACATGTGTTTAAATTTAAAACTTGACATTTAAAGTATAGACTGACGTTAAAATTTGCAATTTTTTTTTGTATTTTGCAGAAATAAGGCTTGAAATAATCCATCCAAATACAATTTGTAGGTTCAAATCACTATAATAATTCTGTCAATTTATTGGCAATTCAATTACGTATCTAAGCAACACAATTCAATCAGTAAATTGACAGAATTATTGCGGATTTTAACCTACTCATTGTATTAGCTTTGTTCCAACTACGAGTTTTGACCGTCATAAAACCGTCAAATTTATGTCGAATATTTTTCACTTCATTATCACGAATGTCATTTGGGGTTCAGTTTTAAGTTTTAATTCCTAATGACATGAATTGTAATGTAAGAAAAATATGCGACTTTTAATTTGAACAAGAGTAAATATTTAACGAACATTTTTCACTTATTTTTGCAAAATTTGACAGCCAATTTCACATATTTATTGAAATTTGATTTCAACGTCATGAAAAAATTGGTGATATTTTTGGCGTTTTATTTGTCACAAAAATAATCACTTGTGCGTTGAATAGTCACGATAATCCAATGGCAAATGGATCAATTAAAACGTTTAACGCTTGTTAGGATAAAGGCGTGAAATTATTATAAATGCTTGATTTATTTTATTAAATTTAGTACTGTCGTAATATCTAATGTACAAATTATGAGAGTTGGGTAAAATCATATTCTTGTATTCGTTTAACACTAAGTTCAACTGAGACACCCAACACTCAATACCCATCTGAACCAAAAATCAAATAACAAAATCATAATCAGAAACAATAAATAATAAATAATAAACATATGGGAAAAACTCTTGTTTCCATTTTCGTGATTAAAAGTTGCATTTCTTCAACTAAATGATCAGTTGTCAATGCATAATAAAGTCATGTTTTCTTGTACGAGTGCACAAAAGTGATATTTAGGGCGCGTTCTACTAATTAACAGTAAAGCTCACGACCGCAAAATTTCCCGTTCCACTAGCTCAAAACGTTGCGATCGAAAACATAAATGGAATGGGTTTTGAACTTTGAGTTGCGAATGCATAACATAACCCCAAAATTCTTAATAACAGTTTGATAAACATGGCTGTCAATGCTTTAATCTTTCTAAACATAGGTGCAAACAGAATACGTCGTAAAACAGTTATCACTTATCCAAGTCTGATAGTTTATACAGTTCTGAAGAAGATCTAGGTAAATCTGAAGTTCAATAACTTGTTCTGTTTCAGGATCAAATAAAATGATTGAGTTTGTTGCCATTTTTGACGTTATTCTTTATAATAAACTAGCGCAAATTTCACCGTTTAACAAACGACCACAGGAAACCACGAATAAATACGGTCGTTATGGGCTTCTTGCGGTCGCCATTCGTTACGTCATCGTTGACGTTTTTATGCACGAACGAAACAATCGCGGTCTTATGTGGAACGACTTTGCGGTCGTCGTGAGCATTGCGAGTCTTTAGTGGAACGCGCCCTTAGTTCTAAAAAGCATGACACTAGTGTTTTTTTACATACTTTGCTCGAGCAAATATGAGCAAATCATATTCTGTCTCATTTTCTCCTATAGAACTAAAAGGAGAAGAAAGTGATTTGCTCGAGCAAATCAGTCAAATTTTGGTAAAAGAAACACACCTATTATGTACTGACAACTGATCATAAATGACAAATTTAGAAATGTTTATATCTGTCATTAATTTCGTGTTTTTATGAAATTTTATTATTTTCAATGGTTTATGATTATCTATTGTAGTGTATTCAACTCGTATAAAAACGATATTTGCACTTAAAGTATTGTTCAACTCGACCGCTCTCGTTGTACAATTTTTACGTTGTCTGCAAATATTATCCACTTTTTGCACTTGTTGCATAAATAACTATTGTTTGTTTATTTCTTTAGATTTGTAAAGATTGAATATGGAAAGTATTTTATTATTTGAAAATATAAAAATACAAAATTCTTTTTAAAATACATGGTACCTATTTGAAATACAAAATACTTAAAGAGTATTTCAAATATTGTTTGAAATACTTTTATTTGAAATACTACCCAACTCTGTTTATCGTTAGTTTCGTTACTTTAGGGATAAATTTGTTATTCAAAAAATTCTTTATTAAGAAATTTGGTTCTAATAAATTTTTTTTTAGCAGATTTATTACATGAAAAAAACTTGTTATCGAAAAATATTATTACAAAAAAATAGAAATCATCCAAAAATAAACATTCCATAATTTATTCGTTATCGAAAAAAAAACAGTTACCGTTAAGTTCGTTACCAGAAAAAGTTAGTTACTATAAAATGTTGGTTACTAGAAAAAGTTCGCTATCCGAAAAAGTCATTACTGAAAAAAATTCAATACCGAGAAGATTTGTTTTATTTGATAGATAAATTCTTTAACGAGGAAATTTATTACTAAAAAGTTTCGTTCTAATAAAGTTCTTTATCAGAAAAGTTGTTACTGAAAAGATTTATTATCGAAAAAATGATCAGAAAAATTAAGTTGCTAGAAAAATCGTTACAAAAAAATGAGTTGTTACTGAAAAGGTTCATCACCGAAAAAAATATAAAATAATTAAAAGAATTAAGCTAGCGATGCAAGAAAGCAAGTTTATAAGTTTCAAAAATAAACTATTTTCAGAGGAAATTAGTATACAGGGTACTCCAATTTGAGTTTCTTTCCAGTTTTTTTATACTTATATAGGTGCCATTTAAAATATTCAATACTTCCGAGCAGAGCTGGGCAAAATACTCAAGAAAAGTACTAAGTATTCAGTACTAGGGCAAAATACGTTATGAGTAATTAAATTTGAAAATACTTAAGTACTTCAGTACTTAAAGTACTTACATTTTAAGTATTCAGTACCAGTACTTTTGGAGTAAAAATATAATAAATTACAGTTATACTTGCAGTATAAATTGTACAGGGTGCCTCATTTTTTTTCCAACAAAAAATCGTTAAGAAGTTACAGCAATTTTAAAATTGTTATTCTTTATGATTTCTATGAAACACCCTGTATATCTTTTTCTCTTATAAATTTTTATTTAAATCAATTATTATTTTTTTGAACCCTATTATTTATTTTTGAACTAAGAGTGGACCATTTAAAATTTTTCTTGATGAAATTAATCTATTTGACAGGCTTAAAGAAAAAGACAAAATCAAAAGTATACTTGAATTAAATAAAAACAAAATCAAAACAAAATGTAATTTATACAGGGTGTCCCAGAAAAATCATTAAAATTTATCAATTTTAAAATTGCTGTAACTTTTTAACAAGTCGAATAAAATATTGATTTGTAAAATTTTTTTTGTGTAGAATGACTTATTATCTAAAAAAAATTGCTGGAAAAAAAGTGAGGAACCCTGTATACAGGGTGTCCCAGTTCTGGGTGTATGGGTAACTTTGTTACTATTGGAGATAGAAAGTCGTTTAAATGGACTAATAATTTTTGTACAAAAAAATTGAATATCGCATCGTTCCAACGCTGTCTTGAAAAAACAAGAAAATGCGGTTTTTAAAATATGGCTATAACTTCTTTATTTTCTGTGGTATCAAAAAAGTTTTTTGTTTAATTCTTAGTTCTTAGGTATTCTAAAAGATGTGGTACATGAGGAGTACTTAAAATATTGAAATGTACTTAAAATACTTTAAAAAATACTTAAAGTACAAGTACTTTTAAAAAAATATTATTAAAGTACTCAGTACCTGGGTTTAAAAGTACTGAAAGTAATTTAAAGTACTGAAAATAGAATTTCAAATACTTTAAGTATCAGTACGCTCAGCGCTGCTTCCGAGCCATATCGAAGATAAACGAAAAAAACCGAAAAATTCAATATCTTATGTTGATTATTTCCTTAACTAAAAAATTTATAAATAAAAATGTTTCGGATAAAATTTTTTTGTGTTTTTGTGTTTATGTCTTTCAAAAAAATTTGACTAATTTGATTTTCAAGATATCGTTAAAAACGTTTTTATTTTGAATGAACACCATTTGAATTATTTCATCACAGAATATTTGATATTATTTAAAATAAAGTTATAACTTTTTGACAGATTTTTTAAAACAAATTACGATTCGAGCTGTCATTTTCGATTATTGTACAGGATATAAATCCAAAACTTGTTATATTGTTTATTTAGTCAGTGGAAAACTTGCCATTTGTAAATGATTAACCAATCACTAAAAATTATTAATTTTAATTTGATGTATGTACAATAAACCGATATAATTATCTAAAGTGACAGCTCGAATTGTCATTTGTTTAAAGAAGACCTGTCAAAAGTCAATTTAAAATAAGGAAGTTGTCATTGATATCTTGAAAACCGAGTTTGTGATATGTTTTTAAAAACATTTTTTTTAAATTAATTTTTCTAGTTAATGAAAAAATCGACTGTTAAAAAAATGCATTTTTTTGTTTATTTTTTTCGATAATCTTCGAAATGGCTTGGAATTTTTGTTAATTTTAGATGGAATTTAAACGAGTATAAAAAACAGCAAAACATTGTCGAATTAATCGAATCTGTAACTTTATTGATAACAAACATTGCCATGCAAAAAACAGAAACATACAGGGTGTCCAAAAAGTTCGGCAACGTCGGTTTATTTTTGAAATAAAGCATTTTTGAGAAAAATGTTTCAATTATAATTTGTAGCTTTCTTAGTGATGCACTATCTGCAAATATTGCCACGATCTTGAACAGCAAGTTGAAGATCAGGGGATACTCATTTAACTTTTTTAGCAACCACCAATTTTTATTACGTATTATTAAAGCTTACTTTGAGAGGTTTATAGAGTATATTTTTTTATTTTATTAAAGTAAATAGTTTAGAAGTTACAAGAGTTTATTTAAAATTTTAATAGGTAAGTTTGACAACGCCCCGGCAATTTTTTTAAATAAATACAAACTATACAACTTGTATTTGAAATATTTTTTTCAAGAATGCTAACTTACAAAATAAGTCGGCGCGATGTTGCCGAACTTATCTATTAAAACTTTAAACCCTTGTAACTTAAAAACTATTCACTTTGGAAAAATAAGAAAATATGTTCCGTAAAGCTCTGAAAGCAAGCTTTAATGACAGTTTAGGCAACTACCAATAGCGACACTTTATACAAAAAACGGGATACGTTTTTGGTGACCTTCAAAACGTCAGCGTATCTGGTACCATTGAGTTTAGAACGGCAAATGGATTTTTTAATTCTGTAGTTGCAAATAATAAATTGTTCACTTTAATTTTTTGAAGATACGGTAATTTATTTATGTCTAAGTTCATAGATAATGTTTGCAGTTTTAAATAAAAACAATTAATAGTTGAAACAAAGGTATTTAAACAGTATTTAAATTAAAATATGGCATTTATTTTACCATGGAGTCTCCATTGTAGTTCTAAACTCAATGGTACCAGATACTTTCAGATATTCAAGGTCACCAAAAACGCATCCCGTTTTTTATATGAAGTGTCGCTACTGGTAGTTGCCTATACTGTGCTTTAATAATACGCAATAAAAATGGGTTACCCTTATTTAATAAAAGTTAAGTGATTATCACCTGACCTTTATCTTGCTGTTCATTGACAATATTTCCAGATAGTGCGTCACTAAGAATCGTACAACTTTTATTTGAAATATTTTTTTTTCAAAAATGCTTGATTTCAAAAATAAACGGGCGTTGCCGAACTTTTTTTACACCCTGTATAATATTTTTACAAACAACAAATTGGTTGCTATTTTCAGGAGTATCATTAAAGAAAATGTTTAAATCGATAATTTTTAATGCTAATGCTTGGTTAAAAAACTCGATAATTATTTTAAAAATAAAATTATATGATTTTTTTGCATGCTTTCTATAAGATTTATTTTTAATTTTCAGATTTTAGAAAAACAAATTAAATAAAAAAAGTTGTTAAATAATTATTTTAAAAAATGTCATTTATACACAGAGGAGTGCATAAAAAAAGGTTATTTCTTTTCCGATTTTAATAAGTGATATATCAAATTAAATGGTTTGAAGAATACTACTATCTGATAATAAAAGATTAATTTTATTTTTGAAAACATCAGAGGAGGAGGAGGCAACTTCTCTTTTTCAAATGGCAACATATTTTTTTCGATTGAAAAAAATCATTAACAAAAATAATCTAAACCAATTATACCAATAATTTTTTTTAAATTAATTTTTTTAATTTTTTTTATTTTTTTTAAATTTAATTCAATTGTTTTTTTTGTTTTTGAGTTTTGAGTTTCTTATATTCTTAAATTTTATTTTTTACTTTATTATTGATAATTTTTAATTTATTAATAATTTTTTAATTTATTAATAATAAATTAAAAAACAAAATTTATAAAAATAAAAAACTGAAAACTGAAAACTCAAAAACAAAAACAAAAACAATTGAAATAAATTAAAAAAAATTAAAAATAATAAAATAAGAAAAAAAAAATTTAGTTAATGATTTTTCTCAATCGAAAAAAATATGTTGCCATTTGAAAAAGAAAAGTTGCCTCCTCTTCTGATGTTTTCAAAAATAAAATTAATCTTTTATTATCTGATAGTATTATTTTTTAAAATTTGACATATCACTTAATAAAATCGAATAAGAAATAACGAAGCTACATCGTTGGCTGTTTTTTGTGCACCCCTCGGTATATGAATACGATTTGAAACATGAAAAATGTAAGGGTGAACAGTCTGTAAATTATTTTAAATAAAATGATGTGACTCTTAAAGTTAACTTGTAAATCTTGAAAAGTTTTGAAAGGGTTGCAGGTTGCACGCTCAATTCTCCCCCGACACTTTTCAACTCAACAATGTTTAACTTGGTTTGAAGTTAATTTATAAAATGGGAGTAAAAAAATTTAAAAAGTTGAGTTTTGTTCAAGTTGAGTTTAATAAAAAAAAAAGTTTGATTTTATTGAAAGATTTGTAATTTATGGGTTTCGTGTTTATTTTGTGGAAGTTGTAAAGTTTTGAAGGGGTATAAATTATATATTCACTTTCGATCTATAAAATTGCGGTAGGTCAGCGCTGGAGAAATATAATTAATATGATGTTGTGCGTTACGATGTATTTCATTCATAACGAGGTTTAGTTTTAATCAAGGATTAATTGTTTTAATTAAAGGTGTGTGTGGGTGATTTTTTTGGGGTAGTAAAGTGCGAGGGTGTATCGATTATTTAGAAGCGTGGCGCGTTAGTGCATCGCGTCGAGAAGGCGTCGGTGTTGCAAGTAGCGCCGCGCCGCACAATGCAAATATCGCGGGTGGTGGGGGGCGTCCTCGCCGCGCGCGTTATCGACGCTGGCATTAGTTTGCGTCCGTTTTCGGCGGCGGCGGCGGCGGTGGCAGCGGCAGCAACGCCGTCGCCCTGGTTACGACGGACGGCAGGCTCAGGCGTCGCCGTCTCGCGGTTGCCACGGCGACGCGCATCCATCGCATCGGTTATCGATGCTGCGCGAATTTGCGAGGGAATTTGGTATCGGCGGACGAGCCGAGGCGACGCGACGCCCGCGTCCCGCGTCCAGATAAGGAGGAAGCCCCTCCGTGTCCGCCGCGCCGCCGATATATTGATTGCAACCCTACAATACGCACACACACACACCTACACCAGAAGCTTGCTTTATCAGATTAACACCATTTTTCCGCATTTCCACAATTCTACATTTTCACAAAACGCGAAACGCGCTCCAACTCTCAACTTGGATGTTGTACGGACGGGAAAAGACACAAAGCGCGCGCTTTTCCCCAATCAATGAAGACATAAATAACACATTCCCACTCAATTTTACATCCCACAGGAATTTTATAAAAAGACATTTCTTATACACAAACTAATCTCAAAAAATCAAAACATTTTATATTTTTACAACCCTCACAAAAATTATTTAAAAAACAACTTTGCTCCATACATTACAATATCAGCCCATATTTTTTACAAAAAAAATTTTTTTTCTTCAAAAGTTAATAAAGTACATTATAGATTTCTGTGACACTTTATGGGCTTATAATAACAAATCTTGTTGTTAGTTAAGTCTATAATTACGTTCGTACATTTTTAACGTAAATCGGGTACAATCGGATATATTTTATATGTCCAAGGCGAAGAAGTACATATTTCTTTTCCACATTTTTGGCAACTCAATATATATTAACAACATATAGTTGAACTTCCCTACAACAAACTTCCATAAAACGAATTTTCTATACAGGGTGTCCCATTTGACGTTGGACTGTATGGGTATCTTTGTTATTATTGGAGATAGAAAGTCGGTTAAATGGACAAAGTAGTAGAGATTTTTTCCAATATTAATAATTCATTTACAAAAAAATTGAATATCGCATCGTTCCAACGCTATCTTGAAAAAACAAAAAAATGCGGTTTTCAATATATTCGTTATTTTCGGTGGTATCAAAAAAATTTTTTGACTTAACATAGACAATTTATTGAATAAAATGGAGTAAAACAAATGAATATTTTTTTTCGCCAACGCATTGACCGGAAATGAACCAAACTTATTTTTTTCTTATGGCAGCCATATTGGATTTACACATATTCGGAATTAGTGTATTTTTCTGAGTAATTTGATATATCATATGTAATATTTTAAGAAAAATAGAAATAATTTTATTACAATAGATGTAAACTGTCAATACATAGGTATGTGTTAAGATTTATTTTACATTTAATATTTTAAATAGTTACATTTATGTTATTGACAATTTACATCTCTTAAAGTCTAAAGTTAGTTTGGAACAAATTTAGATTTTGTAAAACATGCGCATTAAAAACAACGCCTTTTCATATTTTTAGTTAAAATAAAGAACTATAAACTAAATAACAAATTTTTTATATCAAAATTACGAATTTCTATACAGGGTGTCTCACTTTTTTCCAGCAAAAATTTTTTTAGATAGTAAATGTCATTCTGAAGAAAAAATTTTCTATCATCTATTATGTTTTTTTGATTAAAAACACCATTTTTAAACAAAAACTATAAAAAATGTGTAATTTTTTTTTAAGTACTACGCCGTTTTTTAGATTAATTATCACATTTTTAAATTTTGAAAGAATTTTATTTTAAAATAATAATTTATAAGGGCTGTAGAGTTAGTCCAGTAAACCTCACAATAGCCTTTACAATGTTAAGGAAGGAATGCTCTTAAAAAGTTACAGCAATTTTAAAATGGATAAATTTTCATGATTTTTGTGGAACACCCTGTATAATATTCTTTCTTACAATATTTTTTTTTATTTAAATCAATTACTATTTGGACTTTTTCTTGGCCAAATTGAATTTTTTGAACATTATTGACTGTATTTAAAATAAGGAATAAAATTTATACAAGATGTCCCAAAAAAACATAAATTTTTGAAATTTTAAAATTGGTTTAACTCTTTAGGGAGTCGAAAAAACATAATAGTTCATAGGAAATATTTTTGTTCAGAATGACATTTACTATCTAAAAAAAATTTTTGCTGGAAAAAAAGTGAGACACAGCGAATTTTCTATATAACAAATTTTTAAAAGGTTATATGGAAGTTCGACTGTATATTGTGTAGTTTAAAATTATTTTCTCACACTATTATTTTAGAAATTTCGACGTTTGAAAAAAAAATATCATATTTTATTCAGAATAAAAGAACTTTTTGTGGCTCGTCTTGCGAACCTACATATTCAGCATACAAAGTACTTTTTCTACTCCCAGAAAACAATATATTAGTTTTTTCAAAATAAAACTTTGGTTTAGAGTGTTACCTGCACATATTTCACGATTTTGTTGCATTTCAACTTAAAAAAATACTACAATGAATTCAAATAAGGTTGATACCGCAATTATGCAACCAAACATACTCTGTAGTGATTTTATAATTGCTAAGTTGATGTACTTGTTAAGTTTCTTTTAAATTTATTAAATCTAATCTGTCACTTTAATCAAACCATCTCTCAGCAGTTTTTCTTCGGGTATTTTAGACGTAAATTACGCTGTGTTTTACGATTTCAAAATAAATAAAATGTAGGTTAATTTCAATGAGGGCTGACCTATAATTAGTTAGACACACAGACACAATCACTTAAGATCAATGCTATGAAAAACTAGGACCAATGCGTTTGACAGGAACTCAAATTGTGTGACAAAAAAATATAATATACCCAATGTCCCACTTTTTTTCCAACAAAAACATTTATTAGATGATAGTAAATGTCATTCTCAACAAAAAATTTCCTATGGACTAATATTTTTTTCGACTAAGAAGTTACAACAATTTTAAAATTTTTATGATTTTTGTCAAACACTGTATAATTTTCTTTTTATTATCAATTTTTTATTTAAATCTTAGATTTTGTCTTTTCCAGCTTGTTTCTTTGGCCATTTAAAATTTTTCTGATTTCTTTAAAGATGAAGACAAAATCCAAAGAATACTTGATTTAAATAAAAAAAATTCAAGATAAAATGAAATTTATACAGGGTGTTGCAATAAAATGATTAAAATTTATCAATTTTAAAATTGCTGTAACTTCTTAAGGAATCGAAGAAGAATATTAGCTCATAGGAAATTTTTTGTTGGCAATTACGTTTAGTATCTAAAAAAAGTGGGACACCCTGTATAAATAAGAGTAAGTGAGAAGAAATGCGCAGGAATGAGGAACCTCTTGTCACAGAAATGTATTTCAAAAATGCTTTGTCATTATAGATCTATATTTTCAACATCTTTGGTTAGTTCAAACGTAATTTGGCGTTACGTTGTATGTTGTACAGAGTTTCAAAAAATTCGGCAACGTCAGTTAATTCTTGAAAAGAAACATTTTTGCGAAAAATGTTTCAAATAAAAGTTGTACGATTCTTAGTGACACGTTATTTAGAAATATTGACGTAACCTTGAACTGCAAGTTGAAGGTTAAACGATAATCACTTATTTTTTTTTAAATAGTAGCAAGCCATTTTTATTACATATTATTATAGTTTGCCTCCAGAGATTTATGGAACATATTTTTATATTTTTCTAAAATAAATAGTTTGAAAGTTACAAGGGTTTAAATTTTCAATACATAAACTTTGACAACGCTGCATTATTTTTGAAATTAAGCATTTTACAGAAAAAATAGCAAAATCCCATTTTTATTGTGTATTATTAAACCTTACTTTCAGATGATTATAAAGCATATTTTTTATTTTTCATAAATAAATAGTTTAAAAGGAGACAATAACAAGGAATAGAAAATCCATTCCATTTTTCTGGAGCTTTGCAATTTATCAGCAAATAATTGATAATTAATTCGAATCCCTAGAGGGCGCGCGAGTTTGGGAGAAAAAATTGTAAAAAATCATGAAATCGAGCATTAGTTCTGCAATCATAACTCAAGTTTCCCTCGTTAGATTTTCATTTTTTTTTCAGATTTATAATCTAAATTGATTAGGTTACATCTTGCCAGAGATTTACCTTCTGAAACCTAGCACAAAATTAATTAGAGGGGTTCAAAGTTAAGGTACTTTTAGATCATTATATATTTTTTTGTACACTCTCCAATTTTTTTTCCTTCTGGCAGGAATTAAAGAAATGACTTCTAAATCATCTACAAAAAAAATTATACAAAAATGTTGTATTATTTTTTAAATAAAATTTTAAATAAAATTGTATCAATTTAAAACTGAAGAGTATGCGGATATAATTTTTGCTACTATTACATAAAAAATTATACTTTTCGCACAATTGACATACGTCAAAATGTTATAGTTATGATCGAGGAAATATACAGGGTGTTTTTTTAGATAGTAAATGTCATTCTGAACAAAAACAATCCTATGAACTATTATTTTTTTTTCGAGTCCATAGTAAGTTCCAGCAATTTAAAAATTTCAACATTTTAACGATTTTTTGTGACACCTCGTATAATTTTCTTATCATCATGTTTTTATTTAAAAGATTTATGGTTTGGATTTTTTCTTTCCCAGCTTGCCTTTTTGAACATTATTGGCTGTTTTTAAAATAAGTGGACTCATTTAAAATTTCTGACAAGAAAATTGACCTATCTGATTGGCTTAGAGATTATGTCAAAATCCAAAGCATACTTGATTTAAATTTAAAAAATTTAAATAAAATGAAATTTATACAGGGTGTCCCACAAAAATCATAAATATAAGGTATTGGTATATAAGGGCATCACTTTTTGATTCGATTATGTTTCAACAAACTACCGGTGGATAGTCGTTATAAAATCATTAATATTTTGAAATTTTAAAATTGCTGTAACATTTTAGGAGTCGAAAAAGAATTGCAGGAAATTTTTTCTTCAGAATGACATTTACTATTTAAAAAAAATTTTTGCTGGAAAAAAAAGTCGCACACCCTGTATAAAAAAATATACAGGGTGGTTACTCTTAGTTACAAAGTTAAATTAGAAAAAAGTTGTCCCTTTTCAAACTCCTTTAGAATCTATTTAGAAATCCGAGATTCCTTGCTCTAGTTCTGAAATATCATGAAAAATCTGAAATTTCGCATTTTCCTTTTCCTTCCATATTTTTGTAATCGCTTAACTTTTTCGATTGTAATTTGGCAGTTTTACATAATTTGACATTACCTATCGATTGGCCTTAAGAAAAAAAATTTGGGTTAACTAAATTTCCTTTATATTAAACCAATTTTTGATTTTCTTATGGGCGCCATATTTGATTTTTATACCATTGGATAGAGAAAAAAATACAATTTAAATGATGTAACACATATTGTTCTTTTATTTTAATTAAAAAAAATTGAAAAAAATATTAAATTTTTATTTATAAAATTAAATTGGCATAAAATAACAAAAGAATAATTTTGTTTTTTTATTTAAAAATAAATAGATGTTTGATTTTGTAAATAAAAATTTAATATTTTCTTTCAACTTTTTTTTAGATTCTAAAGGAGTTTGAAAAGGGGCAACTTTTTTCTAATTTAAGTAACTTTGTAACACTTTAGGTTCACAAGATCCCATTGGTGTGCACCGTAAAAGTGACCACCCTGTATAAGAAATAAATACAACTTAAAATGAGGGCAGGGACTTTCCAAATTTCGTGTGACCTCGTGTATACGAAAACTTTTGCTATTGGGTTCTGATATTTCTTTTGTGTTGTCGTTATCTTTGCGCGTGATTGTACAACAAATACCAATTTTATTAATAACAGCACTCTATTTATTCCAACAATAAGGATCATTGATTTTTTTTTTAAAACTATCGATGAATAGCCGATTTGATACAACGACATTGTTTTACATAAAAATAGTATCGATGAAAAGTCTATGTCCATAATTTTTTCTTATCGTTCACAAAGTTGTGTTTTGTGTCATTGAGATTATAGTTGATAAAATAGAGAGTCGATGAACTGGAAATTTCGAAATTTATTATGCCGAAATATCGACAAGTAGATAATAGTCGTGTGTCAATTTTTTTTAGAAAATAAAGTTTAGAATTTTTAGGTCGACAATTGCAAAATATTAAAAAAAAAATGATTCGTTGATAATAAATTGTTCTTTTATAATATTTTGAAAAGGTTATTAAGTAGATGAAATTTGAATAATATTAATTTAGTGAAATTAATGAACAACCTGTTGATTCGACATAAAACGTTATAGTTAGTGTATGTATTAATGATATAAGTTTTAATGGTTGTAGTGAATAGTTGATGATAATGAAAAAAAATGAGTGAGTGAGTGGGTCTTACAATCATGTATTGTTCTTCTTGTTCCGGTGGAAGAAGCCAGGGCTGCTGACGTCTTGAAGGGCGCGTGGCCGGCGCGACGCTCATGGGCCTGGATTCCCTGCTGCTGGCGTCGCGCATGGCCTGCTTCCTCATTCGCGCCTCTTTCGGGTTGTAAACGTAATCTGCAAAAACAAACGTGTTTCAAAAGAGTTACGCCCACGCTCAAAAATTCACCACCTAAACAAATCGATCAACAACGCCGCGCCGCGCCGCGCCGATTTTGACGATTTGCATGCGTTGACGGTTGACGGCGCACACGCGCTCGCCCCTCACCCACCCACCCCCCACCCCGTTATTGACCAAAAGCCCAAAAGCTCTTCATCAAGATAATTAATTACCAGCCTAATCGATTAACACCAACAACAAAAATTCAATCAACTACAACATTTTTTAATTACTTTATTTTTTATAAAAACATTTTTTTATTATTATTTAATTCTTTTGAAAAAAAATAAATTGCAAAAATTTATCAAAAAAAAAATCAATAATTATTATTATTTTAATTAAAAAATATTTCATTTATTACATACAGGGTATAACAAAAATATCACATAATAATCGTAAGTACTTTTTTAATTTAAAGAGTTACATAAAAAAGTTAAATTCAAAAGTTTTTCAATTAATTTCAGTTTCAGTAGATACTTTGACGTTATTAGTTTTTGCATGTCATTCTCTATTTTTTTGCTATTTTTGATATAGCATTAGTATGTTTTATTTGCATTTGGCAATACTATTTCATAATAAAAAAATAAGGGCTAATATGATATACAGGGTGTCCCGAAATTAAGCGGCCAAACTTTAGGAGGCGATTCTACAACTAATTTTAAGAAAAAAACTTCCTATAAACATGTGTCCGATTTCGCTTCCTAAGAGAGCTACAGCCCTTTAAATATTGTGACTAAAACTAGGTTTTTTGTCATTTATTTGAAAACGGTTTGTAATATAGATTTGAAATTTGGTGTGAAGACTAATACGTTTAAGACATAATTTCTCAATTTTTTTCAGATTTTTTGAAAGCTTTCAAAAAATTTCAATAAAATTGAGAGCTTTCAAAAAATCAAGTTTTTTTCTTAAAATTAGTTGTAAAATCGCCTCCTAAAGTTTGGACGCTTAATTACGGGACATCCTGTATAAAATATACCCTTATTTTTTTCCAAAACTTTTATTTCTTTTATTTAACATAAAATAACATCACCGAGTATAAAAAAATGCACTCTTTTAAAATGTACAAAGGAAATATATTATTTATTGCTATTTAAAAAACAATAGTTGCTTACTATAGACACAAAATAGGGAAAGATATACAAAAGCTAAAAATTTCAAAAGATGCACTCTAATTTACTGAGAAACTTTTGTATTTAACTTATATATTACTTTGTATGTAACTCTTGAAATTAAAGTTATAGTTATCATGCGTTACTTTTATTACACCCTGTATACAAAGATGTGCACAAAAACAGCCAACGAACTAGCTCTTTTATTTTATTTCTAATTTTAATAAATGATATTTCAAATTAAATAGTTTAAAGGATAATACAGGGTGTGTGACTTTTTTTCCAGCAAAAATTTTTTGTAGATAATAAATGTCGTTCTGAACAAAAATTTTCCTATGAACTATTATGTTTTTTCGACTCCTTAAAAAGTCACAGCAATTTTAAAATTTCATAAATTTAATGATTTTTGTGGGACGCCTTGTATAAATTTCATTTAATTTTAATTTTTTTTATTTAAATCAAGTATGCATTGGATTTTGTATATGTATCTTTAATCCAATAAAATGCTAAATTTTAGCGAGGGAATTTAACCTCGTCGTTCACTTATTTTAAAAAAAGCCAATAATGTTAAAAAAACCCAATTTGGCAAAGAAAAAATCCAAATATCTAATAATTGATTTAAATAAAAAAATACAATAAGAGAGAATATTATACAGGGTGTTCCACAAAAATCATGAAAATTTATTAATTTTAAAATTGATGTAACTTTTTAAGGAGTCGAAAAAACATAATAGTTTATATGAAATTTTTTATTCACATTGATATTTTCTATATAAAAAAAAATTTGCTGGAAAAAAAGTGAGACACCCTGTATAATTGGATATTAAAGTTAAGTTACACAAAAAAGTTTAGGTTGATAGTAATTTTAAACTGACAAGTATGATAGAATATACAAGGCTTTCATTAATTACTGTTCGGTCAAGGTAACGAATCTAGACAACCAAGTATACGATACAACCAATTTTAGTTGATCCTGTGGTTTTGAACTGTCATTTTTAGTCAAAGCGTCCCTTACAAATTTGCTCCGGGTTTTGTGTTATATTCAAATTATTTCTCATTTTCTTGAAACAAAAAGGAACAATGATGATCTGAAAGTAATCCTTTTTTATTTTGTAATTTCTAACCTTCAGAGTAGTTTTAGGTTATAATTTAATTATGTAATTAAATTTTACAAATAAATATTGTTTATTGCAAATGAATTATTTTTTCAGTTTATTATTTTTTAATAAATATTTTGTTACTGTTATTAAAAATAAATTATTATTGAAAAAGTTATTTTTTTAAGGATGCCACTGTTAAAAGGTCAGGCCAGCCAACTGTAGTATGTTAAGGTTTGCTAGCCTGACGAACAGTAATTAATGAAAGCCCTGTACAAGGAATTCAATATACCGAAACTTGGCAACCAAATGTGCATTGTACTTATTTTTAAGGATTTTTATGATATTAGGTTTCTATACCTGTTAAAATCCAACTAAACTTTATTTTTAATCTTTTATTTTAAATTTTAGCCAAATAACCTCTCAGCAGTTTTATTAAATAATAAACTAGCAAAACTGATATTAAAATTCATCTCATTTTTTAAACGTTACTATATTTTTTATTTTACTGTGGCAGACAAAATTTAGGTTTACTACCATGCAAATCACCAGCATAATCCATTTTTGAAGACCTAGTATTTACAAACCGAGATTAAATTGTTTCCAGCTACTCACCCAAAAAAATATTATTTTTTATAAAAAAAACATTCGAAAAACTACAGGCAACTTTTGTTTTTTATATGGTAAAATGAATACAAAAATTTCATTTCAAGAATAATTGGAGTTCATAATACAAAAAATAAGTTTAAGATTTTTTTTATATTTTTTCTTATTTTTTTTTATTTCTTTGTACTTTTTTTTACGTTTTATTACAATACTTAATATTTCTTAAGTTTGTCTTTTATTTTTTGTTTATTTTACTTATTTATTGTAATACAAATATAAATGAAATAAAAAAATTAATAAAATATTATTATTAATACAGGTTGTCAAACTTTTTTTCCAACAGTTTTTTCTAGATAGTAAATGCCATTTTGAACAAAAAATTTCCTATCAACTATTATGTTTTTTCGACTCCTTAAAAAATTACATCAAGTTTAAAATTTCAAAAATTTTATGACTTTCTGAAACACCCAGCATATATTTAATTTTATTTGAATTTTCACTAATTTTAAAAACAACATATTCAAAAAATCCAATTTGGCAAAGAAAAAATCGAAATAATAATGATTTAAATAAAGAAATATAATAAATAAGAAAAATCACATTTATTATTTAAAAAAAAATGTATTGGAAAAAAGTGTGCCAACCCTGTACAATTTTTTAAAACCAAAAAAAAAATTTCAAACAAAAAAAATTCAAAAAAACATCAAAAGAATCCAAAAACTGTTTTTGTATTACTGGTTGAAATTGTTTTTGAAATTTTTTTTGTAATCATATTGCCATTTGAAAAACATAAGTTGAATATCGTTTAACGGATATTTTGGAAAAAAATAAAAATTGTTTTATATTCGATTATGGTATTCTTTAAACCTTTTATTTTGATATACAGAGGGTGAGTTTTTAGTGTGAAATCGGAAGATATATCTTTTATTTTAAGAGATAGGAAAAAACTTAAATTACAAAGTTGCATGGTTTATGGATGCGCATATCAAGAAATTATTTTTCTCTATACTTGGTGTTTCGTAACTGGAGCGCAGGTTATTACATCTTTTTTTTTTTTTAATGGAACACTATATATTTTTTGATATTTGCATTAACATTAAGTTAAAGAATACAACGATATTTTTTTGAAAATTTGAGTGTCCTTAATTTATTATCGGAAATTTCCTATAAAATTCATGACATTTAGACATATTTTTAGAAATTTATACCGCCATTATTATAAACATTTGAAAAACAATTTTTATGTCATTTTGAAATATGGACTTAGATGTATTTTTAGTACATTTTTTTTTAATTTTATTATAAATGGTGACAGGTATGGAGGCGTGAAATATGAAAACTAGATAGGGATGTATTTTAATTTTTTTAAATGGAACACCCTGTATTTTTTACAAAATATTTTTCCTCTTTAAGTGTTCTTTAACTTTTATACAAATCATTTTTCGCTAAAATTTTATAAAAATATGTCGAAATTGGATAAAATTTATATAAAATTCCCGAAAAAATTTAAGTGCACGTTCAAATTTTCAAAAAACAAAAAATATCCTGGTATTCTTTAAATTAATGTTAATCCAAATATGAAAAAATATACAGGGTGTCCCATTTAAAAAAAGCGAAATAGCTTTTGCACTTCAGTTACGAAACACCCAGTACAGACAAAAATAATTTCTGGTTATGCGGATTCATAAACCATGCAATTTTGTAATTTGAGTTTTTTCCTATCCCTTAAAATAAAAGATATATCTTCCGATTTCGCATTAAAAACTCACCCTGTATAACTTTTTTAAATCGAATAAAAAATAACGGAATTACTTGGTTACCCGTTTTTTGAGCCCAACTCATCTGTATGAAAGAAATTTAAAAAATAATATTAAAATTAACACAAACTTATAAATATTAAAATTCGGAATGTAGGTATTTGAAAAAAAATATTTCTTTTATAAATTGAAAAAAAAAATCATACAGGGTGTTTATAAAATGGTGTTCACAGCTTCGTGTGCTTATATTACAAGTAAAAATTCGACAAAATCAATTATTGTTATGCAACCAGCAATCGACTCCTTCAACTTTAAACATAAATCCAAAACGCAACTATTACCGAGATACAGGGTGTTGAAATTCATATTTATAAAATATTCATTCAATTTATCACAAAACAATGCACTTGTTAAATTTTTAAAAAAATTTAATTCAAATGAACAAAAGTAAAAGTGAAAAATCTTGTAAGAGGGACTAAAATAGTACTTATACTCCCATTTACGTCAAATTAAGTATATCTCACTGTCGTATCATAGCGTGTCACTCTCTAGCAATGATGTTTATGTTAATTATGATCTTGTTCATTAAAAATTAAATAAATTGTATTTATTTTGTATTGATTGTTTTCTATTTCAGTATTGAAATTTTGAAATTATGACTCACTTCAAAGTGATTTTCTATAAAGCAACAAGCAAATTCAAATCTTAACCTATAAATACGAATTTTAGTTTTAAAAACTTTATTTTAGTTTAACTTGTTTTTTACTTTTTATTATAGTAGGCACATTTTCTCTAATATTTTTAACGTCTTGCTCTCAACACCATTTATGAAACTCAGGTCTTCTCATAATTTTTTCTTGATTTAGATGGAAGCAAGTTTAAACTTACCCCTTAAAGTACAAGACAGACCTTGACTTTCTTCCATAATTTATAATTAGCATTTTTAATTAAATGTACGCTCTCAATAAAGTGAACGAAATGAATATTAATTAGTTTTTAAATCTCAGTTGAATGTGCATTGGTTTACATGTTACAAACCAAAAACAGTAATCTGATAGTAATTGCTGATCGTGCAAAAAATTTAATATGCACTGAGTGAGTAAAATGACTGATTCATAGTCGGGATTATAACGCATACTTTTTACTCCCTTGGTGCATAAATAGCTATTTACTTGGTGTTTTAAATAATAAAAAAAAAACAAATCTAATTTTATTTTAACAAAGACACTACATTAAAAATATGCGAAATTACAGAAAAACCAGAATTCCTAGGAATATACTCCACGAAACTTTGGCCACCCCGGTAATTTCTTTATTTATGAAAATAAAAATTTTAGTATGTTATATGTTATAGAAAAAGGGAACAATTTAATTAAAAAAATTTCAATTTCACTTCCGGTAAGTTCCAAGTGTGTTTGTAACAAACAAATTTTTATTTCTGAAATTTGGATTTTTTTTGGTAATTTTTTTTTAATAAAATCTATTAAAATAATTATTTGAACAGGTAAAATAAATTGTAAATTATGAAATTTCTATTTTCATAAATAAAAAAATTACAGGGGTGGCACTAGTTTCGTGGACACCGTATAATAAGTTAAGTTTTTTTTATGGAAAATTGAATATAGATTTAAAAATCTAAGCAAAGCAGAATGTAAATTTTTATACATAAATTAAAAAAAAAAATAATTTAGAAATTATTGACATCTATTATAGATAGATTTCTATGTTTAATGTAGTGTAAAACGTGTACGCGATTTTTTCAATACCCTGTATAGACTTTTTGTCTTAGTATAATCAGACGAAACATCCTGTATTTATATTTTGGGTGATTGTACTTTTATTGCTGGTATCAATCGATTAAAGTGCTATTAATTGAGCTTTGAGGTTTTTGGATAAAAAAATGTAAGCAAATGTATTTTTTAAATAAAACAAAACGACTTGATAAAATAATGTAAAATAAATGTTAAAATTCGTCATGAGTTTATAAAGTTTTGTTTTAAAATTGTGAGAACAAAGCTTTGAAGTGACTCTTTTCTTTTGGTGGATTTTTATGTGACATGTGGAAAGATTAAAAACGAAATAATCTGAACCTGAGACACACACGCGTAAGAATTGAAAGCGAAGCTCTTTTTACAATACGTCATTGTTTATAATTCCGCTTTGGTGAATAATTATTAATTGTGTTGCAATAACAATTAAATAGCTTGATAAAGAAACAAGTGTCGTATTTAGTTCACGAAATGTATCGTATTAATCGTTTAAGAATTTTGATTAAAAACAAATTTTATTGTTTTCTAAATAGAATCACGAATTTTGATAATAAATACTGCAAATTTTATGATAAAGTCAATAATAATGCGATCACTGTTTGTTATTCTCGGATTTTTTAATGAATAGCACAAAACTATTAAATTCTAAGAATACTTTGCTCTAAAATATAATAATATATTTATAGATTTACCTTTCATTTTTAGTTATTTCTTAAATACTTAAAACAAAAGAGCAGGTAGCCAACAGTTCATATAAAAAGAATATAAACTGTATTTTCTTGTCGCTTCTCCTATAAGTATATTTAATTTTTATACTAGAAAGGAGAAGACAGTTTACATTATAAAAGTTACTAGACAAATAACCAAACAGGTTTTGACAGGAATTTTAGACTATTGTGACTTTTCAATGATGAAATATGTATGTTCATGTAAATTCAAATGTGATGATAAAAATTTTGAGGTTATATGTCAAATACCATCCAAAATTTGATTTACTTTTATCCAATCAGAGACGTTTATTTTTGGCATAGTTATTAAACAGAGTATATTGCAATTAAGTGTTGCCAAATTTCCATTTCCTTTTTATGCAATAACTGAAAATCTACAGGGCGAGCTAAAATGATTGTGGTTTGATATGTAGGCAACCAAATACGCAGGTTGGTATAACTGAAATCTTAAAAAGAAAATCTCCTAGTAAAATAAATCTTATACAACATTCAAATTTTTCAAATTTAATAGTACAAATTAATTTTAAGTTTATATTAAAAAAATTTTAAAAATTGATGCTGACGTCATTGCTAAATGACGTCATTAATATTTTTATTAAACTAAGAGATGGGATTTTAAAAACATAAATTGACCTGTTCGAGCGATTTTCTCAAAAAAATTAAATACGGCAGTTGTGAATTAGGTTCCAAACTTTATCATCACCCTGTATAAATCAAAATACTAAATGATATGTTTTTGTTTTAAGTTTTAACTTCTCTTGCTACTAAATAAAATCAGAAAAATTAATGCTACAACTTTTTGTTTTTTCTTTATACATAATATACAGGGTGAATTGTAATTAAACCGTCAACTTTTTGTTAGTTAAAAGTTCACAAGAAATTCATAATCGGTTGGTTATTGAAGAAAAAATTAATACTGTTTTTAATAATTATTACGAAAATTGTGTCATTCAGTATTTTTTTTTAGAAAATTTTACACAACTAATAATTTTTGAAAAAAAATAAATAATCTATAAGTTGCCAAGTCAAAATCATATTTCTTAGGAGATATTATAATTAGAACCAAGTTTTTTTTGGTTTACTATTAGAAATATTTTATTAATTTTCCAAAATATGGGAAAATCAATAAATCATCAAATTGTTAAAATAATATTTAATATTGGTTTGATTTTAACTAAAAACGATTATAAAAATTATAAAAAATAACTACTTTCGGCAAATTTCTATAAAATTTTAAGCCACTTTGGCTGAAAAATAAAAAAACCTTGTATTGTTTTCATTTAGTACGATTTCAGACAATTAATCAGTTTTTGTAGGTTTTTTACTTTTTTTGCTCAAATTTATATTTATAAAATGACTTTTTCGTGAAAACTCAAAAATTACTTAATTTGTTTAGGGGCTCGAAGAATGCCGTTTTTGAGTTTTACTCATGGTTTTACTATATAATATTGGAATAATAGAAAAATAAACAGGTTTTATAGTTACATTCCCAAAAAGTATAAAAAATTTAAAAAATGTATTAATATTTTTTGATAAATTTTGTTGTAATTTTTTTGGTTCTTTCCTTGATTATCTTGAAAAATGTAAATAAAATATACAAATACAATGCAACAATATAAAATCAGATTATTTTGTTTTTGGTTCGTGCCTTAAATTTTTGTGACGTACGCAAATTAAAAAAAAAATTTTAAAGGAGGTACACTTTTGATTTTTGACAAGTAACATTTCAATAAAATTAAAAATTTTATAAAATAAGTACTAAAGGCATTTTTTTAATACTTTAGCTTCTAGTTCAATTATTTAGCAGCTGGGGGGGGGGGGGGGGGTCGTATATGCAAATTGACCTAGCCAAGAATTTTGATCAGCAGAACTCTAAGAACGCGTTCAAGTGTCTCCCTTTTCTCAATATTTGAAGGTCTGGAATATTTTTAAGATTCAAAATTTACAATATTCATAAGTATACAGGGTGTCCCAATTTGAGTTGCATTACATGGGTATTTTTGTTATTAATAAAGTTATAGATTCGATTAAATCGACAATATGTTGCAGTTTTTATACTTATATTCAGATGCCATTTAAAATAATCAAAAATTCCGAGCCATTCCGAAGATAAACGAAAAAATATTTTCTTAAATAGAAAATTGTAAAAAAAAGTTTCAGATAAAATTTTTATGTGTTTTATTGAAGTTGATTATAATTTTCCAAAAAATATGATAAATTCAATTTTCAAGATAACGATCTTATTTTAAATGGGCATCATATTGGATTTTTTCACAAATAAATTGCATTTTTTATTCTGCTTTCAACAGTGTATTACAATCCACGTTTGAAAAAATACACTACAAATATTTTATATTAATTGAATTAAATTAAATGAGCTTTTCGACAGAATTTTTTTAAGCAAATGACGATTCGACCCTTTACTTTAGATTATCGTATAAATAAGTAATCAATCACTAAAACTTATTAATTCTAATTTCCTAGTAATTAATATTTTTTTGACTACAATTTTAAAATTCGTAAATTTTTATGATTTTTGTGAAACATCTTGTATATTCTTTTTCTTATTATTAATATTTTATTTAAATCAATTTTGGTTTAGATTTTGTCTTTGTCAACTTGTTCCTTGAACATTATTGGCTGTTTTTGAAGTAAGATTTAAATTAAAAAAATCAAAATTAAATGAAATGTATACAGGGTGTTCCAAAAAAATCATTTTAACTTTTTAAGGAGTCGAAAAAAAATTTATTTTTGATGGAAAAAATTCTGTATAATTTAAAGTGATAGTGAATCGTAATTGGAGTAAGGTTGGAGTGCATATTTTGCTGCTTATGATAAAAATTAAAAAATTTTATATTATAAGCAATAAAAATTATTACTAAAATTACTGTACTGGTATTGATTTTTGTAAGCCATAATAAAATTATACAGACTACGTTTATTTCGAACAATTCAACACAGCTTGAATTCGGTTTGGCTTGACCTCTACCATTTGAAGTACATGTAAAAGGTCAAATCAAGTCCGAATTCGAGCTGGCTTGACCTGCTCGAGCTTTTTAGTAATAATTTATGCAATATTTTTTTCAAAAATTTATTAATTTTTTGTTAATATACAATTTTGTGTTTAAATTGATATCTTGAAAACCTAATTTGAGATATGTTTGTAAAAAATATAGTTCAATTCGTTTTTAGAAAATAAATCATTTTTATCCAAAACGTTTTTTGTAACATTTCTAGTTAATTAAATAATCGACTTTTTCAAAATATGTTGCTCGAGCTTTTTACTAATAATTTATGCAATATTTTTTTCAAAAATTTATTAATTTTTTGTTAATATACAATTTTGTGTTTAAATTGATATCTTGAAAACCTAATTTGAGATATGTTTGTAAAAAATATAGTTCAATTCGTTTTTAGAAAATAAATCATTTTTATCCAAAACATTTTTTGTAACATTTCTAGTTAATTAAATAATCGACTTTTTCAAAAGTTGCATTTTTTTAATAAAAAACTGCAAAATGTCACCCATTTAACCGAATCTGTAAATATATACCGGGTGGAAATGAAACTAGGGCCACCTCTTGCATTTCTTTATTTATGAAAATAAAAAATTAGAATTTTAGTATCTTATATGATCTAAGAAAACAAATTTTATGGATCGAATAAATCTTTCATTTTACTTCCGGTTTATCAGGAAATGGCACCCACTTTCTTATTTTAAATGTAACCCCCTGATTTTTTCTATGTAAAATCAAACATTGGTTAGTTTTAAGTATGTTTATGACAATAAAAATTTTTTTTTCAAAACTTTAAGAAAAAATGTTGAATTTTTTTTGGTAAAAAATTTGAGTAAAACCTACAAAAACTATTTTTAAATAATACAAATACGTAAAATAAATTGTAATTTATAAAATTTATTTCACCGTTCTTGAGATATTATTTTTTTTAATTTTCAAGAAGCGTTTTTTGGAAATATCTTTACTTTTTTAAATGGGATGATATAAGGGCCACCCCCTAATTAAATAGAAGGTTTTTTTCCGGTTACTGTGATATCCCATATGTATGTTTTACTAAAATTTTTTACCAAAAAAAATTCAAATTCTTTTCTTGAAGTTTTGAATAAAAATATTTTTTTGTCATAAACATACTTAAAACTAACCAATGTTTGATTTTACGTAGAAAAAATCAGGGGGTTATATTTAAAATAAGAAAGTGGACGCGATTTCCTGATAAACCGGAAGTAAAATTAAAAATTTATTCGATCCATCAGATTTGTTTTCTTAGATCATATAATATACTAAAATTTTAATTTTTTATTTCCATAAATAAAGAAATGCCAGGGGTGGCCCTAGTTTCATTTCCACCCGGTATACCTTAACGAAGCACTTTTAAAAATAGATAAGTTTTGTTAAGTTGTCTTTTGATATCAAAAGTATGTGGTATCATTTTGTACAGAACTTCTAGAGACATTTGCCTGTATTCATTGACCATGATGAAAAATGTAGAGACGTCGTTAACATGTTAAACGTTCTTATGAAGTAATATTTTTTAAACATGTCTTTAACGTTAACGGCGTCTCTAATATTTTCATTACGGTCGCTGAATACAGGTTAGAATTTATAAAGCAAAATAGAAAATTATATGTTTTTGTTTTAACCCCTTTCTACTAAATAGCATCAGAAAAAATATATTTTTTCTTTATATATAATATACGGAGTGAATCGTAATTAAATCGTAAAATTTTTGTTAGTTGAAAGTTCACAAGAGTGTTTCATAATCGATTTTGAAAAAAAATTAAAACTGTTTCTATTAATTACTACGAAAATTGGGCCATCAGTAATATTTTTAGAAAATTTACGAAACTAAAAATTAATTTTTGAAAAAAAATAAATAATTATTATAATTAGAGCTAAGTTTTTTTTTGTTTATTATTACAAATATTTTACCAATTTTCTAAAATGGGGGAACATCAATAAATCATCAATTGGTTAAAATAACATTTACTTAGTACCTAAAAACAATTATAAATTATTAATAAAAAAAATTACTTTCTATTTAATTTTAAGCCACTTTGGCTGAAAAATAGAAAAACCTTGTATTGTTTTCATTTAGTACGATTTCAGACAACTAACCAGCTTTTGTAGGTTTTTTACTTTTTTTGCTCAAAATAGGTATTTATAAAATTAATTATTTTTAGCAGCATTTTGATGAAAACTCAAAATTTATTTAGGGAGTCGAAAAATGCCGTTTTTGAGTTTTATTAATATATTGTAATATAGAAACCAATCCTTGAAGAGGTTAGTTACATCCCCAAAAAGTGTAAAAAATAAAAAAATGTAATAATATTTTTTGATAAATGTTTTAATTTTTTTGGTTCTTTTTTTGATTTTCCTGAAAATTGTAAATAAAATATACAAATAGAGCAATAATATATCAAAATTAAAAAAATGTTTGGTTAAAATCGAATTATTTTGTTTTTGGTTCGTGTTTTAATAGCAGTGGCGTACGCAAAAATGTTTTAGAGGGGGTACCATTTTGACAAGTAAAAGACAAATGTAAAACTCAAATCACGAAAAAGTCATGCATTATCTCACTCATACTCAAGAATGGGTCCTATATTTTTACTGAATAAGAGCAAGATAAAAAACCTAACTTATTGTTTGTGACATAAACCATATTTCAAATTCCATTTAAATAAAAATAGAAATTTAATGAAATAACTACTAAAGACATTCTTTAATATTTTAGCTTCTATTTCAATTATTTAGCAGCTTGGGGGGGGGGGGTGGCTCGTATATGCAAATTGACCTAACCAAGAATTTTGATCAGCAGAACTCTAAGAACGCGTTCAAGTGTCTCCCTTTTCTCAATTTTTGAAAATCAGGAATTTTTTAAGATTCGAAATTTACAATATTCATAAGTATACAGTGTGTTCCAATTTGAGTTGCATTACATGGGTATTTTTATAATTAATAAAGTTACAGATTCAATTAAATCGGTAATGTTTTGCATTTTTTTATACTTATTGAAGAGCCATTTAAAATAATTCAAAATTCCAAGCCATTCCGAAGATTGAATTTTTCAATAGTTGCATTTTTTTCTGATTTCAACGATGTACTACAATCCATGTTTGAAGTAATGCACTACAGGTATTGTTGACAGAATTTTTTTAAATAAATGAAGATTCG
Organism: Stenus bimaculatus; assembly: GCA_963971135.1. Taxonomy (NCBI): domain Eukaryota; kingdom Metazoa; phylum Arthropoda; class Insecta; order Coleoptera; family Staphylinidae; genus Stenus; species Stenus bimaculatus. Next base: position 15,695,374 of record OZ020180.1, on the reverse strand, counting down.
AGCTAAAACTTATTAATTCTAATTTGCAGTATACAATAAGCCGATATACAGGGTGTTTATTTATATTAATATTTTTTTAAATTCGTAAATTTTTATGATTTTTGTAAAACATCCTTTATATTTTTTTTTATCCTTAACTTTATATTTAAATCAATTTAGACTTTGACTTTGTTAATTTGTTTCTTGAACATTATTGGCTGTTTTTAAAGTAAGTGGACCATTTAAAATCTTTCTTGATGAAATTAAATCTATCTAATTTAAATAAAAAAATTCAAAATTAAATTAAATGTATACAGGGTGTTACAAAAAAATCATTGCTGTAACTTTTTAAGGTCTCGAAAAAAAATTAGTTGATAGGAAATTTTTTGTTCAGAATGACACTATCTAAAAAAATTTTTGCCGTAAAAAATCCTGTACAATTTAAAGTGACAGTGAATCATAATTGGTGTAAGGTTGGAACGCATATTTTGCTGCTTATAGAAAGAGAGGCAACATATAAAATTAAGTGGTTTTTTTGACTATGTAGAAAATTGTGAAATAAATTAAAAAATTTCATATTACATATAAATAATAAAAATTACCTATTACTAAAATTACTATACTGATATTGATTTTTGTAAGCCATAATAAAATTATACAGACTACGTTTATCTCGAAAAACTCGATCCAGCTTGAATTGGGCTTGGCTTGACTTCTTCCATTTGAAGTACAAGTAAAAGGTTAAATCAAGTCCGAATTCGATCTGACGTTTGACCTGCTCGAGCTAAATGTAGTCACATTTTTTAGTAATAATTTATGCAATATTTTAATTTTGATTGTAATACTTTTGACATTTAAATTTTTTTTCAAAGACTTATTATTTTTTTATTAATATTCAATTTTATGTTTAAATTGACATCTTGAAAACCTAATTTGTAATATGTTTGTAAAAAATTCGTATTTAGAAAATAAATAATTTATATCCAAAATATTTTTTGTAACATTTCTAGTTAATTAAATAATCGTCTTTTTCAAAAATTGAATTTTTCTGATTTTTTTTCTTGTATCTTCGGAATGGCTCGGAATTTTTGATTATTTTAAATAGCATCTGAATTAATATAAAAAACTGCAAAATATCGCTTATTTAACAAAGATACTCATGCAATTTATTTATTAAAAAAAGAAAAATTTATACAGGGTGTTGCAAAATTCGACCAACGACAGTAACTGGTGATAGTAGACTTAAAAATATGAGGTTAAAAGTTAATACCGAAAGTGTTCCACTTTTTTCTAGCAACTTTTTTTAGATTGTAAATTTTATTCTAGACTAAAAATTTCTTATGAATTAATATTTTTTTGAAGTTTTTAAAATTGCAAAATATTTATTTATATTTTCTTTTTTAAATATTTTTTAATTTATCAATAATATAATTGTCCATGGTGTATGTATTTCTTTTATAAAAATCAAATCAATTTTTAAATCAATATTTAAATTTTTTTTTATTTACAATTTCTTACATAAGTCATTTTTATTTGAATTTTTTAAAATATTTTTCAAGCCTGATGATGATCTAAGGATCGAAAATGCATTAGCTATTTTTAATAAAAAAATTGTATTTCAAATAAAGGCTACAATTGAAAAGAAATTGATTTGATTTTTTAATTTAAATAAATTTTTTGAAGTATACCATTTCAATCACAAAACATAAATAAATTTTTTGTTACACGAGATTTATGTTACAATTTCGAATGAAATTTCTATAAAACTTGTTGATATTGATCTAAGCCATAACCTAAGCCCGTTTTAACAAATTTCAGATTTTGTCTATGCCCAATTGCTTTTTTTCGAATACCAAAAAAAGTTGTCACTAAAATTAATCTATTTGATTGGCTTAAAGATAAAATCGAAATCCAAAGCTTACTTGATTTAAATTAAAAAAATGATAATAAAATGGAATTTATACAGGGTGCCTACTAAAATTTTAAAATTGCTCTAACTTTAAATAGGCAAATAAATTAGATCATATGAAAATTTTTCAAAACCACATTTACCATTAAATTTTGCTGGAAAAAAAGTCGAATAGATTTGGGCGTCAGACCCCTCTGTGTACGCCAATGCTTAACTTAATTTCAATTTTCATAAATAAAGAAATGAGATAGGAGTGGTTCTAATTTCGTATACACCCGGTAGAAATTTAATTTTAGTCAAAAAAAAGAAAAATTATGGAAAAAAATAAATAAACAAAATTTTTTATTTTAACCCTTAAATCTATAAAAAAAAATTTTTAAATTATTTTGAGCAAGAAAATATAAAAATAACAAAAAATTTGTTAGTAAAAAAATAAATTGTAAAAAATATAAATGTTTTGTAGTTGTTTTTAATGTGAATGAATGGAATGAATGGTGTGGTGTGGTGGTGGTGGTGGTTGAGTGTGGGGGAGAGAAATGCGTAAACATTTAAAGGGCAATAAGAAAGTTTTGTGAAAGTTTTGGAGATAAATGTAAGTAAGTACCTGGAAATGGTGCGGTGGAAGCGCATTGCCACGGATGTGCCGCAGTCGCAGGATAATAGGGACTGCTGTTCCCGTAAAAGTCGGGGTAAGAAGGGCCGTAGTAGTCGGCGTACTGCGGCACTTGCTGCTCGAAGAACTGCTGATGATGATGTCCAGGTCCGTAATAAGGATTCTTATAGGGGACGTAATTGCAGCAATCCATAATTTCTAGATTAGTTTAAAGTTGTTAAAGTGAGAAATTTGAGCACGTGTTAATAATTTTGATTTGATTTGTTGGTGGTTGGCACAGTGAAGATGCGGCGGGCGCACGATTTGAGAAGAGAGGAGCGCGCGGGACAAGTTTTCGCGCCAAGCGTCGCAGCCGATGTGAGGCGAGGAGGCAGCAACAGCAACAGCAGCAGCACGACGCTCATTGCCGCCGCCGACATCGACGACTGAATGTGGCGGTGGCAGTGGCAGTGGCGGTGCGGTGATCAATACGTGGGGCCTCACCTACACCTTCCCGCGGCTCAGCGCGTTTTAGTCTGCAATGCCCGGACAAGTGGGTCATACTCCACCGCCGCACCAGCCCACGCAAATGTCAGCTGTTTCCACCGCCGCCCCTCGCCGCGCCGCCAAACAAACCGATCCATGTCGATACGCACTACACGCTAAAAATTCACGCCCATTTTTTATCAAAAATCCATAAAAAAAATTCAACCAAACAACGCTTCAAATCAAATCTCTTAATTAAAATAGCTGCAAAATAACTAAAAAAAGTAAATCAATAATGTCATACTTCGTGGCAGTGTATTGTGTAAAGTTGAGGAGAAAAACGTGGTTTCCAGGCGCGTTTCAGTAATTCAAGCCAACTAAGCGCCGCAAGTGCTGCCAATTACTGCGCTCGTCGAAATTGGCACTACTGGCTGCCGCGAACGCTCCACCAATCGCGACGCCGCTTTTCGCTTTTACCTAACGATGCTTACTTTACTTCCAACGCCTGAACGCTGCTATTCAACTATCGAGCTATTCAAAACATGAGTGGAGTTTAATGTAGCTAACAATCAAATCAGCTAAGGCATAATTAATAATTTAATCATATGTTATAATTAGTACACTTACCATAGTCTAATAAGAAAAAGAAATCAAATAAAATCAAAAAAAGGGGATTTTTAAGAATAAAAATCGAAATCGATAATTTCTACTAACGGGTTTAATCCTCTATTATTTCATTAAAGTCTTAAATGACGTACGTATCCAAAAAAAAAACGTTTCTCATAAAGTAATACAAAAAACTCTAAAAACTAGAAAACTCACAACCGAATAAGTTCGGTAGGTAGACACGAAACTTTAATCCGTACTTACATATGAGAAGATACCTAAAAAATAAAAATAAAGCCTAAATTGGTTTGAAACTACCGTTTTTTTTTCGGTTATACAGGGTGTACCATTTGACGTTGGACTGTATGGGTATCATTGTTATTATTCATTCATTTACAAAAAATTTGAATATCGCATTGTTCCAACGCTATCTTGAAAAAACAAGAAAATGCGATTTTTAAAATATGGCTATAACTTCTTTATTTTCTGTGGTACCAAAAAATTTTTTTGACTTAATACAGATAATTTTTTTGTGTACAATACAGTAAAACAAATGAATATTTTTTTTTCGCCAACGGATTGACCGGAAATGAACCAAACTTATTTTCTTCTTATGGCAGCCATATTGTATTTATACATATTCGGAATCAGTATTTTTTTCTGAGTACATTGGACTTTAAGAGATGTAAATTGTCAATAACATAAATGTAACTATTGAAAATATTAAATGTAAAATAAATCTTAACACATATGTATTGACAGTTTACATCTATTCAAGGCCATTTTTAGTTAATAAAATTAAATTATTTTTATTTTTCTTAAAATATTACATGATATATCAAATTACTCAGAAAAATACACTAATTCCGAATATGTGTAAATCCAATATGGCTGCCATAACAAAAAATAAGTTTGGTTCATTTCCGGTCAATCCGTTGGCAGAAAAAAATATTCATTTGTTTTACTGCATTGTACACAAAAATTGTCTGTATTAAGTCAAAAAATTCGATGACATTTTCTACTGATATAATGGTTATATGGTCGAATGTCTATGGTTTGGGAGATATTAATATCCAAACTGACAAACATTGAAAAATACACAAAATAGCCCTCTTGATGAATTTTGTTGAGAATTTTTTTTTTAATTTTTTTAATTTTTTTAATTTTTTTAATTTTTTTTATTTTGTTTATTCTTATTTTTTTAATTTTTTTTATTTTTATTATTTTTTTTATTTTTTTTTATTTTTTTTATTTTTTTTATTTTTTTCCATTTTTTTATTTTTTTTTATTTTTTTATTTGTATTTTTTTTTTATTTTTATTTATTTTATTTTTTTGTTTTTTTCATAATTTTTAATTTTTTTATTTTCTTTTTTATTTTTTATATTTTTTTTTATTTTTTTATTTTTTTTTTCTATTTTTTTTATTTTTTTAATTTCTTTCATTTTTTTTATTTTTTTTTATTTTTTTTACTTTTTTTTATTTTTTTTTATTTTTTTATATTTTTTTTTTTTTATTTTTTTAATCTTTTTTTAATGCATTTGATAATGTCAACATAGTTTGACGAATACGTTCTGGCTCATTAAATATCTTTAATTGCAATTTTTTCTTTTATAATTAACCATTTTGTTTCTGTTTTAAAGCATTTGGGTTCAATATGTAGTCTTGGAAATTTTACCAACGAAACGGAACATTTCTATTTCGATAAGAACTGAAAAAATCAGTTTTTAATAAACTACTAATATTATTTAAAAAAATAAGTTAAAATTTAGTAGCCTACCGAATTTAGTCGATTTTTTATATTGTTTCGTTTTTTTTTAATAATTCTCGTAGTGCGTTCATCAGACCAACGCTACCGAAATTATTCGGTTATGATTTTTCCGTTCGTCTTTTCATTTATTCTACATTACACATTACACAGAAAATGTTTAAGTTTTTAGAATCACTAGAGTTGTTAGTCTGAAATAAAGCTACCATTTTTCTGTTTTTTTTTCTTTTAGTAATATTTTCAAAAACTACTCAATTTTAAAATCATCAAACATTGAAGTCTACTTTAAATTGCCGAATTTATTTATTAATTTTTTTATTTTTTTTTAGTTTTTTTATTTTTTTCTAATTTTTTTATTTTTTTTTATTTTTTTTCAATTTTTTAATTTTTTTTTATTTTTTTTAATGCCACTGATAATGTCAACATAGTTAAAAGAATTCGTTCTGGCTCATTAAATATCTTTAATTGCAATTTTTTCTTTTAAAATTAACCATTTTGTTTCTGTTATTAAAGCATTTGGGAAAAGCTACCATTTTTGTGTTTTTTTTTTCTTTTAGTAATATTTTCAAAAACTACTTAATTTTAGTTTTATTTTTTTATTTTTTTTATTTTTTTTTTTTTTAGTTTTTTTATTTTTTCCATTTTTTTTATTTTTTTTTAATGCCATTGATAATGTCAACTTAGTTTAAAGAATACGTTCTGCCTCATTAAATATCTT